>UELW01000378.1:3943273-4585010 GCA_900490495.1 Danionella dracula | reverse complement strand
GAGTGATAGGGAAGTGCTTGTGGACCTCAGTAGTTATCCACAGTCTGAAGGTATCATGAACACTGTCTGTCTCTGTGATAGTATCCATAAGCTCATCCATGAAATCAAGACCCAAGTGACAGTTTTGAAGTAAAGCCCAGCCTCCCTTATAGAAACAGAAAACGGAATTAAAAAACCCAACAAAAAAAGCAATCCAGTTTCAGACGTATGACGTATGTAATTTGCTGTAATTCGCATAAATATTAAAACCAATGCTTGTCTGTGACAAGATTCAAAGGTATCTATACCATGGATATATGTATGTGTATATGTGTATACATATATACATATATATATACATATATATATGTATATATATATATATATATATATGTATATATATATATGTATATATATATATATGTCACGATCGGGGGTGTGCGTGGAAGGAAAGATCTCAATCGCAGAGACAGCTTGACCTGAGACACTCTTTTATTAAAGAATAAAACAAGGAGAAAAGAGATGACTAAAACGAAAGACCCACGAGGGGGCAAAACATTAACAATAACATAAATCACTTTCAAGAGTGAAAAATAAGTAACTACAAAAATAACCTGCCAGCCGTTACAACGCCACGCATCGGTAACGCACACAAAGACAATTAATGCACCCGTGAACACAAACACAGGGTATAAAAAGGGAACTAAGTAGGACGACGCGGGAAACAGCTGAAGGGACTAACGACAAATTAGACACGGGACGAACATTGACGCAACAATCCACGAGGTGAAGGGAAAACCCGGAACCGGCACAAGGGAACAGAGACGCACGATAACGGACAAAAACCCTGACAGTACCCCCCCTCTAAGGAACGCCTCCAGGCGTTCCAACCGAAACACCACAAGAACACAGATAGAACATACACAATAAAAAAACAACAAAATTAAACAGCGAGCATATAACATAATTCCTAACTATAATAAAAAAAATCGCCCAAAATGGGAAAAAACGCTTGACCGGAGCTTCGTGAAAATATAAACAGCAGGTGACAAAAAAAAACCCAAACTAAACCTTAGTCCCGGGGTGCCAGGCCGACGCGGAGGCAAGAAAGCCTAGAGTTCAAGACCTGACACCCGTCATCCCTGAAGAGGTGGACAAGAAATCTCCAGGGAAGCACCAATCACTGGTTCCCCCATGGAGGAGCCGGAGGAAGCAGCCAGGGAACCTCCAGCAGAGACCCAGACGAGGCCAGCCATTCGAGCAGGACCCCAAATTGCCAGCCAAGCACCAGACGAGGATTGCCGGTACTTGGGAACCCCGGAAGGGCTTGGCATAGCACAGGACCCGGCGGGCTGCAACGGAGAGCAAGAGCCGGCAGAGCTGGGCAGCGGCGCTCGGGTGGCGCCGGAAGGTACGGCGAAGAGAGGCGCGGCAGGCCGGGCGAAGAGCAGGACAGCGGCGCTCGGGAGGCGCCGGCAGGCACGGGCGAAGAGCAGGACAGCGGCGCTCGGGAGGCGCCGGCAGGCACGGGCGAAGAGCAGGACAGCGGCGCTCGGGAGGCGCCGGCAGGCACGGGCGAAGAGCAGGACAGCGGCGCTCGGGAGGCGCCGGCAGGCACGGGCGAAGAGCAGGACAGCGGCGCTCGGGAGGCGCCGGCAGGCACGGGCGAAGAGCAGGACAGCGGCGCTCGGGAGGCGCCGGCAGGCACGGGCGAAGAGCAGGACAGCGGCGCTCGGGAGGCGCCGGCAGGCACGGGCGAAGAGCAGGACAGCGGCGCTCGGGAGGCGCCGGCAGGCACGGGCGAAGAGCAGGACAGCGGCGCTCGGGAGGCGCCGGCAGGCACGGGCGAAGAGCAGGACAGCGGCGCTCGGGAGGCGCCGGCAGGCACGGGCGAAGAGCAGGACAGCGGCGCTCGGGAGGCGCCGGCAGGCACGGGCGAAGAGCAGGACAGCGGCGCTCGGGAGGCGCCGGCAGGCACGGGCGAAGAGCAGGACAGCGGCGCTCGGGAGGCGCCGGCAGGCACGGGCGAAGAGCAGGACAGCGGCGCTCGGGAGGCGCCGGCAGGCACGGGCGAAGAGCAGGACAGCGGCGCGCGGGAGGCGCCGGCAGGCACGGGCGAAGAGCAGGACAGCGGCGCGGGAGGCGCCGGCAGGCACGGGCGAAGAGCAGAACAGTGGCAGCGGGGCCGCGGCGCTCGGGGGCGCCGGCAGGCTCAGGCGCCGGGGCGGCGCCGGCAGACAGGCGCCGGGGCGGCGCCGGCAGACAGGCGCCGGGGCGGGCCGGCAGCCAGGCGCCGGGGCGGCGCCGGCAGCACAGGCGCGGGGCGGCGCGGCAGCACAGGCGCCGGGGCGGCGCGGCAGGCACAGGCGCCGGGGCGGCGCGGCAGGCACAGGCGCCGGGGCGGCGCGGCAGCCAGGCGCCGGGGCGGCGCAGGCAGGCTCAGGCGCCGGGGCGGCGCAGGCAGGCACAGGCGCCGGGGCGGCGCAGGCAGGCACAGGCGCCGGGGCGGCGCGGCAGCCAGGCGCCGGGGCGGCGCAGGCAGACTCAGGCGCCGGGGCGGCGCAGGCAGGCTCAGGCGCCGGGGCGGCGCGGCAGACTCAGGCGCCGGGGCGGCGCGCAGCTCAGGCGCCGGGGCGGCGCGGCAGCTCAGGCGCCGGGGCGGCGCAGGCAGCTCAGGCGCCGGGGCGGCGCAGGCAGGCTCAGGCGGAGAATGCGTGGAGAAGGTCTCTCTACGGTCGCCATTCTGCTCTGGGTCTGGGAACCCAACAGTGAGGCGCTCAGAGGAAGCTGGGGATAAGCCTCACCGCATCCGGACTCACCAGAGTGAGGGACCATATCGAGTTCTTCATCCAAGACCAAAGAATTAACGTTGGTCCCACCTCTGGCTGTGTGACTGGTCTCCCTTGACTTCTTCCTCTTCTGCCTTTCTTCTGACTCCTAGTGAGTCTGTTGGGTTGCTCAGGTTCAGGAAACAGTGTCTCATTCGACCCCAGTGACTCACTGTAAGTAGGCCAGGAGAGGGTGCGCGAGAAGAAAAAAAGTCATAATATAGCGCTACCTCTCCTCCTGGATATTGACACTGCCTGCTGACGAATGTAGTCTACCAGCCTCCAATAGCTCCAGTTCCTCAAGTGATACAGCTCATCTTGGTCTACTGGAACATCCAATCCTTCCATGAAGAAGGTGGAGATGGCTGACTCCGTTAACCCAAACCCCTGTAGGGATCTCCAAAGGTCCACCGCAAACTCAGCGACAGGACGGCCTCGTTGTTGAGCCCCTTGGAGGATCCGCATCAACCGGAGAGTTGGGTGAGTCTCTGGCTGACCATATTCAGGCTCCTGGTCAAGCTGCTCGCTGAGATCTGTAGGGACGGGTGCATTCTGTCACGATCGGGGGTGTGCGTGGAAGGAAAGATCTCAATCGCAGAGACAGCTTGACCTGAGACACTCTTTTATTAAAGAATAAAACAAGGAGAAAAGAGATGACTAAAACGAAAGACCCACGAGGGGGCAAAACATTAACAATAACATAAACCACTTTCAAGAGTGAAAAATAAGTAACTACAAAAATAACCTGCCAGCCGTTACAACGCCACGCATCGGTAACGCACACAAAGACAATTAATGCACCCGTCAAGACTGCACAAACACAAGGGTATAAAAAGGGAAACTAATAAGTGAGGACGCGGGGAAAACAGCTGAAGGGACTAATGACAAATTAGAGACGGGGACGAACATTGACGAAACAATCCACGAGGTGAAGGGAAAACCCGGAACCGGCACAAGGGAACAGAGACGCACGATAACGGACAAAAACCCTGACATATATATATGTATATATATATATATATATATATATATATATATATGTATATAGATATTATATATATATATATATATATATACTATATAATATATATCTATCTATATATATCTATATATCTATATCTATATATATATATATACGTGGATATTTACTTCACTATGGTCAAGATTGGTAAACTTTTTTGTAAAAAAACACATCTTTTAACAAATACAACCAAAATATATTCTTGCAATACATTGTATAACCTTTCCTTAATCTCTCGGCCAATGTTTGAATGCCTTTCAATGTAACAAAACATTAAATACTTTTAGGTTGAATCGCTTCTTCACTGCGGGATCTAATTAAATAATAATGCTATTAATTTTTGTATTGGCATCACTTGCACCCAATTAGCCAAAAGTGTACTCTTCTCAGCTCTGGCTAACTTAAGTAGTTATTTTTTACCACAATCATTTATGGTACATGATCGGATCAAGTCTCGAATCCATACAAGATTCACGATTGGCCAAAACCTCAGTTAACTTAACAAAAAGTGTAAAGTCTGACTACATTTGAGCCACACACCAATGTATCCAATGAATGCAAGAGGTACCAGATAAAGGTAAAATTCTATCCAAAATACTTTTGCTGACTGGTATATTGTTAAATAAATTTGGAAACATACATTGGGCCATGAAATGCTGTAGAAGCTTGCGGGCATGAACCTCTTGCCCTTGTCCCATTGACACATAACGGGTCTCGATTCTCTGTCGTTTCCCCAGAGCAATGATTGAGTCTGTGGGGTCTGAACCCATGGATAGGAAGCAAATGAGAGGAGTGCGAGGGTCTGACTCTTCCCAGGTTTTTTCCAGGTCCAGTATCACTCCCTCAGCATACCTTTCCCCCATTGACTGCTTGATGTACTTTCGTGCCTGTTGGTTTGAATGGGAAAAGTAATTATTAGATTCACACAGCTTTGTTCACACTGACAATAAGTTGTTTTAGATGTTTTAGATTGTATGTCAATGAGACGACACAGGCACACAGAAAATGCAGAATAGCGGAACAGATATTAA
This sequence comes from Danionella dracula, assembly GCA_900490495.1. NCBI lineage: Eukaryota > Metazoa > Chordata > Actinopteri > Cypriniformes > Danionidae > Danionella > Danionella dracula. The sequence goes on along the minus strand of UELW01000378.1, from coordinate 4,580,151 downwards.
TTTGTTGTGATGTGGAAGCAGGGTTTCTTGTGGGGCCAGAGAAAGAACAGAGTATAATGTTGTGGTCATGGAAAATCTGAACTTTGGGTAGAAACTTTTTTCCCTAACCAATCAGCTTGCTCTAGACTAGTGACTTGTTGTCTGGAGGGTAGTCTCAACAGAAAAAACAGAGGGAGTTAAAGTTCCAGTGTGTGGACACCTGATGATGTATCTCAGCACACAATGACACTTTGTTAACTTTAGCCACTAAGCTCGCATTGTTCTTCTGAGAAGCTTCCCTATATTTGTTGGAAAATTTTGAGACGTTACTTCCATGTAAACACCAGTCCTTTATGGCCCTGATACTGCACGGAACTGTTAGGTTTCCATTCACAGTTTGAAAGTGAGCTAGCTAAATGTTACGAGATTGTTGTGCACCTACCAATGTAAACCAATGTAACAGCAAGTTGCATGTGGACAGAACCTTGGTGGTAGGTTTATACTATTTTCTCAGTCTCTTGTCTTTGTGTGTGTGTGTGTGTGTGAGTGTGTGCGTGCATGTGCGTGCGTGTGTGTATGTGTGTGTGAAGTAATAAATATGGTGTTTAACAATGTAATGTAAGTAAAATACATTTTCTCCTGCTTAGTGGTGTTGCCAGCCTTGTGCCACTTGCAAAATTATGGAGTCAACAGAGAATGTTCCAGCCTATAGTTAAATTCAAACATTTACCTCAGACCTATCTAAAAGGAAGAACAGCGCTAATCTCACATGGCTGAAGATCGCTACTGCAATTGTTACAAAGGTTTAAAAACCTAAAGTTTCTTCCCAAAGATGAAAGGAATGAGGCTTCACTAACAAAGCGGTTAATGGCAGGGAGTCCAGGAAAACAAGAGTTAAACAGACCACAAACTAACAGCCACCAAAGAAAAGAATAAAAAAGTTAATTTGGAGGATATTGATGGTTTAATGCAGGTATTTTGTTCAATGACAAAATCTGTGGCGCAAGTTAAACAAAAAATGTCAATAAACAGTCATATTTTGAAGTTAAATCGTTTATTTGTCTTCAATTTACATTAATTGTTTATATTTTACATTTTTCAGTCTTGTCATTGCGATTAATTGTGATTAATAAAAAAAAAATTACGATTAATTTGTAAATTTTTTTTATTGATCGACAGCACTAACATTTATGTTATGTGTATATATGTTGCCCAAAATAAAGAAGTTACTTCCTTTCAAAACATTAAGATGTTTTCTACAATTTCTAAAAAAATATATATGCCATTCCTGGATTGCCTAATTAACCTTGTCTTGGTTTGTGTGACGTTACAGATATGTCTAAAATGAAACCAAAAACCAGCAGTTTTTTTTACAGTTATCCAGGAATGACTTTATCCACCGCTAATTTATGTTTATTGACAATGTGGTATGCTTTGTTTTGTTTCGTCAAACAAAGTTTAAATGAAAAAAAAGTTCCACAGAAATTTTTGCTTGCCCAAAATGGACTCAACAAACATTTTTCATTTGACTCAACAGATCACTCTAACACAGCTTGACACAACAATTGACTGAACATTTAACTCAGTTAGATCATAGTCAATCAGTCAACAACTCATCAAAAATTGAGTCTAATAAAAAAAAAATAATAATTGACTGAATTACATTTTTAGAAACGAACCTAGTAAACACAGTATAATCAAAGCTGAATCACTGAAAATGTCTTTTACACAACATTCAGGTTTCACAAAATAACAATCCAAAAATGTAAGACTGTTTTCATACCTGAGCAATGGTTCTGTCTGGACACCAAGATCTAATAAGTAACAGTTTCCTGAAACAGTCCAGGGTCTGGTCGTAAGCGTTTGGTATTGGTTCTTCCTCCGGAGCCTCTCGATCAAACCAACTTTTCCATTGTTTCTCATGACGTCCAATCTGTTCATTAGCATACATTAACAAATGAGTGAACACTTAGGAGTTTCACACATAACCAAAGTGTAATCAAATAAAACCCTGAAATAAGTTATACTCTCTCAATATTATATTTCTGGTGTGTTATTACATCTACTGTGTAATGACATCATTTGGGTTGTGCTCTCTAAAATGTTAATTATACAAAGAGTTTTTAATCTGCTTTCTTTCAGCCACAAGTAATTGATTTAAAGTTTGTCAAAGTGAGCTCATTTCACACTGCATTGAGCATGAAGTTCCCCTTGGCAGTCACGGCCTGCCAATCAACCGTCAGTGTAAGTGGCCACGAATGAATGTGTGCCTGTGTGTGTGAAGAGCAGATGAATCAAATATTGACATGTTTACTGTGAATCAGGAGCAGTGAGAAGGATTTAATGAGGAAAGGGAGCTCAAAGCAACAGATACGGTCTGTGTGTTTTTCAATCTCTTTTTGTGTGTATGTTTATGGTCACAAACCTGATCAAGAATGTCAGAAAACTGCCACAGCTTGCTCAGCTCCACCAAGTTAAGCCATGTTATGTCCAGAATCCACTTAGCAGCCTTAGGTGGGCAAGCTTTCAGGTCAAGTGAAGCACCTCCTGGTCAAGATCAATGAAAGAGCATCAAGTTCAGCTGTTAACACAATGCTTTTGTTATGATTTGAACCATGATATATTAATCAATTAAAAAGCTTATAAAAAACATTCTGGGATGATACACTGGTATCAGAACCACCAGTGTAAAAAAAAATAAAAATAAGAAAAAAAGCTATAGTGCAATCATCAAGTGAACACAACTTTTTTTTTTAGGAATTACTAAAAAAAATAGTAATAAGGCAGAGGACAGCCTGATGCCTATCAGATGTGGGTTACCTTTGTAAAGCATATTATATGCATACCTGGGACTGACTCATATTTATTATTTTTGTTCGCACATTTTTACATGTAAGTTCATGCGTATCTTGTATGTTCCCATTACACACAGCTGGGTGACAAAATCTGGTTTCATTTATGGAGATTTGCAACCACTATTATGTGTACAAGCTGTCTAAAAAGTCAAGAAAGTCAGCAATGATGTTTGCATTTCGCCAAAGACTGTATGTTATAAACAGTTATATCTCTAAAACAGAATTGTGAGTTTTAACAAAATAAAATAATAATAATAAGTACTCTGTGAATGAGATAAAGTGTGGAATATATGTAGTTTACCTATATTGGTTTGGAACGCTAACTAAAGACACACATATTATAATACATCACAAATATATTTTAAAGGGCATCTATTATGAAAAATCTAACTTCAGAAGGATATTGGACATAAACAGTGTGAACTCACTCATGTTATAGTGGTTTAAATTAAACAAATTCCCAGAATTTTACGATGATTTTGTAAAAACTGCTTGGATCTAGTTATAGTTTTGTAGGTTTTAATATGACAAGAAATTGTAATGGACTTACTGACACCATTGTGTAGAAGAATGCAACCATCTCTGATGGAGTTACATTTAATATTCCCATAAAGTGAACATTCTGAAGTTGTATGATGTAATTCATCTTGTAATTGACCTTCATGTAATGAATCAGTCAACCGGACATCCTTAAAAATTATACTTTTTAGAAATTGATCATTAAAGAACTTATCAGTATTTTGAACTGAAACTTGGCAAAGAGACTGATAAGATAGATAACACAATATGTAAAAAGGGGATACGAGTACATTATCTAAAAAGATAAGGATTCATTTAATGTTTTCAGCCACAAACAACACAAGAGGAAGGCATTCTGATGCTACAGCTTATAAGCATACTGTTCATCGGCATCTAGTTTTTGGATAATTATCATAGGTGATATTTGAAAATAAAAGTGCGAGCCAATAAGTGAAATTAATCTGCCACTAATTTTTGAGTATTCATACATATCATAGGATATGATGTTTCATAACTCTCAGTTTGATTTCAGGCTGTTTGAATTGGTATAGAACAAAACACAGGCATTTAAATATCCATTGAAAAGAGGATCTCCTTGACTATTTAACTATATTAGCAGTTTATTTCTCATGAGCATTCTCATCACTTTGAGTCTCAAACAATTCGTTCAAATGATTCTGTCTGACCAGATGGCCCAGTCAGTTGTGTCTATTCCCACTAACAGATGTTGGGAGCTAAATGCTCATTATCACGATTTCAATCAACACTCAGGAACTGCACTAATTGTAAGGCAGCAATTCGGCCAATGAATTGACCATTTGAGTCCACAAAAACAAGGGCTTTACTTGTTTAGGGGATCTTTAGATGTTTTATATGTAAGGCTCTTGAGTCAGTCGAACCCTTAACGAGGTCACCTAACACGGTCGGAAGAACACTATGGGGGAATTCAGTGTCATTTTGTGTCATGAAAAGAGTAAAAATAACAAACAAGCCTCTCATCGAGAATACTCTCAAGAAACGATCTGAAGAATACACAAACCGCTAGGCTTCAAAAAGGGAAAAATTGGCTCTTAAAAGAGTGCATTAAAGAACAAAATGGTATTAACTTGCTTGATGTGCACTGGCAGCACAGGGAATCAAATCGACCTTCTGGGTAATGGGGCACTTCTCTGACCGCAAGGCTACCTATGATTAAATTTCACATCTGAGGCTTTTTACAGAACAAAACCACATGAAGCAGGATGATAATCACACAGTAATTCATCAATCTGCAGACTCGGCAAGGACTCCTCTTGAACAACATGTTCACCTTGCACATGCAAGGAGCCATTAAATATAACTAAGTCAAATTATATTGCAGAGAAAATACAGAATTAAATCCATCAATGAATCAATAACAAAAGCTGTGATTGGACAATCTGACAGGCTCTTTATTGTTTGAGAACTCAATATGACAATGCCCATGTTTTATTTTAAAACACAATCTGAAAATGGTTTTGATGCATTACGGCCCACATTAACACATAAACAGGTCATATATATTTATATTGGTGTGTAATATCTTACAGGGATGTACCGTTATCGTTACTCTTTAATTATTTATTTTTAAACTAATTTAATCTATTTCACACAAATTTGGACTTTGAGTCCAATGGGTTAATGTTATTAATTTAATCCGGCACAGAACGTATATGAATTTCATGAATAGAGATCTGAAGGAAAATTCAACTTCAGTGGAACTTCCAATGGTGTTTGTAAGGTTTAATATAGTTTAGGGAAGGATCAAGTTTCCCAGGTTTAGCGATGTACAATGTAATTATTACATTCACAAATAATTGAAAACCATTGGTGCAAAAACACATGTCAAAAAATTAGAATTTTTTTTTTAAACAATGTATGATTTGTGACTAATAAATACCAAAAAATTAAACCGTGTCAATGTACTAATGTTTATTAACTTTCCTCAGCATGGATCCCAACACAAACGTATAATAACTTCAAATAATTGCATGGTTTCCTGTCAATTTACAACACTTTGTTAACTATTAATTAGGTTAGCTTTTAAAATAAATTCAGTGAATTGTTAATGGCAACACTTTTAAAAATTGTGCAATACATTACGTATCTGTGACTAGTTACTAATTTTCCCCAACAGCTGCACTTTTATATTATTTAGTATAGTATTATTTATTTCTGTCCCCCATTATTTTTAAGATAAAAAGATTTATTCCATAACCTGCTTATTAAAAAGCTAAGTGAAAGAGTTTCATGAGAGAGAAAGCGAGAGAGAGAGAGAGAGAGGAGAGAGAGAGAGAGAGAGAGAGAGAGGAGAGAGAGAGAGAGAGAGAGAGAGAGAGAGAGAGAGAGAGAGAGAGAGAGAGAGAGAGAGAGAGAGAGAGAGAGAGAAGAGAGAGAGAGAGAGAGAGAGAGAGAGAAAGAGAGAGTTTGACAACTTGACAGAGCTAAGAACTTGGCCAGGGTGAGTCTCTGACCTTTGATGAAGGTTAGGAACTCTTCGTGTTGACCCTGTTGCTCTGCATGTCGATCTTGAGAGTGAGTAGTAGGGTGAATAAAAATTTGTGCTCTTCATAGAGACCCCCGAGCTGCATACTTGTGTACTTCGAAGGTCATGTACTCAATGATGTTGGCAATCCGCTTGCCTGTAATTGGACTCTTTGAAGACCTTAACACATAGAGAAACCCAATGTTACAGAAGAACAGTGTGGAATCTAACTTACAGTATTACTCTCCTAAGTGTACTCAAATGAAGTGTTGCTAAACATAAATAATTTCATGTTAGCAACATCATGTGCTTTTTCTATTGTGCAACCTAGATCTGCTAATGTAACCCGATTTGCTAATGTAAGAAACATATTGGTACATGTTGTGTCTCATATATCTTCTCCAGAAGTTCTACATTTCACAACAAAAACATAATTCTGGCTCTGAAAAAAACATTTAAATAGAATGAACATGCACTTTACTTGGTCAAGGACAAATCGAACAAGCCCAGGAACTGGCGGAGAGAGGTCTGATACATCACATTCACCATGCTCATCTCAGTGATCAGAAAGTACAAGATACTTCCTCTTGTGGCAACTAAAAAAAGGCAACACACACAAGTTAGTTTCCTAATTCATGGATAAACTGTACATCACTGAATTGTTTTGTGATTCTTCTTTGTCAAACAGTGTTTGACTGAATTTTCGGAAAACGGTGACTCCATCACAACAGTTGCTACCTACCAAGTGGGCCCTGAAACTGTGAACATAACTAATGTAACTGGGATAACATAATTCAACATATGGAAACGAGTGTCATGAAAATAATTCTACCAATTGATTTATCTGGGTTTTGTCCTACTGGGTTCAAAACTGTTAGTGTTATATATTGGCACATTGTAAAAGTACTTAAAAGAGAATATGAAGTAAAATATTGTAAATATTATTTTGCATTCATGCGTGTAGCAGTCACTTTTATCCAGAAGTGACATTCAATAGAGCAAGAGACAAAATGTGAATTCTATCCAAAGTAGTTTCTTGGGGGTAGTCTCAGGAGATCACCGTGTCCAAAACCGGGTCCAAAATAATCAGCAAAAAAGAAAAAAAAATTCCTAAAGCAATACTCCCACACTTTAAAATGAAAATTTAATCATAAATCACTTAACTTATATTAGTCCAGAAGGCCAGTGAATGCTCCGTTGACATTTAAAGCAAGTGCCATAACATTTCTGATTCTGCCTTCAAGGGTTAAATAAAAATGTATAACAGTGTCTAGACTAGCTAGGTGCACTTACATCTTGAGTTTCATGTATGCACAATACATGGGGTTTTTAATGATTCAATTGCATTTTGGGGTGGAGTATCCCTTTAAATATAAATGATGATGTAAGTGCTAACAAATAAGAAGTTTTGCAATTTTCTTTAAAGTCATTACTTGCTGGCTGAGTTAGGGAGATCATTTCACTCCCAGCAAAAGAAAAGGTTCTGGCACCACAATAATTGATTGATTCATTGATTGCCTTTATTTGTCACTACATTACAATAAGCTGTTCTTTCTATGAAAACAAGCTTCTGGTGGGCATGTAGTATTATAAAGCTTGGGAAGGTGGTCAGGCCACATCTAGTGATGTTTTAGCAAGCTAAAAATCAGTGTTTTGAAGTTTGGGGCTACAATTGGAAGAGTGATGAAGAGGGGACTATAGAGGTCTTGCAGCTGCACTTTAAACACCAGACAAGCTGTAGAGTTCTGGATCACATGCAGACCACAAATATTTGCAAGTTGTAATTGTCACTCATCAATATATTTTATGACAAAGAAGCATGATGTTTTTACAAATAAAATAACAAGCTGGGTTTTAGCTTTCTTCTAACTGTTCTGATCACCAATGAAAATGGAATCAGATCAAATTAGTGTGTAGTCTCTACTTTTACTTGTTTTTAGTATGCATCTTTGGAAAAAAAAATATCAGGATTTCATTTTTTACCAGGTCTGTATTCCTCCCGTGCTGCATTAATCTGTATCTCAGTCTCAGCAGCGATCTGGAGTTTCTGTGTGACCTCCTCTGCAGTGCGTTTGGTATTTCCCAGCACTGTGATGAGACTCTCGTCATCCACCAGAGAGCCCTGCGTGCTTGTCAGTCTGAAAAGTAGATTATCCTCTAGCTCCTTCATTTTACGTTTATTGGCAGTCACATCCTCCAACAAGTCAGTCCGCTCCTTCTCAAGTTCCTGTCAATCCAAGCGCATCATGTATTTTAACACTTCTTCTTCATTATTTAGGATTATTTCTCTAAAACATAGAGTGCAACATGTCTCGGAATGAATAAAACATTTGTAAAATAATCAATTAATGGTAATTCAAAGGGGTCATGGATCCATGTCCTATTTAATCTCCACTGCCCACAAGAATGAACGTCAATTTCATCTTTCATTCATATTTTTTTGCATTTTGCATTTAGAATTATTGGTAGCTTTAGAGCAGGATGATGACATTGAATGCAACACTTTCAAGTAGTTTGTACAGTTACCCTCTGTGTTTCCATGACCAGGAAAATCACAAGTCAAAGGCTTGTTATCTACTTTCTAAATGTTCCTTTCGATTTTTAAAATAGGTAAAACATAATTTCCCTTCAAGCAGAGATTGCTACCTTGCCCGAGGTAAGGTCATGAATGTATAATCTTTCAGGATGAGTCAGTGCTGGGTGCCATGCTGATTAGTGCACTTGTCAAAATCTGTGTGGAAGGTGACGCATGATCAAGGCCCTTATTCTTGATCGACAAATCAATGTCTTGCTGTGTGTATGTTCTGAGTGGTCATTCAATTATCTCTACCAAGGAATCTGTAACACTATCTAACTCCAACTGAAGTTGCTGGACTGAGCAGAGACTAGAATGATTCTGTCTAACAATAGGACGAGGACGAGATTGTTTGCTCTTGGCTTCTATTCAAGCAGCTGAATCATCCAATTTATATCAAGAGCACCCAGCAACCAGTAACATTTTGACCCCACGTCTTTTTAAGCTATTTTACAAATTAGCATCAACAAATAAAAAAATCACTAGGTAGTTTTCAGATAAAACCCTTGAGTCTCTTACAAGAACAACACTTTGCTATTCACACTCATTATTCGGTGACCCAAAAACTGTTGTCTAGAGCCCTAAAGGCTGGTGATCCTAGGGTCACAGTCTGATCCCCTGCTCCAGCAGAACTTAAAGGTTGAGAATGTGATAAGTGAAGTGAAGCTTTTTAAATGTTTGACAAATGTACCTGTGATGTGGTGCACTTCAGTAACTGATGACCAATTACTCCCTGAAGTATTTGCCAGGCTCAGCGGTTGAATAAGGATTCACAACAATTTTGTGCAAAATGTTTAGGTTATAAATTCAGACATATAAATAATTATTGTTTCTTTATTATTTTTTTTGGCAATTAGCGAAATGTAACGTGAGAAAGAAACACTTTATAGAAGATTTAAAACTGGGCAAGGAACAGCCAAACTCTTCTGCCAAGGTAAGGTTGAAAAGACATTTTATGGTATGGCAAGATTGAGCACAGCAACAAGACACAAGTATGTTATTCTGCACCAGGATCCTCTCTCCCAGACACAAGTTTCAAAGCAGACAGGCCTTTTAAGATGTGCTGCTCAAGCTTTTTTGAATAAGCTTAAAGAAAGAAGCAGAGTTGGTAGTTGAGTAGTAAATCAAGGAAAGACACATCAAGCTTATTAGCCTTTAAAATCAGAAGATTTCAAAGTCAGTGCCATCAGCTCAGACATCAGCTGACATAAACCAGAGGGATTCAGGTACACACATCTACTGTCAGGAGAAGTCTGGCCAGGAATGTTCTTAGCGGAAGAGTTACAGCCAAAAAGCTATGCCTCCGGCGTTAAAGCAAAACTGAGGCTCAAAACAACCAAGCCACAAAGGAAGGGGGAGGTTCCTTGAATTTTTATGAGTTGACTTCTTCAAATGCAAATTTCATATAATAACTCAGAGTTAAGTTGTGCTGGAAATCCTATTTAAAAGAAACAATACATTTGAGTTTCATACCACCAATCACAGAATACTGGAACAAACTGACCATCATTCTTCAATCCATGTATCCACTTCCTCCATCTAGTCCCTTTCATCCACTTTTATAAAGCATCAACTGTTAAAGTGTCCATGAACTATGAAACCTCAAAGCTGTTCATCTTTTGACATATATGAGTTGGAGGATTACTGAAAAACCCTCAGAACTCAAAATAGTCTCATTTCTATATTTAAAAACTCATTTTGAAGCCAGTTCCAGGAGAGAAGTCTTAGTAACGTGCTGGGAATGATAATCCCCAGCATCAACTTCACTTAGAGAAACAGTGTCCCATTCAAATTTGGATAGCAAACAAAATAAACAACTTCAATGGCAACATGGGTATGCATTGCAAATAGTAAGAGCTTTTTGCATGCTTCCAAAAGCAGAATGAACATTTAGGAAACCCAATGAAATAAATATCTAATAAATGTGTAGTGTACTATAATCACGGATATAGCTGCCACCATTGAAATAGAATAATTTTTTATATAAAAATGTCCTTTACTGTTCCCATTGTTCTTTAAGAACCAAAATCATGGTCTGTCACATTCAGATCAATTGTGACCTAAATTGAATCTCATTCAACAGCCTCACCTGTTTCTCCGTGAGTATCACTCTGCCCAGTAGCTGATCTTCCAGACCTCTCATTGTAACGGTGAAGTCTATAATAGATGTCCGTGCACTGATTTCAGGAGTGTATGCTGGGTTTGGCAACTTGGTAGTCACATAGAGACGAAAACCCGGCATTACATCCACTTCCTTATCACCTATTTTCACCTGTGGCAACAGAAGAATCATAGATTAGAATGAGGCCTTTAGATCTAAAAATGCTCCAGAAATAAAATGCTTTTTAATAAAGTGGAATAACTTGAATTCCCCAGAACTACGCTGTGTTAATGACATTCCTAATATTAAATGGTTTTGTGAAGATGTTTAAAATTATAGGCTTATTATCACCACAGGGAGCCACTCAATTTATTTCTGTGCCAATTAGTGAAAATTGAATGTAGAGTGCTGTGATTTGATCATTGCAGTGGTTTGATAATGATAAACGGACGTCAGTGTCTCCCACCTCGGTTTGCTATTAAAATGTGTGATCAGGTGTTTTCAACTTTGTATTAATAAACCTGTTAAAATAGTCAAACGCTATTTCCCCTGCTTGCTGTTTTCACCTCTATTGGAAATGTGTGAAGCAGCTGCTCTAAGTTATGGTGAAGCTGGGACACTTTTGATAATGAGATCAGTGAAAGATGCCTCCAAGCACACGACTGTCTCTAATAATCGTCTGCAGAGATACACTTGCAGCAGGCGATTTGAACAGCTGATGTCACGGTTAGAAAATATAACAACATAGAAACTTTTATGTCCTTAACTTTAAGCTAATGCAGAGATGGAAATAAGGGAGCATTTTTTCTATTATTTGATTAATTTAAAAGAATAAGATGACTTCATGATTTTACATTTTCATGTCATCAATTCTATTTGTTTATATTGGATTTAATAATTCACTCTAAACTTTAGTCTTTTTTGCAATCTGTTTTATTACTTTGTGATTGAGGTGTACCAGTTTATATGAAATGAGAAATTGTAGCCTACTGTAGATTTGATATTACGATGTACTAGTTGGCGGTTCATTCCGCTGTGGCGACCCCGAAAGGGAATAAAGCCGACATGAAGATGGATGGATGGATGTACTACTAGGTCATTCTCTATTCTAATTGTATTTTAAAAAGCAGCCTGCACTTATTTGTCTTTGCATTGGAAAAACACATTTACGTGGATTTGATTTATTTTAAACATTTTAACATTTTGAATCAAAACATTGTTTTTATTTTGCTTATCTAAAATAACACTGCATAAATAACTTGTTCTCAGTAAATTAGGTGACTATAAACATTTTTTTTTGTTTGCATTAGACACTTGTTAGATAATTCGATAGCCTCTATGCCTGACACACTGCCTACATACTTCCACTAAAATCTCAGTTGTAAATGCGTTTCAGGTTTGAGCTTTCAGATAGGAATGTTGTGTTGATACCATGGTTTAGTTTTTTCAGAAGGGATCATGGGTAGTTTTAATTTTGTCAGTTTTTTTTACCATTTTACTGTCATTTCAGATTTTAATTTCATCTGTCATTTCCTTTTTGAAATTCATTCTAAAAGTTGTAAGTTTCTCCGTTGTGGGGGTGCAGTGTCGATATACTGTTGTGTTCAATTGTGAAATAATTCATCCCGGTTTAATTCAGAGAATTTGTTTCCACACTTCTCCTCAAGATAAGGGTATAAGACAAGCGTAAAAGTTCACGGCGATCGCATCCATTGAAGCGAATGAGAAAACAACTTCTGGTGCTGAACCGGTAGTTGAAGAACAACTAAGATGAAACAATCAAGCCTTCATAAACAATCAGTTGCAACTCTTTCATTTTATGATCCTGAATTCATAAAACTTGATCCCCTATTTAACTAATTTGCACAACAAACGCTCTCATCTAATGAACTAAATTGCACAAATGAAGTCCCTTTAAGACATTTGTAATTTTTTTACTATACTGATTTTCAAAATTTTATATTCAAATGAAAATTCAGCTCAGTATAATTACAAAAAATGTAAAGACATTGTTCTTTAAGACAATCAGCACAATAAATCTCTGTCATGGTATGACTGTTCCCCTTTTAAATGTTACCTTATAAGTTAACCCAGCCTTGATAAAGTTTTTTTCCAGGACATTGTCCAAGGCTGGATCCAATTCCTCCCCAACATCTTCAATCAGTAAAGGACGGCCAAGAGATAAACTGTCCTCCAGATGGTTTCTGAAGTACTTGTGATTCAGTGAGGTGATCTGTGAAAACAGCAAAGCTCTATTACCGATCCAGCTCAGGTTCTGTTCCTGAATAAAACTTATTACCAGAAGACACGGTGAATAGTTACGAGGTCACACCATTGAAAGAGTGTCTGACCTCTTAAAAGGAGACCAGCATCAAATGCAAGCTGCAAATATTATATTAAATTTCGCTATTGTTGTCATGAATAAATGTTTTTTAGTAAAGGTCTTTTGTATCAAGCTAGTTAGTGGTTCTTTTCTTTTTTACTAATATCAAATTTTCCTTTGACAAAGAGGAAAATTAGGTGATTTTTATTGTATTATACATGGAATGTTAATATGAAATAACATCTTAGTATAGTTGAACTTAATAAAATGTTATTCAATGTTTCAATAATTTAACCAATGTTAGTAGAAAATAAAGTATATTTTTTGAGATATCAAGGTATCAATTTGGTATTGTTTTTAAAGTTTACTTGCAATGCTGTGTTATCCAATAACTTTTTTTAAATAGCTATAATTCGATCTTCCAAACTGAAAAGAAGACAGATGAAACATACATAAAATCATAGACTGTAAAACATATATTTTATATACAACTTGTCATGAGTGTTTGATTATGCATATGTTTTTACAGTGTTTTCCATTTACTTACATTCTTACCTGAAGTTCATTCTTTGACTCTTTGTTCTTGATCCAGATCTTTCCCTGGGTCTGAGGGTCAATTAACAAGGGAAATCGAGCAGCTTTTGCGACAATAATTCCATTCTGGATAGACAGGTCATCATTGGGCAGTCCCTGCAGGTTCCATTCACTGACTGTTGGAGCATCAATCAACATTTCAGTGAGATTCAGATTGGTCCGAAATGGAATCTGCCGGGACTTCATCTCTCTCTGCCAATCAGTGAGAAGGAGGTTGCGGAACTCTTGATTAAAAGGTCCAGAGTAGGACAGGAAAGCAGTTGCTAGAAGGACATCACCTGTGCATTGGAAATATAAAACATTACTTAAAATAATAGCAATTAGAGGTTTACTTCACCTCTAATCAGCTTCACCTCTGCAAGAAACATAGCAATTTGATTAATTTTCATAAAGTCTTTCTTAAACTAACATTGAAAAAAGCTTATGACTCGTTTTAAATAATTAAATTTCACTAAATAATATACTGTTTCATTTACGCAAAAGATATATAAAAAGACCTTTGGTTTATTCAGCTACTATTTTCTGGAATATTAGGATATTTTGGCAAGGATATGGTTAATGTTTTTTCAATAAAACACGTGCATCTTTTTTTACTCATAAAAAATTATTTTATGTTGAAAACACACCAACTAGTCGTTTGGTCTGTGCAGCAAATTCTTTACTGAGCTGTGTCCAGCGCTCCTTCTCTCCAGCCAGACCACTGATCAGATTCGAAGCTGTCTGCATCTTGTGCCGACATCGCTCTGCATCCTCCAGTAAGGTCTGAAACAGACACAAGAAAGAAAGATTAGTGAGCTTACTAGATTTTCAAGAACTTCAGAAAAACGAAGCCAGAGTACAGTCAAATACATTCATTTTTTGGAATTTCATATTACACCAGTAAAGTGAACCAACAGACCAATATGTTTAAACTGGGGTGTTTTTTTTCAGCAGGTGATAGCAACTTTAGAGTGTAGGATATTTTAGTTAGTTTTAAAACAAACCTTTACAAGTGGAGGATATAGTGGTAGAGGCAAACCATGTGAGAGGTAGTCAAGGAATATATTTTAACAGCAGTACTACTTTTTCGTTCCCTAAAAAATTCGACAGAAAAAAATCACGAAAAATGGAAGCGTGCATACCCAACGTAAAGCTTTTTTTGTGTGTGAGATAACTTGACCAACAACTATTGAATTATAACCAAATATACTTATTTTCTAACATACAAAAACACATGCAACTTGATAGCAATCGCGCATGACCAATTAAGCTGTCAATAAATCTCTAATTTGATAAAACTTCAATTATACAGTATATAAAGATTTCACATAGGGATCAAAGTCGGAGTGAGATAAGCAAGTTCTTTTCATTTCCATTCAAGTCGATATCTGTCTGTTAATGACTACATTAAATGGATAGAAATGGATGTGGAGTTACCTGTTTTTCCATCATGGCCTTCTCATACTCAGCTTGGACAACATCCAGTTCAGCTTGCTTAGCATCCAGTTCTGCCTGTGCTTTTTGGAGGTCCACATTAGCTATGGCCAACCTGTTCTCCTGCACTGCCAGATTAGCCTGAGGGTGATAGAGAAAAAGAGCTGTAAAATGGGCCAGCTGATAGGGAAAGAAACATTGGTTGCAGAGTGAGAATGCCATTCAGGAGGAAGAGCATTCTCATACACAGCTTCAAAACATCTTGAATTAACTTCCTGAGAGTGTATGGGTTCAGCTTCACTCTTACAACCAACCTTTTAAGCAGGCATTTAATTGAATTATCTCATACAAGATACTTAATTGAATAAACAACAAATGGAACAATGTGATTGTCATTTACATGTAGTGTAAACATTTATTTATAATAATATCTAATTTATTTAACTGCTGCATGCACCACACAGAGGGAACTCTTAATTTTTTACTTTTGGGCCAAATCTAAATTTAGAAATTCTCTTGAATAAATGTAATTAATAATAAAATAATGAGTTAACAATGGCGTTTACCTCAATGTGTCAATGAATGCATTAATTAATTAACTATACGAAACAAATAATTAATTAATTAATTTATGTATTAATTTATATGACTGATGTACATGCTTAATGAGTCCATGTTTAACACATGTTAAATCATAATTAGTGCATCAATAACTCATTATAAATTTGTATTTTAAATAGAGAGCATTGCATTGGATGGTTCTTACCTTCATAGGAAGCACCTCTTTATTGATAGAAAAGAAAGCAGCCATTGCTTTGGTCCAGGAGCAAAGGCCTGCAACATTGCCGCATACTCTCTTGGCTGTTTCAATGTTGTAGTCTTCCATTTCAAAGTATGGTGCAAGCAGTTCCACCACCTCTTCGTTGATGGTGTCCTTGGGAAATTGCTAGTAGGAATTCAGCATATTGTTATACTTTTGCTGTTGTTTTGCTTAATTTTTAAATATGTATTTTCTGCAAATGTAAAAAATAAACTTATGACTCAATTTCAGCACAAATCTACAAACCGACAATTAAAAGATATGGTAGCAATGAATGTTGTGATTGTGTTCCAAATGTCAATTGTTTTTAAATATATAATTCAATAGCGGTTTTTATTTGATGACCCCATTTAGGGGCAAAAATGTTGTAAGTATATAAGAATAAAACATTAAAACTAGTGCATATAACTAATATGAAATAATCTGTCCTGTTAACCAGCATTTGTATGATTTAATTTGTCTAGTTAAACCTATAGTAAAGCACACCCTTGTCATTTTGCACATTATGTTTTAAGTTTATCAGTTTAACAAATAAAAAAGTAATTTAATGTCTAAGCCAGCTTTTCTGCAGTTTTCAGATTCAGATTCAGAATCAGATTTTATTTGTCACATACATATACATACAGAGTACGACGTGCAGTGAAATGTATTGTACGACTGTCCAACCTGTAACCATTTAGGAAATAGATAAAAAGAAAGAAAAATAAAATATAAATTATAAGAAAACAAAGTAGATATGAATTTAAATAAGTACTAAATACAATATAATACAAATGAAATAAAGTACAAATGGAATACAATATAATACAAATGAAAATGAAATAAAGTACAAAATGAAATAAAGTACAAATGGAATAGAGTACAAAATGCAGGAGATGTGACGTGCAAGAGTTTTGATGTCAAATCATTTGAAAATAGATTTTTCATTAGTCACTTAGTTCTGATTAGGGTCAAGAGTTTAATGGGTTCGTATCTCCAAGCAAAACAGAGTGTTCAGCTTAAATGGGCTCTTTTGAGACCAACACAAGCACAAAGACAAATTTAGTCCTTGAATATACAATTTCAGGCGTCACGGTGGCGCAGTGGGTATCACGGTCGTCTCACAGCAAGAAGGTCGCTGGTTCTAGGCTCGGCTGGGGCAGGTGGCATTTCTGTGTGGAGTTTGCATGTTCTCCCCGTGATCGCGTGGGTTTTCTCCGGGTGCTCCGGTTTCCCCACAAGTCCAAAGACTTGTAAGTGAAGAGTAAGTGAATTGAATAAGAACAATTGCCCATAGTGTGAATGTGTGTGTGAATGTTTCCCAGCGATGGGTTACGGCAGGGAAGGGCATCTGCTGTGTAAAACATATGCCAGTGAGTTGGCGGTTCATTCCGCTGTGGCGACCCCGAAAGGGAATAAAGCTGACATGAAGATGAATGAATGAATATACAATTTCAGAGAATAAATTGTTTATCATGTCATTACTTTTCGCTACTCATACTCACATTAGACCTGTAAATATGTTTTAGCCAACTGTATACCTCTCACGTATGGTATTAATTGTAAATGTTTGCTTTTTTAAAAGTCTGGTACCTGCAGACTTCCCAGGAAGTTCCCAGCGGTCATGAATTTGAGTGACTCTTGCCAGGAGGGTGTGATGCAGTTTTTCTCTGGATCGATTTTCACAGAGTTTACTCTTCTCTGAAAGAGTAGCAGCACACAGTCCATGATACGCATAATGAGGTGAGGTGGTCTGCCCAGGGTCCGAACCGTAGCAATGTCAGCAGGCTTGATGGTCTGTTAGATAGAAATAGCGAAATACTGGTTAGACAAGTAAAAGCGATATCTTTATGTTAAGTTTTTTTTTTTTTTAGAAATTCTAAAAAAAGATTATAACTTTGGCTTAGTGTGTGATATTTTAACCGAAGTAGGTAGTAAGTAGTTACATTTACTTGAAAAAATTTTAGGACAACTGGTGAGCTAACAAGTGAGATTTCTTTTCTGAAACAAAAAAAATGAAAACAAAATATTTTTTAGGGATACTCTACCTACCTCTGGATTTCAAATGAGGTAATCATCTGATTAACATAAGTTCGATAAGGCTGATAATTGATAATCAATCATATAGTCCCTCCTATCCATATCATCTCCAGTTTATAGGACATCTACATTGTGCAAGCTATCCCTTCTTCCACCCCTTCGCAACTCACAATGCATGTTTTACCCTGTTTAACTTTGAGTAAGAAGATTTTCAATACAGTTAAACTATGGTAATAGTTGGGAATCAGAATCAAACGGCGGAATTTCACAAGGACAGCTTACCTTGTACTCTTCTCCATTGCTCATCAAACCCACTTGATACTAGGCAATTATGAGCAAGAGCGAACTCGTGAAAGCCAAATAAAACCCCTTACAACTAGTGTAGAACAACTATGACCATACCCTGGTATTAGGCTAACTCTTGAAATGAAGTGTATATGTGATTGGCTGATAGAAATGTTCTGTCCAGCCCAACAGATTATTATCTTAAAATGTTCTTAAAATAGTCTTGCCAAAACTTTTTAGAAAAAACACAATAAGTGTCTTGAATTATCCAGAGAAAACTTTTACACGGTAAAACTGAAGAGTATAGTTTATGAGAAAAAATATACCAGGTTTAGTTAAATGTAAATAAAATGTTGTCAATGCACAATGGACAATGCAAAGCGGCAACGAAGAGGATCAGCACCTTCAAATCTGCTGCTCCCATGACTGACTAAAACTTTGAAAATAAATGAGGCAATTGTTTAGGTAATTATCAAAACGTTAAATAACCTTATTCGCATTAACTGTGTAGAAAAACAAACAGTAAAATGTCCCAAGAGCAATGGGACATGTTTTAGATGGAAGGATTCATGGAAGGATGACAGCGGGGATGGGTTTGTGTTTGGGTGGCTGTGTGATTGAGAGGGTGTGTGAGGAGTTGGTTAAATGTGGCTGCTGTCAGACCCCTGCTCGCTTTGAGACCACCTACAGCAACCCTGCCATCACACAGTCTATTTTTACACCCTCACAGACAGCATGTAATTACACTGAAACGGCAGGCGCCATAATGCTCCATGAACATCACACTCCTCTCATTAGCTATGTTCCATCCACCTGGCTTTGTGCGCATTTTAGGAAATTACGTAATCAGGATGAAACACCCAAGAGATTTATAGGACATTTTCTGTATCACAAGATCTTGGATTTAGTTTTAGAAAATACATTTTAAATCTTCAAATGATTTCCTACAATTACCAATTTTCTACTTGCCTTCGTCTCTAAAATGAAGATTCAACCAAAAATATTTTTACTGTTTAACACAAATACTCTTCAAAATTAAGTGAAAGAGATATGCTGTACTCCACTGTAAAAACATAAGATTTTTAAGAAAATGTGTCTGAGACCTGTGGAACGTTTGACAGTTTGATGGAATTCATTAATACATTTAATAATTACATTTAAATACACACGCAGTGCCATCATTTAGCAGATTAGGGACTTGAGGATTACAACTTAAGAATTTAATACAACTATTAAGCCTAACTCTTGTTAATAGCCAACAACACCTAATATTCAAAGAATAAGTGACTTTTACTACTTGAAATGGGAACAGTTATGATTGAACCACAAGGGAGGGTCAAGAACCCAACTCTGGATGTGTTGTGGCACTAAATATTGAACTTGATTTTTACACATCACATGGCTATTAAATAAGGAAGTAAATTAAATAATAACAATAATATAAAAAAATCAAAAAGCATCAAAATCATTACACAACACAAGTGCACAATGGCTTAAGGTAATAGTGAGTATCCTATAGCATCTTTTTTTCTTCTTTTTTTTTCAATTTCAATTCAAAAGTGCCATTATGCACAACTCAAATTGGTTGTGGTTATTTCCCTCAAAGATGTGGTGTGTGGGAAAAAACCTCTTTGCAATCCATGATTTTGCTGACTGCTAAAGCAAGTTTGTCTCCAATCAGTGTTAAGCTATAATCAATAATGGTTTTAATTACAGAACCACAACACAGCATAATAATAATGTGTAACAGAACCTTCAGCATACAACAGAACACACATCTTAATCCTTGTGTTTCGCGAGATGTTGTGTAAACATCACTTTAGCAACAATTGTAAACAAACACCTGGAACATTTTACAAGGTTAGTTAATCAATTAAGAAAGGTTCTGCGGTAGACTTATAATTGGCCACTAACCAGGTATTTCTATCTCAGCATATTAGTAACGCAGCATATAAGCACAAACTTATAGGCAATAGTTCATCATGTTCCATCGCAGTCTGGGGGGTAGCAAGGCCACCTCCTGATTCCAAACCGCTCATTCAACTTGCTTAGTACGCTTCTCATTGCTTGTCATGTTCACATGTGATACTAGGCAATTATAATTACAGGTAAGAAACCTTATTTGTTTAATTTGAAACTTCAGCTTTCTGTGGATGCATTTTGTGGGATCATGTGAATTTTTACAGAGTAGGTTTAGGCTTTACTAAAGTTCTCTTATTGTGTTAAACTCAAAAAGTTTTTTTTTACTGTTATCTAACTTTATTTCACAGTTAGCCATTTTTCCAGGATTTTGTGTTTTTTTTTTTTTGTTTTGTTATGTTTTTTCAACCTTTTTGGAATAAATACCAAATAAAGTTTTAGATAACATTTTAAAAGTGAAATGTGCTTCATAAAATTGATAAAACAAAACTATCAGATTTTTAACTGTGGCTCCAAGTTTTAAATTTCCACATTGATGAAAGGAAATTTCATCTTTGAATGGATTAGTGCTGATTCTCCTGACCTGCAGTGCTGCTTCAGCCTCTTCCAGAGCTGGTCTTGCTGCTTCCAGCTTTTCCTTAGCAATGGCCTTGTCTGCGGTGATGCAGTCCACAATGGCTTGTGCTTTGTCTTTGACCTTTTGAACCTCAACTTTGACCTTTTCTGCAGCTTGTGCTTTCACAGTCACCTCTTTCAGCACCTGAAACACAAAAGTGTAAAAGTTAATGATTAGTGTTAGGTCTGAGATCAAACCTTTATACAGTATTCATAATGTATTAATCTTTGTCTTTGCTAAGCAAGTTTTTCACCAAATGGGAGCCAAACTGGATTGAACATATTTTTTATTGTAGTCTGATACTATGCAAAAATGGGGAATAACACTAATCATATGTGATAAAGAATATAATTGGTTATATATTTTGACAGGTCTCTGAGTGAAATGAAAACAATGGGGCTAATTTTCTATTAATCATATGTAGAAGAGAGTGAGAGTGTGTGAATTGTTCGCATTTGCTTTAGATTAATATTGAGGGTGTATTTTAAGGGTTGACTCTTTCTAATGATAGACTAATTAATCATTGAGTGGAGAGATGGACATTCATTTCACAAAGCTAATTTTCAATGGCAGATTTTTGAGGTGAGAAATCTCTGATTTTATCTGTTCTGACAACATACTGCAAAGCAAATTACTGTGATGCAAATGAGAAGGAAGTCTGCATGTCGGATAGCAACACTGCAGCAGCCAGGTCAGTTTAGCACAACATTTGCATGTTAAGGCACAATTAAATAAATTAGTTTTTCATGCCAGATCAAAGCAAATGTTAAAAATTATTAGCAACAAAAGCTGCAAAATAACGAGAGTAATGAAAGCCCTTAAAATTTATACATTTCAAAAGATTTCAGTGGTTGTTATTATAAACTATTTAAAAAAATAATAATTTGCAAAATTATGCCTTTGTAATGCCCTGTTATCAATATAACAACAGAGTAAATCAAGAGTTAGATGGTCTCTTAAATGCTTATTTACCATATCAGCCTTGGAATTGGCTATCTGGAGCTCTTTCTCCTTGACCTCCAGCTCTATACTGAGTGCACCAACAGATTCAGCGGCCTCCTTGAGTTTCTGGAGGCCAGTGTTCATCCTGTTAATAAAAATCATAGCATATTTTTATTTTGTTTAAGATGCATTTATCACACAAAGTTTTCCCACTGAAATACAACAATAGAGTTTCAGTGGGATCAGCCATCTGTGCTGCTTTGGAGGGATTTCACAGTATCATCTATTAGAATCTTTTCATCTTTTCCAATTTCCCATCTCCTTACAATTGTATGCAACATTTCACTAAACGTACAAAGAAACAAAATTATTAGTTCAGAAAATATATTCTTCAGATGAATTGTAATTGAAAGGGTATTGCCATTCAATAGACATTAAACTGACAAAACAAGTTGCGCCTAAAATTCTGAAAAATAATTTTTTTTTGCAACAAAATTATGAGGAAGAAATTTGATTGACTGTGGGCTAGAAGACACTCATTGTCACCCTTTAAAAGGAGGGCAAATTCAAATGAGTTGGATTTTCACAGAGAGATTTACCAGGAAATTGAGGGAAAGGAAATGTTGAAGAAAAAATGCACAACCAACTGATATTATAGCAAACACTTTTCAGCAACATTTTAATTTATTGAGATGACCCTGTAATTACAGGCCGATGCACTGTTGTAGAATTAAGTTGGAAATTCTGCTTTACTAACCTAACAGCTAGAGTCTGAACCTCGGAGTGCTTCTCTTTGTAGATGGTCTTGTAGTCATGGATGAAGGACAGGTAGGATTTGGGTGTTACATGTGTGGACCGCCGGTACCTCTGAAAATAGTCTGCACACTTTTCTGCCACCCCCATCCTGAAAAGAGCCCATGCACTGAACCACTTCCCTCTTCACCTCTGTTGTACAGTCTATTTCATATGTGGATAGGAAATGTTCTGACACTGAGAAGAAACAAAACAACCATTGTTTTATTAGTGGTCATAAACATAAAGATAATGCAATAGTGTTGAACTTCATTGTGAATTGTTTATTTTTCTGGCTTTAGATTCAACCCACTCAGGTTTGACTATGACTGACCTGCGATCAGAGCATCTTTAGGCCAGCGGCTGAACCAGTCCATGGTGCAGCCCGAAATAAGAGCAGGAAACTTCAAAGCACGATTTCTGAATCTCTCACCGACCGGAGAGAAGCACAGGACCACGTGAAGGTTCTGCCTCACTCTGCTCATAAAATACTCATGTAGGTTTTCATTTGTGGGTGGTCGCCGTGGAAACTCCCGCTTCATGACTGGAATGAGGTCACTGATAATCTCGTCAATCTCGTCTCGAGCAAACAGATTGGACACCTGTGGCAGGGAGAATATTTCACATCTCATTAGGTTCATCCCAGCCATGGCTTCAATGGGGGCTTATATCTAATGCACAATTTAAACATAGTGAGAAACCTGAGGGAAGAGTTAATTCCTCGTGGGATGGGAGAATACATTTAAATGTGTTTAGCCCTTCTCCGGCAAGAGGCATATTTAAGTCTAACTTTATAAGCATGTCATGATTTATTTTTCCTGGAAAATTCAAGGTAATATTGCGAGATCCCTGCCCTTTTATGATTAAAAGGTGTAATGATAAAACGTATTGATTTTGAATGTTTGCACTGCAAAGATGGAATACAGCACTTTGCTTTTGAGATCATATAAGGTAATAAAGTTAATAACAATTTCAAATGTTATTAATTTAATCAATTTCAACGTATCATACACCTATATAAAACATAAAACATGACAATATAGATTTCTTCTATAACTATGAAACTATTACAATAGTAAAGCTTGTGGTATTTCAGCCTAAATTAACTGTAACTATAGGCACCTTTGTTTTTTAATGATTAACATTTTTATAACATTGGGCTTAATAAAATCATTCTTGAAACATAATTGTCATTAAATGAAAAATTACATTAGTTACAGCGTCTATCTTTGACTGAAGTTCCTCTTCGACCTTCTTAACTGAGCCAAGAGATCCTTCATTAAACAGAGCGCTTGTGTTTTCATTAATATTTTCAAGAAGTGTTCTCAAGTGTTTCTGTGCAGACAATTCTCTTTATGCACTTATCCATTTGATTAATGAAATAACACCCTTCACCAAACCTCAAAGACCAGACTTTAGTCCTTACAGTCCCTCAAAAGACCCCAAGAGGTGCATCCTCAGAAAAACAGTTCATATAACGAGGGATGGAAAGACAGTCTTAATAGAGTAAGAAATGTATCGACACAATAATTGCTTGTATCAAATACAAATACAATTTTTACAAATATTTATTTTACTATATATTTTAGGTATATATTTTAGGGTACTATCTTAAGGTGTTCTAGTCTAAGATACTTGATATTGTCTGGCTTTTCCTCATTTTATCTGTGTCGCTTATATGAAGCTATGCATTTCATCATCTGTTTACACACATCCATCAAGCTCTGAAATTTCATAGATAGAATTTTCCATGTATTAGCATCTAAAGTAATTTGAGTATTATGAAGTGAAAAAGAGTTTAAAATATGTGGTAACCTTGAGCACACATGATGCTTGGGTTAATTTACTATGTTCTATAAACACTGACTCACAATGGATGCTATGAGGCTTGTGATTCTAGTGTTAGTGGGTGTTTCGAAGTCAAACCATTTACTGTCAGACTGATTCTCTGACCTCTCCTGAAGAAAGGACGTTGTTCATGTATTCTAGGAAGGATTCATCCTTGATCTCGTTGTCAGTGAAAATAAAGCTAATGCCTTTGCCCTGCTGTCCAGCGGTCCTGTACAAGCCCTTTAGGTCCTCCATCAGGTTGCTGGTGTTATAGGAACTACATTAAAAAAACAATTGTTATTAAAAAAAAGTCTATTTTTCAAGAGATGTTTGAAGTATACACTGTAAGTTTTTTTTGCTGCTATTCAAAAACTCCCCAAAAAAGTATAAAATGTATTTTGTCCTTAACTAGTCAGTCCATAACATCTACAACCTGAATTAAGTAAGTTTTAGTAAGATTTTTTTTAACAATTCCACATTTTAACTAAAATACAGTACAGTCCAAGACTGATGAATACCAATTATGCATTTGAATGCAAATAATGCACACTGTACAACCCAAGCAAAATCCGGACATAAAAAAAATCGCTTTGATTTTTGTCCCTGCGATTGACAGATGAAGTTTTCCATAATTAATATTCAACACTGAATTCAAATGTTAAAAAACTATCATTTAAGAATACAGTGAAAATGTCATTATTTAAGGAGCTGAGCATTTTTTTTCAGATGTTTTACATTGAAGTTTATACTGTAACGTTAATCCATTATCCCCTAGTCTTTCTTTGAGCTGTTCAGAACTCTCTAATTCCGTTCACTATCTTGCCTTTGCAACGCACTATCCACACCAATGCATCACACTATCTCATTCTCTGGAACATACTATCCCTGCCTCTGGAACACACTATCCCCGCCTCTGGAACATACTATCCCTGCCTCTGGAAAACACTATCCCTGCCTCTGGAAAACACTATCCCCGCCTCTGGAAAACACTATCCCCGCCTCTGGAAAACACTATCCCCGCCTCTGGAAAACACTATCCCTGCCACTGGAAAACACTATCCCCGCCTCTGGAACATACTATCCCCGCCTCTGGAACATACTATCCCCGCCTCTGGAACACACTATCCCTGCCTTTGGAACACACTATTCCCGCCTCTGGAACACACTATCCCCACTATCCCTGCCTCTGGAACACTATCCCCGCCTTTGGAACACACTGTTGCCGCCTCTGGAACACACCATCCCCGCCTCTGGAACACACTATCCCTGCCTCTGGAACACACTATCCCCGCCTCTGGAACACACTATCCCACTATCCCTGCCTCTGGAACACTATCCCCGCCTTTGGAACACACTGTTCCCGCCTCTGGAACACACTATCCCCGCCTCTGAAACACTATCCCCGCCTCTGGAACACACTATCCCCGCCTTTGGAACACATTATCCCCGCCTTTGGAACACACTATCCCCGCCTTTGGAACACACTGTTTCCGCCTCTGGAACACACTATCCCTGCCTCTGGAACACACTATCCCCGCCTCTGGAAAACACTATCCCCGCCTCTGGAACACACTATCCCCACCTTTGGAACACACTTTTCCCGCCTCTGGAACACACTATCCCACTATCCCTGCCTCTGGAACACTATCCCTGCCTTGGGAACACACTGTTCCCGCCTCTGGAACACACTATCCCCGCCTCTGAAACGCTATCCCCGCCTCTGGAACACACTATCCCTGTCTCTGGAACACACTATCCCCGCCTTTGAAACACACTATCCCCGCCTCTGGAACACACTATCTCCGCCTCTGGAACACACTATCCCCTCATCTGGAACACATTATCCATGCAGCTGCACCACAGCTTTGTTTGCTCATTTTGCATTTGTACATTTACAATGTGTTTTTATCTTTCTGAAAGCATTCTTAGTGCACAGCCTTTTATCACACCTTCTTAAATGTTTTCCACAGCACTGTCTATATTTATCTCTACAATTTTTCTTTCAGATGAGAAAGCAGCTGAACATCTTTAAAAAAGTTGAAACATTGAAAAAAAATATATATTTCTAATTTATTCATATTATATATAATTCAAAAGCCTTAGAAACAATCCTATATTATGATACCCCAACCGTTGATGTTGTGGGTGAAATTAGACAGAAAGGTACATTTAGCTGTAGCTATCAATTTTAAAGAGACAAGATGATGAGTAGATTTCAACAGACTTTCTAGTTATTTTTGATGACCATTTAAATAGAATCAGCATTCTGATACAGCTCCACACAGACCAATTCTGCTAGCACTTATTAATAAAAATAAGAGATACTTAAACAGTTTTTATTAGTGTTATACAAAATGTGATGGGATTCAACATGCAATGCCCAAATATATTTTATTTGTAGATATTTTTTATTTTAGATTTGTAATAATTTTATGATAAAGTAACATATGAATAATAATGTAATGTTTGGAGTCTTTGTCATCCTATCAAAGTCCTTTGGACTATTATTTTTCTTTTATAGCCCACTGCCCACTCTGAAATGAAAGGCAGAAATGCAGCCTTTTTACAGCAAGAGTGATGAAATTGGGTGTGAAAATGCTGTCTGGAACCTGCGATTTGAGATCAGCTTACTTTATGTCTTGTGCATCTGTTATTTTTTCTGGAGGCACACATTTTGAGGTCAACCCTGTATTCATTCCCAACCTTATAGAAATTCCCATTAATGAATAACAAGCACACTGGCAAAGGTTTCTCCCACCACCATAAACCAAACAAAGATGTGAGGTGGAAATTTGCAGGAGTGCTTCCACCACTAACCAGCGTTCCACTGAAGGTGACCAAAATAGAAATCACTTGAAAGTTGACAGGGTTTTTTTTCTTAGACTTATCAAGTACATTTGGAGACAAGGCTCTGAATTGAGGTGTCCAGTCTCATTGTCTCTATCAGACTGTGAAGAAGATTGAAAATGGGAACATTCTCTTTAGTCTGTAACAGCTGAGTTGAATTGGAATTGTAGGAACAGACAGATCTGGCTAAATAAACCCTTTACATGACACATGACAACAAAGACAGACAATCTATATCATTAAATTATTTAAAAATTCAGGAAATGTCAAAGTTTGTATGAAGAAAATCAAGGACTACTGTTACAGTGATTGATTTACGGCTACATGGACACTTTAAAAATGTTTAATCATGTAAAGGGAACAGCATGATACAAAGAGGCTACAGTAAAAGAGAATTATTCTGGACATGTGGCTCACCGAGTGAGAGTTATCTGGAAGGTCTTGTAACCAGCGATGAAGGATGCTAGTCTAGTAAGACTTTGTTTCCCAGACCCCCCGACACCAACTAGGAGAGCATTTCCCCGAGGGGTTCTGATAATCCGAGAAATCTAAAGAAAAAATGTGAAAAAGAGAGAGACAGATGCCAGCTCATTGCCATGCAAAACATTTCTACAAACTCCACACACATGCAGCAAAGGTCTGGGTCATTTACCAGCAAAGCAAGTAAATGTGAACTAACATAAAGCATCACAGGCTAACAAAGTCTCTATTGGTGCCCTGCATTCAAAACGGCATTGTTCAAATTATATTCTTTGTTTTGACCTGACTGTTTGTAAAAACAAGCTGGATACCCTTAAGGGCCCCTTTTTAATTGACAATGTATGGTGTCAATGAACCTAAACCCAAGCCTAGGTCATTAAAGCTGGCTGGAGTTTTTATCAAACTCATCTGGGTACAAAATGTATATATTAATTTACCATGGTAACTTCTGGGCCTTTCAAAGACTAAAAAAGGACAGGTTTTATATGCATCCCCATACATCGTAGACCATCATACAACAACCCCATACATACATCCGTTGTTGCTGTAGAAGTACTGTCCTTGCACTGATCAATTATAGTGTTATATACTATATACTATAGTACTATATATTATAGTGTTGCTGCTAACAATGTTATCTTCTAGCTTGCCAAACTAAGATAAAAAAGAAGGTTATTTACTTAATAGCCAACATTTTACTCCATTATCCAGTGTTTAACATGGGGTGCACACCAAGAAAGAGAGTGAAAGAGCTTGATCTCCTTCAACTCGACCAATCACAGCGCTCGAGCTCTGCGAAGCCTTGACAGGAGGTCGTGGTCAGCGCAGGATTATGTGAATGTGCAGCCTTCGCAAAGGGGAATTTGTAGGCTTGACTCACAAGTATAGATTGGCCTTTATTTGTGTCCATCATGCAACAACCCTAAGGAACACCTGCTATTCAGGGCCCGTGGGTAGCCATGGGGCCCTAAGCAGCTGCTTTGCCTGGTTAAACACAAAACCTAGCATGTGTTACAATTTTAGATTTTCAAAAATAAATTTTATATATTTTTGTGCATGAGTAGTGGGCTGTTATGGTCTGGGCAGTTGTGGTCTAGTGTATAAAGACATCAACTTGTGATCGGAAGGTCGCAGGTTCAAACTCCAGATCCACAGAGTTGAAGGTGGTTTGAGTGATGAAACACTTGCTCTCCCATCTTCAACAACCACAGCTGTGGTGCCCTTGAGCAAGGCATCAATTTCCCTTACTGCTTCCTGGGTGCCATAGCCATGGCTGCCCACTGCTCCAGGTGTGTTCACGGTGTGTTTGTTCACTTCATTGAGTGTACACTGGGATGGGTTAAATGCAGAGCACAAATTCTGATATGGGTCACTGGTCACTTTCACTTCACTTTTTCCCTTTCACTTCGCATTGGATTATGAGAATTTGCACTGAAACATTAGAAGATTCCAGATAACTATAGCTATGTTTAAAATATGCAATTTTAGGTATACAAATATTTTTCTTGAAACAAACATTTCCATCCATTTCTCTTTGCTGGCCCCAACACTTCCACAATGATAACTCAATATACCTCAATCCTTGATTCTAATAAAGCAATTAAAAATCTTTAAAGTTTACCTTAACCAGGTGAATCATGGCATCCCTGAAGAATACTAAATCCATGCCGGCTCCTCTGATGCTCTCGTTATAATGACTCAAAAACATGTTCAGCCTCTCCATTAGACAGTCAAATGATTTGATGGGTTCATATATTTTTGGCATGTCTAAATCAACTCCTTCGGGTTCTTCACCTGAGCAAACATAACAAGACACAAGTTATTTACGCCAGAAGTTCCAAAAATGAAACCATCAAACCCACTGTACCTGTGGCATCAGGTGCATCTCTGAGAAAATCCACAAAATAGGAATCCACCTCAGCATCCACAACCGCTCGTTCTTGTTCTCCAAGCTCTTCCTCCACCAGTTTGGCCAAGTTGCTATCAAACCAGGCCACGTCTTCTGGGGCGGTAAATCGGTCGGCGATAACACGCATACATTCATGCTTCCACAGCATTAGCAATAACTGTACAAATGGAGTAAATGGAGCTTTTTTTGAAAACATGTGCAAGTACAATAAGTCCCATTCATCTTTTTTTTAACGCACAACAAAGTCTGAAAAAAAGAACACATCATTTTTCACTCACATTCGGAGAGCGGATGACCTCTGCAGTCACACTGAGCATTCCCTGCCAGATTCGGGACAGGTCACGCAGATTAAAAATATAGTGGAAGTTGGCCGGAGTGGGAAGCATTTTAATCTTTGTCATTTGCCATAGCTTTCGGGTCAGTGGAACCAGCTTGACCACTGTGTCACGTACTTCCTCTGAAAATCCCCGGCGGATACAATAATGGCCCAATCCTATCACACCTAAGGGAGAAGAGAAAAAACATACACACCATATAGAATGAAAAAAATAACGGTTGAGCTGCAGCAGGATATTCAGAAAAATGGATAGAATGATTTACACGGTGACCTTCCTCAATGACAAAACATACAGCTGGAAAATAATAGTTTTTTTTTATCTCAAATGTCAGTATTGCACACAAGCGGAAGTGTGTATTGGATAGCCTGGATGTAAGCATGAAATATAATATAAACAAAAAAACTAAATCAATCTAAAGATCTCAAACATCAGACAAGGCAGATAGAACTAATTCATGCTCCTAGTCTGAATCAATATACATACAATAAAAGTTCCCCTGAAGCAATACTGATGACAACCTTGACCAAATTGAACATAATGCAATCAAAAATTTTTCTTTGTGAATAGATGCAAAGATAATTATGTGTATAATACTGTGTGTGTAATGTACTAGCTGAAATGGACAACAGGTACTTTTATTATTTTAAATATTGTTTACATTTTTTTACATTTAATTTCTTGTTTAAAACCTTCAATTTCATAATTTATTTAGCTTATTGGCTTAATTTCAAAGGAACAAAACGGACATAAAAAACATAATAAATAGTATATTATATAGTATTTTGGTTTAATGGTATCCTCATTTAACCAGTTTCAATCTGTAGCAAGGTATCTGTTGGAATATTTTCTTTTAAATAATAAAACAATATTAGTCAACACACACACAAAAAAACAAAAGCTTAACTTAATATTGAAACTAATATCACACGAAATAAATGGATTAAAATAGAAAAATTTCTGAACAATTTAACTTTACCATAAACATTTTTTAATAAGTATCTAATTGTGCTGTAAATGTTTAGCTGTTTCAAATACTTTCAACAAAACAAATGAAACAAATTTTTTTTTTAATGTTTTGTGGATGTTTAAAAAGATACATTTTAATTTCTTTCAATAATTTAAAGTGTACATAATCTACCGTTATAATAGAAGTTATGATTTTGAGACACTTTTATCCCACCATGTGGACACGATAGACTAAAATCTATCATAGTTTACAAAATATACAGAATTTTAAATGGTCATTTAGTGCAAATGTGAATACAAACCAAAAATCTTATCTATGGAGGCATTTGAAGGAAGGGTGCAGTTGAAAATTGAAAACTGTCTCTTCAGTCGCTGGGGGATGTCATTTCGTCCCCCTCCTGGATGGATCATAGCTGCTAGGAACTGTATATCCACAATGTTTGTGAATTCTCCTGGTTTCTCCAAGTTGAAGAATCCATTTTGCTCCATTAGCTGCCGAACTATTTCATTGGTGACCTTTAAAGTGAGGGAGTTATTAGGTGAGCAGAAGTAGATCTTTAAGAGCAATATGTATTTACAACTAAGTCATCTAACATACATTTTATGGCTTATTTGATGATGTTAGGCAGCATGTTTCTCACCTGGTCACCCCACTCATTTATCATGGGCATGTTGATGTCATCAATGAAGATGGACATTTTCTTTCCAGCCGGAGGGCCATAGGTGGTTCCCATTCTTTTATCTAAATAGCTTTCCACAGAGCGCTAAAAAGTCACAGACACAGAAACCATCATACAAAAAAATATATATGCTTAACACATCCAACAGCTGCTCATAAATTAAGAAGCACAGATGAGATCTGGATCAATAATGCAGCAGTCAATAGCTACGCAGAGACTGTGAGGGAAATTTAGTGAGGCTAAATGACCTTTCACACATGAGCAATAAAAATCAAAAGCACACAGAGGAATTCAGTCCCTTGGCATCGCTCATATGCTGAAAAAGATTACATGGCATTATTGTAAATGTGTGAACAGCATGCAAATGCGGTGAAATAAAAATAATACTATGAAGCTAATAGGGTGTGCAAACGTTTTCCTTCAACAAGATAACAGTGTGATGAAAACATACAATCATAGCACATTTAAGGTGCAGTGTACAATTTTCTAAATAAAGTTTGATCCGACCAACCTGCCAGGTATCAAAATAAACTTGTAAACATTTAGAGCTATCAAAGTAACCTACTACTTAACCTAGTACTCTTAAACTTTGAAATTAGCAAATTGGAGTTACTTTATCTAAGCTTCATCCGACTAAAGACCAAGCAGTAAGGGATGAAACATGTATGTCTTTATAAAAAAAATACAAAGAAAAAACACTCTCAAATTTTTGCTTTGATAGGAATCTACTTAATAGTATGTGGAGAGCTGCCATTTACTCCACATTTTGGGTGTAAAGACTAAATCTTTCTTTTAATAATCAGAGAATGTATCAGTTTGTAATTGAACTCGGAATGCCTTGTCCAAATTAAGAAAACTCCCTTGTTTCCTTGTTAGCAATATAGCGTGATAGCTACTTATGTGATACGAGACGTAAACTGTTGAAAAAATCTGTAGAAAACATGAGAAGATACTGTAAGAAAAAAATAACTGAAACATTTTAATAAATCTAAAAACTCTAATTTCCATCATTTTAAAGGAGCACCTGGTCTTGTATAGTCCTGTACACTACCCAATACACCAAGAGGCAGTGCCTGTTAACAATTTGATTTAACTTTAATTCAATATGCAGTTACATTGCTCAAACTTAGATAGTTGTATCTCCTCTGCTGACTGACTGCATAAAAAGATAAACACATCAGGCAGGTTTAAGGTATATATTGGCCCCTGTTCAGTCAGCAGACTACTTCAGAATGCAATGCACCGAGTTACAAAACATTGATTTAAACCCTGTAGATCATGATAACGGAGCAATTTAGTAACATTAACATAGCAATTGTCCTGTGTTTTTAATTTTTTGGTTTTTATTTAATCTTTGAAACACTATTTGGTTGACACTGTTTTAGGGTTTACATGTAAATGAGGTTTAGCCAGAGCAGCTAGTTCAATCAGCAGTTCAACCCTAGAATGCAATGTAAGTTTAAAAACATGAATAAAACCCTGTAAATCAAGAAAACAGACTGATTCCGTAAAATTAACATTGCATTTGACCTGGATTATTAAACTTTTTAACAGTAAATTTGTTTCATCTGAGCTGGACTAATTTTTCAAGAAATGTGCCATTTGTGTTTCGAAAATGTGCTAAATGATTGTGGTGCAACTTTATGGGCAAATTAAGTTGATACTATTATATACTCAGTACAAATTTTACAAATTATTTTGTTGTTTTAACAGGTTTAGCCACATACATTTTCAAACATTTACCAAAAATTGTGGCTCTTAAAAACAAAGAAAGCACCAAAATCGACTTAATTTTGACAAAATCATCTTGTACCTGAAACATAAGTGGTGTGGTGGCTGAGGAAAAATTGAGACTCTTGGCAGCATGGGACTCTGGGTCATATTTGGACATGTAGCCTTTGATGATGACGGTTTTGGCAGTGCCCTGCTCCCCTATCAAAAGCACAGCCTGAAACACACGAAGAAAACATGAGTCGACTCCAGAGAGAGAGAGAGCCACCATCTGTCTGTATGTACAGCTAATCATAGTGCTGGCAAAGCCTGGATAAAAAACAAAGTAGCTGTGCGTTTCAACAAGCCCCAGTCAGAAAAATCAATACAGCAGCGGTATATGGTGTCACAACACAAAACAGATGGTTTAGAAAAAAACCTAAAATTTCAAACCACTTCATATTGTTAAAGATTATCCTTTTTCAGCAAAACATGGCTTGTTTGTCTTATATTCTGCACTTATGAAATGTCCTATAGGCTTATAAATCAATAGACTGAGAACTAAAGTGAAAGATCGCCCCAAGTGAAAATTGTTTTGCAAACTCCTTAGAATCAGGCTTTTGTTACTCTTTTAACAAAAAAAGACGTTAAGTTCAAACTAGAGATATTTTGAATCCAAATTTTTTAAAAGCACTTCCTGCCCAGCTATTTTCAATCTTTATGAAAATTATACCATACAACAAGTCATTTTGGGTTGTTTGGGGTTACTAGTTGGTGAATTACACAATAATTGTGCAAGATGTCTCATGACCTTTTTGACCTATGACAAATCTGACCTTGAATGCGTACATTTTTTACTTTTGAAT
This sequence comes from Danionella dracula, assembly GCA_900490495.1. Classification (NCBI taxonomy): domain Eukaryota; kingdom Metazoa; phylum Chordata; class Actinopteri; order Cypriniformes; family Danionidae; genus Danionella; species Danionella dracula. The sequence goes on along the minus strand of UELW01000378.1, from coordinate 4,546,269 downwards.
AAAAAAAATTATGAATTAAAGATGCTGGAAAGACTCTTACCTTGCCTTGTTTTGCAATGGTCTGGATGAGAAAGTCAGTACGAACATTGTCTACATTAGGCACCAGTATGGATCCATACTCAGGTGTGAGTCAGGTGGATAAATGTATTCTTATTCTTCAACTCTGGTATTCCAGTGAACCCAGTGGCCTTAAAAACACAATATAAGCATTGCTTGAGACAGCTGTCAAAAACATACAACTCCACCATCTTGTGTATTGTAAATAATATTCATTCATTCATTCATTCATTCATCTTCATGTCGGCATTCTTCGCTTTTGGGGTCACCACAGTGGAATGAACCGCCAACTCTCTGGCATATGTTTTTCACGCAGCGGATGCCCTTCCAGCTGTAAATAATATGTATTATATTAAATACAACCTTTTCCCAGCGATGGGTTGCGGCTGGAAGGGCATCCGCCGCGTAAAACATATGCCAGAGAGTTGGCGGTTCATTCCACTGTGGCGACCCCAAAAACGAAGAAAGCCGACATGAAGATGAATGAAATGAATGAATAAATACAACCTAAATTTATTGTAATAAAAACTACGTGTTTTGTCTATCAATTCAATTAATGCTGACTCAGTAAGCACACAATCACTTTGGCCCATTTTAACTCTGCTCTTTAATCTACTATTGTTTTGGGTGAACGTCATAAAGAAATTCCAAACTTGGTATTAAAAGGCAAGATGGATGTATTCTTTCAAATACACAATTTATTTTAAAGGCAAGTGCAAAAGTGAAATGAAATTTCTTAACACTCTTCCATCAGTTCTATTATACTAATTTTAAAAAACAGCATGTCTCTGTGGTTTGTCTAATCAGCCACATGCAAATGCAATTATGGTGAAGAAAAACATTGGTTTTCAGATTGCCCAAAACGGACACCTTCCTTTGAGACATCTGACAGTTCAAAATCATATTTTTTAACTCTCAAAAAAGTAAAAATACATAAATTAGACAAATAACCATTTAGATGTTTCAATAGCTTTTTCAAATCAGTAAATAACTGTTGCAGCTCTAGCCTTTTGTGGCCCTAGGCAAGATTCAATTTAGTTTGTTTTACATCAACTGAACCAGTCATTTAATTTCATTTCGTTTCAATTAACTGCTTTGCCAATTGTGTGTTTTAACTGATTCAGTGCTTTAAGAGTTATGTACTGTCTTAGCAATTGTAAAAAACTGTAATACATCTCAGTTGTCCTTTTTTTACTTAAGCAAAAACTCCTCTTCTAGCTCTCAATCGGGACAATAAAGACAGTAGCGAGTAATTTGACAAAGTAATCATTTGCCTTTGTAAACCAAGGGTTTAAACAGAACACTACAGTCACATAACAAAACTTTTATAGGTGTACTGCAATGTGTAAGTGTTTAAGATACCATCATTAGTGACATAAAAGTCGAACATGGTGTCTTCACAGTGGGAAGGAATATCGGGAAGATCCAGGCAGATGCTCTCATGCTGACGGAGCCATCTTTCCAGCTTCATCCGATCCTCCAGCTCTAACAGAGCTCCCACGCTCCACATCAGAGCAAATACATAGAGGCGCTCCATGTGCTCCCGAGACAGCTCTCCTCCCTGCTCCTGAGGGGTTATATCATCAAAGAAACGTTATCAAAGCACTGTCAGATAGCGCATTATAGTCTTGAATGGGGGAGGGGTCATATTTTTTTGTTTAGTAAGACTATTATATATACAAATATTATAACATTGTCAGGGATTTATTCTTGTACTAGTATACACAATCATTATCATAACATATGTTGAGTATGGCAGTTAAATGGCTAGAAGGTGCAAGTTTTAAACTGATAGTGACGAAATCAGTGGCAAAAACATTACATAACCTTTAGCGGGCTTTAGATTTCTCATCCGTAAGAGGAAAAAGACAATGGCAGATTTTATTATCATATTATCATACACTGTATTTTCACAAAGTCTGAACTCATAAACTTTACTTAGCACATCATTCTCAGTTGATAAGATAGCACAAACTTTTCAACAAACAGTTTTTTTCAATACATTAAACAACCCCCTAAATTCTTAACAAGATCAGCACAACATCTGTCTAGGTAGGCTATGCAATTAACATATTTTTTGTTGCTTTGATACAAATGCATTCAGTTAACACAAATTTCAAATGCTTGAACTTCTTTTACACTCAAGCACCAAAACTATGTCATTTTAAAGCCAATTTTTTTTCTCAATGTTTTCTGATTGACTAAATGTTGCTGTAGGAAGAAAACATGTGTTTGTGTTTTGAAACTGTGTAATTGTATTTTGAAAATGAGTTTTGCAGTTTTGTTTACAATGGGTTTTTTTTTTAGAATGAAATGAACTGTTTTCGAGCGTCACGGTGGCGCAGTGGGTAGCACTGTGAGACACAGCAAGAAGGTCGCTAGTTCTAGGCTCGGCTGTGGCAGTTCTGTGTGGAGTTTGCATGTTCTCCCCGTGATCTGGGTGCTCCAGTTTCCCCACAAGCCCAAAGACATGCGGAATAAGTGAATTGAATAAGAACGATTGCCCATAGTGTTAAAGAGTGTGTGTGAATGTTTCCCAGCGATGGGTTGCGGCTGGAAGGGCCGCGTAAAACATATGCCAGAGAGTTGGCGGTTCATTCCGCTGTGGCGACCCCGAAAGGGAAGAAAGCCGACATGAAAATGAATGAATGAACTGTTTTCCCAATTGTGTGTTTTAACTGATTTGGTGCTTTAAGAGTTGAGCAAAGTTGTTAAATGTATTTAAAAAACCGTCTTAGCAATTTAAAAAAAACTGTAAACTGTTGCATTGCTTAAACTTCTTTTTTCACTCTCCGAATGTTAGTTAGTATGCCTTTGTCAAAAGCAATGAAAGAGAGAAAAACCTGACAAGTTAGAATTGACTCCTAAAGTACATTCAACTCATTTGATTATAATTGAATATGATTAATATTAAAGGACACTACAATCCAAGTTTTTTTTGTTTTTGGTCATACGATGTTCATAAAAACTCTTTATTTAACAATGTGTATTGCACTGTGCAGTGTTTGCTATTGTAGCAACCTTACTTTGAGCTACTGTGAGAAATGAGGAAAAACACAATTTAGATATCTAATTCCGTTTGCAATGCAACTTAATGTACAACCTCAGCAGTCTGTTTATTTAGCAGGAAGAAGATTATTTTTTCATGTTTAAATGTCTTGAAAGTGTAAGGACAAAAGAACTGTCATATATGTATCGCTGAACTAAATGGTTTACAAATGATGAGAATAATGTGTGACATTTATTGGGAACATTTCACCATAATCATATTCATGACTTTCAGATAAGAGGAATATTTGTGTGGGTCAAATGTCAAAATGAAATATTGAAGGAAAATATTCAGCAATTGAAATGCAAATACTTATTCAGGCGGATCCATGTATTGCTCTTTTTACCCCTACTTGTCAGTAATGTTCCATGTTTAATGATCGCCGCTGTCAAATCTATAAAGATTATTATTACTCATTTTAATTTCTTGGGAAACATGGAAAGTTGCAAATAATTAATGAGATTATTAATTATACACTATTGTAAAACATCAGACATGAATTCAATTTTTTTATTACCTACATTAAAATAACACAAATAAAAAAAAATTATATTATATTATTATACCTATTGGAGAAGTTCCTATGTGACCACTTATTAAAGATTAATCAACATTTTTAAGTATAGCATCTTCTATATGGATAAGAAATAAAAAAAACAGCAAAAAAGAAAAAAAACACTTAACATTTAATAATGATTTAATTTAGATTTGTAATGATTATTAAAGTAAACTCTAAATAAAAAATCTAATTGTAATCTTAAATTCTAAACACAACTAAACAAAGAATTTTTAGGAAACACTGGTTAAACCAAGAAAAACTTGTAGCCAATCAGCAGGAGGCATAAAAACACAGATTAGGCACTATCTACTATCTAGAGCAATTTCAAATGTCAAAACTGGGTTTGAGAAATCACAAACCACACCTTTAAGTTCATGAAGGCTTCAGAGTGTCCACCCCAATACCGTTAGGGTGAAATTTGAGGCACACACACCATACACATCACACACATGCACGCACGCGCACACACACACACATTTGTCAAATTCTCCATCCAAACTAACCCTAGCAAATCCCCCCATACTCCTTCCCAAGTTGGGACAACAGATGCCCAAATTGATCTCATGGTATATCTTTGATACTTAAGTAGTCCCAGAGTGCTCTGAAGACACTCATGCATAGTGCATCCGCTCAGTCAGAAACTGATTCTAGTTATTTCTTAAAGGTACAGAATTATAAATGTAAGAGAGCTGCCATCTTTTAACCTTTATTCCATTTCACATAGTACGTTGTGTTCACTAATCTACATGTATGACCTTGAATGTCAGAAACTACATATTAACATGCATTGGTAGCCTGATGCATTTTGTTGTTTCCAAATGTTTAATTTGGGTTAATGAGGATTAGAACAGTTGAACTCTAACCTTGGGCTGAATGAGTCCTTGCAGCATGTTTATGCATTGCATGATGATGAAGGCCTCCAGCATGTCCGTCTTATACTGCAATGATTGCACACTGAACCGATAGAGCTCAGGGAATGAGGAAGAGAAAAGATCCCTCAGTACCACTGCTTCTTGAGAAGAGCGTTTCTTCAGCCAGCCCTAAGGGCACCCAAAACACAAATGAGAAAGCTGTTAGAAAGGGCACAAAACAGCAACACAGAACTTAAATGAGTATTATAATGAATAAAAAGCTAAAAATGGTATGTCCTTCTTTTCTTTATTTCACTTACTCATTTCTCTTGATGTACTGAATAGTTGAACACTTTGAAGTGTGAAAAGCCAAGGGGATTTTAGAATACATTAAAATCAGGCCAAAGAAAAAGGAACAAAATATCAAAGCCACTGGTTTATTCATTTGCAATTCCTTGGAGAACATTATTATATACACACACGCACACACACACACACACGCACACCACACATATATATATATATATCGCTATTCTCTCTCTCTCTCTCTTCTCTCTCTCTCTCTCTCTCTCTCTCTCTCTCTCTCTCTCTATCTCTCCTCTCTCCTCTCTCTCTCTCTCTCTCTCTGCGCGTCCCGGTGGCGCCGTGGGTCGGGTCGTCTCACCGCAAGTCACTGGTTCTAGGCCGGCTGGGACAGGTGGCATTTCTGTGTGGAGTTTGCATGTTCTCCCCGTGATCGCGTTTTCGCGATTTCTCCGGGTGCTCCGGTTTCCCCACAAGTCCAAAGACATGCGGAATAAGTGAATTGAATAAGAACAATTGCCCATAGTGTTAAAGTGTGAATGTGTGTGTGAATGTTTCCCAGCGATGGGTTGTGGCAGGGAAGGGCATCCGCTGCGTAAAACATATGCCAGAGAGTTGGCGGTTCATTCCGCTGTGGCGACCCCGAAAGGGAATAAAGCCGACATGAAGATGAATGAATGAATATATATATATATATATATATATATATATATATGCAGACTACAGCATACAATACCGAAATACAATTAAAACAGCTTGTTAATGTTAAGATATAGTTTGTTACCAGGGTTTACAGGACTTTAAAATTTCCATCTAAATAGTGTTTTAGTTTTATTAGTAAATTTGCTCATTTGATGAGTGTATAATACATTGATTGTGCTTTTTAAATAACTCTAAAAATCCAGTTAAACTGAAAAAAAAATTACAGCTAAAGGCTTTAGGTATTGCTGGCACTATGCAGGACTAAATATGTATATTGACAAAATAACATATTAATTAAACAATAACAAAATAAAAATGTTTATTTTTTAATTTAAAATTAATTCATGTTTAGTAAAAATATGAAAACGTCTGTTTTAAAGTAGGAAAAAAAAAGAGTCCTGAGATATACATATATAAAGGTTGCCTGGTTCACTGAAAAATACGTTATAATTCTTATTCTTCCCGTATCTGAATCTCACTAAATTATAAATTACCCAGTCCATTACAAATATGTTTCATGAAGTAGGGAAATCTAAAAGATATTATTTAGTAAAGTAATAAGTATTCTTATTATACAGTATTATGTAGCAGTTCCTTGCACCCTTTCTGCAAGTAGCTGAGAGGCGATTAGAGCTGCTGGGGAGATGTTAAAGTTCAAAAATGATGTCCTCATGCATCAGTAACCAGATCCACAGGTAGGTGAAGTGTTCTGTGCGTGTATGCGTCAGGACTGTCATTTTAGCCAGGGAAGAAGTCCACTTCTTTTCATACACATTTTGACTTCCATTACCCAAATGTCACACATGTTTTGCATTAACCCAATTAAAGTAAGTTAACCTAAAGTTAATTTCACTACCAAAAAAATTAAAACACTAAATACATTAGAAGAGTAAAATGAGAAAAATGTTGCCAGGATTTTCACTTTTCAAATCTATCTAACTATGTAGTCTGGCCTCAAGCTCCACCCACCAACGCTTACAGAAGAGAATGTATCCAAGATCAAATACTATGCTCACATTGTCCATTCCCAAATGTGATGAAGACACTATTCAGTATTTTTATTTGCCCTTTCATTCAAAACTAGTAAACAATACAACAATCACAACTGTCGTTAGTTTATATATCAGATATTTGTGAAAAATATTTTTTTTGAAAGAAGAGGTTTATTTGAAATCTGACTTTAAAGTGATGCTCTCCATTAAACTGAATGTTATCCTTTAATTGAACTTCTAATGTCATTAACTCTCTTATTCTGTTTTTTCTCTCCACTTTGTTCCAAACCTGTATCTTTAGTGCTTCAATATTTCAACACTCCAAAACCACTCCAACCTACCTCCAAAATTGGGCTCCAGTTCAGGATAGAAGAGCTCATAAACACCATGCCATTACGTGACACTGTGGCGGGCGAGGCGTTATCTATATTGTGTGGCTCAAACACAATTTTACAATTGGGAGCCATGGGGATCCGGTCACCATTGGCTAGTGTCAGAGTGCGGTTATCATCCAGAACTGAGTTTAGATTCTCAATCCAAATTGCGTCGACTGGGCCATCAAGAACAATCCAGACATGTTCCCCTATACAGAAAACAGAAATAAAACTGAGTGAAATATCCCAAAAGCAAACTTTCTGGCTTCCATCAATCATTATGATCAATAACGGACATTTGACATCTTATGGGTGATTGCTTTGCCCATTAGTGTCTAAAGCCCTGTCTGATGTCTGCACTTTGTTCATTGATTTAAAAAAGGCTATTCAATAGATTTCAGCATGTTTTTTCCCTGGGTTTAAATGAACCATTCTCTTTCATGTGCTTATGGATCTCACTGCCTTTTATGTAACAGGAGGAAATAGTACACCCTTGCCTGTTTGAGAGGGTTTGCAACCACTTTGGAATCCATCAGCTTTCTTTCACAAGTGACCAGACAAAAAAGCCCAGGGGCGCTCTAGTGACACATATTAAAGCATTGGCTTCCATTAAAGTAGTGTTTGTGCAGATTTTAGAATATAAAAATTGTCTCCCTTAAAATATATATAATATATTTTTTTCTTTTGTCTTTAAAGAAAAATGTTAATCATACCTGGCATTCTATCCCTACTACCTGTAAGCCTTTTGAATTTTGCTTTGTTCTTTAGAAGGAAGAGGTTTTTTTTAATGTTTGCAACCAAACGAAAAAAGGGGATTTTCAAAAATTAGTTATCACTATTTCCCAAACCTATTCAAAATGTCTTCCTCTGTGGTCAGTAATGGAATGAATTGCAAATAGAGGTATGATGGAACTCAGGACAGATATCTATCCACATTTGTCATTTTTGGAAAAACTCTCAAAAGAACTTGGCATCTGAGAATTATTCTCTGAAATAATCAATCAAGTTTTTCTATAGCGCTTCTTTAGCAGTTGCTTTCAAAGCAGCTTCACAAAAACCTAGTGAGGATACACTTTTATGGATTTAAAAAGTTTGTTAAAAAATGTTCTTCAGTACCTTTCTTTGCCCGGAGTGTTTTCCTCCAAAGAGTCGAAAATATTCCATCCGTCCAGTCGTTGGTTGCAACATCAAGGCGGCCAAACATTTGAGGTGCAGTTATAGCTTTAGGGTTCATTCGCATCTCTCTATGAGGCTGACCACAATCTAAGAATTCGTAATTTGAGTTCTACACACATTAAATATTATGTTTGATTATATATTTTGTTATCATCTCATTCTCACCAGTCATCGCCTTCATTAGTGTGTGGATGCAGGTTGTTTTTCCTGCTCCACTGGGTCCTAGTGCCATCATGCCATGCCTAACTCTTTGAGTCTCATAGAGCTGAATGACCTTTAACCTCCAGGGTGGGTGGTTGATTAGACCAGCCTCAGTAACCTAAAGTAGTGGTAAAACATTTTTACGTCTTAATTATAATTTCTTTGATAATGGGAATGTTCTCATTTATTCAAACCTGTTTGTCAATGGCTGATTCTAGATCAGGGTATCCAACTTTATCCAACTGAATTCCAGGGAACAGATCCTCAATTAAACTCAGAAACAAAGGTTCGTCTTCATCAATCTTTGATAAAAGAGATGAACAAATAATTATTTATTTAAACTTAAAGTAACTATTATGGCAGATTGTTATTTTGAATGTATTTGAGTTACAATTGTGCCTAAATCCATCTTTATTGAGTGTTTATGATCTAATATGATGAAATCCTTTATTTTAGTACCTAGAAAAACAAAGTTAACCCCAGCCACAGTGAGTGCTTTTATCTGAGAGTGTAATAATAGAAAAAGTGTAATATTGTATGCTTCAGAAAATGATGTATTCATGTGCGTGAGTCTATTACCAGTTTGGAGAGGTTCATGTCTCTTAAAACTCTCATCACAATGGTCGACTCTGTGTCATTTGGATTGGCCCGTTTGGCGGCACCAAGGGTGCGTAGAACAGACAAAATATTGCGAAGACCAAAGTCATAGTGGACCTGGGAGAAAAACAATGGGATTGAACAACAGTTATTGTAGTCAAGAAAAAAATGAAGAAAAATTATATTAACAAACTAAACCAAACAGAACTACATTTAAAAACAATGAAATAAGACTAAACTAAATCAAAACTAGAGGAGAGCAGAAAAGTCACACAAAATTCACACAATTTGAAACAGAACCTAAACAAATGTACCAACTGAAGAAAATGAATCGAAGCAAAGCAAATGAGTACTAGTTTGTGTTTTTAAACTTCACCTTAATGGCACATGTTAAAGTAGACTAATAACCATTTTCTGGTAGATTTTTCTCACTTGAGTACAGATAGCAATCACCTGTTTGGAGAGCTGCTCCTCGCACAGTTTGTACAGAGTGAAGAATTTCCTGGCTAGCTCAATATTGTCAATGAAGCCACAGCTAGCCAGCTTGACTCTTATAATTATCTGTCTGTCAGGCACCATCATTGCCACTGTGCGGAAGTTAATTTTGAGATTTTCAGGAAGTTCTTGTCTCCCTGCATACCCAGGGTTCTGTACAAATAATGAAAAACTCTTTAGCTGTAATTATTGCACAATTTACACTGAGGAAATATTGTTATTTTGGTGGTGAGACATCCTGAAAAGCACACAATGACAAGTAATTTATAGTTTCATTATAGTCTAACCAGAGGCCTCTTTTATTAATGATTAACAGATAACATTTAATAATGTCTCAATTTACCATGAGTCATTTGCAGTATTAACTCTGTTGATTAGGTTGTTTGATTTAGTATGTCCTAGGAATCTACTGAAGGCTCAAGCTTACCATGGTGAGGAAGATGCCAAACTCAGGGTTCATTACCACGCTATCTCCATCAGTGAAGAGGAAATTCTTCCGCCGTTCCTTTTTGCAGGTGAGCACAATGGCGATTTGCTGGGCTGCAACTGAAAGCACTGGAAGTTCGATGCGATTAAACTCATCAAAACAACCCCAAGACCCAGACTGAGCTAGACCTACGGATAAAAAAACAAAAAGAACATGAAAATTCTGATGACATTTCCTAAAGATTAACACATTTCTCATTTCACACACATCAGTTCAGAATACTTCTGGCATACTGTGTATGTGTGATGAACTACATTCATATGTATTCATATGTAATATGTAAGTTCATATGCATTGGTATAATGATTAAGCTCTAGAATATTTGCAAGACAGAAGTTAGACATGTTTATGTGCATTGGACCTTTGAATATCCTTCCCAATCCCCTGAAGTCCATCTGGTCAGAGCAATTGAAGACCACCACATATTTGCCCAGGCAGCGCCCCATGTCCTTTGTGGTTTCAGTCTTTCCTGTTCCTGCTGGACCTGCTGGAGCTCCCCCCATGCTCATTCCAAGACCCTGGGCTAATGTTATATAGCACCTGGGGAATTCATGGACTGAATTGTAAGTAACAATTTGTATATTCAAACAAGTCAACAAATACATAATATGTATTTTGTTTGCATTTCATCAAATCCTGTTCAAAAGTCAAACTACATTTTTTTGTTATAAGTTTATTAAAATAAAAGAATCTACTAAAAAGCATGAACTATTCTTTTACAAATACAAATCGCCAAGATTTGTAATTCCTCCCATCTGTATTTGAAATACTCATCTTTTCATTATTGTTCATTTTTGAATGAGTAGTCACATCTTTCTTCAAATTAACACATTGATATCCCCACAGTGGGGAAACAGAAGTGAGAAATGCAATTACCACAGCAGTACCTGTCAGTGAGAGGAGTGATGACCAGCCTGTCAGTGCAGCCTAGAAACTCATTCTGGTACACGAATCCTACATCTGTGATGTTGATCATCATCTTATCAGTGTCGTCATTGAAGTAAAAGCGGCACTGCTTCAGCCATTTCAAAGTCTGTTGGGCTTTTGATGTGCAAGCGGCACTAGAAGAGAAGAGCAGAAATCCAGAAGATTAGTTTATCAAGATCAAGGAATTTCTGACACCATTTGCAAACATATTGTATTATGACTAATTGACAAAATTACTTACTGACAGAATTAATTACCTTAACTAAAATCACTACCAAGCGTATAAACCCAAAAATCATTTTTTATAATAACCTTCTTATAATCTATAATTTCATAATGTATGTTTCCCCTCTCAATCATTCTTATACATGATATGTAATTTTTTGGTGGTAAAAGACACTTTTTTATTTTTAAATCAAGTTGGTCAGTAAGAGATTTAAAACACCAAGTAACATTATAACTAATTCAAAATAATTGCAAATTAGCTTGTAATTCAAAATGCCTTCAAGATATTAAAAAATAAGGTGTTTTTTGTTTGTTAATCATTTTTCCATCACCATCTTCAAGAACCACAGCTTATCAGAGTTAGTAACCAGCAAGCTGTTGTTTATTATGTGCTACTACTACAGCTCATGCACGCTCATGCATAAATTCTGAAGATTTTAATTGTTTTATATTGTTCAGTTTTTTCTAATCCAAAGTCTTTAACCCAAAATAACCAGCATCCTATTTTCCTTAAAGGAAAATGATGAGCGCTAAAATAAAAGAATAGAGCTAAATAAGGAAATTTACAGAACACTTTAACGACTGATGATACCTGTCACCTGTCAGTTAATTATTCCTCCCTGTCTAGATCTGCTTAAATAATATTTACTGAAACTTTGTGCATTTCCTGGCTGATAATCAGTTATTATATTGCTTTACAAAAGCTTGATTTGCCAGAGATGAACATCGATCTATTCATTGACAAATATGATTCACTGAAACACACAATTTCATTTCATAATGTTTGTTACATGGCATGTTTAGATCATATAATAAGTATTAACATATTTAGCTTTTTGGCCCATACCAAATCATCAAAGATGTCCCTCTGGTGTACATGAATGGTGATTAATGTTTCATATTTTGTTCGTTCGACAGTTTCAAGGTCCTTGGTGGTCATGTCAATCAAACTGTTGAGGAGCTCAAGAAAGAACTGGTTGGTTTTTGCCATGATTTTACGGTCGTGTCTGGCACTGCTCAAAGCATCTTCAGAGTCCTTTGTCCAGATCATCTGTATACCTAACAAACCAACCTACAACAGAGAAGACAAAAGACAAGTTAACATGTTTAAGCCAAGCTTAACAAAGTTGGCCAATACTAAAAACAATTACCTTAAAAGATTTTCCAATATGCATTTTTTTTAGGTCAAAATTTCAAGGTCAGTATTTAAACTAAGTACTCATTATTCTCAAGCCATCACTCTTTCAGAATACCTGTGCTGGAAATGAGTCCAAAAATTCAATCAACTCAAAGCTCGAGTCTTGAATGGCAAGAGCTGCCTGACGGATGACAAGGTGCAAAGACCTCTGGGATTCCTTCAGTAGTGCATTGAGCCAGACCTCCACATTGCCCTCGGCGATAACCGGCCTGTCCAAGTCTACACTTTCACCCTCTCGAGAAGATATTCCCAGAATCTTATCATACATCTGAAAGCAAACACAGTACTTGTTTCAATTTGTTTCAAAGACAGAAGTAGCTGTACTTTTGCAGAATTTGAATGTGATAAGATCAGAATGTTTGCTACAGTATGAAAAATTGTGTGCCATTATTATTGAAATTACCTTTTCATGGAAGTGAACAGATTTGATGTTATCAAAGACGTTGAGAAGGTGAGCTTGGATAGTGTGCGAGTCAGATGCCTGGCCCAAAATCTCCAGCAAAGCGGGATCTGACACGAAGAAGAAACGAGGAAACAGCAATCGTTTCTTCTCCAGATACCTGTCAGGTAGAAAAATGTTTTGTTTGACAACCTGCATAACATAGTTGTTGTTGTTTCTTAAGTTTAACAATTTAGCTAAAGTTATAATTGTCAGTTGTCAATCAATCGATCAATAAGTCAGTCAAATCAAACATTCATTTAATTAATCACTCATACAAAAAATCCATCACATAACTACTTGGCCGGTCAGGTAAATAGCTCTTGGGTTTACAATTTCACACAAATTAGAGGGAGCTAGCGCGATAACAGGTTAAAAAAAACTTGAGCATCTTAAATGTATTAATAAGCAACTACATTTGAGGTATGATTTCTAATTAAATTAGTTTTTGTCATATTTCTCTATAACAATTACTGCTAAAGACTCCAGGTAACTGCTAAAAGGTTGTATTTTATGTAAATTCTCAATTTAAAAAAACATAATACTCTATACTGTAGCATACCCCGTGAGGGACTTTTGGCACATCTCCAGCTGTTCCAGTAGATGAGGCAGAAGCTGACCCATGGTCTCATCCCCCACACATGACTGCACAACATTGGGCATCTCATGAGCGCGAGTCATGATTTTGACCCAGGACTTGTCAATGTTGGAGAAACGCTTTGCTTCCTAAAATCGAATTTTTAATGGAGTTGCATTACAATTTGCATTAAATATAAAAAAACTCTACAGAAAAACTGAGAGGAATTTCCAAATAAAATAAAGGAAATGTTATAAATGATTTCTAATATATATGTTGAAGACAAACCATGGTGCAGTATTCTATAATGAATCCTAATCAAACCACCAGATTGTAACAAAGGCTAAAAGTGACTCTCATTCTTCCTACAAGCACACTCCCCATGTGGAGACTGTTTGAAATGAAATGCAATTTAATGAATTAAGTATCCTTAATTTGGAAATTATGTTTTGAATTTTCCTTTGATGAAAAGCACTAACATTATTTTAAATCTTTTTCAGAGGGCAATGCCAACGTGGGAAGATGCTGAATGGAATTGTAAAGCAGAAATTGATCGTTTCATAAATTTATTGAGTTTATTATATTTGGAATTGGTTGAAGTCTAGCTAATTTTTTCAGATAATTTGTAAAGATATTTTTCATGTTTTAACTTTTTTTTTAAACCAATTTTCAGTTCTAAATGAACAAAATCCCTGCATGGGTCACGCTGCTCTTTTGATCCCATCATGATTATGTGTCCTGCGATGGCTACATTCAGCATTTACTGGACGTAAACCATTTTACCTCAATAGTTTTGGAACTGTAGTGACAAAATATTATTGGATACAGCTAATCTCTGAATATATTTTTTAATATGTTTAATAATCAAACAAAAAGCTCAGCAGATAAAGTTAGTGACTGGAATGTTGACTTTTAATTAGTTAAAACATTTCCCAAAAAGTTGTTAAAACATGTAATGTATTTGTAATGACTCATTGTTGTTCGTTTGCTCATTGAAATGGAGTTAATTTAGTAACAAGGCTGATGTTACCTTTGGAAGCTGTTTAGCAATGTCTCCACCCACAAATACAGCCTCGAGATAAATCCAGAGGTTTTGAACGGTCATCCAGTTCTCAATGATATCTGTTGTGTTGGAGAGGTTCTGAACCCACTTCTGGATCTGAGTTTTGAATGGTGTGTTGTACCTGTAATTGTAAATAAGATATATCGTATTGATTTGAATTATGCTGTATAAAAAAGATATATCACTTGATTTTATTTGATTATGTGTTTTCTGTACTTAAAAAAAGAGATAATCAAATAAAAGGTTAAATGTACTGTACATTTACATACAACTTTTGATAAAATATTCAATATTAAAATATATATTATACTTAATTGAGAAACCAAAACAAATCCTAATGTATTTCATTTACATGTGTACCTCACTGTACAATATTCTTAAAATCCAAACGCTACCTTTTTCTTCATGAATGTTACGTGTACAGCTGGTACATTAGCATGTGTATACAAGTATTACTAATTGAAAGTTCGCCAATAAGTAATAGCAGTTACAGCTTGTAAAGAACTTTATGTCAAAATCTGCTTACCTATTGCTCATAAGGGAGCCAAGCACCATAAGGCTATCCTCCATGTTAGTAATGATCTCAGAGGTGCTGTCTCCCCTCAAGAGGAGCTCACCTCTGGTTTTAAAAAGAGCAAAAGTAAATGTCTTGTTGTCCCACTCGGCGATTACTTGTTTGAGTTTCTGCTCAATGTCTCGCTCCTTAACAGCACTGATACAAATGTCCTGTTCAAATGTGGATAATAAAATGAATGCCTCTCTTCTCTTACTAGTATATAGGGTATACAGAGATTTTTTGTACAGGAAACAATAAATAAGCACTTTTTGGAAAGATCTACCTTCCATTGCAGCTTATTCAGCCGTAACAACAAAACATTTACCTCAATTTCCTCTTTGTATTTCAACAGTGGGGCTTCCATTATATTACGAAGTTTGAAGTTATCATTTTCAACCTCAAAGGTGTGTCCTGTGACCTCGGTAATCCTCTTCCAGTGGCGGGTCATCATGGCTTTGTTAGTCATTAGATCCAATAGAGGGCAGCACTCACTGAATTCGTCAATCGTTTTTTTCAGGTCCAAAAAGGCCTGCCACTCTTTAAGGCCTCGTGGCAGTTTACGGCACCTATATTTTACAGAACAGTCCAAAAACATGCACAGTATAACAAATAAAATACGTGAAATCTAAACAAACGTACAAACAAACATAAAATCAGAGCAAATCAAAAAGACACAAAGCTAAGAAAACAATGCCACAATAAAAAACAAAAACAAAACAAACCTCTGTGTCAAAATGAAAAAATAACCTTCTCACCTTGTTTGAAACTCAAGAAGTTCATTGTTGATCCTATCAATGTGGATGTCAGCCCACAGTATATCATAGTAGCCGTTAACTGTGTCGATGACACTGTTGTAGAGTCCATAGAGCTTTTGGAGAAGAGTCAGCTGCTTTTTTATCTCAAGAAGCTGAGGATGCTGGGTAACTGGGAGGCCAAAGAGTTCTTCACCTCCTGTGAATGTGATGTACTTGCGGAAAAGGTTGTCAAAGCGATTCTGTGGAGTGCAAAATCATTTTAAAGTAAACTTTACCAAAGCAACCAATGGAGTTCATCAGAATCTTTCCCTCTACTAGTTTAAAAGTAAATTTTTTTCACCAAGAGATATTTGAATAATTTTGCAATCAGAAATTTTTAGCCTTTTTACAAAACAGTCAAAAAATTCTATTGTTTTCCAATATATGGTACATGAACTAGTTTTCTCTGCATTAAATGAGGGTATGTATAATTTCTATTGAACCAGTCTTTACAGTTAAATGACATGAAACAGAAATGAAGGACTACGTTCTATCATTTGATTTGCTTTTGAATGAAATAGTTATTATGCAAAACATTCAGTGGACACAAAAAAATTCTGATTCATATAAAAGTATTAACAAATATAGATCTATCAGTTAACTATTGCATGGTCTTAATATTTGTTAAAATCAATTTTATAGCGAAAAAAATGTCCAGATAACAAGCATTATGTTATCACATTTAGATTGATAAAAAATGATTCAGGGTTGTGTGAATTAAATTAAATTGAATGCTCAACTATTATTGAAACTGAAGTGAACTCATTTTAAAATGGGTAACTGAAAAAGTACTGTTTTCTTGGTTACTAGGAAGATCAATATTGAATCAATGCTTTAGCTTATGTTGATTTAACATCTTTTTTGTTCCTTAAATTGATTCAGTATTATTTTGATGAAGTCCAGTTAAAGGTGAGGGAATACTGAGATTGGATTAAAAAAATGCAAAGACAAATGACCTTTGGAAGACACCTTTTCAAACATGAAAAAGTTTAACAGAGTTTTCAATAATCTGCAAAACATATCATTATCAAAAACAACCGAAGAACTACTCCATTGACACTCACAAAAAATACCAATAAGCCTCAACAATTGATCATAAGTGCTGTCCTTTATTGATATGTAAGATGTTAAAGCAAAACTCTCAAAAATGAATGTAATATGTAAAACTACACAGTAATTTCTGAACACAATTTAATTTTTGTTTTTGAGGAAGCTGAAATAGGACCAAGACTGGGCTTCATGACTGATACAGCGTTATTTCGATGAGCAAAAAAGACATTGAATCAATATTGCTTCAATGGAAGTTTACTACAGTATATGGGAGGTTATATTGAATGAAGGACAGTGGAACAGTTGGTTTCTTGTATGTATTAAATGTTCTTCAAAATGTAAAAATAGATTTGCTTAACATAAAAGTACTTTACCTGAAACATAATAAGCCGATCACTTGCATCCTGTGGGGCCAATCCAACCACCATGGGACCATCCTAAGAAATAAAAGTTATTACATGTTATAAAAATGTCCATGCTTTATAAGAAACATCTATTAGTTAATCAGCATCCAGCAGAGTCAGAGGCTTGTTTCAAAGCACCATCCATACAAAAGCATAATTAAGCACTTGCTCTGAACTCACCTGTTCGTAGTCACTGTAAAAATACTGACAGTCCTCCACAAATGTCTTAACATTTCTGACAAGTTCTCCCTTAAATTTGGGTTGGAGTGACACCAGCTCATTCTGCACCTCTGTGCTACGAGACAGCACCTTTTCCCAGGTGTACCTCAGCGTGTCCACTTTCTCCGCTTCCTCCTTGGCAATCAGCAATGCATACTTATGCAGCATGCTGTACGATTCCTGCAAACCAAAACCAGGGAGCACACTAGATGTCAACATGATTTATTCACATCAGATAATGAAGCTCCGATGTTTATTTGTCTGTTTGGGGAAGGTTACATTTTGAAAAATGCCCAATTTTCTATCACTGCTTTTCCAAATTTACCTCAATCGGTCCAACTTGAAAGTCAATGGTGATCTGCTGTCCTCTTATCTCTTTGAGTGTTGCCATGGCAATACGGATATCATCCAAGTCCTTGATCTGCCGGTTGAGCTTCTTGCTAGCCTCGTCTATGAAAGTAAAGATCTGCTCCATCTCCATGCGATACTTTCTGTTGCAAAAGTGACCAAGTTCCACCATCCAGCTCTTTGATTCTGCTGTAAGAGCCAACTTCAAATCAGCTGTAGAGAAAATAGAAATGGAAAATCAAGTTTGCAGACTATGGACCTGGAATTTGGATTCTCGTTTTAAAATAATTTCAAGATTCAGACTGCTACATCAAAAAAATGACTTAGACTTATGTAATTTTTTTAGACAATGATAATGAAACCAAAATCAGATGCATAAGCTTGAATAAGATGCAGTATAGACAACAGTTCTATGAACATTTGATTATAAAAACCTTATTTAATCTCCAAAATTTCTTGACTTGTAACTTTTTTATTATAGTAAGATATAAGTAAGATATAGTAAGATATAAATGTTTTTACTGAAACAGTTATTCTTCATTTGACTGTTCAACCCAAATCATCTTTCTCACAGACTGTAAACCTCTCTAAATGCCACTGCTTCCTGTTGTCTACCCACCTGTATACAGTGCCAGAGCTCCTACTGAGATAAACTCAGGCTCTGCATTAATTTTCATTTCCAGATCTCTGTAGTATAGGATTTGAGACTCAAATTCAGAAAGCAGAGGGCTCCCCTGAATGAATTTTTTAATGCTTTCCTCTCTATTGTCCCTCCAGATGTGGTGATAGGGGCTGAAGCGATCTACTGCATTCATTACTTCCTGTAAAACAGTGGATGAAAGAAGCATTGATGATTTAGTGTCAGATTATATACTGCAGAAAACATACAAATAGCACTCAAGAAAAAATGTGAAAAGTGTAAAAAGTGTTTTCATTTTTCAATTTTTTTGTTTCCTTTAAAACAGCGACAATCAACCCTTGTTGACTAATCCTGTGACCATGCAATTATTTTTTTAATGTTTTCCTAGTTTTTTTAAATAATTCAAATCTTCAAAAGCAAATATATTAAAATTTTCAGTACATGGTTTTATTTATTTTGGTTATCCTTTTCCAATATTACTATACCCTAATTATAAAAAGTAGATTGAGCAAAAAAGAAGAAAGTTAAAAAGGCATACTTCAATCCAATCATTATTTTAGTTGGCCAAATCTTAGTTAAAGAGCTGAATACATATAAATGTTCTAAGTGAGATCATATTCTCAGTTGCTGATGTTATATTTCTGTTTTCACTAGTGTCTATGTTAAGCAAGTAAACTTGCTTGTACAAGCCTGACACATTGGACAGTATTTAAATTTAAAGTTAAAACATGGTGATTACAGCTAAGCAGGGAGCAAATCTTATTGTTAAAGTATGAATCCTGACCATTATGTTTCCATTTTGTAAAGAAAGACAATTGATTGAGTAAAGTTTGATTGAGTTGTCTGTGTATTACTTTGTGTTTTTGCACCAATTAGAAACGTTTAATTTTGTCAATTTTGTGAAGAAATTTCTTTGGAAATTTTCACTTTTTTCTTTCAAAGTTAACAATTGAGTCAATTAAGATTTTAGAGTGTACAACACAATTACATTTGACATATTTTTGGGCTGAGAAGAATGCTCTTCTTGTCCTTATCCTTAGTTACAGTTCAAACTGTGTAGAAAACGGTCCTGTAATGCACCGGTGATCAGAACAGTTAACTTCAGAAAAGTTAGAGCTAGTGCGCTATGGAGGACTGTAACTACCAAAAAAATTTACAAACAAATACAAATCAACAGTTTTCAAAATCAATTATTCACCAGGCTGTCAGGAAGCTGAAAATACTACCAATATCTTCCTATGTTTCCCTCCTACATCCTTTTAACTGATCTCAGTATCTGCACAGGGCACATTGCAGATGAAAGTGCTCACTTGATAGTCCTCACTAAAAACAAACGAGCTGGTATGGCAATTTGTGCAATTCTCTGTACAGAAACCATTATAAACATTGAAGGGACAAGACAATGGACGAAGACGTGTTTGCACTTATGCAGAGTGAGATGCTGTGTTAAATTGGCTCATAGCACTGCTTCAACAGAGCCAAGTCCTCATGAGGAGCGAGTAGAATTTCAAACTGATTTTATTTTTTTGCCACCACATAATCGTGGATTGGGAGCTGGTCATGGGGTGTAAATCGCTGCACATTACTCCATGTACACTACACGAGCCAAAACCTGATTCAGTAGATACTCAGGCCAATCTGCAAAATAGTTGCACGACTGCAAAGTTTTTGTAAAATTGGCTAAAATTAGCAGTATCTGCCGGGCTTAAGACAAAAAGCTGATGGTTCGCAGCTAGCCACAGGTGTTCTTGTGATAAGTTCTATATTCTCCTTGAGTGTGTTTTCTCCAGATAATCTGGTTTACCCACACAGTCCAAACACTTTCTTCATCTGAATTGCAGACTCTAAATAGCCCACACAAGTAAATATGAGAAAGTGTTGTTCTAGTGACCTGCGGAAAGTGTACCCTTTAGCCCATTGTCAACCCTGAAACCAGCAAAGCCCTGTGGCCCTTACCATGAATAAACTGGTAGAGACAATGATTACAATGATGGATGCAGAGTCAAAACATTCATGTCTGTTTAAAAAAAAATAAATCCGGCAGAATCAGACCTTCTTTGTGGAGTTGATGGAAGAGCTCAGCACAGAGACCAGCTTGACAATGTCTTTGTTTTCAGAGATGCTTTTATGGTAGTTCTTGTTTTGAATGGCAATTGCTTGGTTGGCAGAAGCCGATATATCTGAGGTACTGCCGTCTAAAGAAATGAAACATTTAAATAGAGTTAGTTCAGAGAAACTGTTGGAGAAGCATATATGTGGAAAATAGATCCAGTTTGCCACAGATCAGTTCTATAAAGGACTCTTTATCTTCGTTCTGTTGAAATTGAATGATTTGCAGACAGTGACTTCATTACTGTGGACACAGATAAGATGTTTTGGCTTTGCCGTGCTCAGTCAATGTAGAATCAATCTCCTTTTACTGAGACTGGCAGATAGAGAGACTAAACAATGCAAATAATATTTTCATTGTGTGTGAAACAACCGACAAATCACATCTTCACTACATCCCATCTCTGTATCCAATATCTGCTTTCTCTAGGTTCATTTATCAAGTGACTGAGGATCAGCGTATTCATCCAGACCTTTGGTTTTCTACTATTAAATAGGAAAAAAGTTAATAAATCAAGGGCCTGTTAGTTTTCTGTTTGCTCTGCTGAACTGCGTAATTGCAGAGGGAAAGAAGATTCGTACCGGCAAAGCTGTGATAGGTGGACTCGCCATCTTCTGATTCATTCTCAAGGCTGTTCTGTTTCAGGTCAGCCATGCGTCGCTCACTCATTTTCCTCTGAGACAGCAAAAACACTCAAGTCTGACATTTTGCATATTTTGCAGTCAAGCAAGAACTTAAAAGATGATTCTTAGAGAATCCTTTCACATCTGTTTCTAAAACAACATAATTCTGTTACCTTCTGATAATTTAAGGGATTACCCTTTCGTAGTTAACTTAAATTTTGTTTATTTTTCCCTATATGTCACCAGCAAAAAAATTGACACAATAAGAAAAATATCCAGTATATACTTCCAAGAACATACTGTTGAGAATTATTTGGGGTTTTTGCAAAACTGTGAAGGCATCTATGCATATTTATGTTGCAAGGGAAGCATGTGAAACGTTTGAGGCGATGGACCCTGCAGAGGTACTGCTCAAATTTTAATCTTATGCCCTTAGATTAGGAACATTGTCAGGATTCTGTCACGTCTTGTCTTTGATTTATTTTGTTATGTTGAACGAACTGATGCTTGAAGCAATGTCATGTTTTGTCTTGTTTTATTTAAATCATGGAGCCTAAATCCCATCACTTGGAAACGAGATGTCTTTGTGATGATGTTGTTCATCTACATCTTCTGTGTCTTGTCACTTCTTTGAGTACACTGGTTGAGTGTTTCTCATCGTGCACTGATCTTCTATGAGTGGAGTGTTTTTAAAGCTAAATAAATAATGTTCTATTTCCAGGATTGGCACTAAAGTTGGTCTTCTGAATTGTTCTTGAGTCTCAGAGACTAATTTATTACGAAAATATGATTTCATATGCACTGAAAACACAAATAAATAGAGTTATTCTGTATTCTGTCTTCTTCCCAACAGTCAAGTCTCGCTCTTCAAATTTATATATAATTTTCTGCTACAGAACAAGACGGAATGGATGCTGGCCTTGGTTTGTTAAAACGCATATGGTGTTTGGATCATGAGCACACACCTTCTCACTTATTCTCCCACTTAACCCCAACTACGCCAGGCTAAGCGTTAATAATAAGTAAATAGAAGTAAATATAACAGCACAACATGTTGAAAGGCTGAAAAAATGGAAAAGTAAGTAGAATGATGTAAATCAGGATAATCATAATTAAAAATATATCATTTAAAAACATTTAATAAATATAAGTACTCAACTGCTTCAGATCTATTACAGCATACAAATATAGTCTTGATATTGAATTTGAAAATACTAAATATTCTTCTTTTAAGAGCCAAGAAGGAAAAAAGGTAAAGAGAAAATACCTTAGATATTCTCTCCTTGCTCCATTGTCCAATTCCTTTACTAACGCTGACAACGTGGTCCACAGCTCTGTTCAAGGCATGTTGCACTTCATCAAGCCCTGGTACCATGATGACGTTGGGGATCGCTAAACACACTTCTGCCCTAAAAATTGGCTGAGGACCTCTTCCCTTTTGCCGGCTCAGGGACTCTGCTTCTGCAATGGAAGAGGAGGCATTTATTAGTAATATGTAAAATTGTTTGGATATTTGTCATTTGACTGATTGCTTTCACAAAAAATAAATTATGTGAGAAGTATGAGTTATTTACATGTTAATTACATCTATGAGAAGATGGGATCTTTACAGTGAGTAGCAAATGTAACTGAGTAGAATTTAATTATATAGCACATTTTATACAAAAAAGACCAAAGTAATTTACAATAAATAAAACAGACACATTACAGCATGACAAATGTAAAAAATTACCAAGACGCGCACACACACACACACACAACCGTTCTAATCAGCCATCCTTAAAAATGGTTGGTGTAGTTGAAAGTTAAATCGTACCTTTTTAAAGTGTACTTTCATCTTCACCAATACAAATCTTCTGCATTAAAAAATTATTGCGATTTAAATGGGTGAATAAATGAATAAAAGAAAGAACAGGAACTGAATTTTTTGTGGCTGACCTTATTGCTTTTCCATTATAAGGGGTTCCCCTGTCAGATGCAGGATTAAATGCAAAAAGGTATTTAAATAAATAATGTAGCATGAATTTCAATGCTTGAAAGAAGGGAGATAATTTTGTTCAAACAATTATCATCAGCTGTGGTTGTTCACAAACCTAATGGGCTCTGCGTTTGGTAGATTACATTGATCATTATGCAAATGTGCTGTTGCTTCTGTGTTCTGTAATTGGTGCATTGTTAATTAATCACTGCCAAGATTCCTAGTCCCAGGTTTTTTTTTTGGAGTGGAGTCTCATGCTAACAAGCACAGTTCAATAGATCTGGTTTGTGTTCTATTTTCGAGCTGAAGTCATTCAGAAGTGAGTGATATTACAAACCCAGGAAGTGGATGAGTGATGAGGCTTGGATTCGTTTGCGTAGAGACTCCAGAGTGTTACGTGTGAGGCGCAGTAATGCATCCACATTCCTATGGTTGAAATGAGAGAGCAAATCCTTTGCTTCCTCCTCCATCACCTTCATCATATCCCACTTCTTCTTCTTTCTCACAAATGGAGACGAGGTTGCCACACTAGGGGCCATAGTGCTGCGTGACAAGAGGCGACCCTCTGATTTACATTCTTCCTCTGCTTTACAAAAGGTAAAACAGAATGAGAATTTGATCATGCAGTAAAACTGATCAGGGTTAAATGCTCAGGACATTCAGGGAATTGTGATCATCAAACAATTTGCATTTCAATTGCAAAGCAAGTATTTGTGACTGTGCATTACACTAGGGACTTGTCCAGGATCATGTATGCTTGGATATGCTCCACCAGACCATCATGACCAAAGTGAGAATGGACACTAGATGGATAAATAGATAGACAGTAGCTCTCACCATCACTCTCCATCTGTTCCAATTTGCTGCCTGTCCTGCTCTCATCACGGTTTCTCTCTTCCTCTTCCTTTTGCTCAAATTCCAGCAGCATATTAATCAGCTCATTGGCTGCCTCCTCAACCAATGAGCTTTTGGTGTGCAGCACTTGTGCACCTTTTATACAGAGCTCCTGAAATCATAATTTGTATATTAATTTATTTTATGGCATATGATGTAAAGGTGCAATGTAGGGTTGGGCGATGTTGCCTCGGCAAAGTCTAGTGAGAAATGAAAATTGTCTCTGTCTTGAGTGGCCGGGGTATGGGGATTGTTGTATTGTATAATTAATTCATAACAAATTAATTATTTGAATTTGAATTGTCTTTGTTTTACCAATAACGAAAACATAACATAAATAAATATTAGTTACACAGAAATTTCCCCCTGTCAATTTACTTGATCCGCGAGACTCTGGCATGAACTGGTAGAGTGATCCGTGTCATAATGGTGTCAAGAATTTTGGTTGGTAAAAAAGGAGTACATTCACATATCTGGCAATACTTTGGCTTTAGACCGAATGAAAGAGGACAGCCACGAGACACATTCGAAGTGGTTTGGAAAGTTGAAGCACGTCATCAGATCAAAGGCAAATATCAATAAGTAGTCAAGCAATTTAAATATTATATAAATGTAATATAAACAATATATTCCATCAGGGGTGAAACATGTTTTTTTTTTTTCGGGCAGTTTTAACATTAGAGTGAATGACAACCTACTCTCTTCTGACCTATCCCCCTTGCGGCAGGTCTAGGTATTACAGTTCAGTCACTTCCTATTGCGCAGAATCATGGAGAGAAACATTTCATACACTACACAGCACATTGACACTTTAGACACTTTAACACTCTTTTACTTTAATACTGACATTGCTGTATACTCTGTAAATACTGTCATATTCTATTTTTTACAGTCATATCTTATTTTTTATGTCTTATTTTATATTTAATTTTAATTTATTCTATCTTACTCTATTCTACTTTATCTTATTTTGCATTCTTTCTTTATATATATTTTATTGTAAATATTTCTCTTACTTTTCTATTTTATATACTATTTTAAATTTTTTTTGTTTTTCAAATTTAAATAAATTTGAATATTCAGAAAAGAAAAGTCGATATTTCACAAGAAAATATTGTTAGGAACTATTAGTTAAACAGTTTAGCATGGTCTTGTGTGAATTGCTCTATAAATCACTAGCTTCAGCTGCAACACAATTTACAAAATTCACTGAAATGGTTTGGCTGCAGAGTCCATGGACAGTTAAATTTGAGTTTTGCTATTATTTCTTGTTTTTTTTATCAATGCATTTGCATTTTTGTACCTTGGTGGTCTGGACAAACTCTTCACATGTACAAGGCTCATTTTCAGGTAACACACACAGCGTAGCAGTGCTCATTTCTTGAAGAACTGCATCAATTCGAAACTGCACCAGGTCATTCACTCTGTGTAGGAGTAGTTCAAGGTCGTCTGTGAAAAAGGAGAAAGAATCTTTTCATTTCAAATATCTCATCAAACCTTTACAATAGACGTATGTGTACTACACAAGGTCGAGGGGATGTGAATGCCCCATAACTCTGATTCCCATGTCTGAATGGGCACATCATTTGGCACCCATGTTCTTGTATAAAGTGATAAGACTTGCAATAAGAGAAAATCTGATAGAGCGAGATTTCTATTAAAGGCAGCTAGCTATTCAAGCTGGATGTTAAGAAAGACCCTTCCTGTGGCCATATAACTTAATGTTTCACAATTATGAATCATGTTGATCACCAGCTTGTAGAGTTTTGTTTCAGAGAGAGAGATAGTTAGAAGAGAGAGAGAGAGAGAAGAAGAGAGAGGGAGAGAGAGAGAGAGAGATGATAGAGAGAGAGAGTAGAGAGAGAGATAGAGAGATAGAGAGATAGAGAGATAGAGATAGAGAGATAGATATAAGATATAGAGATATATATATATATATAATATTTTTTTTTTTTTTTAAGAAACTACATGTAAGTACAAAATGAAGTCTAAAATGAATTCAATATAGCATTAAAAAACATTAAAATACTTAGTTAGTCTCTTACCAAGTGCAGAAGAAAATTGAGTCAGGTAATTGTCAATAAGTAGCGAAGTCCAATTTAGAGATATCAGACCCGGAAGGATGGCTTTATCTACTTTTGCGATGTGTGGTAGGAGTAGCTGTTCAAAGGCTGGCTGGATCTTAGACCTCACTTCCGAGTTTTTTGTCACCATCAACTGAGAAAAAAAACGTTTGTAATATGAATAAATAGAGTAATAAAAAACAATACAAAAAAAACAAATCCATATATACTGAGAGATGTTACAGGGAATGTGAGCATGTACTATACATTACTATACTTGCTTAATAACAAATAGTATGTATTTTTTTAAACAAATTCATATTAAATGTGAATGCTAAAATGTCTATATTAACAAATGTGCTATTAAATCTAAACAGAACAAAATCATTTTTATATACATTTTTATTAGTGATTGGGCCGTTATAACGCAATAAAAAAAATTATCGCCATTAATCTATATTCAAAGCTAGGCACTGGGTTTTAATTGAAGTGTCAGTCACAATTGAAACAGTTCCTTTGAGCTGTCTCTTTGTTTGAACGAGCCGGTTCTCTCTCTTTCTTCATGACTGGTTTGAGTCAGAATCATTTGTTTAGCAATTCTTTGATTCATTCCGAGGAAAGCAAAACTTAGCGGGATAGCTATCTATCTTATTTCAACATTAAAACACCAATCTGGTAAGGATGTTTAGTTTTCTTTGCATGCGATCATTTTATGTTTATAACTGAATTTAAATTCCTGCTTCAGTTTGGATATCAAGCAGAGGAGTTTGAAGCATGTTATTGCTTTATTTATGTTTAGAAAGCTTTTGTGCGTATAGTATTCATAAGCAATCGAAAAATCTGTGAAATTCGGCTTCATTTTAATCAAATATATAGCACATTAGCTGAGTGCATACAATGCAAGGCCTTGATTTCATATCAAGCAGGCTCCTCTTAATATATCCTCTTAATATCCACCTTAATATATTCCTTAATTACACACATATCACATATAACAAGTTATTGCTTTGTTTTAAACTTTAACATACTTAACAGTTTTTTTATGATTGAATCTCTTATTTTCCATTCGTTACTTATTATAGCATATCATGGGCATCGTTGAAAAAGCCAGATGGAACAGAAAAGCGAGGGTTGGCGAATTTTTTTTTTTGGGGGGGGGGGGGGGTGCTCAGTAGATCTTTAGAGCCCCCCAAACAAGTAACCCTAAATAGACGTTCATATCATGTCTACATGATGTCTTTTGGTTCAGAACTAGTAAAACTGTAAACTGACGTCCTATTCACGTTGACTGCTCAGGGGAGTCAAGCAACTCCCCTAATCCAAACTCAGGCATGAATATATATCTCAGTTTCCAAAATAGGTTAACTTTATTACACAATCCTTTTACTTGAAACCAAGTTTTATTCTATATTTTGAAAAAAGATGCAACTTCACAGCTGGAAATGTTCAACAAAAGGGTTATTTAGTAGCTTGCTGTTAAGAATTACTGTACTCATAAGGTTTTCAGTTTCTTTGGTGTATAGTTTACCCTTACACCTTACCATGCAGTTTCAAGGAAAAAGGGTATGGATAAACAATGGGGCAGAGCAAAGAGATAGGTATACGTGAAAGAAATAGAATTTGATCTAAACTACACATCCCACAATCAAGGGAGTTCACCATGTTTACGTTTATGGAGTGGATCAGCTTTTTTCTATTCACTACCAAAGAGAATGGGAACACTCAAAGACTAAAATGAATGCAGAACACAAGACATTATGGCAAATATGTATATGATGCATGTACCTGTAGTTTATTGTGGTTCTCTTTGAAAACATATTTTTTCTGCTGCAAAATGGCTGCAAACGGTGGAATGTCAAGTCCCATTCCAAGCATGCAATCTGTTTCTCGAATCTGAATGCGGATTTGAGGATCAAAATTCACAAACAGCTCCCCAGTCTCTGGACTCTTGACCAGCAGAGAGGCTTGCAAGCCGGCTTTTACAGGGTCAGTCTGTGGACAGAAGGAGAAATATAATTGGTTTTAATAAAATGCGTTTAAAAAAGGATTTGTCTGTGGTATTTATAACTAACTCAGAACAAAAAAGTGAATTAACCATCTTTAGCGTTAACTTAAACGATCTTTAACTATTCCTATTCAATTAAGTCATTTATCCAGTTAAGTCATCCATATTTAGTCATCTATAAAACAAGAGAATGAGTAATGAGTTCCAAAAGTTTCCTTACATTATAAAAAAACATTCTAATGAGAAAATGTCTACTTTGCTTACTACTTATCTATTTAAGTTATTCTGCAGATTGCATATGATCAACTAGTTTACCTAGTCTATAGTTTATCTATTTGATCAATTAGATCAAATAAATAAATAGCCTTGCATAGAGATATACTTTATTTGTATCTTAGGAGACAACTGACCTGTGTCATCCAGCTGTGATGATACAACATCTGAAACTCCACCAGCACTTTAGCCAATCGGTTATAATTGCGAATGATGGGTTTAGCTTCAGGGGTGTTGAAGAGACCAGGCACCTGCTGAAAGAGGTCCATGGGCTCCTGTATGCGGCTGTAGAGATGCCGAGCCCACTGGATTTTCCCTGCAACAGGGGGCAGGTTTGGAGCAATGGGTGGATCTACCTTCTGCTTGTTATAAATACAAGAGATCATATCGATGTCCCGACCAAAGTTTTGCAGAATCTTCTGGTACTTCTCACTGATGCCCAAGTTTGGAATGCCAAGTCTAAGAGATAAAAAGAGAGGAGGTAACTAAATTCAGTTTTTAAGGACTGTGGTAAAGGGTCTGTATATGCCATTGATCTTTTATAATGATTTTTTTTTCTTTTAATACTTTTAGCTGAAAACAAAACATTTCACATTTTGTTTTAAAAAATAAATAAATAAAAAATACTGCTTACCATTTATCGAAAATTGAAATTATTAAGCATAAAAAATAACCGCCTGAGAATCAAGGAAAAGAATATCTTCAAATGTAACTCTATTTTCCCACACAAACACAAGAGATATCATTGTAAAGGCCAGGATGGCCACTGTTGAGCACACCAGGACTTAGTAAGGTAGCCCAAATGAGCCAAAATTGATATACCATAACAAATGCCTACTAAAGAGGACACAAATGACTAGACTGGGTCTCAGGAGGATATACGTAACATATTCATAACATTTCTGCAAAGTAACATAGAAAACCATAATAGCATTATGGTAATCGCTAAACTTCACAATATCAGCATGATATTTCCAATCTGTTTAAAAAAAAATTCATAATACCTTTCAAACTTCTTGAGCACATTTAAAGCTCGCTCTGTACTTGGAATTTTGTCAAATGTGTTGTCCATGAAGGCTTTCAGTTGGTTCTGGAAATAATTATTGAAATTATAAGTTATTTACATTGATTTTACATTATAAGCTTTACATTGAAACAAAGCAGAACAGAACTTATAATAACACTCACATGTAATTCACTTGTTTGTTTACAAAATTCCTCATAGTCTTGATCAAAATCTGTACGCCGTTGATCCAGGAAGCTGTATTGTTTTTTCTTCATTGTTAATACAATAGCCTGGATTAACATAATAGCAACAAAGTATTTACAGTGAAAAAGCAAGTTTAATCATCTTGTTGTAAATGCAATGGTTTTTTATAGTAAAAGATGGAAGTAAGATTCTTTCAAAGATAAGAAACAAGACAATGTGTCATCAGACTTATTATCCACGTATTATCCATGTAAATGCATCAAGCACACCAGGGGTCACCAAACTACTCCTTTAAATGTAGTTTAACTGGAATTGGTCCATTCGAGTTGAATTTCCTTTTTCTATGTTTCAACAAAATTTTATTCTTTTATTGCCTCTTTTAGAAAATTATGGGTAACATTGGTAATCAATATATTTTTAAAATGTGGACTTAATTCATCCTTATTCAAAAATATTTATTTAGCATTTACATGAAGAAAGAAAAAAATATGATTAAAAACCACACTTTGGAACAGTACAGGACATAACACTTATACAGTTTAACATTGCTCTAAAGACCAAGAGACAGGTCTTTTGAAACAATGCCGTTAGATTTTTCTATGAAAAAAACAAGAATATTTCTTTATGCCGCTTATGTTCCTATAATGAACTTGTAAAACATTAAAATAAGAGTTGGCTGACAGAATATTCCAAAAGAATTCCTCTATTGAGTAGTGATACATAAAACAATAATGAGTAGTTTTGGTACTTAGAGTCCCAGCTGAAAAAGATAAATATTCAACCTGAATCCTCAGAGGAAAGAGTGATTGTTAAATATTAATTGACTCCTACAGACTGTCAACTTTCACAAAGAAAAGGGTTTAGTGATAGATCTTTATCAGCTTTTGTTCAATTATTCAGTGCTCCTGGAGCATTGAGTCCTTTGGGTCTGAACTTTGTTTCCATGGGCACAAAAGTGTAAGTGAATAAATAAACTTGTGAGTGGAATAGGGAAAGGTGATGAATAGTGATGGTCTCACGATACAACAAAGCTAGAGTAATGTTAAAGGTGATCTCTTCTCTTTTATGTAAAAGCGGAACTGATCAGCATGAACAGGCAGAATTTTCAGAACTACTTGAAATATTTAGGTCTCATCTGAGTTAATCCATCATGCAGACATGCAATTTGTTAAAAAAACAAAACAAAAAGAAAAGTCATTTTTCCTGTACAGTTACCTCCCATTTCCCCAGCATATCAGCAGTCTGTGCAAAAAAAAGGCAGCAGAGATTTGGTTGATGTTAACAAAACTTCTTCAAAATATTCCACAAGGATACTTTTTGATGCAAAACTTGGTTGAAATAGTAGTATGAACTACTAATGTATAACAACAAAACCATAAATAACTAGGATCCCTTGATGTAATGAATTATTGATTGATTACTTATCCTAAACAGTGTTTACTGAAAAAACTATATTTGTAATGTCTGTGAGGCAAGTACTTTATCCTTACAAATGCAGTACTTGGAAAGACCAAACATGAAATTTGCTAAATTGTTCTTTATACTTTTGAATAATCAATTCATTTTGTGCTTATATAAAAAGCTCACAGTTCAGACAAGAGGGTTTTAAGATAATGAGCTTTTGCATTGCTTATAGCAAATGCAGATAAATTATTTTTGTTTTTCAAATATAAAAGTAAAAACATGTACTTTACACAATGCATGTCATGATGTAAACAAGATGTCAAAGAATCAGAATATTTGTATAAATGAATTTCGACCAAAATATCAAATGTTAAATGCTAAGGGGACGATGTGTCTATAAAAACAAAAATTTGCTAAAATAACGTGTATTTAGCACAGATACAGCTTTATAAAGCAGTTTAAAAAGCTAAAAAATACTGTGTTAGTTGACAGAAATACACCTTACTTAGGTCAGCCCAAACACCATTTTTTTGGGACACTGGTGCTAAGATGTGTCTACAAAAAAAGGTTGCTAGGGTTTACTCTGTGGTTTCTATGGGGTATTTTACCATAAATTAATATATATAAAAGTATAATCTCTTTGGCTTTTTTAATGCTAACCATTTTAAATCTAAACAGAACCTCCAAAAGGAAGCTTGAATTGAATATCTATTGTGTATAATCTGCTTATAAAGCATTAACCGCATACATTTTAATAAATGAGAAGAAGAGTGTTTTGATCTAAAGGTGTTTTTTTGCAACCAGGCTACAATGCATAGTATTGTCTGTAGATAATATAGTAAAGTATGAGGTTCCCACCATTTAATTGTGTTCTATAAGTAAAATATTTAATTATTATCAATTTATGATAAACAAAAATCTTGAATAAATATCTAATATTTTTTTCAATCTTCTAACACTAACGTTGGTACTTCCCCTAGTAATGTATAAAGATGCTAATTAACTAAAAGAACTGAAGAGTGGTGTGATTTGAACATTGATAAAAAAGCCGTCTAATGTTCTCTAAATTTAGCCATTTGCAAAATGTAATATTTTACAATATGTTCCCTCTTTAACAGCATTCACAGCATGATTCTCATAAATTACCATCTTGAACAGCACAATACAATGAGCTTAATAAGTTCTAATTATACCCCCAACAGGATATAATGTATTTCTTAGGATAATCTGACAAAGACTGCTCAGGCAGGGGTCTTTGAGTGATGTTGATTAAATCTGAGGATTTACAGTTCTTTGAGTTCACTAAGAAATGCCTCCTACAAATTAAACATTCATACACTGCTAAGATGGTCCTCATCTTTACCACAGTAATTGTAGGTTTATCTTCTAGGTATGTTCTTTTGTCTTCCATGAAATCTAAAAATAGAACACCCAGTGTTGGTGTCATAGGCAGGATACCTGAAATCTGGTTGCCATGGTTTCAAGCCCTTCAATTTTGGAGTCCTGCAGAGCATTGTAGGTGGTAATGGTGCTAAACATGTTTAGGATTTTGTTGAGCCGTCGTTGAAATGTGTCAAATTTGCCGAAGATGTACATCTCACTGAAGTCAAACTGACGCTCTGATGGATTCTCTTCCAGCTTCTGCTTGGTCTTTTGAAAATACTTCTGATATTCCTGAAACAACCAAAACACTTCTGTTGATTCACATTCTACTCATCGTGCGTATTTAAAATATATTTCAGAAGAAACTAAACACGTGTTTGAGAATAAATAAAGTACTAAATATATTACCATAGACCTATAAAATGTAAGAAAACTCTTATATAAGAAAATGTAAGAAAGCTCTGAATTCTAGGAAGAGATAAACATTTACAAGTATAACAAACAAATTTAAAAGTTGTAAGGATTGTTGTGGTGACTGGCACTGTGTTTAAAGACACATTCACAAAAAATAAGCCTTGTTACAAATATTGCATTTTGTCAAATCTTCTTTTATAGAAAAAAAAGATCTTTGTAAGTTGAGGTATCAAATCAGAAAGTAAAATAAAAATGTATTGTCAAAAATATCAATTAGAAATAATCGCGCTTTAAAAAGCTAAACAAAACAACATAAATGTATGAACAATATACATTTTTTAATGAATCAATATTGGTGTAGCATATGCTAGTTAGAAACTCAAGGAAAACTCTTGGGCCAACTATCCTTATTTTAAATGATTATAAAAAAAAAGAACAAGCTCTCAGTAAAGCTTCAGCTGTGTCTTTTACTTTGTTTAATAGGACTCCACATTCTGAATTGATTGCTGTGTTATCGCTTTAAGTTATTTAGCTTTTTAAATATCATTTACACATATTTATTTACAAAAATATCTAATCTTGAAAAATATATTTTACTTCCTTCTTATTCTAAAGTAATGTATCTACAAGACCATTCTTTTCATTTGCAAAAGAGAGCTGAGAAAGCCTTGAATCTATTTTAACATATTTTAAAATCATCCTCTTGAAAATCAGATTAGAACCAGAAAAATGCTGTTTTTTGAAGAAATCTAAATGTCATATTGTACCTGATTCAAGTGAACGGCAGCGTTGAGTTTCTCAGACACCACTTCCTGCGGCTGATCCCATATGGTTGCAGAGCCATTATTTGTGATGTAGGCCTTGCAGGCAGTGATCATTTGATTTGTTACCTAAGCAGAACAATAGCATTTATATTTGATGCATTACTGTAAGTATTTGAAAGTAAATCTGATTATCACTGGGTCATGTCGCTCTTACCTTGACAAAAAGAGATGTGATTTTCTCTGAGGTGTTGTAGTAGCGAGAGAAGCTGTGTATCATTTGGATTGCATTAATGAGCCCAGGAATAGCTTGTACCATAGACACCTAAACATGAGGGAACCACAAACACATTAATATGTTCTTGAAAACCTGTGCCAAAGACACAGGAACTTATCCCCAGTGATCCCATTTTTGCCCCTATGAAACACTTGGCTACAATTGTGCATCCTGAAGTCCAGTACAGTAGCATGTAAATACTGTTTTACCTTGATGCTTTTGTCATTTTGAAGGAAAACTGGAGAATTTAATTTACTTCAAAACCCCTGTATTTTTACAATTAGTTCTAAATATTTCAAATTGATTGAATGAAAAAGCACAGATTTCAGCTTCATTACAAACACTGTTCTAGTTCTAGAGCTCTTCACAGTGTGTGTTGATGCTCTCTTTTTCTTCTATATGGCTGAAAAACATCAAAACCAAACCAAAGTTAAAATATGTAGATTTAATCATTTGACAGCACTTCAGGTGTATTGCTGCCTCTAAAATAAATAAGGTATTTTTCATTTTTAACAATTATTCATAAAACAGGCATTGACTGTCAGGGTAAAAAAAAGCACAATTTAGTTGAAAAAAATTTGTTACATTTTCATATTATGTGATGTTACATTATATCAGGGATGTGGCAAAAGTAAGCAAAATTAGCATTGAAAAATGCAAATAAACCTAAACAATTAACAAATATTACAAAACTGTTTAAATTCTTAGACTAAACAAAATCATATATTTTAAAAACATTTGATTTTAAAGTTCAATATCTATAGTTTTATTTTGTAACACAACACACCAAATCTATATATAGGTATGATAATATTAATAATATTTATTATATACATATTTATTTTATAAATACATTATATACTTTTTAAACAGTTTTGCTGTTTTTAAACCGTTTTAAATGTAAATCAAACAGTTTGTAATTTAATTAAATATACTTCTATTGCATTTAAAATCTATACAACAGAGGTTTTAATTCTTCTTTAAAGCATGTATATACTGGAAAACTAAACTCTTTAAAACATTATTTTCGATTTTCTGTAATGGTAACTACTCGGAAACCTTGCTGCCAGTATTTATGCTTTTTCTAAAATAATATTTTAAACAAATAATTTATTCTTTTCAGAGCCCCTGTTTTTAAATAACTAAATAGAAATGTAAAAAAAGCCTAAGAATTAAGAGCATGTTAGACAGGAAAGTCAAATACATGCCACATAGTACCTTTAATAACATCTGATTTTTAAAGCCTAAAATAACAAACTGAATTTCCTACAATCCCAATTCCTAGGACGGCTTTGGAATGTTCCTGTCCTCAAACAACTCATCAGTTCTCACTCCATTAAAAAGTTCCAAGCACATTTTGGCTCCTCTACAATTTGGCTGTCTCCTTAAAAGCATACTGTTTAGATTAAATTAATAATTGTACTAATGAGACAAATGCATTAGCGAAGCATAACAAAGCTTACAGGGTTGCTGTTGTACAGTGGGTCATAGAATTTCTCAAGGGTGTAAAGATACTTCACGTTGTCTTTGGCCTCATTTGCTGCAACAGTGATTCTGATGTCAAGTTCTCGCCAAACCTGCAAAGACAAATCATTGACAGGTTGAAAATGAGAGCTCAAACTGGCTGCTACAGGCAGCTCAATCAAGGGCATTACTGAACTGAATACGAAAAGTCATAATGACTTCCTGAGCGCTGTATAAGCAGGGAACAGTTACTCAACACAAATTGACTTCTACACCTGTGTGTCAGTAAAATGAAACCTGAAATTTTCACTTTCAATCGACAGCGGATTGGATTTTCATTTTTGGGAATACAAAAATCTACAAGCCTTAAGGAGTTTGGACTTGGCTGTGAGAAGAACCGCAAACACAGATTTGACTTCTGGGCTCTTCAGCTGATCCAGGAGGTAGGTGAAGCGGGACATCCGCTTTTTCCAGTGGTCAAGTTCTGCACGGGGGCCCAGGTCATCAGCCTCTTTCCTGAGTTGGTCACTCTCTGCCAGGACCTTCAGAACACGAGTGAGTGTGATTGTCAAATAAACAAATACAACAGCTTGCTTTTTACTTTGATGGGCCCTTTTACTCTTTCTCGCTTTAAGAAGTTTTGTTCCACTGTATTATTGTGTTTCCCAAAATATTGTAACTTGCAATGTAAAATTGTTCAAGTATATAGTTTCTTAATCATACCTGCTCAATCTGTTTGATCCAGTTCTTCATGCAAGCTTCAATCTTCTCCAAGCTCTCTGAGCTGTTGGCCGCCGTGATGAAATCTGAAGGACCTTTCAGTGTCTTTAAGTCAAATGTTTTGCATTCTTGGAGATTTACCTGCAATTAAAGAAAATCACAAAGGTCACTTCAGAGTGTGGAACTTTTTTAAAACAGATTTTAAAGCTTCAGCAAATTACCTCCATCGAAACATGAAAAGTATCTTTTTTAGTTCTTCAATTGGCAAATTACAGGTATATCGTCTACTGTATACCTTCATTAAAACTTTGTGATGTCTAAGTTTTTTATCTAAAATATATATTTTTTATCTAATTAATTACACGGTGATGCAAATGCATACAGACATTACAAGAAGCTATTTTTTATATACCTATAATTTAGGCTGCAATGGTCATGACATTCTTACCAATGTATTAACACAAACTTAACATTAGGTTACAGTATATGATAATCATAACTTACTGAACACAAACATTAGCTAGTTATGTGTAAGTCTAGTTTTAGTAAAAAAAAAAAAAGTTTTAGTTTAGTTTTAGTCAATGCAGATTCAAATCTATTTAATTAAAAGAAGTGTCTTTTAATAAATTAATTTAACAACATGCAAATCCAGGTGAATAACCTGCTAATTCAAGTTAACAACATGCTAGTCCAGTTTATGATGTACTAATCTAAGAACATGCTATTCCAGATTAAGAACATGCTAATACAGGTGCTTTACAAGCTAATCTAGGTGAATTACATGCTAATGGAAGTTAGCAACATGCTATTACAGAATAATAACATTCAAATCCAAGTTAATAACAAGATTGATAACAGATTCATTCTGATTAATATCATATTATATATTTAAATATTTGCAATGTGTATTTAATTTTTTTTCATGAATTAATGCACCATTTATTATTGAGAGATTGTTTATAGGCTAAGAGCGTCATGGTGGCGCAGTGGGTAGCACGGTCGTCTCACAGCAAGAAGGTTGCTGGTTCTAGGCTCGGCCGGTGGCATTTTTGTGTGGAGTTTGCATGTTCTCCCCGTGATCGCATGGGTTTACTCTGGGTGCTGCGGTTTCCCCACAAGTCCAAAGACATGCGATATAAGTGAATTGAGTAAGAAAGATTGCCCATAGTGTTAAAGTGGGAATGTGTGTAGGAATGTTTCCCAGCGATGGGTTGCGGCTGGAAGGGCATCCGCTGCGTAAAACATATGCCAGAGAGTTGGCGGTTCATTCCGCTGTGGCGACCCCGAAAGGGAAGAAAGCCGCCATGAAGATGAATGAATGAATGAATGTTTATAGGCTTTTCATTAATAAATAAAATTATACATATGAATGATCTATGAATTATGCACTTAATATATTAACATATCAGCACAAACACAAGCAGTGAGTGGAGCTTCTCTCTCCACGTCAGTCCAGCCATAAGCAGAGTACTCCACAGAGTCCTCACTGCCGAACTGAGCACAGGGTGTTTCTATCATTGAATGTATAATATATTGCAGGTTTCTATGAACCTCCAGCTATCGCCTTTGATTCGTGTACAAGCTGAATGTGGTTCACCTCCATCATGATGTCCAAATTGATTGGCGTCCAGATGGGTGAATCAGAGAAAAGCTATAATCACCTGCGAACGCGGGAGCGCGCATACGATGCTAGTACAGAGCAGTTGACAATAGCAGGAAGAGAGGCAATCAGAGAAACGGCTCGGGCCGTAACAATCCCGAATCATGAAAAGCAGAAATGTCAATGTTTTGAATGTCTAACAATCTCCCCAATGACATTTTCATCAGCGAAAAATCATGAGTGTCTTGCGAGGGGGAAGTGGCACGTTAAAAATATTAACACGTTATTTTTTTCTGTGATTAATTAATCTAATTAACGCACTAAATTCCCAGCCCTATTAAAAATATACAATAAATGAAGCAAGTAAATGATCAAATAAAACTCTAATGTTAGCACATAGCCATGAAGGAGCATACTTTATATAAGTGGATTAATGTTTGATTAACTGTTGGTTAACTGTTTAAATTTATTTTTATCTTATATCTTGTAATATGTTTTGTTTTATTTTCCTTTCCTTTGAATTTTATACCACAAAGTATCCTCACCAATTCAACTTAGAGCAGCCCAAATCAAAAGCTCCGGGGCATGAAAATCAATATAGTGTGAGAAAATATGTCCTTTATTTATACCTTCACTGCACTGAACCTCATATTGTAGCTTTAGCAACTACAGTCATGCCATGGAATGAAATTCATGAAAGAAATTCCACCAGAGGCAGAAAAACATTGTCATATAACGATTCAAAGATTTGGTACAAACTCTTAAAAAAATCTTAAAATAAATTATTATTTGTACTTCTCAAAACCCTTTGAGACAACCCTTTAAGAAGGGTAACAATGTGAATCACTGGATATAGTTAAACACCTGAGGAATCTTGTTCATTTATACACACTGTGGTAATAATGTATACAAGTTGTTGCAATCTGCTTTCTTGGTGTTGTTTAGTCTGCTTCCAGGTGCTGCCTGGTGACCTTTTCAAAGAGTCTTCATGTCAATTTGGCCACATATTAGTGAGGTGGTAAGCACCAAACTGCTTAGCCTGAATACCTTTGTTTGTTACATGAGCAGCGGCAGACATCTTACAGAGGGTGCTCTCCGAGTAGTGTTCATGTTCTACTCATGTGTAAGATATTAACATTTAAATAGGGGAATACATTTGTTACTCCATATTCAGTTTGCAGTGGTCCCTCACTATAACGTGGTTCACCTTTTGTGGGCTTACAGTTTCACAGATTTTTTTGGTGTGTGCAATTATTTTAAGCTTTTTATTTCTATAGCGCATTGTGTTCTGCATCCTGATTAGCTGCCAAAAAACTCCTCCATGAGGTGTCTCCTGTACAGTACAGAATACATTTAGCTTACCAAATTGAAATACAACTTTGATTGCTAGCAGTATGTTTGTAAGCTGTCTCCCCACAATATCAACTAACAAAGGCACTTAAGGTAGCACCCAAATGTCAGAGGAAGATGCTAATCTTCACTTAAAAAGCTGGACTTCTGGACATGCTAAAGAAAGGAAAATGTTTTACCGGGTTTAAACAAGAGAAAAGTGTAAAAATGTTCATGCTTGTCTGAGAAAAGTATAGAAATGTATAGTGAGTGCTTTACAACCTTAAAACATCTATAATTATTGTAAAACGTTTTTAGGTCTTACTGCCCTTTTATATTTTGTATGACTTGTATGTAACAATATGAATTTACTTGAGCTAAAACGAGAATGTTCAATAAATATTTTTATTACTATAAATATGAAATATTATAATATTATTTATTATAATTACTGTCGATAATTATGTAAACATTTAAAATCACAATTCTGTTCCCTAACAAAATTGCCTTTTAAATAAAACCTTCCCTTTGTCTTTGTCCTTTTTGTGTTTGATACCTTTTCCTGCAGGCTCTCCTGAGCGCCGGTTAACACCGAGACGAAGCTATCCAGAGAGTTAATGAAGTCTTTTTTGACAGCCTGGGCCTGTGGACTGGCTAGCTCTCCCCAGCTGTGGTTCATTTTCCTCAGAGTGGGGATGAAGATTTCAGACAGTAGCTGTTCTACGCTCTTCAGCAGTCCAATCCCAGCGGTGTCCAACATGTTGAAGTTTACGTCCTGTGAGAGTCAGTGGAGGGGAGGAAAGGAATGCAAAAACTTTGGACCCTTGCCTTAATGACATTATTTTCTAACTGAGGCCACAAAATATATTAAATGTAAACTGTTTACACAATAAATATTTGAAGCCAACAGCCAAAATTAAAGTAGGAAAAGTGTCACTGGGGCATTGCTTTTAACTAACATATATTTGATAAAACTGACTCATTAAAGTACATCAGGTTATGCTAATGCATGTGATGTAGTTTTTACTAGTATAGCAAATGCATATTTGCTTATAGAACATAGTTTACACCAGGTCATGTTTTCAATGCGTGATCCTTTTAAAACTAGTGACAGAAATGCAGGTTTGGTTTTCATGAATAAAACCAACTTGGTACCATATGGAATTAACTGATAACATGATATAAAATAGCTAAAAAAAGAAACATCTATTCACAAAAGTAAATCTGATCTTGAAATTGACAGGGCTAACAGATGGTGAGATTTTCCTGGGAATCCCCTCGAGGCTGATTTTCACACATTCGTTCTTGTTTTTGTTTACCCTGTGGATGTTCTCGGATGTGATAGGCTTGGAGGTGTTTGGCCGGGTGAAAAACACACAAATGCCAGTAAGGGCCACATCTGTGCCTTCCGTAACAAAGACCTTGGCTTTCTTAATGCAGCTTGCCGAGGAGGACTCGCCTGCCAAACAAATGAAAATTGGAAAAGGGAAGTTGAATCTTGTTTTGTAAGAAGAAAAATTAAAAAGGTTTAGAAAAAGTATTTGGTTTGATTGTTTTAATCAGAGTTTTGTTAACCATACTGCTCACCATACTAATAAGTAAACCAGATTAAAACATTAACGCTTTCATTAATGTGAATTTGAATAACTGACTTGAATTTGAATAACCCTGGTTTAATGAACTTAAATAACACATCTTCATTCTTAAATAATTTGGTAATTAACTCCTGGCACTAACTGCTTTCTTGCTATTTTAACCTGCATCCAGGTGTTGTTAGTTGCAATTCTCTTTGAAGGACCTTCTTGATATGTTGGGCTGGCTGATGAGTGATTAGCACCAGACCTTTCAGCCTGATATCCCTGATACCTCCTGCTTCCACCTCATAAAGGGAACTGTATCTGGAGGAGTTCATGAGTTTCATGTTTGCTCTGGGGTTTTTTCCTCCCACAACATAAAAACATGATAATAATTTACTCATTCTTTCATATACTAACCTGAGGAATAAATAAACTATAAATCCTAATATGATTTGTTACATTGATGACATATAGGTAGGTAGGTAGTCAGATAGTAGGTTGTTGGTTGATTCTTAAAAATTATTTGGTCTATTTCAGAAGGTGAAGATATGGCTATGTTCAGACTGCAGCCCAAAGTGCCAAAATATTATTCTTTTTTTTGCATTTGTGACCTGTACCAGCGTTTTTTTATAATGTGACCACAGTCTGGTTGCATTTATCTGACTTTTACACCATTGTATGGTGACATACGTCACATTTCTGGGCATGGGTGGGAAATTTAACATCAATCAAGGCTGATAGCAGAGCTGAAAGCAGTCAGTGGACGGAAAGTAAAGCAATAGAACTAATAAGCATTTCTTCTTTGTCTTCTTATTAATATTTGATTGAAATGATGACACTCTAGTCAGAAATGAGTCGCCTCCAATCACATTCTTGTCCATGTTTACTTTTGCTTTGATCAAAGCCCTTTTCTCTGTATGTGCGAGATGGCTTGCATTCATATGAGTACAAGTTGCATGCTGTTTGCAATAACAACAATGTGGGCAGTAGTGGATAAGGAGATCAACTGGAAATCTGAAGGTTGCCAGATCAATCCCCTGATCCACCAAGTTGAAGGTGGTGTGAGTGATGAAACACTTGCTCCAACACCTTCAACAACCATAACTGTGGTGCCCTAGAGCAAGGCACCAGTTTCCCGACTGCTCCCCGGGTGCCCACTGCTGAGGGTAAATCTGAGATTTACTAACCTTCACCTTCCTGAGAATCTGTATCCTGGTAGTATAAAATGAGATGAGGAAGGCCATCGACAGCAAAAAATTTCTCCATCCGCTCGATCTGAAAGTTCAGACAAAACACTGTTCAAATGAAAGTTGTACAGAAGTCATATATGAGAATCTTTGGTTTTATGACAACAAGCTCTTTAAAATTCACTCAGGGTTGCCTGAAGAGCGTGGCTGAGATGCTGTTACCTGTGTTCCCTCAAGTATGGCATCTTCCACTTCAGCCTTCTCCAGACCCACACATGAAGACACAATGCTGAGGATGTAATCATGTCTGCTGT
Organism: Danionella dracula; assembly: GCA_900490495.1. Lineage (NCBI taxonomy): Eukaryota > Metazoa > Chordata > Actinopteri > Cypriniformes > Danionidae > Danionella > Danionella dracula. Next base: position 4,504,400 of record UELW01000378.1, on the reverse strand, counting down.
CCAGCTGAGCTCTCTTGGCCTCTCGCTCTTCCTTCAGCTTTTGCTGTTCAACAAAATACACAGATACTTAATCAAAGGATCTTGACTTGTCCATGCATTTTTTTATTTGTATAAATCTTATCATGGGAGGAGATTAGTTCCACATTCCTAATATCATATTAAGATGTTGTCCCCTTCAACATTTATTACACAGAAGTGGAACTCCGTTCGTCATGTTACTGTAAAAATGGACTTGAGGCTGTTCATTTGTAAAGGCTGAGAATAGATCAGACTTTGATTCAAACATATGCAACTGTATAGGGCTTGACACTGTACTTTGTTGATCGAGGAACTCTTAATGAGGGGAAAATGTTGAAACACTTTGGAGCCATTTGCTAATATTTAATTTTGTTTGTTTGTAACATTAATGTTAGATATTATGTCTGTAATCACTGGACATGTGTGATTAACTTACATTTAGACTTTCTTTTGTTGTTGTTTAAAACAAGAACAAACAAAATTTTACTTTACAGACAACTTAAGCTGACTGAGTTTGCATTCAAAAAACAACAACTTTTTACTAGACTGAACATTTTGGACCTGCTATTTGTACAACATGTATTACTAACCAAAAATGTAACTCGAAATTATATAATTAATATAATTGTTGCTAACAATTATAGGTAGTGTAACATCTTCCAATGCCCAGTCTTCCAATGATTTTAGAGCGGAAGAAGAGCACAGTAGAGGCTTACATACTTTAAAAGCGATGATCTGACTGTTTGAGATCATTGAGAGGATTTCTGCCTTACATCCCTCAGACTTCTTCTTATGATCCATGAGATTACGCTGTCCAGAATTCATGCAGCTTTCGTCCATGCAGGTACGTAAAATCAGCCCAAACTCAAAATGTATAGTTTAGTGTCCACACAAGATCACTTCCAAGAGAAGAAAAACAAGTTAGGACTATCTCCAAATATGAAATGTGTCACCAAGGCTGATGCACTCCTTTTTTTTAAACTCCTTTTCAAACGATAAAAGAAAATCAAAGTGAGCACAGCCTTAAATGAGCTGAGGAGACTGGGCCCCTCATAAAAGCTGTACGAGACAGTAAAAGTAGCTATGCTGGGGTGCTAGGTAACGCTATAAAAAACACAAATGAGCCAAGAAAATAAGAAGCTTTTAGAAGGTTGGATGCGGATCCTGAAAAACAAGTCTGTACTTGCATCGTTAGTGATTTACATCTTGTTTTATTTTTTTAAACACTGTTTCATTAATATGAATTATTTAATACTCATCACTACCAGATCCCCTAACACAAACCCATTCCATTGTCATTCAAGGACAAAAAAAGTGAAAAATACAGCAACTCATCAACTGGCATATTAATTAGTAATTAGTCCAGTGCAAGTTGTAGATGGTTTATTGGTCTGGGCAACAATGTATCCCACACATGAGGTCATTCCATTCTGCATAAAGTCTTCAAATACTAGGCAACATTAGAATTTAGTAGACTGAACCCTGAATCATTTGCAGGGGCAGAACTTACACAACACCTTCTCTTTCATATTCATCTCACTCCCTCCCAATTGAGATTAGTCTCTGCCTCTATGTAAATACTAGTAAACAAAAGCCTCTTTCTATTTCACACTTGTTTCTTAGAGGATTGTCAAAGGTATATCTCTTATTGGTTGGTAAAAATTTCCCCCTGAGCACTTGTTTCTGCTTGTTATGTGATAAGTGACATCATAACATCTGACACACACATATAGCATAAGAATTCCTTGGAATTGGTCAAAAGTAATGGTAATGTTGATGTTTTATAATTGTGTAATGCAATTACCATCTCAAGATGATTTATATACAAGAATCTAGACTTCAGCCTATAATATATTGAGGTGGGGAGTAGTTACAGATGGGTTGCCAACATACTGAAATACTCCAACTCTCACAGTTTACTGCTAATTTTATCTTTGAGCAGGTCAATTGTTTGTATTACTTACGTATTAAGTTGTATTTATTATGACTTGCAGCAATTTAGCACAAGGTACTGGCCATTTCAGTGACAGCCACTGACTACATTAGGACTGAAAAAGATACACCTTGTTTCCAACTTGTTTTCATTCTACATCTTCTAACAGTCAGTCAAGCTACTAAAACTCAGCAACTTCTAACTTTTCAAATACGTTTTAAATGTAAAGCTCTACATGTTCACTGGCTTTCAGAAACTGATCAGTATGTCATAGGTTTCACATTAAACATCACCTACATCTTGAATTTTTACGCATTTTCTATAAAGCGAAGAACAAGAAAAAGTGAACGGCTGTCCACATTAACTTTTAGCTTCAAAATAGCTACTCAGAAAGCGTCTTTGACCATCTGGTAAAGTGCTATATAAAATGAAGTCATTATTATTATTGACACTGAGATCCAAACATTTGTTCAGCCAACAAAGTTAAACCTTATGATACACTATATGATATATACATTATTTTATATTGTAGTTTAGTTATTATTTGTTTGGGTTGATATTATAATAATGCACAATCATATGTTGCTTGATTCAATGAATGAATTAATCAATCAATATGTTTTTATACAGCTCTTTTTAAGCAGTTGCTACAAAGCAGCTTCACAAAGTCCTTGTGTGTATTGTGTAGGATAAATAGGAAATCCTATTAAATTATTCTATGGGGTATAAATAGAACCACCATATAATGCTACCTTAATAATTGTAAAGTAAAGTTTATTAGTATGAGGAAAATATTTATTAAACTGACCAGTAATTTATGACTTTCTACAAAAGTCCATTTTCAACTGATTTTGGGGGGAAAATAAAGTAAACACATTACAAAATCGGTACAACAGTTAAAACATTTCACAGTGGCCGCTCAGTAATCTGTTTTAATTTTGTGAATTAAAGATAAGTGTATGTCTTTTGAATAGGTATTCTCCAGTGGTTGCAGCAACAGACACTATAACACCTGAAAGTAGTCTCCTTATGTTAGGATTGCTTTTTGTAACCGGTACATCTTAAAGATGTATTTAAGCATTAATCATAGTTTTCTTCTATTTTCAGCTCTTTTTTAGCAAGTTATACGAAAACTAACTTCAACTTTACAAACGGATGAAAATTAAAATCTTGCACGACAGTTATTGACAAAAGACTAAGGATTATTGTATTTCCCATTCTAAAACATAGATTGATCCAAAATACTTTTGGGCAATTCATTAATATCTATTAGTGTGTATATCGTATTCCATGATTAGTTTTGGATATTTTGGCAGTGATTCAGTCATTTTCACTGCTTTAAACAAACCACCCCAGAAATAAAAAAAAACTGAGTAGACAGTTTTTTTCCCTAACTAGACAACAGGTCAAATAAAAGCGCAGTGAACAGAGATCACAGCATTTAGCTAATTTAATATCCTTGACATCTTACTGTTCCCAAGCTCTTCTCACCTACATGTATCACTTCTGCTCCAGACATGGCAGGCAACATCTCCGCTTAGCAATACATTTTTAATGTATTTCATCCTAGTTATGCCAAGCTTCTTGTGAATACCAATTTGAAGCCATCGACCCACAACAGGTAGATGTGTCATTTATCTGTTAAAGTCAGCAATGCTGATCTGGGACAGGTATTTGTCATTTACAAATTAAGTATTGGCAGGTTTGCTTATTTTACAAAAAGTCAGGAAGATATGGCCATGAGTAAATGATAAATAATTCATACCCAAGCTAGAACATGCCTGTATAATACAGTCAGCAATTTAATAGACATATATGTACATGGTTTTTCTCAAAGATTTCCATACTGTTATAATTGCCAATATTAAAATACAGAGTGGGGGAAGGAAAAATATTCATATAATAGTTCATCGGTTATGCATTTTTGTATATATTTCTACCCATAAATGTGTTTTTAACATGTATGTGTCAATTTTAAAAACACTAACACTATATACAGTAATACAACATATATACTATACTATGTATAATAATATACTGTTAAAAAAATTTAACTGTAAAAAACTATTATACTGTTAATTTATTTACAGAACACTATCACTCCAGTTTAAAGACAATCAGCATTTTAATCTTCTTTTAATTCTCATTTTACCTTACCCATAATTGATTTGTTAAATTAATATACACTTTTTATATTGATCCCAAACAGGGACATTTGAAATAAAATGGTAAATGACTTCAAAAACTAACTAACAAACATAACAACTTAATTTTTGATAGCTCATTCCAATTGTTATTAAATAACTAATATAAACAATAAATATACAATGCTCAAATAGCCAAAACACATAAGAGAGCAGACAAATGAATACTCTATAACTTACATTAAATTGCCTTAAGTAAAGATACGTCTTAAATTTAAATTTAAAAGTACCAGTTGAGGGAGTCAAACAAGCATTTAGGGTAAACCTGTTCCACAAACTGGGAGCTGCTACATCAAACACCCTGCCTTCTTCTGTCTTTAAGGGTGCAGTATAAGTTTGTGACCAAAACTGGCACTACAACAACACAACAAAAATACTTTGGATTCCCTCCATTCCCTTACAGAATTCTAGTTTCCTATTATAGGCTTTCAAAGTTATATTCTGAAAAATAAATTTTGACTGAAAGGTGCAACATCTGAAGCAATGGACACTTGTAGAAGACCACAATAGAAGGCATTAAAGAGCTAAAGACTCAAAGTTATTAAATCTATGGACTTGCTATCCTTTGGGGGAAAGTGAATGTGTAAGTTGACCCCACAAAAATAAAGTGGACTGTACAGGCTTTTTTAATACCCACCAGAGACTTTATATAAAAGTTAAAAAGAAGTGGGCTCAAGATTGAACCTAGGGGCATGTCGCGAATAACAGGGACAGCTGCATTGGAATACTCCACCAGTCAGATAGAAACAGGCATCCTCTTTTGATAGAAGCAGAACCATTTGAGGGCTGAGCCTCTAAAGAGCCACTAAAGAGATTCCGCAAACGTTCTAGATCATGGTCAACAGCATTAAATGAGGCAGTGTGGTTGATAAGAACTAACACTTATACAATGAGAGGCTTAGTTCATATGCTTTCAAAAAAGCTATATGTGAAAAATAAGTATAAAAATAACATGTATTAAAGTTAATTACAAATATTTTCTAATGTTTGCCAATTATTACTCTTTACATAAGAAACAATAGAGCTTAAACATTTCATCTTTCTTTACAGACACTGCAGTGTCCACAGCAATTTGTGTGTTTGCCAAAAAATGTGAAAACAACAGCAAACAAAATAGGCTAACAAGGAGAGACAAGCAGAAACTATGACAATTGACCTGTGGAGCTAATTGAATCATTTGGTTAGTGTGGCAAATGCAAACCAGAGCTTCCAGAAGCATGACTGCTAAAACAACTGGACACAAATGATAAGGCCTGAATGCCAGCCATCACCTAGCAACAAGACACGCAAGAAAAATACAAAGATAACCTCAGAGAAGAAACATTTTGCAGATAAGCAACCAGCATCACTCTGCAAGCAATAGTGAAATCTCCTGCACGCATTAACATATTCAAGTTACTTCAATGCAATAACAGCTTATCAATTCAACAGCATTTGAATGCTAAAGTCCAGAATTTAAAACCTCTATCAAAATTCAACTGTAAGTTAAGAGAAAACTAAACCATTACTAATCTAAATTATCCACATGTCACGCTCATGGTAAAGTACCTGTCAAAAACAAACAGCACTCAGGTTTTAATACAGAGTTTAATAAAATCACTGGGAGGTTTCACAAATAACAAAGTAACAAAATAATGTAATCAGAATTCATCAGAAAATGCAAAAAAGAGAGATAATAATAAATGTTCTGTAAAATTACTATTTTTTTCCCAGACAGTATGGGAACTGTGGTGAAAAAAAACCCATTACCAGACACAGAAACTGAAGAACTGGAAGCTCTAAGAATGAACTGAATAAATAGACAAAAAAATCTAACTAAACCACATACAGCACTTTTCTTTAAATACCAACTGTAGGAATAAAATGTTGACATTGTCTTATTATATAACACCCTGAGTCAAAAGCTGGACAAGGATTATATTAGGATTGAGAATATAGCTCAAAATCGCAGTTACTACTTAAAGTGGTTAACAACAATATGAAGTTTAAGACATAGTTTATATAATATAACAGTTATTAGTCTAAGCACATGACGAAGTGCAGAAATACACAGGTTGCATGATTAACTTTAGTTGAACATAGAAAAGCAAATAGTAAAATTCTAAAATAAATTGGCATCAATAGCATAACCATTAAGTGTTTAGTGTTGCAGTAAGTCAAATTAAAATGATAAAATGTATGTAAAACGTATTTAAAAGATATGTTAGCCAATAACGTTAGCTAACACGATCTAACGTTAAGTTACTATAACCATTAAGATAAAAATGAATGAAAAAAAGCTTTTTAAATTTTAAATTTAAATACTTACCACTAATTTCATTTTAATTCAGGTTCTATTTTTTATTCTTTATTATTATTATTATTAATTACGCTTTTGACAAGCTTGACAAAGTGGGAGAACTCATCATGTTGAGTGCCACAGTGACCCATGTGGTCGTTTGAAGCAATGACATCAGAATGATTTCAATCTAAGACTATCCTTCTAAGGAAGATTTTCATTTTTTTTTTCTACAATAAATTTTGTTGTGAAATGTAAACTTTGTCATGACTACATGGCTGCATATTATGCTTGTAACTTAAGCTTACTAAAAGCACAATTATGTACCCTTTGCTTTGAACGATTTCATACCTTTAAAATAAAACAAAGGTTGTAGCCTTAAGGTCACATTTTATAATAAATAAATGTTTTCGTTTTCTTAAATGTAACTGTAAGTGCAGAATTAATACCCCTTTTTTCTGTGTGCAGAGTTTAACGGTGCTGCTCCTCTTTAACGAAACTAAATCCATTCAGTAAACCTGAGAAGCAAAGGTTCATCTTACCTTGTTGTGAAAGTCTGGTGTACGGGGCAACATCCTCAAAAAGAAAAAAGAATTCCGAGTTCACAATGATTCGAAAAGAACAAACTTTCTGCTTCAAAATAGTTTCCATTCATTTTGGTCTGTCAGATATTTAGCATGCGCTGATCACCTGATCATCTGCCCAGGTCTAATTTACCCGAGGAGGTCTTGAACCATCTCAGATGTCAGCGCAGAGGCTAAATAGACCATTGTTGCCACATCTAAAGTTACAGACAGGATGCTTACCCTCTGAAGGGACCCACAACTTACACTTCCACACAATACAACACTTCATGTATCTGTGAGACAATTCAAATACAAGCTATTCATTTGCATTGTGAAAGAGCATCACAAAGTCTCAGTAACAAACCTTCTGATCAATGTGTATTCTGCTCAGAATGAAACTACATCATCTAAGCTGCACCACTTCAATCAATGACATGATTTAAGTGGATAAAAATATTAAAATACTGGAATTTTGCAACACTTTACCTTTACATTTTCTTTACACCCAAAGTCACCTTTAATTAAATAGCAATCATAAAAACAGAAACGAACACAAAAGGTATCAAACTAACACAGATACAATTAAAGATTTATTTATTTATTTATACTACTAAAAAATAATTACCCAAACTTAAACAACCTCTGTATTCGAATGCCTGTCAACTATTCGATGCCTGGAAGTGTTTTCAGATATTCAATAACAAGTCAGAGTTCAAAAGATCACCATGCATCAGAATTTAATGCAATCTATCCACTTTGACAGCCTGTGTAAGAGGAGTGTCCCAGCTGAATTATGCATTAAAATCTGCAAAGTGGCTTTTCTAGTGGAGAACATGAACTCCATCATACACACTTTTAACTCTCTCACTTGCATATTCTCAAAGAATGAGTTCAGACTTCTTATAAGGAACCGAGTCAGCCTCTTAGCCTCATTAACAGCCACTCCAGGACTTTCAAGCAAAGAAAAAAGTTTTACTCAAGAGAAAAAGATCCAATAATGCGTTCCATCAGCACAAATAAATCTCATGAATCAGAGCATTTGCATTCAAATCGATCTTTTCAGGGATAGCTAACTACTGAACAACTGTAAGGCGTCTAAGGTGATTTGTCATTTTTGTAACGAGAGCTTGCTCATTGCATACAAAGCCTGCATGAGAGTAGTCTCATTATGCACTTGGCCCTAAGCTTAGCCATCTATTTATTAGGTTATTTATAGCCTTTCTTGTTTACAATCCTGTTTGTGTAAATGAACTTTTAATTACCAGTTTGTCTTTTTCCTATCTTTTAGCATGATAAAGCTGCAAGAAGCAGCCATTAAAAAGTGAACTGGTAATTGTAAGAAGACATGGACATCACTCGATGTTGGAAAATATTTTAGAATGCCGTTTTAGCCTTAGATTCTCTTATTTGTATGTAGGGCTGTCAAATGTCCAAGCATGGATATACATTGGTGATCTCCTGTCTCCATCATTCCACTAGGTCCCTGCGGTCAGCTTATAAAATTACTTTGGAGCTCCCTAAATTCAAACGAAAGTCAAGAGTTGAAAGAGCTTATTCTGTGGCTGCCCTCGGTTTTGGAATGATCTTCAACCTGACATCATTCTAGACACAAATATTGCAATTTTTTAAACCATACTTTTTAAAGGCTTTTTAAAACTGTTGTGAGATAAGAATTGTAATTCTTTGTATCTTGTGTTTTGTTGTTTCTGCTCTACATTTTACTTTTGTAGTTTGACAGCATTTTGTCCAACTCTGCTTTAAGAATTGTGCTATAAAAATACTTTTTATTTGCTTCTTTTTAGCTTTAAGTCGATCAGTATATAACTTTTTATTATGTCAGTGAGGTGACAGCTGAAAAGTAACACTGGTTAAAGTTTAAACTAAAAAACTTTTCAAACTAAAATCTGTTTTAGTTTAATTAGGTCTAAAAAAAAGAAGATTATAATATATATATATATATATATATATATATATATATCTCTATCTATCTCTCTTCTCTCTCTCTCTCTCTCTCTATCTCTCTCTCTCTCTCTCTCTCTCTCTATCTTCTTCTTTTTATTGTTTGACAATGAATTTAAATTGTATACATAATCTGATCTTTTTAAAGACTTAATTAAACTAAAACAGATTGCCTTTTAGCTCATGTATTTTTAAATATCATGTATGATGTTTGATTGTCACCTGCTGTCTCTATGAGGATGCTGATATGGAAATATATGTTAAGTAAAAATATTTATAGTTACCTTAAAATTATACCATGTCATAAAATATCAAATTGATCTGCATTTTTTTAAGTAAATTATTTTTTATTCTTTCTCATCAATAAGAAACTATAACATTTCAGGGCCTCAGGCAATCAGATATTAGAGGTAATACTGAAGATTCAGCTGAATTTCTACCGAAGGAAAGTGTTACATGTTCTGTTATACAATCCTCTTTCACATGTTCTAATGCACATGGGTCTTCAGCCAGAAGCTTTTCCTCCGCAGCCTAAACTAACTGTTCTGAAATAACCATCTTTTCAATTGTCTTTTGCTGCCATCTAGTGGTTCAAACGATACCACATTTAACAACGTTATCAGTCTTTGATTTGCTACCGTTAATTTGGTTTCTTTTTTCTCAACCATGTGCCCTTTTGTGTAAAAAATGTTAAAACCTTTTTAATGGAAATTATACAATTTTTATTGGGAATTGGGCATGTAGACTTAAGTATTTCATTTTAACTTAAGGACAAGTCCACTTTTTTTTACTTATTTAGGTCACGTGAGGTTCAACAGGAAGAGTTAGAGTCAGTTTAACTAAACTGACAGCCTGATCTTGCCGTTAAATTAAGTATTTGATTAAAGACTACAAACATTTTATCTCTTTTTCGTTAAAAACCTTAACAATTCAAGTACATTACAAGTACATTGGTTGATGATGATGATGACGACAATACTTTACAATTCAAACAATATTCAATTACACATATACATTTGTGTTGTTTCACTCAAAATTTGAAGTGAATATTAAAAAATAAGTCAGTTTGCCTCAACAGCTATAGGCTAAAAAGGAGAGCAATAATTATCCGGAGTTTTTGAGCGTGTACCATAAACGACCATCAACTTTGCACTAACGTTAATGTCACCAAAATAAACAAACAATACCGTTGCCTATCTAGAACTGCGTTCAACAGTGTTTATACTTTAATATCTGATATTTCATAAGCACCCATGATGTAGTATCTTTAAAATAGGTGCAGCGAGTAACTGTTTGGATTTGATAGCAGAAAAAGCAGACCTGCGTCTCCTTGGTGCTGTCCACTGGGGCCGAGGGCTGATGAGCTCCTCTTGATCCGAAGTTTGACCTCACTGACCGGAAACTCAAAGCCATTTTCCCTTCCTTTTCTTTCACGTTTTACAACTATATAAAGTTCATTTTAAACAGGTCTGTGATTTTGACACGGTATCTGGCCGGTGTCCTGGTCGAGTGTTGACCATACAGTGAATGCGTCACCAAGGCAACCATTTACTTTCTCCTAGTTAAATTGTTGTTGGCAGTTGTCATGGAGATTCAGACGATTTTTTTTGGCGGTAAATAATGTCGCGGCCACCAGCCCACCCAGTGAGTAAAAATCTACAAAACAAATGTCCCTTACTCAAAGACTTATCTAAAGTCTATGAAAAATGTGTATGTTGCTCTATAACTTTATGAGCTGGTGAGGTTAGCAAAGTTACATTTTGTGTCTTAATGTTTCGCTTCAAGAAGATGAAAGTTAAGGAAAGGAAAGGAAAGTTAAGTCTTGTTAAAACAGGACAATAGCAACATCATAGTTGTTAGCCCTATGTTATCCTCAAGCATCTGCCAAGGTCTTCTCGTTTGCACCTCATTTCCTATAATTTTCAGATTAATAGCCTGATTGATTTCAAACCACTCTGATTTTTAAAGTGTTGTATCAGAGAGTTTTCTCTAGATGGCGCATTTGTTTTAGTTCTCACTACTTTTCATCAAGGGTTTATATATTTATGCTTCATATATGGGGTTGAACAACATTTGTATGTTTGTGTGGAGATTTGTGCACTTTTAACTCAAAATATGTTACAAACTGTAAGAAAGTATTTAGATTTTTTATTAAATATCCACAATCAATATAAAAATGTATATTGCTTTTCATTTTCAGTCTCTGTTCAGATATTCCACTCATTTGCTTTCAAAACAGTTTTGCAAAGTCCTAACCTAGTTCAGGTAGGTTAGATAGGAATTACCTATTATTTTAAGATCGATCGACAAACAGATTGCCTGACAGTACCTGTGAAAAACAACAACAACAAAAAGAGTGATTAGCACAATGCAACACAATCAACAAACGGGATTAGAATTTGCCTATTATTCGATTGTTAGATAAACCGGTATGTTTTTAATCTAGTTTTGAGCTTTTTTAAATGTAGCTGAGCACCATCTGGAAGTTTGTTCCAGAGCTTTGTAAACAATCTCATATTTTTCTGTAAATGAGAATGCTCTTTCCCCTCTGGTGAATTTACTCATCTTCGGAACGATCAGTAGTCCTGCTTTTTGGAATTGAAGAGAGCAAGCTGGAATATATCGTGATAGGAGACTGCTCATGAAGGCCGGAGCCAAGCCATTTAGTGCCTGAAAGGCTAAAGCAGTATCTTATAGCCAATGCAATATTTTACAGGAAGCCATTGAAAAGAGCACAGAACCGGTGTAATGTGATCATATTTCTTTGTTCTTGTGAGAACTATAGCTGCTGCATTCTAGACTAACTGTAATTTATGTAGCGCGGCGGCTGAGCAGCCAGCTAACAGAATTTTACAAAAGTCCATTCTGAAGGTCCTGAAACCATGAGCTAATTTTTCTTCACCTACAATATACAGCATGTTCCGTACTTTTGCACTGTTACTCAGGTGAAAGTAGGTGGTCTTGGTAACATAAGAGATGTGCCCCTTAAAGTCAGTTCTCTATCTATAATGACGCTTCCTTTTGGACAAATTAAGCACTGACTGAGGTCTTAAACCTTCCACCAACATTCTGTTCACAAGCTATCATACCTATCTTAAGGGTTTTACATGAATCAGAAGGGAAAGCCTTCCCAATAACCTGGACGATACCTGCGCAGGAATTTGGGGTCTTGCTATGGAATGTTCAAGAGAGCTTGTGGTCCCTGACCCTGATGAGGCAAGCAGGAGTAGAAGGGCTCTCTTAAAAGACCAATATTAACATTTAAATAAAAAAAGGCAGCTTGACTGAGTAAGCCCTCACCATCAGGTCAGAGGAGGTCTCAGAGCAAGTTGGGACACATGGATTATCTTCTCATTCAGCAATATGCTCTTTGCACAAGGGCACCTCAAGGTTGTGACACTCCTTGGGGCATCTCTACATACTGCTCAGGTTTTTCACCATCTTGGGAAGTGAGGAAAGGCACTTCAATGTACTACAGGATGAAGGCAGTTCTTTATGAACTTCTGAGAAGAATGGATTATGGATCCAGAGGAAAAGTATGTAACTTTAATGCCACAAACTACGTGTCCAGTCTAGAGACATAAAGCGGACTCATCTGAAATAGTAACGGCAGTCATAAGGGGTAAGAGATCCTCCATGTATATTGTCACTTGGTTCATAAGAGCCCTCAGCATATATTGAATGTGTATACTCAGAAGTGCCAAAAAGCAGAACTAGAAGAGGAAGTGGAGACTGCCTGTAGGAACAACACTCTAATCCAGGAGTCTCATATTCAACTCCTGGAAGGCTGCAGGTCTGCAAAATATTAATCCAACCTTAACTGAACACTCCACTAATTGGTACATGTGTGTCTCCTGAAACAGGGTCTGAAGAAAAATCATTTGACGAAAATTGAGTTTTAGACCCTTGTTCTAACCCCAAAGTCGCGGACACACCGACCCAACAAACGGCTGTAGTTTTTTGGTGTTGGGTTGTTGGGTCAGGGCCCTAAGGGTGATTTATCTTTAAAACAGCAGTCTTCCTATCTCTGAAATTACTATTTTTTTTTAAGAAAGAGAAAGGTACTGTAAATCCAAGACAGGAGTGGTAAAACTGGGGTACCTGAATTTTCAGCTCAACAAGAGGAAGTGTCTTCATTGCTAGTGTGGAAAGTGTAAACTCCAAAGCAAAAACAGGACGAATATTGAACCCCATTTCTGCATTTATGTGAATGTTATGCAAATTCTCAAAGCACAATGAAGTGTTTTCATCAGCTTGAAATTTTGAAATTGGCTGGCACAACCACCATAGAGTGCTTATCAGTTTATTTTGATTAAAACTTTGCAATGACACAATTATAATCAAACAATCATTTTAGAGAAATGCAACAACAACAACAACTTCTAATGTTAGATTTGATAAATAAACAGAAATGATATTTTAATCAGTCGATGGATATTAAATAAAATGAAATAAACAAACCAACAAATAATTACACAGGTCAAGGTCAAGCTAACGTTCTTTCATTCTCATAACCAATTTCATATTCTTTCAAATTTTATGAGTTTTCTCATTTTGTGCAGTTCCATCAAGCTCATCCACCATGGCTATTTCAGAGATGACCTGTGGGGGGTGTTTTGGGTAGTTTGGGGATTCCTGGAGACCCCCTTCGTGAAAAGAGCCCCCACCTCGTTCTCCTCCTCCTCCTCTCTCCCTCCCAGCTGAAACTCAGGAGCGCCGCCGACCGTCGCTACCGACACCTCTCCAGCAGCGAACTGAAGCCAAGATGGAGGGTCCGTGCTCACCGAACGCTCTCCACGCGCCACACAGCGCTTCAGCTTTTCGATGAAGAAGATTCTCTCTCCAGCTGTCCCTCTTTTGTTCCGGAAAACCAACGCTGAGCCTTTAACCTGGGAAGTTTCGCTAAGAGAGAAGCACCGATCCGAGGATGAGTTCAGGGGAGGGTGAAGACACATCTAAGGAGGCGGCCGACATAGCGGCGTTTTTTAAATCTGGTAAGTGGAGGAGAAGATCGAGAGGGTGGTGTTTGCGTGCTGCTGAACCCGCTGATCTGGAGCCTGCTTTGCGCTAGCGATGCGTGACCAAGACGATGGTGGATGCACACATATTTATCCTGAGATGTTTCCAGAGCTGCAGACCTGATTTATGGGTTGCCAGGTTAAGATATGTAGGTCAAACGTTCTGCATTCTTTTAGATGACATCAATTATTTAGGAAAGGATGCTGCTTTTCAATAGTGCGAGCTTATAATGCGGTTTACAATTCAGCATCCTTTTCCCCCCAGAGCCCCATACGTCATTGTTTATAAGCGTGATGTTTTAGTTCCCAGTGGGGTGACGTCATAAAGCATGCTTCAATCTGCTATGGATTTGGATGGTGTTGATGTCTCAGTGCTGTAATGCATCTAAGTGATGTCATACATCTCGTCTGCATCCATCACCCAGGTTTCACTGCATCTTAATGGAGAGTATTTTGTGCTGTGTTTTTGGTCATCGTCTGGTTGGCTTGTTGTAGTCAGCTGTTGCTGCTATTGGAGTCAGCTGTTTCAGCAGAACCAGGTGCATTCAAGGAGGGACTCCAAAATGTGCTTTTGTCACAGCAGCAGTGACAGCAGGAATTTGCAGAGTCACTCTTTCACGTGACTTTAAGTGTTTAGTTTGTATCATGACTCCTCAGTTTTATGGTAGTAAGGGATTTTAATAACAATCTGTCTGTAATAATTAGTTGTTAAACTCTTACATTAAATACTGGTATAAATGATTTATGACAATATCTTGTATACATTCTATTTTAAGATTAACTTTTTAATGCTGCCAACATTGACACTTTTGCTGAAAGTGTGAACCTTTTGGGAAAGTGACAGCTCTACTGTCTATGCACCTCCTGAGAGTGAGCTGTGGCATGTTCCTCATTCTGGTCAGAGAGGAAAATAAGTTTTTGATAATAAAATTGTCCACGAACAATAAAATTTACATTCCAGACATTTAATAGCAGGTTAATTTCAACAGCATAAAAACAGAGAAATACAGAATGATAACTTTTAATTCTAAAATAACAAAATATCATGAACACACATTCGAGTTGGAGAAATCACAATCTTTTTTTAAAAAGCTTTAATGATACTTAGTCTATATTTTATTTTTTTTACATTGTAAAAAAAGCTTTCAGTTTATTTAATGTTTAACTGATTACTCAATCATTCTGTTTATTTATTTAAACAGCAAAGAAAATCTACTTGACTAACTAAACAAAAATGAAATAGCAACAATAACGTAATGCGATAGTTTTTTCCTTGCAGTTAATGTTGATCTCTGTATAAATATATTGTCATTCATGTTGTTATCGCAATAAATAATACACGTTTTCATGGTATATTTTTTAGGTCTTCTTGGCCATTTTATATTAGTAACAAAATGTGTTTGAATACTGATTCATATTCAAATAAAAACATGTTATATATATATATATATATATATATATATATATATATATATATATATATATATATATATATATATTAATAAAAATATGACAGTAATTTGATAATCATGATGACCTATGCTGAAAGTAAAGAATCGGATGCAGACCACTTACATTTTATTCACGTTTACAGGAAGTCAAATGAGAAGCAGTATAATTAGGACAGCATTCCTGTAGGAGAGCTTACATACGTCGGCTTTGGTCCTCTGCTTCTCGGCCCATGCCTGTTTGACAGTCTAGTTTTGGCACATGCAGACAGGCTTTCTCTCAGGCTATCTTCCCATTAAACACACTTTGTGTTTCCAGAACAGTGAATTTCTCATCAGCGCTCTGTACAGCCACAGAGCATCAAATGCAGTCTGCCAAAGCAAGACTTCCACCTTACTAGGTTTTGTTTGAGTTTTTAAGGTTTGTTCCAAATGTTGAAGACCAATCAAGTGTTCTGGTTAACCTTCCCTTGAGCAGCTGCAAACATTGAGGTTTGGGCATTCATTGTGCAAAAATTTCACTGATTTAGTGTTTGACTTTTTATAAGTTTGCACTTATTACCTCACAACGGTAATGACAGGAGCAAATCATTACCGTAAAAAAGTATTTAAATAAAAAAGCTGATTGTAAAGATTAGTGTTAGAGTTTTTAAAAGAGCTGTATTTGATTGACAGTCATTGTTGATCTATAAAGCCATTGACACACAGAGCACCATTAACAACATTTCATTCTTTTATACACCACTTTAAATATTTGTAATCAAAATACATTGATAAAGAAATCTATAGCTTTAATGGCATGTTATCTTCCTTATAATTCATGACATTTGTATAGCGCTTTTCTTGACATCTTGAGGGGCTATCTCCGAGTCCATCATCAGTGTGCGTCATCCATCTGTATGATGTGACAGCTGCCATTCTTAGGTTTTGGATGTTGTCCTCAATCATGTAGTTTCATTGGACAAAATCATGGTTTCATGGAACTAGGTTGGGGCTAGGATAATTTGTTGGAACATTGTACAGCAAAACAATCAATAAGAATAGCTGCAGTTAATTTTGGCATCTACACTGGAACTGTGCGATGAGAAAGAACCAAATATTGTTATGGTGTTGTAAGGGTACTTCTAGGTGCCCATAGATTATCACCTTAAAATGCTATGATGAAATCTGTGTTACCAATTATTGAGGAAAATAAATCTATGCAACCGTAAAAACATAAATAGCAAATATCTAATTTTACACGTTGAAGAATGACATTTATTATTCACACACTTGTGGGGGTGTTGGAGGTTGTCATGACATATTTAGCCCAATCTATGCTTTGGTGGAACAACTGATGGCTAGTCTCAAAAAAGCTACAAGCTTCCTCAGAATCTATCAAATGCAAACCACTTCTACAGGAAGTGTTGCCATCTGATTTCAGTTAGTCTTTTCAACTCTTGAAAATGACTCGGTCTTGAAACTGGTGCGGCCAACCCTCCTTTGAAGCCTGTTTCAATGTGCAAAAAAATGACTTCAGAAACCTTCCTCATCTTTAGAGGTGGCACAATGTCTTTTATAAGAAGCATCTTAAACTTTCCAAATCAAGAACTTGTCCTTTTAAATAAAGATTGAAACAAGGGTGACTAGTTACTGTGGCCTTATTTTGAGAGAGGGAAAGAATACTACTTAAACATTGTTAAACAATTGAGTGAGTCAAATGTCAGTTTCAGATGATAACCTTCCCTTTTGGCAAAACTTTCAATATTTATTTTCTGCAATAATAGTTTTTCTTATAATGAAGTTTTCTTGACATGAAAGTTTTTGTCTTATTCAATAATTACACCATTTTTTATAATGCAGACATTGACTCAGTACTTACTCAGTCAGTATTCTAGTGAAATTCAACTGAAAAAAATTTGTCATTGATTAACTCTTTTGATAATTACTTTTGTTTTAAAGCCTTATTTATACTTCTGGGTCAACTTGACGAATTTCCCGTTGTGGAAGCTCCGCACAACCCCAAAGCATTTATAGTTACATGCGCTGCTTACGCACGGATCAATACTGGTTTGATAAGAATTCCAACTGCTATAAAGGTTTATTTACCTTACCATAATTCATTTCAATATAAGTTCTTACATACATCTGCTGCTGCTGAAGAATCACTGTCTCTAAACTGATCAATATCACAGCATGGCGGGATGCTAATTTATAACTAGCTAAAACTCTGCACAGATGACAAAAGAAGGTAATTTACTTCATCGCCAGTGTTTCATTTCATAATCCAGCGTTTAACACGGAGCGCAAGCCCAGAAAGAGAGAGGACTACTCCACTTCGCCCAATCACAGAGCTTGTGGTTGGCTTAGGCCTGGGAAGCCTTGACGTGAAGTTTCAAATGAGAGAGCCATGAGTCAGGAGAGGCAGAGAATTCAGAGTGGCAGAGAAAATCTTAATCTGCTTCTCTTAACCAATCAGCTTGCTCTAGACTACTGATGCATTGCCCTCTGGGAAGTCTCTGCAGAAAAATTAAGAAGCAACTTAAGGTCACAGTGTATGGACACCTGCTGCTTTAACTCCGAACACAAGCTTTATATATATATATATATATATATATATATATATATATATATATATATATATATATATATATATATATAACTAATGCACGGCTAATAACAACGTCCTTAAAAATGAAAATTCTACCACCATTCTTTACCAACTACTATCTTGAGTCAACTTCCCAGTTTTTTTACCCAACTAATAAACTAAAATTCTACCACCATTCTTTACCAACTACTATCTTGAGTCAACTTCCCACTTTTTTTACCCAGTAAATAAACTCTTATAACAAGTAACAAGAATAAAAAAAATTGTATAGTGAATGGAGACTTTGAATGTTGGACTATAATTTAACTCCCCGTCTATCTCAGCACATTAATTCTGTTGACTTATCCTTTCAACAGTCCCAGTAAACCTTCTACTTTGATTTTCCAATTTGTTAATTACACAGATTGCTGTGTTTGTCTTAACACCCTTAAATGTTAAGAGAAGCAATGGCATATTATCGAGGTTTAACCCATGCAAGTGTTTACTCAGATAAAACTCTCCTATGGCCTAGGGCTTGTGTTTGCTGTGGTCTCTTGCCTTGTGAGTGTCCCACAGAGGCTGTGTGATAAGATCTATGTGAAAGAGTCAGCCACAAAAAAGCTAAGCCAAAATCCTCTATTATTATAGACTGAGGACTGACGCTCACTGATAAGAGCCCACAGTCGTTGCTCGGCCTTTTAGACATTGCATCAAACTCTTGGCCCTTACCTTAACTTTAATAATACAAGGCAAATACCTGTCCTGATTTGTGGAGAGCTGTTGGAAAAGTGCAAGCTCTTAATCAGATGACAATTATGGGCAGGCAAACCAGAAACTTGAATGAGTAATAAACCCACTGAGTTTTTTTTTTTTGTCTTTTGATACAATATATGTTAATGCATGGGTCCCCTGGACTTTAAGTTTCTATTTGACTCCCACAGTGTGGCCTTATACAAGGCCCTGGACTGCCTGATTACAATGTAAAACTGTAAATTTATATTTAAAATTGCTAAAACAGTCCATATGCATTTGCACATGTAATTCACATTATGTTACATTTGTTTGGACATTCAATGCAGCTGTCAATAATTAGTAGTGGGCCGTGGATAGCTGATTGTTTCATCCTAAGCAGGTTGATTGCGAAACTTGAATTTTTTTTTGTTTTTACTTTTTTACTTTGACTAAGTATGTAAAAATTATGAAGAATTTAAACCACACTAAAGGCTAACACACACCTATGTGGACAGAATTCCATACCAGCTTCTCTGCTGGGGTCTTCATCACAAGACTTACACCTCTGTTGATGGTACAAAACTTTCAAACAATGTGCAAGACAATGAAACTCCCCATCAACCCCCAATTTCTCAGCAATACCACGTGATACTTCATCCCTTTTGTCCATGTATTTATAATCCTTGCATTTGAACTAAGTTTTTCATTACTTTATGGAGAGAATAGCTTTCAAACGTTTTTCATCCAAAGATTCATTGATTATACATAGTTTTGCTTTTCATATAGCATAGTATTGAAAGAAATATATTGAAAATGTTTGATCAAAAACACAAAAGTCAGATTAAAAGCAGAAGAAATTAATATTTTTAAAAGAAATTATATTTTCATGAAGAAAATTTGATTCAAGTTTAATTGTTGTTGGGCGGTGTGTGGTCTGGTGGATAAAGAGATCGACTTGGGATTGGAAGGTCGCCGGTTCGATCCCCAGATCCACTGAGTTGAAGAAGTGATGAAACACTTGCTCTTCCATCTTCAATAACCTCAGCTGTGGTGGCCTTGAGCAAGGCACCAGTTTCCTGACTGCTCCCCAGGCGCCCACTGCTCCGGGTGTGTGTTCACGGTGTGTTTGTTCACTGCTCTGTGTGTATACACAGGTATGGGTCACTCCATATCTGGTTAGTTTCACTTCACTTTCCCTTTATTGATATGTTTATTGTGTTAATAAATTCAGTTGTAAACCATGGTGCTTGGTTAAGATTTTAAGCTCCATTTTAAATGGAAAGCTTTTTAATTCCATTTTAATGGAAAGCTTCACATTTTAAGTAATGAAAAGAGATTTTTTTTTTCCAACACCTCATACTTTTTTGTCTGTGTTTTCAGAATGCTCTATGCCAAGAAGCGAACCCAAACATGAGCTACCTAGCCATACAGGTAGGAGCATTGTTCTGAACGTTTACACCAACATAATGGAACGTTTTCAACAGTTTCAAATGTTTTTTTTTAATGACTAAAGGTTACAAAAACTTTTTTTTCATGCATTTGCAAGAATTTCTTCACAAGTGCCTACAAACTTAGCCATTTTGAACTTAAAACGCATTAACATATTTTTTAAATTAAACTTTCGGGAAGATATATATCTGGAAGCTTGACACAGTTTGGTCTAAAAGTAGTTGAACATTTGCTCACATTTGCCCTATATATTAACATAAACAGCAATTTTTTTTTACTGATGTGGGTTTTTGCATCTATGTGAGTGGTTTGTTTGCTCACATTGGAAAAAATACTGATTGAACTGTCCCTTGAATTGGAAAAATATTTAAAATTTGGTGAACACTGCAGATCTGTGATGTGCATTATGAAGGATTCATACATTTTTTTCAGAACTTTATTGTAAACCAATTTTTAGATTTAATTTGATCAAATTAAGTTGCGTGTTGTTGCTTGTTCTGCTGTAGTCCTTTTCCCACCAGCAATTGACTCGTTCTCTAATTGGTGATTGAAGTGTATTAGGCCCATGTTGAGAAGTGCCAGAATCTGTTACATTCTCAGGGCCAGAGCAAGTCACTTGGACAATAGACCTGTCCAGAGGAACCCTTTACATGGTCTGCCAAAGCCCTCGACATGCTCTTCAGCGCCTATCTTCCCCACTAGAGCTACTGGCCTATTGAGTTAGTTTGAAGGCTCCAAAGCGTTATATTCAGATCGATGGACACACTAGTGCATTTACAAATATGTTGGCAGGGTCATTCCAGAATCAGGTTTCAAACAGATTAAGGTCATACACAATATTGTGTAAATCTGTTAAAAAAGTTAGTTATTGAGTTTAATTTGTTCTGTGAAGGGTAAACTATTTGACAGTTCAATTTAAAGAGGGTGGCTGTTAGATTGCACAGATTTTAACCAGCAAACATGGACACTGCAACTAGAGAAATCACCTTCTCTAAGGCACTTATAAATAGCTGACCCAGTCCATGTGAGCTACTTTCCAGTTTTTCTCAGAAATAGAGCTTGCAGATGACCAATTGTTTTTCAAAGTTTTAACTTAATGAGAAAAGACGTCTTAGATCATACAAAATAAAATGGGTTTATTATAGGAAAAATCTACTCTTCCCCAGAGCATCACAGAAGGTTCATCTCCATGAATTCTTCGTTTAAGAAAGCCTAAAGGACTCTTTTCTAGACTTGCATTCAAGGGTCCTTTTAATTTATAAGTGCCACGAGTTACTTGTTGCGTTAATATCATTCATTATCGCTCATATCAGCTTAATGTGGGCCATAATGTAGCCTTTCCAGCACTTTATAACATTGGCCTTTTCAAGGTCATTTGAGACTAGAGGAGTGGTTAAGATCAGAGAAGGAGATGGCAGGAGGCAAAGTTGATGTTCACTTTATATTTACTGGTGAGTATTTTTTTTTATTGTATTGGCTGATAAATCTTCTTTCTGTCAGCAATGCATCCCTAAATAAACCTCATCAGGGTCTAATGTAATTTTTTATTCCTAAAAGTAGCAGACATGTGATTATAGTCTATTTGCAACACTAAATTTAATATTGAAAACAGTTAAGATTGAATGATAAACACTAAGTGGATAAAATGTCAATTATTTTAATCGTCTGCTTAGATATTCTAAACTAATTTCTTTATTCCCCGTGTTTGAAGTACCAAAGCTCTTTTCACTACAAATCTTTGTCCATATTTCATCCAGTTTGCTTTTAATTTTTATACAAATATGTAAAAGAATTACAAATATAAAAGAAGTAAAAATATACCAAATTGAACAAACAACAAAATATAATTGTGCAATTACAAAATTTTGAACATTGACATATTTATTGTATGCTTAAATAAGAGAAGGAAGAAATCTGTACCTATCTAGTTGTTACCCCTTTTCACTAAACGCTCCAAATCCAATGTCAAGCAATCTCCTTACATTATATCACTAGACCTCCTACCTTTATTTAGTGTGACCATTAACAACAAAACTCAACCTGGTATGTTGTTAGCATCTAAACATCAGAAAGCATTTTTAGCATTTAGCATTGAGCATTTTTAAAGCATTTTTACACAGAATTTATCTGATTTTCAGCTAAATGCGTACATTCAGGACAAAAATGAATGTAGAGAATTTATAATGAGAAATTTATAATGCATGAATAGACGCATTCAGTCAATTCAGTTTGTCGAGTCTGTGAAGAGACTTGATTTGGTCAGTACTTGTAGATCTGTTAAAATGTATTTTCTTTGAATTATATAATATAGTAATTACTCTTCTCCGTCTCAAATTCATTTAATATTTAACAAAATAAAACACATATCTGTTATCTGGAGAATTGTTTGTAAAAAAAAAGAAAGCGAGAGTATTCTTAAAATCTGTAATAAAACCTCTGAATCTCAGTCCACTAAAGGTTTAACATTTTTGGTAATGAATTATAAACCCTCTGAGACTTGGACTAGTTGTGACTCTACAAAGAGAAAATGTATAATTTTCTCTTGGGTGCATGTGACTATAGGCTGTTCTTCGAAAGCATCCATGCAGATCAGCTGGGTGTGTGTCTCCGGTGCTCTGAACACAAGTCTAATCAGCCCTGCCCCCAACCATCTCTCCAGCCAATTATGTCTTACTACAGTACCTCTCGGCCAATGGCGAGCCGTCTACTCATAATGAGCTCTGTGACTGCATGCAGGGGCCCTTGTATTGACTGTAGGAGATGAGAGGGGAAGATGGCAGAGAAAGGGAAAGCATGAGGGAAATTACAGCTCTGCTTTTCACAAAGCCAGGTCTTATAATTCCTGGGCGTGTTTATGGATGAAGAATTTTAGCTGGATGCGTTGGATAAGGAATAATGGCCTTGCAGATTCTCTCTGCAGGGACATGTAAGTGATGCGACTGCCTTATGCCTACTGTGACTCTGCAGTTTGCTGTGTTTTAATAGCCAGCTGTATTTTAAAACCTATAGAGAGTGTATTTTAAAATCTAGAGATTTTAAAACCTACATTTGTGCACACTTGATTTTCAATTCATCTATCAATCGTTGTTGATTTCATTTGAGTGTACACTGTTTAAAATAAAATGCATGTTTGAATTCTAGTTTGTGACATTTATTTAGAATTTTTTATTTATTTGGAT
Source organism: Danionella dracula (assembly GCA_900490495.1). NCBI lineage: Eukaryota > Metazoa > Chordata > Actinopteri > Cypriniformes > Danionidae > Danionella > Danionella dracula. Next base: position 4,481,047 of record UELW01000378.1, on the reverse strand, counting down.
TTTTCAAAGCTTTTTCTTTTGTGCACAATAATGTTTTTGCATACCATCATATAGCATTAATTCAAACCTTTTAAACATAAAGTGTGGAACAGGGTTGGGAGCTTTCAGTGATAAAACTGTTGGATGTGCCAGATTATTCTAAATGCTCAGTCTTCTGTGACTAAGTAGTGAGCATGGGCTGGTCTTTGCTTCCCTGAGCTATAAGTGTCCTTCTGGCTCCTGTGTTTTCATTGGCTCAAGCATCAGATGCCTGCACGGTATGCTGTGGTTTGGTTTGAGGTTTTTTCGAGATTTAACTGAAGCGGTAGATTTTAAAGCTATTGTTAACTTGCTATATGAAATAGACATTTTTATGGCTCTTAAAGAATGAAAAGGTCTTAAAAATAAGAATACTTCTGCATGCATTGTTGGTGTTAAAATATGGCACTGAAACATATGGGCAGTTGGTATTCGGTTCACCTTTTTATGTTAATTAGCACAGAAGGTCTGCGTTTTATTATCGATCTTTATGCAAGCAACACAAAATGTATGAGATGCAGGTAAAACAAGTAAAGCTAATGAATGAAAACCTTTGCTTTCCTTCCCCCTTCTTCATCCACATTCTTAAATGTATTTGATGAATAAGTTTACCATAAAAGAGGATTAAGTATACCAACAAGAAAATCTAAATGTTTTGTAAAAAAACAATAAAGGTGTAATGGTTGCCTCACAGCAAGTAGGTCGCTGGTTCGAGCCTCAGCTGGGTCCGTTGGCATTTCTGTGTGTCATGTTCTCCCTGTGTTCATGTGGGTTTCCTCCGGGTGCTCCGGTTTCACCCACACGTCCAGACATGCAGTACAGGTGAATTGGGTAAGCTAAAATTGTCCCTAGTGTATTAGTGTGTATGGATGTTTCCCAGTGATGGGTTGCAGCTGGAAGGCCATTCACTGCGCAAAACATATGCTGGATAAGTTGGTGGTTTTATCCGCTGTGGCGACCTCTTGGGGACTAAGCTGAAAAGAAAATGGATGGATCGATGGATGGGTAAAAATGATCAAAATATGTTGAAGGGCACCTATTATGCAAAATCGACTTCTGGAAGGGGTTGGAATTAAATGATCCCATAAACATGTTCACATGAGTGTGGTTTATTTTTAAAGTTATTTTTGCAGCTAGCGTGAAAGTAAAACAAAATAGAAAATGTCAAGCTGGTTTACGGCCAAGCCGCTCATGACCTTGTAAGTCAGTATTCCCCTTTGGCCAATAACAATTGAAATGCCCACTGTCACTGCAATGTTCACTGTAGTCACTGCAATGTCAAAATAAACACCTATATTGACTATTTAAAGCACTACAATAATAACTAAGTTGTATTTTGAACTTAAACCAGTAAGTTCCAGAGTCTAATAACATTGATTTTACATGAAGTGAAAGGTCAGATTAGTTGTCCTTTAAAATTAAACAATTGAATTAATTTAATGATTGCATTAGTATTTAGAATAAATGTTATTTTAACAAAAATAATGTAAATATGGTGACATATTGCTTTTTAGGTGGCAATAAGATCCTAGATAGTGACTAATAAAAGTAGGGAATGATATCAAAGATAGCAGATTGATAATTGAGAGTAGTCTTTAAAATGTACTGAGAGTATGAGCTCAAGCACATGGCGACTGCAGTGTAGGCCTTCCTTCAGCTTGAAGTCTATATTTTGAAGAGTTTTGGGTGGAGTTTGGTCAGTTGTGGTTTTGTGCTGTACACTTGCAGGCAAACTCAGTTTAGAGACCTGCAATTAGTAAAATGAGTGCAGTGCATCCAAAATTAGGAGCAAAAACCACAGGTGTCCATTTATACAAGTCTTTTAAGAAGTCTTTTGGGAGATAGCATTTACAAATTAAACATTGAGATTAACAGGATGAAAGTTTGTAAATTCTTGGAAATGTGAACAACTGCAGTACTGCTTAATGTAGAGCTCCAGATTTAAGCTTTGGTTAGTGTTGCTTGACAGTGATACCAGTATTATACAGTATCATAAGTGCTTACAGAGAAGTATGCAGAGATGCAGGCTAGTCAACATTCAAAAACACTTATGAATATGAAAACATCATATTAGAAATATAGATTTGTTTATGTGAATGTCTTGTCCGTGAAAGTATTAAATACAGTTCAGCTTTTCATACATTTTCAAAAATAAAAGATAACACTCACTAAACTTGTTAACACTAAACGTGTTTAAGAACAAAAAAAACTGTAAAAAACTTGCCTTTAAAAATAGATAATTGCCATATAAAAGATGTAAATAAAAAAATTTAAATTTAAAAGTAAATGTATATATATATATATATATATATATATATATATATATATATATATATATATATATATATATATATATTTGTATTTATTTTTAAATTTGTTCATTTAAAAGTAAGCATTTATGTGATTAAATAATTATGTAAGTCAGTAATTATGTGCTACACTATAAATTAGTTCATTCTTATCTTTTGCAAGAGACTACAGATTTCAGCTTTGCAAAGATCAAACCACAAACCCTTGGGTTCAACTTGTTTTCATGGTTGCTTCATATTCACCTGTACTGTAATTGGCTTTTTTGCATAAAAATAAAATAAAATTGAAAGTTAAATACAATAGTCAGAACTAAAATGAATCCGTCTATGTGACAGTCAGATCTCTGGATCGCTTATGAAGACATCTTGTTCACTCCCTGAGGGCTTATGGATTTATGAATTAAATTACCCATTCTTCACCATGCGAATCCACATTCACACCCAGGCTAGAGGGAATGGAAAAGCAGGGAACCCCTGCTTGGTGAAAATGAGACGAAGCACTGAGGTGTAGAGCTTGGGTCGGCTGGAGAGATTTGTTGAAACCTTCAAATCCATTGAGATATAATGTCAAATGATACACCAGCTGCTTTTGAAAAGGAGTCAGATTGGATTGACAAGCAATAGCACAACTTCACAAGTTCCAACCTGAATTTATAGCTGGTTTGATTTTTAATAGATTATTCAAATAATTATTGTTTTTAAATATGGATACAGTTTACACATAGAAATACTTTTTACATCAGCAATTCTTCTTTGTTTATTGCATTTTTATGGTGCAGTGCTGTCCAGTTGCCACAAAGAATTTTAAAATGTTTAATTTAATTCGACTTCTTAGACATTTTTTCATGTTTTAGTATTGTTCCCTCCTCAAAAATATGCCTCGTCGTATTCAAAATGTTGTTCATGAATGTTTGTGTAATCGTCTTTTTTTTGCTAAAAGCTCAAAACAACCTGATGATCATAGCTGCGCTCATTGGCTATAGCACCGCCCACTAATTAGTCAGATCAACCACTAATACAGCTCATCTTATTGAAGAACATATGCGCTGAGTGACCCGGAAATGAAACCGTACAGAACTTCTTCAGATAAACATCGAAAAGAAATTGTGTTTTTCTCTGTGCCAACAAGCATCTGCCATGCCGGCAGAAGTATGTTCAGTGGGTGAAAAATGGGGTACATGGAAAACTATTATGGGATGTAGTGATAGTCTACAGGGGTTAACTATTTATTATAAACAAACTAAATTAATTCAGATGTAGACACTGTAGAAAAACTTTTTCTGAACCTGATAAGGTTAACATGTTTGGGATTCTTCATAAGAACTTTGGGATTTTGTCATGTCACTGTATGAACATGAATTTACTCAAAGAGAATTTCATACAAGCATGTTTAAGAGAGTTCTGTTTTCAATACAGCAATCTGTTATTTACAATTATTTGTTAAAAAGACAAATCACATTAACAGACTTTATTTTCAATAAGCATTTTAATTAACAGCATCATGAACCAGCTCCGTACCATTCTGCTGTGCTCACACTTAGTATAACAAAGGTGGGATACTTAAACCCTTGTTATCAACGTTATATAACATGTGATGGGCATGCTTTTACCATCTGACGTCCAAAGTTACATCACATTTCTTGCACAGTCAGTGCTGATATGTTCAGTTTGTTCACAACCTTTGAGATAGGAATGTTCTCGAGTCATGAAATACATAATTAAAGTGAAATAAATAAGATATGCTATATCATCTAATCGCCAAAATACTCCTCATAACCCTCCTCAAGGACTTTCAAAGTCTTTCATGCATCAATGGCAATTACATGAGTTAACAAAAATATGCTGCGTTCTATTCCTTCAATAGATCAAGATCAAAAACACTACTTTCTATGTCCTTGCCAATCTTTACAAAAAACAGTTCTGAACTACAAAAGATAATTAATTTAAAGTCAAGTAATACACCCTTCATTTAAAAATCTTTCACTTTTAGCTTGTGAGAAAATTTACGGGGCAAACCTTGTCGTTTAACTATGAGGGCAAACATTTTTTAAATAATAATTCATAAATCGTAATGGAATTAAAATGTGTAATTCAATGAGATTGAGATTTTATGCTAAATTGCCTGCCAGTTTTCAGAATTTGTAGATGTATTTCAATTTTGTGCTGTCTGTTAGGGCCCTTTGTGAAACATGCACCCTGTCAAACATCAATTCTTTAACTTCCGCTGAATAAACAACTTAACTAGTGGCAGTGAGATTCTTACTCTGACACGAAAAACATCAGCAGAGCATAAATTTTGCAGCAGAATACCAGGCAGCTCGCACAACAGAATAGCTTTTCTTTTCACCACTGCCAGCTGCATGCAAAGAAACACATTTAAACAAGCATCCCTTGTGGATTTGACTTGTTTTTTTTCTCAGCTCATCTCATTTATGGACAAAGTAAACAAGTTTCAATTCTTTTATGTTCTTCTGTTTTGACAACAGGCAATTAGTTTTTCAGTTGTGTCTGGAGAGTTGACTACATCCTTGTTCGCCACATAGACAACTATAAATCATTTAATAAAATAATGGAGACGAGATTATTTTGAGGCTTCTAGTGCATTGATTACTTAAAATAGACAGACAGTTGGAATGGATCAACTTGCATTATCAGTGTTAATCTACTGATTATATTTTTATAACTTTAAGGGTCATGAAACCCATCAGTAAAACATTGTTATATTTTTTATTAATTATTAATGCATTGTTTAACACAATTTTGTGATATTTTAGAGTGTTGAAGATTTGTAAATAAATCGTTTGCTTCTTTTTGTCCTTGCTATTTTGACTTCCAGGTTAGAAATAGGGTCTAGGTATCAGGAGTTTCATAATTATTCACAAGCCCAATCCTATGGAAAGATGCAGCATTGTTTATCTTTCTATTATTTTATATTTTTCAATTACTGTACACCCCTCACCTACAGCAATCGGACAGCACCCTGACCCTTATTAATTTCTTAAGTTTTGAAGCTTCAGTATTGGAAGCCATAAATTATTGGCATTTCAGCTGGTAATTCTGTAAAGCATTCTGAAGAGTGTGTTTATCTGTCATAAAACTGAACTCAAGATTCATATTTGAGATGTTCGCACAACCTGGCCAAAGGGTATACAATTAGTGCCGACTAGAACTGCCCTTAATGAATCATGATGCAACATCATTGCATATAATATATAACAACAACATGTTTGAGTTTATTACTTAGCTGATAGACAACCAACAATAGCCTGTGGTCAAGCAAGAGCAGTAATAATGTGGAGTGTACTACTGCCCTGAGAAAAAGAGCACATTATGTTGGCATGACTGAGCTGCTTCTCAATTGTTGAGCTGTCCTGCCATTGCAATACAGTCAGAGAACACAACTTATTAAGTTCCCTTACTGTCAGTAGAGATGCAAAGACCTGCAAGGGAAGCCGCTTTAGAGTCAAGAGAACAGAGTGACAGTCAAGCATGAAAAACAGATGTGAGAACTATGAGAGAGTTATGTGCAAAAGACCAGTAGTAAAGTAAAGAAATAATGACAAAGGTGGACAATTCACAAGTATTCAAACTAACTTTTAATACTTTCTCTGTGTTGAGGTAAGCTAAAGTCAGCTACTGAGACTAACCAACAAAACGAACAATGAAAATGTCGCCAATGGGGTGAGCATTTGCTAAAAATTTCTCAAATAAGTAAAACATTATTTAAAAAAAAAGGTGCCAAATCATTTATCCTTTCTGAAGCCAAAATCTGTTTAAATGACGGAGGCTTTCTTTGGTACAAGCTGCTCTTTTTGCATAGTTGCCTCAGTGTTTGAGCTCTCCATGCTCAAAATTTTGGTGGAATAACATGAATGATAATAGAACGCGGTCCATGCGGTAGTGTTTTTAAAGGGAAATTAATTGAAGTAATTGAAAATTATGTGAAATAAGTCATAGTTTTATGCAGATAATCCACCTTTAAATGTCACTCAGTGGTTTACCAGTTTTGTAAAACATGTATACATGAAAAAAGCATATGGGCTATTTTTATTTAGATATTTAGTTTTTCCTCTACATTTCAATAGCGTCCTGTGCACTGTCCTAAAAACAAAAATTAGTGCTCTTTTTAAAAGAAACGTTTTTTTAACATTCTATATAATTCCCCTTTTAATTAATGTATAATACATATTTGACCCCTGGACTACCACTCCACCCTTAATAACCTTCAAAAGACTCTGTAAAACGATCCATGTACCTCCTATTCCTTCCACCGCCATGCTTCCTCCATGCCTTGTGCTGGGTTATTCTTGCAGACACATAGAACATCTACCCAATTCTGACAAATATATTTAACTTTTGAGCCAAAAATGTATTTTCATTGTTTTTCCAACGCAGTTCTACTACGGTTACACTTCTGGATCTGGATTCTTCAGTGAACTGCCTCACCGGTGCTATGGCATTACACAGATAATATAAATATAATGCATGAACCATTCTGAATATGACTTAAGGCATCTTTTCGATGAAGGATCAACACTAAAGCATGCAAAAAATTTGTTGTAAAAATGCTTCGTGCTAAAATACGTTCAAATTTAAGAAGGCTCTAATCAGGATATAAAACTTCTAGCAAGATAAAGATAGTTTTAGCTGTCTGCTATTATTTAAGAGAGACACAATTAAGGCTTTTATTCATATTTTAATTTATTACAATGTTCGGAGCATCTGACTTGAAATAATTACATTTCCCTCCATTGACTTCCACTGAAATCAGGTCTGGGGCTGGTATCTACAGCGTTCATACTCCAGCCCCTGATTGACCCATGACCTCATTTGACTCCCCCAAACACTAAGCAGAAAGTAAGCTGTCAAATGAAATAGACAGAAGTGATCTGGTACTTAAAAAAAAATTCTATGTGATTGTTTTCTCTTTTGAATCTTATATAAATATTTTTAAATCGGTGCAATTTGTAAACCATTTGCCTTTTAAGTATCTTTTTGTGTTTTTGAGATTTCTGAACAAAGAACCTTGGTCCCAAATTTCAAAACCAAATTCAAGAAAGCATTTCATTCCCTTTTCTGCATGTTCCTTTTCTTGTTGTTGCATCACATTAAAATTGTGTGATGCTAGAATGAATTTGTTTGGAGAAGTTTCAGTGTTTTAAAACTGGAAACTTATCACAGGAAACTCAGTGAGCTGTTCTGAGAAAGCCAGTTACTGTATCGTCATGTGATGATGGGGTTCTTGGGTGCAAAAGGACAAACTAATCCCTTCGTGGTATCATAGAGGTTATAATTAAACAACAGTGGGTTTAACCCATGGTCACCTGCTCAACAGGGGGGCAGGAGGGCTATGTTTATAGCTGAACTATTGTGAGCTTAAAACATTTGGGGTATTAGAAGGCCAGTTGAGTGACACCACCCAGTATGGAATATTTTGGCTGTGATCTTGTGCCCTTTCTGCTGGCACACCATTGTAACCTTTGTGAAGTAAAACGTTCCCCGTTCCCGCCCTCTTATTTGAGAGACAACTGATTTAGCCAGTGACTGACAACATTCTCTGGTTATTTTGGACTCAAGATTTGTGACCTCACATCACACATGACTCTTTTGAAGACTCACAAAAACTCCTGGGGTAAATGTCACTCTTTGCACTGCGTCACTGGAAGAAGGTTATGTTTTAGAAGTGATTGGATTTGAGAACATGGCGAGCCTCTCTGTGCTCTTTCGCTTTCTATATATGGGTTTTAGCAGAAACAGACAGGGACGCCTCACTGAGTGGCATCCTACCTTTGATAAAGGTAAGTTGGTCAAAAATCTATATTTTGAACGCTGTATTATATTGATCAATTCTCTACTAATCATGGTCTTTGTACAATGATACATTCCAGTTAGAAAACAAGGCTCCTAATACTACTAGCACTGAGTTACTGGGACATCCAGTTTTGATCCCTCTTGGGGTGTGCAAGCAATAGAGAGGGCTATCCAGAACAGTGTACATGAGAAAAAGAAGTACAGTAAACAGCAAATATTGAGTAAATCATTGTATGGTTTTTATATTGAACATGCTTTGGGAAATCAATGGAAGTTTTTATTAAACTTTTGAGATTAATTTTGTAATAATAATAATAATAATGATAATGAATTCTATATAATTATTTACTAATTCCTTGTCCATAATTCTTTTAGTGTAAAATAAATGGAAGTTTTAAATAAACTTTTGAGATTAATTGTGACATTTTGAAACAGAAACAGGCTCTTCATTAGCCATACATATTAGGGTGTAATAATAATAATAATAATAATAATAATAATAATAATAATAATAATGGATTCTATATAATTATTTACAAATTCCTTGTTCATAATTCTTTTAGTGTAAAATTCTTATTATGTAGTTACTAAAAAGTCAAATTAGCAATTATTTGTTATAGTTCTATATGTAATGTAAGGGATTCTTTGCGCACTTACACAGAATAAATAAGGCTTAAATGTTAAACGTTTGTTAAAAGTGAGATCAAAGAAGCATGACCCAGGGATCCCTGGGGTTTTGCAAAGTCTTACATTTAAAAGGCAAAAGATTTGGTTTTAAAAACTCACTGGTCTAGGTCTTTAATATTTTTCCACAGGCCTTATTTTTCTGAAGTCCATGTTCATGCTTGTGCCAGAGATTGAGAAAATACTCCTAAATGCAAAAAAATAATGAACACTCATACATGCTCAAAATTGTAAAAGTTATTTGTACACGCTGTCATGTATTTTATTGTTCATAGATTAGTTAATTTTTTTGTTGATTGGACATTTTTTTCATGGTTGGGAGAAAGATTCATTTTTTGAGAAAGATAAGATTGTTAAAGTTCTCTTCGATATTGAAAGCTGGTATCTGACATTTACATTCTCTTAAAAATTTTAAATAAAATGGATCACTATTATAAACCTTTAAGTAAACTTCTTGGATTGAAAAGCAATGTTTGTAATAAGAATTTATGAAACATGTTTAGATGGGCAGTATTTATTTATTATATTTATTAAGTAATTATTTTTCTTTGGGTCTTTGTGTTTTGTGGGTTGTGTGGGGGTTGATGTATGAAAAGTGCCGTGTGGCTGAAAAATGTTTGGGAACCACTACATTAAATCTATGCATTGTTGTTTTGTTACATTTTTTTAATTCATTTAATTTTCGTTTATTTCTTGAAGTCTCCTGAAGGGTAGCATAGATGGTCAAAAACACCCATGTCTGGAAAAAACCTGCAAAATATATTGAAGTATTAAAGGGGATTAAAGTAAAATGTAGTATTTTTAAGTTGTAAACTTAGATAGGGTTAGATAGGTAACCGGTTGGTTTATTGAAAATGCATATTTCATTCTGAGATGGTAAAACCTACCAATGGTAGGCACCTATCAACCAAATAAATAAATAAAAAGTTTGATCTTAGTTTGATTTCCCTGAATTCTATAAAGCTTAAAACTGAAAAGAACCAGTGAGCCTATCTTCAAACACATGTTAACAATCAAAGATTTTTATATTCATTTCTAACGGATTAATTGCTTCAGTATGACTGAGAAAATTAGCCAATAATTCAAGATGCAGCAAGATGTTTGGCAAGCATCTACTCTGGGGTCTTGGGAGTTAACAGGTGGATTTGAAGCCATCAGCAAAGCCTGTACTCCAACATAAATCTACACTCTCTGAGTGCTTGCCAGGCTTTGAGCCCCAGAGCTTTGGAACAGCAGTAAATCTTGTCTTCTGCATGGGTCACAAGTGAATGGCTGCAGTGGAGAGAAGTTAAGACTGCCAAGACCCACGTGTGTTGTTTAGGCCATTTATTTAAAAGAGAACCTCACCAGAATCAACAGTTTGCTCCCAAAAACTCAGGGAGCAGATGCAATATCTCTTGTCGGATGGCTGAGTTTACAGCTATGAAATGGAAACTTCAGTAAATATTCATTGTTGGCAATACGCTCAAGCTGGACTGAGACTCATTTCACTTTCAGGTACAATTAAGTCTAAATATGTTTTTAATGTTTTTTATTAAGATTTGTCTAAGTTAAATCACACTTCAATTAAGTTTATAAGTGTCACCTACTTGTCATTTAGCTTTTAATGTACAACTATTTATTAACATCGTAATCGTATAAATGCTTGCATAAGAATGTATTATCACTAATGTGTGCACTTAGTGGGCTATGATCTTTGTGAAGACATCTTGATCATTTCAGAGGATATTTTTGGATATTTTTTTATTTTTAACTACATATATGCTGTTCAACAATGCAATACAAACAGCGTTGTGAAAACGTGTCTTGAAAGGTTGTTTTTTTTATAAAGAAATTGTGGTTGAGTGTACTTTATATCATGGATCTTCGAGCTCCAGTGCCCATGCACTATTATGTCATTTACGGTGTCATGTTAGCTATTTCATGTTGTGCTTGGTAGAATATGATGGTTTTCTGTTTGCGTAGGGTAGTTGTGGGTTTTGTGGGTTAGGTTTGTTTTTACCAGCCATGTTAACTGTTGTGCCTGACTGTATTTTTTTATGTTTACTGGCTTGTTGTGTTAAGCACAGGCCTTTCTTTTGATTTATTGTGCTATGTGCTCTACTGTTTAGTGTCTTAACCAATCTTTCTTATTAAATTCTAATTGCAAAATCATCTTACCTTTTTAGGTATATTTTCACCAGCCATATGGTCCTGATATTTTCAGTTGGCCGGATTTGTAATTGTTTTATGATGTTGCATTAACGTGGAGTTTTAGTGTTTACTGGCCATCTATCCATTTTTTTGAGTGCATGTCTTTGTTTTTATTTCTTGTCCTTTTCTTTATTTTATAGACCCTATTCTTGTCAGTTGCCCATTTGATTAATGTATCCATGCCAGCCCTCATTACTTCCTCAATTTTTATTTTCATTGTATTGTCATTGCAAGCTTGTATTATCCTGTGATTAGGCATTGTTTTTCTAATGTTTCTGTTATTACTATAATCTGGTTCGTTTTGTTAGTTTAGTTAGATATTTTATGCTATCTCTATTTTATGACTTGTTTTCTTGCTTACTTTTATTAAAGCAACATTTGAATGCACCTTTTCTTGAGTTTCATCGACTTCAACCCCCATTGCAGATACTACACTACATGGATACATTTTTATTGCTGATACTATACTAATTGTATTGTTTAACATAGCCCTTAAAAATTAACCTCATATAATAATTAATATAAACATTAATTCAGAGTTCCCGCTGACATTGCTGTTGGCTTTGAGGGTTAATGGTAACATGCTCTTGGCAAGCTTTTAAAGAAGGGTTCTGTTTGGAACTCCTCCAGTTGTGGAAATGGATGGTAGTTTTTGGCGTTTTTGGTATTGATCATCTGAGGAGCATGGTCAGAATGATACTTGTATTCGTCCCATGGTGAGACTAATTATCTAATGATACCACACGTTTCTCCAAAAATGGTATTTTTAAAACTTCTCTTGAAAAAAAAGGGCTAAAATCTTAGTTACAGACATTTTCAACTATGTATTTTGAATCAATTTCTTTATTTAACTGATTGTCAAGCATTTCTGTTGGACAGTTTCAATTGGCATCTTTTGAACTACTCTGCCCTATGCACAATGTACTTGTTTCTGTGGTCGTCTATACCTTTCCATCTTGATCGCTTATTAAATTTAACCAGCCTCTCAGTGGATTCCCATGCACCTCCGAGAAATGAAAGCCATTCATCATCACAAGGATTGCAGTGTGAAATGACAAGAGACATATCATTCTGGAACCCTGTCTCAACATGTTTTTTGCTCCCCTGTTGAGACCCTGTGAGCAATTGTAAAGTCTCATTGGTTGTAAAACAGCAAATAGTTAGAACTTGTGAACAAGGACCATAAAGGCGAGGATGTGGATGGGTTGGTAAAGGTTGCCAATGGAGAGACAGAAGAGAGGAGGAGAAATGTAGTCGTAAATGAGTGAATGAGCCGAGGGATCTATAACTCATGTGAGGTGGGGACAGGCTTGGGAGGCCCTGAAATACAAGAGAAACGAGCTGGCATTAGCTCAGACATACTCTTAGAGTTCTCTCAGAGCTATGTGAACAGTCCAACGCATAAAAGTCACACATTATTATTCATTACAAAGAAACTTGATGCGTCGGTATTGTTCAAACCCATAATGTAAAAACACATCAACAATTTATTGACGATGAATAAAAACGCACACAAAATTCTATGGCTTCTGTTCACTTAGATGGTTAATAAGCCCATGGATTTTAATGTGTTTTGTACTGATACCATTTATAAATAATACATTTTTAATTCTGCTTAATTTTTTAATGTGTGTGATAATTTTTCTCAATTTGACACATAAAAATAATTTTAAAGAAAACATGATTATTTCGGTTGGTGATGTTCAGATTTGTAGGGCACCCCAGTGTACTTCAAAAAACTTGTTCATAGTTTATAGTTGTCTCTAAACTGACCGATCGGGTTCGAAGGGTTTTTAGTATGTGATTGAGATATGCGTTTCAAAATATTAATGTGGAAAGAAAAATAGGCTTTTGCATACCTTTTATAGAACATAATAGAACATTTCAGAATCAAAACCATTTTGTGCATAAGGTAATACCTAAGTATGTGACTTATAGTCCAATTAAGATAAAACAATTTTTCTTTTTTTTTAGCTTAACAGCATACTATATTGTGAATTTCCTCTCCAATCAAAATGTCAATTTTACAGTCGGATATAAAAATTTATAGTAAATTTAAATGGAATGTTGTTTACACGCTTTTTTTATGTTGTTTTTATACTAAACAAGACAAAAGACAGAAAAACCAAATAAAATGTCTAAAAATGTTATTTTGTAACCAGTGTGGGAGTGGAGACTCTAATTATAGATAACTGATTAGGAATAGTTTGTTATTCGCGCACTAAGCTTGTCCAGGGGTCAATTCACACATAAGCTTCTGTGTGTAATGTTTTCTGTCTGTGATGCTGGGCGGGTCTTGAGGTCTATGTTAATTGATTGAGCTTTTTTTGAACAGGTTTAAAGAGGACCAATATTATTTGGAACACTTTTTTATGTAAAAACTTAGCTTTTTTTTAGATACAGATACAGAGTATTAGATGAATTAAAATCCTCCATTTCCAAGTGTCTTATGAAGTGTGAACCACTCCATTGCTACGATTTGTTTGTTAAATGAAGGGTCAAAATGTTATATAATTCTTATTCTTATTTGAGTGCAACTAAAAACACAATCCAGACAGATAATGTACTGGGATTGGCTGATCTCTCCTAAGCATTTTAGATGCTTTTGACATGAAAGTGTGTCCTCACTACCTTAATAATTTAATTATAGGCAATGTTTCCTGTATTCAGGCAAATTGATTCAAAACCCATGGCAAAACAAATAGTTGTATATATAAAACACATATGAGTTAAATGCTGATTAATAAATACAAGCAATAGATAATATGCATGTAAACTGAAAGGTAGCTGTAAACAGTATGAATATTTATATAATTTTTTCAACACTTTTAACGTTTTTGTGATTCAAGCCTGCATCCCTTTATTTGCTTATGCAAATTTTTAAAAGCTGGTGGCACTACAGTTTACTTTATTACATTCATAGAGCTCTTGTCAAGTTCAGCACCAGGACATCATCTGTCCCCAAAATGTAAATGTTTCCTATGTACACATTAATCTGTGCTATTAATAATGCATTATAGGACCCCAGGCTTGATTGACAATATTTATTTCATGCTTGGCAGAGCAGTTAATTTGGGATGCACTTGCAAAGCTTATTATTTGCAATGAGTTATGTGTAAATCGAACACTATGTCATGTTGCCAGAGGATAGTCAGGTGCTTTGAGATATATTAGACACAAATATCAATACTTCAGCTTTCAAGCTGGGTGACATGATTGCAATCCCATGTTGTTGGACATGCAGGATAAGCTTAAATTGCCACATGGCACAAAAGTCTTGTTTGTGGCACATCCGTTCCCTGATTTAGATATGTAGCTTTCTGTATACTGGTAGTAAGTTTTAACTAAACACTTTATTTGTTGTTATAGTTGTAGATGTAAATCAGCAAAAGTTCATGAAGTTTTTAGCCTTACAAGATGGTCAAGAATACAATTTATTTGAAAATGCAATTCCTCTTAAATTTTTTGTTCTTGCGTGGTAAAAAAAAAAACCCTCCTAAACATTTACTCTAGTTTAGAACTGTCTTATAACATTTTTCAATTTTAACGCACAACGTGGAGGCAAAGAACCACCTGACGTAAATCGTACTGCGTTTTAATGCACGCTTAAACACTTATTACCACGTTTACGCCATGGTCTTTTGCCAACACTTCTCTGAAGGTTATTCTCATCAGTTAGTCCACAATACTTTAATCACTCAGGAAAAGGTAGTCCTGGAGTTTGTGATGTTTGAACATTTAATGTGTACTATGCTGTTAAATGCCATTAGCAATTACCAACAACAACATATTAAGTTTGTTATGCAGTGGTTAATTTTATGAGTTTCTCTGCTTCTCGTTCCTCATGAACGAAGAAAACAAAGGTGTTCATTTTTCCAAGATTGCTCTCCTCAACTTAATAGACAGCTGGTGACAGAGATCTGGGACAATTTAGGCAATAGCTGGGAGTTCTGGATTGTTCACATTTTTTTAAATAACTATAATTTATACATGATTTCTAAATCCAATGTGAAAATTTGAAACATACTTTAACATACAGAGCTTTATTCTCTAAAACAACAACGTCCATTAACTCCATTTACGCCATTCCCTTCCCCTACTAGGGTCCACTTATACAACACAGGATTTTTTTTGATCCACATGGATGTCCAGCTCTGTTATTTTTTGTAGGTTAGTTACTAGAAACGATTGCCTTCAACAACTTACCCTAACCACATCTATATAGCTCTTATTCTCCGGCATCTGTCTTTGTGGCTGTTAGCCTCAATCAAATGACTCTCGGATCCAGTCCGGTTTGTGTAACAAAAAATAGTTGTAAGACTTAAATAATAAAGTATCTCAAAAATAATCCAAGTTCAGCAAATCCATGAAAAGTGATCATTTACTAAAAGAACTACACGTGTGATTATCAGAATTAATCGGCCAATCAGAATCGAGTATTCAGACAGACCTAGTGATAATGCTATTTCAATGTGTGTTTTACAATGATGTCTCTTTTAAAATTACAAAATTACTCATCTGGGATACTTAAGGAAAGTATAAAATCCAAACCGTTTCCAGACCCTCCTCACTTATGTTAATGATACTCGAAGAAGACTTTGATTTAGAGATTTCTGTAAGGTTTATGAGAGTTTCTTTTCTAACCTTCATGGAATATTCAAGATATTCTCAGAAGATGTGTCACCGCAAGGGATCTTTGTCCTTATGATGTTATCTATAATCAGATTTTTTTTT
Source organism: Danionella dracula (assembly GCA_900490495.1). Taxonomy (NCBI): domain Eukaryota; kingdom Metazoa; phylum Chordata; class Actinopteri; order Cypriniformes; family Danionidae; genus Danionella; species Danionella dracula. The sequence continues at coordinate 4,465,298 of UELW01000378.1, read as the reverse complement.
GAGACATTGGAAAAAAAATAGGAACCAACTAATTAATATAGAAAACCCTATTCTACATTTTCCTCAATTTTTTACAAGACATCAAGGATGTTTTAAGACCATCTTGAAAGTACTGTAACACCACTAGTTTTTTGAAAGCTATAACGTACTCAAATAACAAATAGATGAATAGAAATAACAAATAGAGATGAAGTCATTTAAGTAGGGGGTGGGACAAATAAGCCCAGACATGTTGTAATAGTGAAAAGGTTATGTGAATATTGGATTGTGATGAGGTCATTGATGTGTGGGTGATAAAACACCACACATACACACTCTCTTTATAATCCCAGGAAGGCTCATGCACTAACCATTAAATCTCCCTGTAGAAAAGCTTCTTCTTAATGCAGGAAACAGTAGCACAGTCACCCGGATGATCTACTGTGTTATGATGTGCAATCAAACCTGACCTCTGCTGACACTGTTATAAAGTTAATTAAATCAATATTTTAGTTTCTTCTTGTTGCTTTACTAACACTCATTATTCATCGGGGCTCAACCTCTTTATATATTATAAACTGTATGTTTAAAGATGTTTTCTAGATTTCAGTGTTTTAAATACTTACATAAACTGACTCTACTGTCCAAATCCTACCTAGATACTACACCTATCTAGTGTAGCACAGTTTATTGGCATGATACTTATCAGCTAAACATCCACCCTCACATCATCAGAGTGGTGCACGATGGTATACAGGCCGTAATCAAAAATCCTGATTGCAGGAAGGATTAATGGGAAGAACCCAATCATGTAACAATCCTATCGCACACTAAAATCGACCACAAAACAGCATGAATTTATGGGCTTCTGTGCATGGGTGGTAAGCAAAAGTAAGTTCGGTTCATATTTAAGGTTAGAGCGTTAGCTGCGCAGGGCATCTCTATAGGAAGAATCGGAATCCTCATTGGTCCACCTCCTTGCCAGGTATACAGGCCGTAATCAAAAATCCTGATTGCAGGAATGGTAGCATGGATTTATGGGAAGAACCCATTCATAAAACAATCCTATCGCACACTAAAATCGACCACAAAACACCATGAATTTATGGGCTTCTGTGCATGGGTGGTAAGCAAAAGTAAGTTCGGTTCATATTTAAGGTTAGAGCGTTAGCTGCGCAGGGCATCTCTATAGGAAGAATCGGAATCCTCATTGGTCCACCTCCTTGCCAGGTATACAGGCCGTAATCAAAAATCCTGATTGCAGGAATGGTAGCATGGATTTATGGGAAGAACCCATTCATAAAACAATCCTATCGCACACTAAAATCGACCACAAAACAGCATGAATTTATGGACGTCTGTGCATGTGTGGTAAGCAAAAGTAAGTTCGGTTCATATTTAAGGTTAGAGCATTAGTTGCGCAGGGCATCTCTATAGGGAGAATCGGAATCCTCATTGGTCCACCTCCTTGCCAAGGCACTGTTATGGGAATTTAAATAAGCTTTATGACTATCCTTGAATAAACTCAAGGTTTTCTTCCCTCCAGTTTATGAAGGGATCTCTCCCTCTACTCTCTGTGAGACCTGTTTATAGGGTATATGTATGTATATCAGGAAATGTCAGTAGTTTTCTTGATTACCAAGCAGCATTTCTTTGGTGACACTGATTAATCTGCAGCTAACACGTAATAAATTGAATTGGTTTCAATCATCACTGGTTTCTATATAGACTCACTGAAGAGCCTGGGTAAGGAGATTGCTGCCTCTGCTGTTTCTTTCACAAAAAAACACATACTGTAGTATTTATTTCTATTATTGATGAGGCTGTGCTCATAATTGAAATAGCCTTCATAACAATGTTCACTGTAAAATAAAACAGAGTACTAATAAAATACAAGTAAAATTACTCACATTTGTTTTACTACTGTCCTTGATCATGCTCAATGAAGCACAGCTCTACTCCCCCATGCATCCAAACCTTCCTGAAACACATGGCCTGAAGACAAAGGTTTGAACAACTACTGATGAAGATAATTAAAAGAAAATGTTAGAAACTTTTCTGTAGAAATGTTGGAAACAAATATCATTTCTACAACATACCGAGCTGTTTAAATTGGAACATTGTGTTTATGTAATGATTTTATTTGCATGCATTGTTCCTAAATCTCTCTTCAATTTATAAGAAATAAATAATAATGTATCAATCAATCAATCAGTTTTTATATAGCGCTTCTTTAGCAATTGCTTTCAAAGCAACTTTACAAAGTCCTCGTGAGGATCAGATAGAGTATATAGGACTTCCCTCTGTGAGGGGACTCTCGCTGACTGAGGCAGGTGCTAATCACTGCCCCAGCATAAAGAAAATACTAACTTAAAATCCATCGATTATAAATAAATATATAATAAATAAAGTTTTAGATTTGTGTTGTATTTAATTTTTTTTGGTCAGCAGTAGTTAAAAACATGTTCAGTTTACTTTGAACCAAAGTAGTGCAATCGGTTCCCTATGTTTTTCAATCAGCAATACTTAAAATGTAATATTAAGTTACAGGAACTTGGTGACATTAATATAATTTGATGTAAAATGACTTGGCATTAAAATAGATTAACTTGAATTTACACATTAAACATACTTAATATTACTTATATTTACTCAAACATAATTAATTCAATTTTCCTGTAGACAATTATTAAACTTAGATTTTTTTCCCCAAGTTTACTTGAAATAAATATGCTAATAGGTTTCCTTTTTAAAAAAAAAATGTAAACTCTAAATTAAAATTTACAGTGTCTAGACCATTTTATGTTTTGTGGAAATACTTACAATTTAAACAATTTGGTTTAATAGATGTGTATTTTTGGTGGCTGACAATTTTGTTAATGAAGCATTTTGATCCACTATTTAGACATTAGTTCTATTGAGAGAAGCTTGTGTCAGTGGGTGCACATTAGCATGTTATATGTGCACAAGCATTGGCAGAGCTGTGGATGAATTAAGATCGTCCCATCTGGTGAGTAGGCGGGAGAGAGCAAGGGAATGAGGATAGAGAGGGACATGCTGGAGTGGGCATGTTTCTCCAACTGGAAAACCATTAACTGGAATGTTAAATATGTTATTAGCAGCAGACAGTTTAATGCAACACATTTCATTGGTAAAAAACTGAATGAAACTAAGTTGATATCCTCTCCTTATTCCAGGGTGCTGATTCTTAATTGTAGATTTAACCATTGTGAATGCATACTTTAACATAATGGCTTGCGTGTTGTGGTATTTAAGTTTGAAACTAAATCATTTAAATCTTTACAGGGTTCCACAGAAATGAAGACATGAAAGCTATTGAGGTTCTTCCCATCCTTAAAGAGAAGGTCGCTTTCTTATCAGGTGAGAGTGCATTGGCAAATGTTTCATGCGATCGTTAACAACTAGCTGTGAAATTATATAAGCATTGCCATTGCTTTGAAAATTGGCATAGTCAGGAATCTTATCTATTTGCTGAAAGTTTTTGAATAGGCCAGAGATTGAGGAAATGCTCATAAAAAAATGCAGCTAAGGCTGCCAGAGTTTGAGAAAATGTTTGTAAATACTCAAAAATATAAAAGTGGGGGTTAAGGTTGCTGCTTTTAATGCCGTTTCGTATGTGTTTTTGAAGTTATGATGCAGGTATAACATTTTATTCTTAATATTTCTCAAAAAGTCTTAAATTTAACCATATGAAACCTGCAGTAACCCTGATAAGCCACTTGAACTAAAAAAAAAATTTGTTCTTGTTTTATTTATTTATTTATTTTAACACATTTTAATTCACTATATGTCCAAGATAAATTTATGTGAGCCTGATAGAAATGTATACAAATAACCCCAGAATGTCTATAACAAAATTACACCTTTATAAATATTTGAGGAACCATGTGATTCACATTTGATGTCATCAATTAGAGCAGGGGCTGTTGGTCATGAAAATTGATAAGTGTCTATTTCCAGAGGTGCTATTGCATCTCAGACCAACAAGAACAAATAAATAAATTCTTAGTTTAAAAAGGCTAGGAAAGGTTTTTAGACTTCATACTGTTTTCAAGATGTTTGTCCAGAGGTCCAAATTGGTATAGTTTTTTTTCTGGTGGCAGTCATCATCACTCTTAGAAGCAGAGTAACATAACGAGGGAAATAAAGTGAATATTTAGCTGCCTGCTGACCCAGATAGAGTATGAACATCTTAAGCTTTGGCAGGCCAACTTGCTTTTCATCTGCTCAGCTGCTTGCTTAAATAGAAATATAACTCATTTTTTTAAATGAAATTTCTGCCCTTAAAATAAAGCACCGTTATGATCCAAGCAATGAAATGAGTGAGTTTGATCAATTTCTGTGTGAGATAAATGAATATAGTGTGAAACCTTTTTACTAGAAATTGTTCAGCTTAGAAAGGTAGACCATGTCTGCATCGGTTGAGATTGAGGGGGACAACGGGGATCACTGCACTGCATTGATATCAAACATATAAATATTGTCCTTATAAAATTAATAATAATTTTAACAAACAACGTTTGACAGCTAAAAATGGGAAAGTAACTTAGCCAGTGAGTAAGCTAATCTTTTTTAATGGCTGGTAAATTACTTTTGCGAAGAGGAATATTCTCATTTTAATTCAAAATAAAGCTGATTGCACGGAAAGCTACTAACCTAAAAAATAACTGTAAAATCCTACTGAGACTCCAGGACCATCAATTAGCTTAAGCAACTCATTATTGCTATTATTGCATTATTGCTATCCTATTAATGATCGTGGACTAGCATAGTTATGTTAAGCCATGCCTACTTTTTTCCTCAAGAAACTTCAAGTCAAATATCTCAGAAACTAAGTGACCTACTAATGAGGCTCCAGGATGAATGTTTTGTAACCTTGGAATGCTCCATATTTATGCATTTAATCCAGCTGTCATACTCAATTTCTGGAGTTCCACAGCCCTGCACAGTTTTAGGCCAACATTCACTAAACACACCTGATTCCAGTAATTAAGCTCTTTCTTGAAACTATTGTTGTATATCTCGAAAATTAAACCGGCGGGGGCTAGAGCCCTCCAGCAGCTGATTTCTCAGAAGTATGTTCCACAAAATCACTGTTGGCGTCGTGCCTTTGTGAAAAACAGTTATAAGTTATAAGTCCAGTTTCTCTAATCTTTTTATCTGAAGATTAACATGTATGCTAAGGTTTCTTTAGGAGATGAGCATCCCTTAATCTCAAATCCTGGTGTCTTGGGAACCTGTAAAGCAATTTTATTCTATCCTTACAAAAATATTCCCTTAGCAGTTAAACTCTGCCTATGCAGGTCTATTAAGATTTACTCAATATTAGGTGGTTAAAGGCATTTCTGAATATCCTAACATAGCATAAGATTGTAATTACATGATGGAAAATTTCTTCTTGTTAACTGCAATTTTGAATTACCTTAAAAAAGATATTTCTTGTACTACAGGAAGTTCAGTAGCTTAGTCCTTTCGATAACTCTGTAGTTCATCGTTCTTAAAACTGTTCAGAGATTTTACAAGTCAAATAAAATTGTCTTCTTGAATGTAAGGGGGAAGAGATCGTCGTGGAGGACCAGTCCTTACATTCCCAGCCAGAAGCAACCATGACCGAATACGACAAGAGGACCTCCGGAGACTTATTGCCTATCTCGCAGGCATTCCCTGGTACTACACTCATTTATTTGCTTAATCAGAACGTTACTTGTGTATACACACTGTGCAAAACATTTCAGTCATAATCCAGCTCAGCGGAGACATTTATGCAATACTTTCTTGACTCTGTGTGGAATTTCACTAGCATTTCTAGTGTTTTTTTTCAGCTTTATATGGAAATACTGTATTAATAATAAAATGTTTTTCACTTTTTTGATGTAGATGTGATCTTCTGCACACATCACAATACAATGACATGCCTGAAGTTGTATATTGATTGAAACTGCTTCTTTGCCTACTTGATTGAGTATTTAGTGTGTACTGATTACCTATTTGAGTGCATAAAGTTACAGCTAAACCAAATCCTGCTTTAAACAGGCCCATTTGTAAAACTCTTGCTTCAAATGATAGAATCAGACTAACACAAGTTTTAATTTCTACGTAACCAAAACGTATCTTCTTATTGGGAGTGCTTGAACACGGTTATATTTTATTTGGCTCCCCAAAAGTAATTTTTTGCCCTTTTTTCTTTCAATTTTACAGTTTCATAACACCACAAAACAGTTACTTCACTACTCACAGTACAGGAGCATAGTCATGTCCTTCACTTTCCATTCTTTTACAATAAAAAAACTTGTATAAATAATTTCCATAATAAGAAACGTTGTTATAAAATGAATAACTTTAAATAAATAAATTTGCCCCTGCTAACAATACAGCCGTTACCAAAGTCTGGCCCTCAAGCCCTGCCCACAAACACTGTTCCATGATGTTACACACAAAATAGCATTTTTGGTCAAAATATAATTTGCAGAAATTAAACTCAATTGCACACAGTGAACAATTACAGATTATTTGCTATGAAAATAAGCAAGACATAGGCACTGGAAACATTTTATTTTCCCTCTACCACTTTTGAGATGAGTCAAATTTGAGGGTTTTTACCCCCAGAGCTTCTTGTTTCAAAGTAGATTGTACAAAAAAATACTAGTGGGCAATAGGGCACATAAATTAAACCTTTATTCATAAATAATTTAAAACATTTAAAGATACCTTTATCTTAACGTTTAAAAATACCTTTAACACAAAAAAGTATCACAGACACCATAAAAATTAACTGTAATTTTACTTTCAAAATATGATAATTATAGTGTTTATAGAATTAGAGTGGGAAGGATTATACTGTTTATGATGTCACAAAGAATGCATTCTCAGAATGGCTTGTTTATGCTAAATAAGATTTGTGGTGTTTAACTCAAAACCCTGACTGGATTTGAATTGCTACAGTAGTAATTGAACACAAACTATTTAGCCACAAATCTATTTTAAAAAGTAAAATTTTAGGTCAAACACTTTTCTGTTAAATCCATAAGCCTAATTACAGAAACCAATGTTAGATGCTCCTTTTCCTTAGCAAAGCAGTTGACTTTGCCATTGTGTCCCAAAAAAAATGCTACATATTTTATGCAAAATGCTAAAATAAATTCAGTCATTCATGAAGCAGGATTTACTGAAGGAAATTAATAAACTCAATAAAATATAGATAGGCAAAATATAGACCAGTTCACCAATTGTTACAAAATTGAATTCCATGTATTTGACGTTTTATAAATATTAATTTTCTGGGCTTGATTGTTTAAACATCACATGGACAGACAGCATACATTTTCCCTGCTATGTCCTTCTGTAGCAAGCATTGATTATTCTCAGTCAAACTCCACCAGCTCCACGTGAATCTCTGCTTTCTGCCAGAGGCTTCCTGCTCTGCACAGTTCCAAACTTTATGTAGGTTATCTTCCGCTGCAGGCTTCCCCAAAACTTTTTAGTTCAGTAGTGTGACGCACAAAATTAACAGTCAAACATTTTTAAATACATATGATATATTATATGTTGATAAATATGATAATGACGACTGTTATGCTATTTTTAAAATTAATGTAAAAAAGTCTTCATAAATATAAAAAAAATTGCTAATGTATAGTTTTGTTAGAAAGTGAAAGAGTTTTCCTAGAATCATAATAATAATTTATATTAGCTCTAATGTGGAATATTGTCACTGTTATTGCCTACCTTTCTGGAGATTTCTCTTTGTAAAGCTATAATAAATCTGTTGAAGTTGTTTTCTCCCTAAACACACTTGTTAGAGACACCAGAGATCTGTTGATTAGATGAGGATCAGCAGGACACATTTGAACTACAGCTTTTCAACTAATTCAAACAAAGTCTATTTAAACATTTAAAATAAGGAATATAAATATTGTATTTTTGACCTTTTGCGTGGACATGCAGGCATTCAGTAAAAAGCTGAACTCCCCAATGTGGCCCCTGGTTAGGAAAACAAGTGGTTTAGTGAGGGAGTGTAGAGACGCTTACGACTGTTGGTTTTACTGTCTGGTGTGGATCAGATAGCCTTTGGTTTAGATGTTGTTTAGTCTGACGCTGCAGATTTTAGCTTGGTTGTTCTCCAAACCCTCTTCCATTTTTTTTCTTTTTTTTCTTCTCTTCATTCTTGAATGTGTTCATGGTTGTCTTTCATTTGCTGACTGATACAAAAGATTAATTACAATTAAATTTAAGATTTGACAAGTTCATATGAATGAGACTGTTTTACTGTAACATCAACAAAAATATGTTTAAGTATAATAAAAGACATTATATGTGATGTATAAAGAGGACATCATGGTTTTATTCTTTTAAACACAGTATAGTTAATGCAACCTTTTTATAAAACAAACTTTTCCAAATCAGTTCATAACATTTCAATATAACAAGAAAAAATGTATTATATAATAATTATTTTATGTTCTTGTTTTTAATTGTAAACAGTTTTTTATTCAGTTTTTTTTTATATTTGGCCATTTATCGTACTCACAAAGCTGCATTGTAGCTTAGTAACATGATTGATCTGAAATGTACACATAAAAATGTATATATTTTATTAATCACCATGCTAAATAACTAGCAGATATATTTGATGCAGTAGCAACTGAAATTGCACATTTCTACATTGCACATATCTGCGCAGACAGCTCTCCCACTACACTTCTTTACCCTCGCCAATTGCGTTTGCAAGACTTGCAACTATTCTATGTAGTCTATGTAAGTGAACTTGTGAAATGTTGTAGTTTTACCTGGGAATCAGCCTTCAGCTCGACATCTCGATGCACAATAGTAAATGATTGAACTACAGTTTATGAGGCTGACCTCAGAAGTGAGCCATTTTTTTATTGACAGCATGTTACAAATTTACAGCTGAATTACATGTTTACTCTGCTGGTTCTACGAGGTTTTGTGATGCATATTGTTGACCTTCATGACAAATCTGAGGAGTGTGAATCTTAGTATTACTCATTTGTTGAAGTCATATTCAAATTTAAAGTTTTGCATAAATATGGATGGGTCCACTCCAGTGAAATCCATTCACCAGCCCTGACGTCTTAATCTTGACCAATTTATGTCTTTGATTATGAAAGTGGCACTTTTCTAACAAGGAAATGGCTAAATGTCAAAATTCTGACCCTGCTTTCTGCTAAAATAGAAGTCCATGTTTTATTTATTCAGTGGGTTTACCATGTTAACTGATTGTTGTTGTTACAGCTCTAGTTGATTAACAAGGGTTGGAGACAACATGCTTATGGTGTTAACAATCTTTAAAGCTTTGCAGCACAGAGTCTTGTGTTCAGCATAGCATACATAAATGGTTAACTGTATGATACAATGTTCCCAGTCTGCATATTGCTCTCCTCTCTCTCTCTCATCCTCTCTCTCCTCTCCTCTCTCTCTCTCTCTCTCTCTCTCTCTCTCTCTCTCTCTCTCTCTCTCTCTCTCCTCTCTCCTCTCTCTCTCTCTCTCTCCTCTCTCTCTCCTCTTCTCTCTCTCCTCTGCTCCTCTTTCTCTTCCTCTCTCTTTCTCTCGAATTGATCAATGTTCATCCCAGTTTAGGATTTAGTGCTGATGAGTGCAGCTGTGAAAATTAAGACTCTTCAGCTCCATTTATTAGTATTTCTTACTTTTTGAACATTATTTATTTATTGCTGAGGAAGGTGATCTACCTATTTAACTCTTTCCTATTTGTATTATTGCCAGTGATTTGCAGAGCCCATCCAGTGCTTTCTGTTTGTTTGTGAATAGCGAGGAGGTGAGCAGACATGGCTTTACTGTCATTGTGGACATGCGGGGATCCAAATGGGATTCCATCAAACCTCTGCTGAAGATCCTGCAGGAGTCTTTTCCTTCCTGCATCCACATTGCGGTCATCATCAAGCCGGACAACTTCTGGCAGAAACAGAGGACCAATTTTGGGAGTTCAAAGTTTGAATTTGAGGTAAGCACTTTAGATTTCTTTAGTGAAAGTGAAATACCATGACAAATTAATTAAAACTATTTATGTTATTGTTAATGTTTTTTGTAATATATATATATATATATATATATATATATATATATATATATATATATATATATATTATATATATATATATATATATATATCTATATCTATATATATATATATATATATATATATATATATAAATCTACTGGATGTAATACAGTATTATGTAAGTGATATTGTTGTATATTTATTCATTTTAAAACACTATTAAAAATAAATTCATTGTTTGTCTGCTAAAAATTATTATGAATATAATATATGTATATAAGTAACATAATCAAAAGTGTACTTCCAGATTCTCAAGAGAAATATTTGTCCACCCAGGCTGTTATTCAGAAACTTTTAAGAAAACTGAATTTATGAACAAATTTTATATTACTACACAAAAAAACAGGGGTGAACAAGTAAAACATTTTAATCCAAAAACTCTGATGTAAAAATGAGCGTAGTTTAATCTAATTAGTCTTGTACATTATTATTTATTTGGAAACATATTTTATTATATTTTCTTTATCTTACATATTTAGTTTTAGTATATTTGTATTTGTTAACATTTTATTTTCATTTCATTCAATTTTATTCTATGTTATTATTATTTTTTACATTGTTAGCCTGGGGTTCCTCCATGTACTAAAATGGAGAAAAGCAACAATAAATCTACAGAGAAAGAGAAAGGATTCTTAACTCACAGTATGTATCTAGTGCGCCCCACATTACTGGTATGTAAGTAGAACTGTCAAAATTACTTCTGACCTAATTCATCAAACAGCTGAGATGAAGATGTGTGCAGCTGCATTATATTTAATCTCAAGCCTTCCCTGTGGAGGTTTCTTAAATTAACACAGCTACTGCGGATCAAGGTGTTATTACTGAGGGATGGATATGTAATTGAATCCTCTTCAGTCTTTCAACTGCTTCACAGATACTGTTTACATCTGAAGATTGTAAAATATTGAAACATCTGTGAAACAATAACCAGATCCTCTATTATGACTCTCCATCTATCCTCTTGTGTAAAGTTAAGAGAAGTGGCTAGGTATACTGATTCAGTTGCAATCAGTTGCAATTGTAGCTTCTGGTAAAATTATTGCAGACTACTCAGGTAATCTTTTTTTTTTTAAGATGGATTTAAGATTTAATTTATACCAACAACTGCTGAGAATTTACCACACATGATGAAGTATGTATTTGGCTGAAATTATATGTAGATTGAAAGAAAGGACCAGTAAAACATTAAAAACCTAGTTTAACTGTGTTTCTGGTTTTGGTTTTGGTTTTCTATATGAGAGATAACCATTAGAAAGATGCAAAAGGTTGACCAAAACAACCAATTATCCAGATCAAGAGGATGGGTAGAATAACGATGCAACAAAGACTAAAAATAGGTGACAAGACCAGCAGAATATAGATGTGGCTAACTGAGTTGATTATTGCAAGAACAATGCAAGACTATTGCATTGTGTCAGAAAGAGATGGAGACTCTCTTGTAGCTAGGACAATCAACCAACCAACAACCCAATCAACCAGTCATTCAAACAACCAACCAATCAGTCTAGTCAGTCCAGTCAGTCAACCAACCAGCCAATTTCAACCAGTCAGTCAAACAACCAACCATCCAACAAACCAGCAACCAACCAATCAATCCAGCAACCAATGAATTAACCAAGAAACCAGTCAATCCACCAGTAAACGAATAAATCAACCAACCATTCAACCAACCAACCCACTGATCAATTAATCAATTACCCAACCAATTAACCATTCATTCATTTATTCATCTTCTTGTCGGCTTTCTTTTCTTTCGGGGTCGCCACAGCGGAATGAACGGCCAACTCTCTGGCATATGTTTTCGCGGCGGATGCCCTTCCAGCCGCAACCCTTCGCTGGGAAACATTCACACACACATTCACACTTTAACACTATGGGCAATTGTTCGTACTCAAATCCCTTATACTTATACCGCATGTCTTTGGACTTGTGGGGAAACCGGAGCACCCGGAGAAAACCCACGCAATCACAGGGAGAACATGCAAACTCCACACAGAAATACCACCTGCCCCAGCCGAGCCTAGAACCAGCGACCTTCTTGCTGTGAGATGACCGTGTTACCCACTGCGCCACCAACCAATAAACGAATCAATCAATCAAAATGTATTTGTAATAATCATACTATTACTGTTTTATTAGGTAAGAACATAATTGCAACAAACAGTTAATTTAAAAATGTTACAGTTCCCTTAGAAACCAAAATATATAACTATCCTTGTTTAATCTACAGGGGCAGGTTAGGATTCTGAACAAAGAGTTTTAATCATTTCCATTATGAAAGCCTAATTTGTGGGAGATAAAAATTAATGGTTTAAATTATCCATCAGCTTATCCTAATTGCGACAAGTAATTAAGATCAGAATTATTTTAATCTTTTTAAGTTGTGGCAGATTGATATAATTCCTGTAAAAAAGTTTCATTTAAAAGGGTCATTGTTTGAACACAATTTGTACCTCAACCCCAAATTTTTTATTAAACACTTCTGATTTCATAATTTTTTTAATCGTATATTTTTATAATAATTCCCAATTTTATTTATTTCAGACTATTATGGTGTCCCTGGAGGGCTTGTCTAAAATGGTAGATCCATCCCAGCTGACTCCAGACTTTGAAGGCAGCCTGGACTACGACCACGAAGAGTGGATCGAAATCCGTGTGGCCTTCGAAGACTTCACAACTAATGCCGCTCGTATCCTGTCCCGGTTAGAAGAGCTCCAGGACATCTTGTCCCAGCGAGAACTGCCCTCAGATCTTGACGGTTCTCGACGGGCCATGGAGGAACATGCTTCTCTTAAGAAAAAGGTTACGAAAGCTCCTGTAGAGGAATTGGATACAGAGGGGCAGCGCTTACTGCAGCGAATCCAGTGTGGAGAGAAAGGCAGAGGAGATATACAGGGATTAGCTCCAAAAGTCCAAGGGCTTCTCGACAAACTGCATGGCACACGCCAACATCTGCACCAAGCCTGGCACATGCGCAAGCTCAAACTGGATCAGTGTTTTCAGCTGAGGCTCTTCCAGCAAGATGCAGAAAAGGTGAGGGTATTCTCTGGCATGTTTGGGTTTCATTACAGACCGGTAAAAGTGATTACTATGTATTAAGTTTTGTACTATTGATCATTTTTATACTTAAATTTGAAAAACAGACTTATATTGTTGGTATTTGAAATGTTTTCAGGTTTGGTCATTTAAACTTTCAACCAAAACATCTCTTAACAAATTTGAGAATAGACATAATTTCATGGTGCATTAAATTACATTGAGTAAATAAAATGTTTTCCCTTAGATTTCAATTGTCAACTTAGCCTAGCTGACTTAGCCCAATTGAGTCTTAGTCTCCTGTTGAAATATTTTTGCACAATGTAGTACACGTACATTTTCTTTTGATCTTACAGATTACAGATACCTTTTATTGAAAAAGTAAAAAAAGTTAAACTTTTGTTATTTTTGTTATTATAAATATTTAATTTTATTACAAGTTTTCAATTTTGGCTGTTAGAAAAGGCCTCTGTTTATTCCAATCTATATTCACTCTTTAAAAAAATCTATTTAAAACTATTAAACTATTTTTATTTTGTTATAAAACACTTTTTATCATATTTTTATGTTAGACACTTGGGTTTGACACAGAGTCAGACTCTGGGGTTTGATTCAATGTGATTATATTTGTGTTCTCTTTCTTATATGAATTCACCCCCATCATGCGTTTCACTACTGAGCATAATTAAACATGTGATGTTGTTAACCAAGGCCTCACGGTGGTGCAGTGGGTAGCACGGTCGTCTCACAGCAAGAAGGTCGCTGGTTCTAGGCTCGGCTGGGGCAGGTGGTATTTCTGTGTGGAGTTTGCATGTTCTCCCCGTGATCACACGGGTTTTCTCCAGGTGCTCCGGTTTCTTAATTACTTGTCGCAATTAGGATAAGCTGATGGATAATTTAAACCATTAATTTTTATCTCCCACAAATTAGGCTTTCATAATGGAAATGATTAAAACTCTTTGTTCAGAATCTTAACCTGCCCCTGTAGATTAAACAAGAATAGTATATATTTTGGTTTCTAAGGGAACTGTAACATTTTTAAATTAACTGTTTGTTGCAATTATGTTCTTACCTAATAAAACAGTAATAGTATGATTATTACAAATACATTTTGATTGATTGATTCGTTTTATTGGTTGGTGGCGCAGTGGGTAACACGGTCGTCTCACAGCAAGAAGGCCGCTGGTTCTAGGCTCGGCTGGGGCAGGTGGCATTTCTGTGTGGAGTTTGTACGTTCTCCCCGTGATCGCGCGGGTTTTCTCCGGGTGCTCCGGTTTCCCCACAAGTCCAACGACATGCGGTATAAGTGAATTGAGTAAGAACGATTGCCCATAGTGTTAAAGAGTGAATGTGTGTGTGAATGTTTCCCAGCGATGGGTTGCGGCTGAAAGGGCATCCGCCACGTAAAACATATGCCAGAGAGTTGGCGGTTCATTCCGCTGTGGCGACCCCGAAAGGGAAGAAAGCTGACATGAAGATGAATGAATGTTGTTAACCAATCACTGCCATCCTTACTACCCATAAAAGACTCCAGTTCTCCAATCAGTCTCACAACTGTGACATTTATGTGTGTTTACCACTGTTACTTCCTGGCCTGAACTCTTCTCCCTGTCCCCCTATTTTACTGGATATCGGCTTATATATACTCACCTTCACTTCTCTCTTCTCTGACAACATCTCTTGGGTCTTGTTGTGTCTTCTCAACATCTTCATTTGAATTGTGTGCTTACTTTAAATTTGCTGTAAATATGCATATTTGTTTTTCAGAAATATTTATTATCCTTATTTATCATACAAATAGTGGTTGAAATCACTTGATTATAGAAAAAATAACACATTTTTAAATCTAATATTTAAAGAAGTGAACACAAGGAACTTCATTTGAAGAATAAACTGAACTATGAATCTACTGCGACTTCTGAGTTTGGTAAGTTATATTTTCCTCATGCTTATTATTTTCCCTCCCCAGATGTTCGACTGGATTGTTCACAACAAAGGCCTGTTCCTGACCACCTACACAGAGATTGGTGGAAACCATCAGCACGTGCTGGAGCTGCAGACCCAGCACAACCACTTTGCAATGAACTGCATGGTAAGTCCAGTGATCTAGAAGTAACATCGTTCTGCACCTGAGGCTGAGGAACTGTGACGCTTGATACATGTTACATCATTAGAGAGATGTGTGGTTGTGTACAGAACGTGCCCTGACTCCCTCAGTCATGCTAGGATGAGTTTTCTGTTGTCAGATAATAGTCAAGTCTTGAAGTGCTTGAAGGCTTAATGCCACTGGGGGGAACAGACATACAAATATTACAGAAAATTAAATGAGAAAATAAAGACACTTCACAATGCAGAACATGAAGTGTGGGATCCTGTTTGTATGAGGAAGGAAAATCACAAGTTGCAAAAACACTGAAATAATAAATTGATGTGTTTATAATCTTTATCTGAAAGAAGCAGATGCTTGTCTTGAGTTTTTGGTTAATGAGAAGACAGATAAATGGGCATTGGAGCAGACTCCATTAGCCTTTACCAACATCCTTTGGCCGATAGTTTGGACGAGGTTGTGTTAAATTGTTAAAAGATTGAATTTGAGTCGGTACAGGTCTACATCTTAAGATCTCCTTATGGGAAAATAGAGGAAATGCAGCATTATCAATGTGTTTGTTGTCTAGAATTTGAGAAGACAAGTTTACATTACCTTTATACTTTTACCAATAATAAAAAACCAATAATATAACATAAATAAACAAATAAAAACCTTCTGTTTTGAAGTTTTAATGTGCTTGATAATGACATAAATGTTTTGGTCTATATTGATATATTGATCAACTAGTTCAATTTTAGTTCAATTGATTTTATTAAGAATTTTTTTAAGATTTATTTTTCAGCTTCTAAATAACTTTTGACTTGTTGAGAAAACAAAACAATCCACATCTGTTTTAGTTTTCTGATTGACAGATATAACTTAAGGGTAAGGATTATCTCTTGATTCTCTTGATGTGTTCTTTTGTTTTTGAAAGGAACAAAACCACACTTGTGTTGATATGTATGCTTAAGTAAATATATATGTGTAGAAAGTAGGAGTGGCCGTTATTTCCGTTAATGCACGAGTAAGTATTGGCGCTAAAAAGTATTGCAGATAAATTCAGCTATGAGGCCGCCGAGTTTTCACCAGGGAAACGTTATTTTTAAAAAGTTTCCAAACGCAAACTTCAACAAAACTAAAGATGTTTGTACCTTGTGCAATGTGGAATTAGTTTAGTGTAGTTCTTCCAGTCTCAAGTACCTGATGTAGTGCAGGGAAAAGTAGTTGCCATACTTTAAACGCAATTAATGTAAGCCCGTCAGCACAGGTTTTATCAGCCAAGCTAACGCTGGATTTACCTCCATGATATGGCTCTGTGTCCAAGAGATCTACGAGCGAATCTACGAATCTCATCTATTTTATTTTCACACAGCCCATGTTTTCAGCCAGTGTGTCTATAGAGTGACCAAGAAAGTGTAAAGTGCAATTGTTTATACATTTCTTGATTATACCATATGTGGCTTTGTTTAAAGATTTAACATACCTGATAGTTTTTATGATTAATTTAAATTCTTATTTTCCATTCATTACTTATTATAGCAAATCATGAGCATTGTTGGTGTAAAAGCCTGATGCGACACATAAAATAAAAAAGTTTTTTGCCCTTGAATTTTTTTAACTACAATTGCTAACATTACATTGTTAAACAAACAGCATATAAAATGCAGATCCCTTTACTTTTGATATGCAATGTTATCAATAGATTAAGGATATTATTAAAAACACTTAAATGAACGGTATATTCATCAATATCCACATATTAAAAAATCTATATCTGTTCTACCTTTATGTAAAGTTAACTTGGAGTTTCCTCTCATTAAAAGATAAAAACACGAATAGCTCTCTTCAGCAGTGACAGCCTCAACGACTCGATCCCAAGCTCTGTCCTCGGACAACTAGTCTTCATTAAAACATTTTTACATCTTTGTCTTTAAATGAACGAAAATTAAATGTATAAATTACTTATACACTCTTGCTTAAACGTTTAAAATAGCAAGGCGTTATTTTGGATAGAACACAATCTGAATGCTTTTGGCAGAATTCAAATGCGGAATTGGATAAATTCATATTTGAGTCGTTCGGACTGTCCTGAAATGTCGGCTGCAGGTTGCGTATGGTAAAATGTTTTTGATTTGGGTCACTTTGGGAGAGAAAGAAAAATTTTCTCCCTTTTGAAACATTGAAATGACTAGATAGAATTGTTCTTTAAGGGCTTTTTTTGTATTCGAGAGTCCACTGTATACGTGGGTGGTATAGATCCCTTCCTGGGGCCTTTAAAGTGTCAGGGTCAGACATAACTTAGCGGATGAGAATAGAAACTATCCTCTCAATGTGTTCCTGTGTTTTGTGTGTTCTGGTTGATGCTTCAGACTCATTAATCACCCACTGTAGTTTTTAAAGACAGACTTTCACTAGAAGATGGCGTGACATCAATCACAGATTTCCATCTCTATGATCTCATCTGCCATCTGTCCATCCATATCAACACCTAATTCTTCTACAGCCAATGAGAGGCACTAACAGCTATTCCTACATCAACCATATTTGCATGTTTTAATTAATTAAATGTTTTTAGAAATGAGCTAATTGTGTTTGAATGAGAAAAATAAATTTTTTCGTGCAGCTTCAACATCAATATTGTGTTAAAAGACACCCTTTATTACAATTTAGCCTTTTGAGGGTGCTTAGACATAAGTGTCCACAATTCTGATCTAGTTCATCTTTGCTACTTATTTTCATTTGCGAACACTTACATATGATGGGATGGGTTAAAAGGGTTCCTATTAGTGTTTCTATAAAATTTTGTTCATGTTTCAGTTGAGAGCAGAACACCCACCACACTCCCGGCATTGCTGTAGCAGTGCACAAGCTACTGTAAAGACCGAAATGCTTCGTCATCTGTTTACATTAAATTTGCCTGAGTGCGCGCCAGCCACAGTGACACCTCTGTAGGACGTCCTCAGAACATCCAGTTGGATAGGGCGCCTCGCTGTACAAAACCCTTTAGATTAATGCAACCTGTGTATACTTTGTCGTTTTTATTAACAACATTTTTCTCCTTGTTTAACATTACTCTATTTGAAGCAAGCAATGTGTGAAACTACTACTTTCTTCTGAGCTGTATGCTAATGCAACGTCAGCAAAATATCAATGAGAATAATGGGGAAAATAATTTTCACTGCTAAGCATTGGTACTCAGAAATGAAGTTCTGAGAATAGTTTTTTATAGTTTGATGGCGGAACACGTGCATAAATTAGGCCTTGGTTGTGCAAGCAGAATTGGATAAAAACATACCAGGTGAGCTACCTAAAGGGAAACCCCCATTTCAATAGTGTGGCGAAGGCGGGTTTGAGGGGTTTTGTTGTAGATCGTCAGCACAAATTGTCTATGCGTGCTACTCTTGAAGCTTTGTTTGTAAACATCGCATTGCTGTCAAAAAATTATTTGTACATTTACATCTGTTTATTTACAACTATTTATTGCATAGAATACATAACCCATTGTTTTACTTATACATGGAAAGCCATAGGGGTTTCATGGGAAAGCGTTTTTTTACAGTATATTCATACACACTGCTAAATGTCTACACTAATTTGTAGTGTATTCTGTTTACATTTACAATACAATAAATTACAATACAATACATTCAATACATTGGCAGTGTATATATGTTATATAAATCTTAAACCGTTAATTGCCTGATTTTTAAGATTTATGTTTTTGTCTTTGGCAGAGAACGCACATTACGTTTCCAATCAAAACACTTTTTTAATAGAAATTTACTCTATTCACGCTGATTTTTTAAGAAATAATTTTATCTTCTTTCATAGATAGTCAACAATAAACACAGCATCAGGCACCCACCCCCACAGGACTCCAGGGCTCCTACAGTTCACCCGCCTGCAAGTCCTGTTGTAATTCCTAGAATTATTGACAGTAGATCAATTAGTGATTTATGGAGATATCAATGGCCGACTGTTGCATGACACGCTGGGGGTGTGAATGTAACCTTTCACAAAAGGCATGCTTAAGCAGTAATGTTATTGAGTTCTGGGGCTAATGTCACTTGAGTGGAAAGATCGGCCTGTGAGGTTGCTACTGAATTCAGCCTCCACTCTCTTAAAGAACACATTCAGAAAGTAATTCTGGCTTTTGCTAAACATGTTTTGTAGTTTCTTAACATATGGGTGTATTGATTAGTCTTAAAAAGCATTCTATGATGAGATTAATGCAATTCTGATATGTGCAAGAAATCATTGTTGGCCTCTATCTGCATGTGTGAGCTGCTGTTATTTATCTTTGAAATTAATTTATTTAAACATAATTGAAAACCAGTAACGTTTGGCCATTGCTATCAAGAAAAACATGTAGAAGTTAACTACTTAGAGATAAAAGCAGCTCAAAGATGACTGAAACAAGGGAAATGAATTCTAGGGTTATTTTCACCTTGTGTTTCCTCGCTGTCTATAACTGTGAAGAGCAGGCTGTCATAAGCGAAGTGAGCAGATTTATTGGTGCAGTTCTCCTTTGAAGAGATTTCGCTCTTGTGAGGAAGCCTTTTGTTCTGTGGTATGTACGTCTTGGCAAGATTCTAGTCTTGTAATGTGATCTCTGAAAGTATGAAACTCTTCCTCAGTCATCTATCGTGTGACACAACATTGCAGCAACTTATTCAGTTCTTACATTAGATTATTATTTTTTTAAGTTTAAAGTTAAATATGATATTGTACTGCAGCAAAAGCATGTTTATTAGAGTATATTAATTGGTATGGTGGAGGCATACCTTGCACACCCTGCAAGCTTGGTGACTGCATATGTTAAGTTTTTCTTCATGTTATTATACGCATTAACAGTTTGAGCATGTTTTAGCATTAGTGTTTAAATACATTTGATTACATTAACCAGAAAAATATATATAGAAATCACCAAAAAATTGTAACATTTAAGTAATATTTAAAAAGATTAGGAGAATTCGTTTTTAAAAACAAAGTAAGGTAGTGGTCAGAAACTGAAATATTGTTATTGGCGTTTGGGATCACGAAGGTGCTTATGGTTGTCCAGTGGGGTGCAGTTCAGAGATTGCACCATTTAATCTGTTATATATAAAATACAAAATAGAAGAGCGAGCAAAAAAGTAAAAGCAATAAATGTTACCTTATTTTGTTTCCTTGCAAGTCTTTCGTCATCACATATTAGTTATATAACATTTCGAGTTCATCCATATATGACAAGTGCTAGATAAGTACACTTCCTTTAACTAAAAGGTTAATCACATGAAATAGTTCATTAACTATTTACTATTAAATAGTTCATTAAACATTAAACAGAACTCGCATGACCATAATAACTTTTGTTATAGTACAAGCTGTTTTTGTATGTGAACTAAGGGTTGAAGAGTTAGTTTGAGCATATCTATGTGTCCATGTGACTATTATTGCTGCAGGTTTTCACGTGCATAGGCTTGACTGCTGGGTTTATTATCACACACAGGCAATAGCAAACCCCCATCAGGTTTTCATCTGACTGCTCTCTGTGTATTGATCTTGTGCTCTTTTGAATGCTTGGGGGCTTTGTAATTAGCCCCGTGTGAGGAAGCGGCATGGTAACCAGAGCCCTATGTTCTACTAGTGATCTTATGTGCTAGAGTCTATAGCAGTTCGCTAAAGAACACAAATGATTCAGAAAGTCCTACAACATCATCGAGGACACATTCTGTTCATGTTCTATACTTAGAGAAAGCTATCATGTAACTCCTTAACTGCTACTTTAAACAGTGGTCATGGTTGAAATGTTGTGGAAAAAAGCTTAGCTATTTATATTCTCTATGCATATATGTGCATTTAAAAAGTTATTTGCTAAATAAAAAATGAACAACTAAAAAGTGTTTTTATTGTGGTGTCGTCTTATAGAACGTCTACGTGAACATCAGCCGGATCATGTCTGTCGGGAACCGGCTGCTGGAGTCTGGTCACTATGCCACCCAACAGATTCAGCAGATCTCTGGTCAGCTGGAGCAGGAGTGGAAAGCCTTCGCAGCTGCTCTGGATGAGAGAAGCACACTCTTAGAAATGTCTGCAAACTTCCACCAGAAAACGGACCAGGTGAGGGGTTAGACACAATATACTTTTAGATTTTACTGAAATTATCACCAATCTACTGTATTTAAGCAAAATTATCACATTTTACATTTAATAAACATGTTTTACACAATTGAAATTTGGAAGTCTGAAAATCCCTTGGAGGATTTGGTTACCTTTTGAAAGTTTTTTAACAGGGTAGGTAAAAAGACTTTTCCGCTGCCTGGTGGGTAGTTAGCATGTTAGCTTGTGCAGTACATTCTTAAATGTCTCAAAATTGAACCATTTGCTGCTGTCACGGTTCTTTCCTCAAATCAGAGCTATCAGAAATATTTCACAGTTATAAAAAAAATGCTGTCACATTCACTGTTAAAAGAGTATTTTTTCTTTGTTGTTACTGTCATGTTTTCTATGACAAATCATCTCCATGGCTTCACTGCAGATGCTAGTTATTATGATATCTTGAATATAATTAACATTTTTTATATATATATGTTTTTTATTTTTACACCAGTGCAGGTGTTAAAAAAGAATATAATAAAAAACAATAGATGTTGCTAAATGGTAGTGGTGCTGGCCTGCAGTTGACTCATGTGGTCCTTGAGGAAAACCTGGTACCTTTAGGCATCAATTAATCAATCCAAATGTATTTATATAGCACTTTTTAGGATTTGCTTTAAATCAACTTTACAACCTAATGTGGATATTGTGGATTAACAGTTTAATAAGAATTTCTATTGGATATCATTCAATGGGGTACAATATACTGTTAACTTAGAAGCAGTAAAGTTCCATTTGAAATGAGGAAATTCACCGATTGACACAATTTATGAACTTGTAAGTTTGTTCTTACAAAATATAAAGTAAAATTTTGATAAATGGACTTACTATAGCTATTCAAATTGGAACACATTAGCAACTAATAGGTTCAAGTTTGTGAAATTTCTTAAAGAACAAAAAATGCAACCCTGCTTGTATGATGTGAGAGTAACCACACATATATTTCTTGGCAAATCTAAAACAATGCAGCGTCTAGGAACGTCTCAGTTTGCTGCTATTCTATGGATATTTCAATCAATGTGTAATCATTTACTGGCTTACTTCTAACATTTTTTCTCATGTTTTATCTTCTGTTTTTATCTCTGACCTATTATTACTAGCTTGTAAAGCGTTTTGAATTGACAATGTGTTTGAATTGTACTATACAAATATGATTGCCTTGCTTTGCTTAAAATAAAAATATTGTTAGTTTTTTTACCCTCACAGTAAAACTAAATCAGCCAAAAAAGCAAAGCAGCTTTTCCAGTAACCTAGATACTCTTTCAGTGTCAATATCTTCTACGCAGGACTGCAATTTCAAATGAAACAAAAACAAGGAACTCTTGATTCTGCAGTTTAAGTGTTTATCAGTCCTAAATCTTTAACTTTGGGTTCTTAGGAACAACCTCAGGTTGCATGCCATACATTTACTTTCCCTCCCTTTATTCAGGGGGAAATAGACCGAAGATGGTTTGATCCCAGAGTGTGGATTGTTGAATGAAATAATCACTTTCTTGCATTTTTGTGTTCTACGTTGTTACATTTTCTAATAACTGGTTCTTCTGTGAAGTATATGAGCAACATGGACTCGTGGTGTAAGGCCTGTGGAGAAGGGGAACTTCCTTCAGAGCTGCAGGACTTGGAGGACACAATTCATCACCACCAGGGTGTCTATGAACACATCAGCACAGCCTATTCAGAAGTAAGATTTTCTCTTTCCGATCACAAGAATAACTCTTCTGGTGTAGTTTTGGAAAATCAATCGTTTCTCATGCAAACATCTAAATGTTAATTTGTTGATGACAAGTTGAAATATGTTAATAGATTTGAGATTTTTATGTATTTGTCTTTGGCAGAGAATGCACATTACAGTTCCAATCAAAACACTGTACTGTTCTTTTAATAAGCTGCTTCTCCATGAAGAGGAAAAAAAACAATTGATGAAAATTTCAGCTACTTTTCAGCTGATTGGTGTGCATTGCATTGCATTGGCTTGCATCTATCCTGGTTTTATTTTATCTGCAGTTTATTAATTAGATTAATAACAGACTTAGAGACATACAAAATCAGATAGCGGACCACCTTAAAGTGTGGACACAAAATCAGCTATTACGTACAAGAATAATGTTGCCATTGTCAGTTCCTTTAGACTTTTGCCTTTGTTTGCAGAATAAGAGATGTGTTCACTTTATCTACTGACTGAGCATTTTTAAACGAATCAAGGCTGTTTTGTGTCCTGCAGAAGATGGAGTAAAAAGAGTGTTTTTTTTATTTGCTTGAAGTGGGACCTGGGTCACATTGTAGGTCAGCCAATGTAGGGAAACTTTGATCTTCCCTCGAAAAATATTGCTTATTGCTATTCTATTGATTTCATTTGAATACTTTCTAGAGCATAATTTAAGATAACTTCAATGGTGTCAGATAAAGCTGTCTTCAACTGGATAAGTTATTTAAAAATAACAGTTAAAGATATTTAGTTTGTAAAAAAAAAAGCCACTGGATGTCACTTAAGATTTTGTTGATGTTTTACCAAAAAAACATTTACCTATCACTGGTGACACATTGTATTAGATGTGCTCCATGAAGATTATCTGTGAACATATCTAGTTTGATCCAGTGACAGTTTTCTCTGGAAACATGATCATGATTCATGTTATGTTCAAATCTACAGGTGAGTCAGGATGGGAAATCCCTGCTCGATAAGCTACAGCGCCCTCTGACTCCAGGCAGTGCAGATTCTCTGACGGCCTCAGCGAATTACTCCAAGGCAGTGCACCACGTACTGGATATCATTCATGAGGTTTTGCACCACCAGAGACAACTAGAGAACATCTGGCAACATCGCAAACTTCGTCTTCACCAACGGCTCCAGCTCTGCGTCTTTCAACAAGATGTTCAGCAGGTCAGTGTTTTGTGATGTGTAATCAACATAATTCTATTCATTACTAGTCTTTTAACTTTTAACTTTTTGACATGTTTTAGCAGTATATAACTTTTACCTTCACACAAACATGCGCACACACGCACACACATGCACACGCATGCGCACGCACACGCACACGCACACACACACGCCCGCACACACACACACACACACACGCACACACACATATATATATATATTTATATATTGTATATGGGATCGCATTCCCAGTATAAATTTATCTGCATAATTAACATTTATAGGTAGCGAATCAAGTCAGGTCAAAACATGAGCCACTAATCCACACTTAAATGGAGTTTGTTATAAAGCAAGTAGGACAGTCTCAAACATTGGCCTAGGAATAACTGTAATGAGCTCCATCTGCTTCAATCTCTTCTTCTCTTTTCCCGAATAACCTCACAAAGTAATAGAAGCAGCTGAATCCCTTTGAGCCTTCATTATGATGAATATAAAGTGAGTCTCCTCTGTTCCAAACAGAGTTTCACAGCTCAGAGAACAGAAAATACATTTGAGGTGTTTCCTACCACTTTTTTTGTCATTATTAGATCAAGATATTTTACTTTTTTAACGTTCGAATGTTCAAAATTTTTGTCATCCAAGGAGTGGAAATGTAAACATAACACCGTTAACTGCTACTGAATCTTAGACTCCCTGCATGTATGGCTTTTGCTGTAACTCTTACTATATATAGCTATAAGAGTAAAAGTGCTAGTAAAAAAAGAAGATTAAATTAATTTTAGACACTTTCAGCACTTATTTAATTTTTCTTCATCCCTTCCATTTACTTTCAACCTGGTTCAAAGTAACTGGGTCAGTTCAGCTAAAAATCCCCTGATATTTAAACATGTCGGAAAGTAGAATAATTTATAAATTATGTCCTTTTCTTTAATTTTTTTTCTTTTATGTCGTACAAATGGTCTGTCCCAGTCTGTGCTCACTTTTTTTCCATTGCATGCGGAATACGTTGCCATGGCAACCCTGCTCAGCAGCCTCATTATGTTGAGGGTTTGCCCCATAAATTGATGCAGGCACCGGAGACCTCTAAACCTTCCAGACATCAGAAAACTCCAACATCTGCACGACAAATGATTTCTTTTAATCACTCTCTCACTCATTCACACATGCAGACAGATGCCACCACACACACAAGCACACATGCTGGCACAATGCTTGGATGATTGCTGCGTGTGGCACATTGAGCTAGATCAAAGGTGGCATAATGAAATATGCATGAGACGGCGGACTCTATGTGTTTCGCTATGTGCAGGAATGGCATCTTTTAAAAGAGCGTATGAAGTTTTTATTATTAGTCATACCAGCTCCATCTTGCAGATATTTGATGATTTGATTTGATTTGACTAATATTTCTTTTTAAGATTTTTTGCTTAAAACTCTTTTTCATACCTCTTTAGAAAATAGGAGAGAAAGATATTAATTAAGCTCCAGTGTTTCTCGAATGTTAACACTAAAAACACTTATTGGATTGTCGATAAACTAAATTGACTAGAGAAGTGGTTCGTTTCTTTTTCAAAGAGGTATTAAACCCAAATGGGAAAATTCTGTTTTTATTTTATTCATTATTTGTTGAAACTAGAAGAGGGCTGAAATTGTACCTGAAATATACTTGAAATGATCCATTAGTTACAACCCCATATGCCGTATATCTCTATTTAGAACCCCTCATATGGTACTCCCCGACAGCTATAGAGCAGACAGCAATTTTGCTTGCTTAATCTGCAGGATGACCTCACTGCGAGCATGCTGCTGATGTTTATAGAGGTGTTTAGCTGTCGCAGTGACTCTTGCTGCTTTCCAGGGCCCCCTGCTGGTTGAAACATTTACAGAATTATTTTACAAGCATTAGTCCAAAAACAAGCAAAAAAAACAAGACTTTTTAAAGATACTCCATGTATGACCACAATTAATTTTGAAACCATTAATTAAAAAAAAAAACTCTTGCATGGTTTAAGATCTTTGGGATGCTCAGGAACCTTAATGTTGTAGGTTGTCACATTATATGCCATCAAAAATAAAATTTGCTGCCTGAAATAGCTCCAAAATCTTTGCTGAAATGACCAAATGTATTGTTAACAAGTTCCCTTTTAATTCACGAAATAACACAAAAGCACTCAAATATAATAAATACTTTGTTAAACACATTATGAAATCATTTGTTAATTAAGTTACATTTGAATTCAACAAATAAATGCATTATTAAATGTATCCTTATTCATTTTATTTTTAATAAATGACTATTTAATTTTAAATGTAGCGTTACGGTGGCGCAGTGGGTAGCACGGTCGTCTCACAGCAAAAAGGTTGCTGGTTCTAGGCTCGGCTGGGGCAGGTGGCATTTCTGTGTGGAGTTTGCATGTTCTCCCCGTGATCGTGTGGGTTTTCTCCGGGTGCTCCGGTTTCCCCACAAGTCCAAAGACATGCGGTATAAGTGAATTGGGTAAAAACGATTGTCCTTAGTGTTAAAGAGTGAATGTGTGTGTGAATGTTTCCCAGCGATGGGTTGCGGCTGGAAGGGCATCCGCTGCGTAAAACATATGCCAGATAGTTGGCGGTTTATTCCGCTGTGGCGACCCCGAAAGGGAAGAAAGCCGACATGAAGATGAATGAATGAATAAATTTTAAATGTGCATTTTAAACAAACACTTGATATAAAGCATTTGTAGTTATTTAACTGTTTAATTAATTAATTTATAGGCGTGTGTTAGGTTTCTATTTGTTTAATTTCTATTCTTAGTATTCTTAGTAAAATTATTTTTACCCAATGTAAAAGTTTATAAAATGTCTTTTTTGTGTTCTTAAAAACTTTGGATGAAATGTTAGACCAAACTCTTTTTAAAAAGTTACATTAAATCCCAAAATTAATAAAACTATCCTGATTAAAGTGGATACAATTATAGCATGTTATTTGTTAGTGTTGTTGAATTTTAGCTGTTAAACTAGAAGTTTCATTCTCCTCTCCTCTCCTCATCTCCTTTTATTAATTATTTTCTTGTTTAGTAAATTCAAATATAACTCAAATTCAAAGTAACCGCTATAGTTGTCTCAATATAATCTGAGACAATTGTTCTGGAGTCCCTTGGTGTTTTCTTGTAATATCTGGTAACGTTCCTATGCTCACACAGGTTCTGGACTGGATTGAGAACCATGGTGAGGCTTTCCTGAGTAAACACACAGGCGTTGGGAAGTCTCTTCACAGGGCAAGAGCTTTACAGAAACGTCATGAGGACTTTGAAGAAGTGGCTCAGGTAAAAACCATCTCTTCAATGTCATTCACGGTCTGTGTTTTCTCTTCCAATTAAAAGTTCACTGTAAAAGTTGTTTGATAAGTAAGTTTTAGTCACCAGTTATTTAAATAGAGCCTATTTACAAAGCAATAGAGTTATTTGTTTTTACTCATCATGAGATGTTTGTTGTTCTTGTGTGACACCTTGTTGACAAGATTCAGAAGTTGAGACTTTATTAGGACTATCGAGGTGCAATAATGCTTCGTAATTGCTGATATGGTTCAGCTTGTGTTTTGCACCTCCTTTTCAATACTTTTTCTTTATAATTTAACTCTGTGAACCACTTTAAATAAACAGACATACTGTAACTTTCAATTAATGGGGATCTTTGAATTTTATATTTTTCTTGGTGTCGATATATATATATATATATATATATATATATATATATATATATATATATATATATATACACACACATATATATATATATATATATATATATATATATATATATATATATATATATACACACACATATATATATATATATACACACACATATATATATATATATATATAATACCACCTTAAGAAGACATTTTTGAACACTGTGTGCTCTTAGTATACTTGACATTTACAGATTGTAAATTGGTCATGTATCCCTGTTTCTCAGAATACATACACAAATGCAGATAAACTCTTGGAAGCAGCTGAACAGCTGGCACAGACTGGCGAGTGTGACCCAGAAGAGATATACCAGGCCGCACATCAACTGGAGGATCGAATCCAGGATTTTGTGAGACGTGTTGAGCAGCGTAAAGTCCTGCTTGATATGTCTGTGGCCTTCCACACACACAGCAAAGAGGTAGGTTCATTCGATCAATCAATCAATTAAACAAAATGTATTTGTAAAGTGCCACACTTAAACTACACAGTAATCATAGATAACGAAGTACAAAATATACACACAATATTTCTAAAACTACCCATATACACATTGCACTCATACAATAACTATCACTGCTTCATACACCACATGCTGCTTTAAACAGGTGGGTCTTTAAACCTGCATTAAAAACTCAGTTCAGTTCTAGACCTGAAATAAGAAAAATAAATATTTAGCAAATTCATCAATGTTTTACTTTATTTTATTATTTTTTGAACATTTTGAATTTGTTTATGACAAGCAGTAAAACACAGTAGTGGTGTATTATGCCCTGAATAGACAGACTTCACCAAAACTGTTCTCCTTGTTCTTGTTTTTTTATTTTGTCAGTATCCTTTTTTTTTAAAGACTTCAACTGAATCTAATTGTCATGTAGGCACTGTCTCACACATTGATAATAAAGCAGGGTACAATTTTCCTCAGAGTACAGTTTAATGAATAACAAGGGTAATCCCAGGTAAAATTCCAACATGATGGTGTTTCTGAGATTTTTGGAGATATTATTTTTGAATCTGTGAACAAATCTCAAAATCAAATCTAAAATCTACAATTTGCTTGTATAAATAAATTCATTCTCACTCATTAGTAATATGTATTTCATAGCTATAACATTCATGGCTATAAAATAGATGAATAAATGCACCCAGAGATTCATAAACCAAAAGTGAATGCGTTCATGTAGGAAACCACCAATCCACTGAGCATGCGCGACATGGCCTCTCCTTTTTTTCCCTGGGAGCTAGATAGCTTTAATTGATATTTTTTCCGGCTGATCTGTTACACAAGTGGGAGACATTTCTTGAACTTGAACCTGTGTAATTGTGATGATCAGCAAATGTGAATCTCTTGCTTCCTGGTTCGGTGTAATCCACCAACTAAGCAATGTTCAAGAATGCAGAATGTGTGTGCAGAACATGCACTCATGAGGAGCTAAAAGATTTACTTTGAAAAGGACAATGGGGAGGTGTGCAAGTTGTGCATGTCCTGTTGTGATGAGAGATGTACTCACACAAGCCAACACAGGCAGATGGCTAATTCTGAGAGCTCACACAAGAAGAAGACCACCAGCCATTGGGTGGCAACCAAGCTCCGACTGCCTTTTTTATTCGAAACTTTAGCAACTAATGCTGACGGAATGGCAACTCTATATGTTTGATGCGCTTTTGAAATAGAATACGTAATTTAGATATCATTTAGATAATGTGAGCTTTTTCCCTGCTGATATCACACTATCCTACTTGAATGGCTCTATGGGAGATATATCTTTACCTACTTTTTATTTTTTCTTATTTTCCTTATTTCCTACTGTATGCTACCTCTCAAGAGATCTGTCTTCCCCTTTAATAGAATGTCTGTGTAGTCGGAGGGGTCCAATTTAACTCATGTAACAGTGTTTAATTGATTGATTGATTGATTGGTCAATCAATCAATCGATCGATCGATCAATCAATTAATCGATCGATCGATCGATCAATCAATCATTAACAGATTAGGTGTTTAGTTTAATGTGTGCAGTTTATAATGGCTTATCAAACCTGTTGGATGACTGGTCTTTTTCTTGCAGTTTATGTTTTTCTCTAGTTTGAATAAGAAAAAAATATTTTAGAATACCTCTATCACCCTACACAGTAAATTCTAGAGTGTTACGTTGACTCTGTTCAGAGTCTATTTGGTCCTAACTCTGAGCCCCTCAACTTGAACCATAAAAAGTTAGTTTAAATTTTAGGTTGTGATGAGGAAAATAGTTTACGGTAGTGAAATACAAACGTTTATCATTCATTCATTCATTTATTTTCATGTCGGCTTTCTTCCCTTTCGGGGTCGCCACAGTGGAATAAACCGCCAACTCACTGGCATATGTTTTACGCGGCGGATGCCCTTCCAGCCGCAACCCATCGCTGGGAAAACATTTATCACAAAGTGCACATTTTAGCTAAAGAATCAATGGTTTAGATGATAACCTCATTGATATTTTAACTCCGTTTGAGTGTTATTTTTACTCTATCCAGAGTGTACTTGGTTAATTTTACTCTCAGGATCTTACTGTGTTGCAACCAGGAATATCAAAAGTCAATAGTGGCCATGTTATAATGGATTACTTGTTCTTTCTCTGTGATATTTCATACATTTTTATTTTTTAATACTGTGCATTGGTCAAATGGAGTTGTGCTAAGTAAAAAAAACCCGTCATTGTCAGGATCAGGTTGATTGCTATTTGATGGAACAGGTTCCCAGCAAAAAACCAGCTTAATTCATCTCGAGCCTGTAACACATGCGATACTTCTCTTCTGATTTGCTAATAATTTTGTGCTTCCGCTACAGCTCTGGACATGGTTAGAGGAGCTTCAGAAGGAGTTGCTGGATGATGTTTATGCTGAGTCAGTGGAGGCGGTGCAGGAGCTCATCAAACGCTTTGGGCAGCAGCAGCAGACAACCCTCCAGGTCACAGTCAATGTTATTAAAGAAGGGGAGGATCTCATCCAACAGCTCAGGTAGATACAAGTGTAATCAATCAAGCAAAGCCATATGAATTTATTTTAATGGTCTCTTCAAGATTTTTATCTTTGCCATTTTTAGAATAAGTAAAACAGCAGTCAGTTTATTTATTTTTGTATCATTATTTATTTATTGTGTTAATATTTTTTTCATTTTTAATGCTTATATTGTTCCCCATCGACCAATTTTGTTTAGCTGTTTTCCCCCTGAAAGTCAAGATAGAAGTGGAATGTCATCCTTACATCCTGTGTTAAAATACCTCATTTTGCAGAGGGAAAAAAAATCATGTTCACTCACTATTATCTTCATCTTACCTCAGAGACTCTGCGATTTCCAGCAATAAGACTCCTCATAACAGCTCTATGGCTCACATCGAGACTGTTCTACAGCAGCTAGATGAGGCTCAGGCTCAGATGGAAGAGCTTTTCCAAGAGCGTAAGATCAAACTTGAGCTCTTTCTCCAGCTGAGGATCTTTGAACGGGATGCAATCGATGTGAGTTCACATTTCCTAACATACTGTAGCTGCATTCTTTCACTTTGAACAATCCAGGAAAGGATTATTTGTCTATAATCCACTCTTGCTCCAATCAGTCTTCTTTCCAGGATCCTGTACAGCCATCACTCGCATTTAAAGTAGGAGCCTGTAGTCTAACCCCCTAAAATGTATGTCATTTATATTTGGTCATTCACATCATTGAATTAAAGACATTCAGACTGCAACTCAGAGTGGTACAAATTTTTTTGCCAATATGTTAAATGTATCGGATATTCTCATGATAGTCTGAACAGCTTAGTTTCGTATCTTTTTTTTTTTAATAGTTGCACATGGAGTAAGTTTTTATTTTATTTTTCATTGATCTTCATCTCAAAAATATGTTCAAGTTCTTAGTTGATAACTTGATTGATAACTTCAACTAGCCTTGAATCTTCGCCAAATCTTTTAGAAAATCTCTTAGCAGAACCTTTTCACTCACTGGCCCTGGCTGGTGGAACAAACTCGCTGATCCAGTCAGGAAAGCAGCAACACCAACAGCTTTCAAAAAGCAACTGAAAATGCGTTCATGCTAAATGCATTCATGTAAATGTAAATTTATTCTTGTAGCCATTAAAAAAAAAATCAAAAACCTACACTTGGTTTTAAATCTGATGCGTAGCTAAATCTGATGTGTATCGTGTTTGCAATGCGACCTCAATCTGAGTGGCATGCTTATTAAACTTTTCACCCATGTAAACAAGTTTTAAGCAGCAGTAAAAGACTGTGTTTCGCTGAAATCAATACATAAAGGTGCTCTGACACGTAGTTAAAGGTTTTGAATGAAAATCTGTTAAAATCACCTTTGTAAATACTCAGTATTTTTAAGTTTCACAAAAATCTTGCATTCTCATACCTTAATCCTCTTCTTAGTATTATTTAGAACTAATATAGCCTCTTCTGATCAGACATTAACATCAACAAAAGCAACACCACCACATGTAGTTTTATAAAAAAGAAAAAGTACAGGACTTTTCTTTTTTGAAGTTTTGTACTTTTTTATGCATACAAGTCACATCTAATTTAGCATTAAAGCTGCCTGTCTGTATGTAACATTATACAAAGATAACAACTTTCATTTGGCTTAAATTTAAAATATTTGCCTTTTTAATTGGTAGAATAGACATTTATAGCAGTTGCTATTTCTTAAAATAGAGGATATCTAGATGATGTTCTTATAAATATATAAATACACTGAAAAAATAAACGAGTTTTTAATTTCTTTAATTACATTTTTAATTATGAGAAATGCTTCATCAATGTAGTTTATGGTTTACTGTATAGTGTATTATGTTAATACATTGCTTCTTTGGTCTTTACTTTAGTTTAATGCTTACATCAGTTGAACTTTTCAGTTTTTCTTTGGATAGAAAGCAATCCACCTTGTGTGCTCCGTTCTGATTTTTATCCATTTTGATCTAGTCAAAGAAACAGTTGGCAAAAGGTGCTAAAAATCCAATAATCTGTGAGATTCTGAGTGAAAACCTTGAGCAAAAGTAAAGCTCTCTTCTCAAAGGCTGCACCATGAGTCATGGAGCATTGTGTGAATATGACTCACACATTTGTCCTCTGGGTGTTTGACAAATGACAGCTTTATACCGCCATCCTCTTATTATTGGCTGCTCTGAATTGAACTTTCTTTTAAAGGCTATGCAAATGTTTCAACAAAAAACATTTCTAATAGTTTTAGTCTGTTTCGGGATATAAACATTATATAAAGGTAATGAAATAAAAGTTTTCATTTTTGGATTGACCTTTTGTGACTGTGGGATGGTTTTGTTCATTGGAAACCCTATCTGAAGCCATCCATAGAGCAAGCTGGCCTTTGTAGTAAAAGTGATATAGCTCTCTGTAACAGAATCCAGTACAGATTAAGGCGGATCATGTTTGGAAGCTAACCATGTTACACTGATACCTTGATGAGAGAATGACAAGTTGGAGTTAGAGAGAAAGTTAAAAAAGCTTCATGCAATATACAGGGGCACATTTATTTCAGTAATTTAATTCAAAATCTGACATGTATATTTTGAATTCATTCATTGATCTACATGAAGCTTTTTTTTCATTTCAATGATTACAATGGACAACTAATAAAAACTTCAAATTTAGCACTTCAGAAAATGTTAATATTTTGAAAAGGTTCAATATTGAAGACACCTGATGTCCCACTCTAACCAAACCTGCAAAGGCTTTTAAACAGTCTCTCAGTCTAGTTCTGTATTCTACACAACAATGTGGAAAACTGCTGACTTGACAGTTCCTCAAAAGATGACCATTGACACAAGGAGGGCAAGACGGAAATAAGAATTTCTACTGAGGCTGGCTGTTCCAAGAGCTCTGTGTCCAAGTACCTTAGTAAAAGAGGGGTGAAAGTAGAGATAGACAAAGCAGTAGAGATAGACACAGCCTGGAGAGGTTAGTAAACAAAACCCAAAAATGTGTACGAGGTTCACCAAGAGTGAATTGAATTGTGAATTGAAGCTAGAGTCAGTACTACTATAACCACACATAGATCTATGAACATGGGTTTTAACTGTCGGATTCCTTGTGTCATGTCACTCTTGATCAAGACACAGGACACTAAAGAAAACAATGAGGGGACTGCTGCTAAGTTCTCTATTGTTGTGTTCTCTGATGACTGTAAAGGTTGCATTTCTTTTGGAAATAGAAGAACCGGAGTCTTGAGGAAGAGAGGAGAGGCACAATGTATGTTGCTTGATGTCCAGCATAAAATTTCCACAGTCAGCAATGATTCGATGTCATCTGCTGGTGTGGTTCTGCCATAAGCAGTTGTTTTCCAGTCATTTAAGTCAGACTGCACATTCAGGTCAGACTGCGTAATCGCAGTCATTTACCACAAAGTTTTGGAGCAGTTCATGCTTCCTACTGCTGACCAACGTTTTGAGATGCCAAATTAATTTTCCAACATGATTTGGCACCTACAAGGATTGCCAAAAGATACCAGTACCTGATTTAAGGACCAAGGTTCCCTATTCTTAATTGGCCACCAACCCATCTTACCTTAACCCTAGAGAAAATCTATGAGGTATTGTGAAGAGGAAAATATAATGCTCCAGACCCAACAATGTAGAAGAGCCAGAAGCCACTGTCAGAGCATTCTGGGCTCTTGTTACAGCTGAGCAGTTTCATAGATTGATCAACTACTTTTCTTGCTGCATTACTGCAGTAATCCTGTTCTTTTTTCTAGTTTTTTTCAGACTTTCTTTCTTCAGCTTTTTCAACTAACATTTTTACTGATATTGCTGTTTTCATTAGTTTTCGTTTAGAATAATCAACATTAAAGGAAATAAAAATCTGAAAAATATTATTCTGTGTCTGATGAATGAATAAAAAGTATAGGTTTCACTTTTTGAATGGAACTACAAAAATAAAACATTGATATTACATACAGTCATGGGTAATAGAAACATCATATGAATTGGTAAATTGTACATTGTACCCAAATATTAAAACATCTTTATAGTTCAGTATTGAGATCAACATTAACAAATATTTCAATTCTGAAAAAGTTTTTTTTTTACTCTGGGTGTTCCATTTTTCCCCACATCCATAAAAAATAAGCGTTTTGGTTGCTTTATTTCACTTTAAACCAGGCTTTTATAATAAGTTATAGATTTCTACTTTATTCAAACTAATGAACTTTACAATCCCTAGGGAGCTGTATATGGCAGTTCTATTTCTCCCCCAGAGACTATAGAAAGACTATATAACACATTTTTTGATTGATTGATTGATTGACTCCAACATAGTCCTGTTTAGGATTACTGGTTTCAGAGTTCTGCTGGTGATCAGGTAACATTAAACAATGGTTAATGTATCATCAAAGGGTAAATTAAACTTTTATTGGAGTCCAAAAGCAAATTTATTAATTAATCCTGAAAACAACACCTTCAATCTACCATCTCTCTTTTTAATTTTTAAGTGTTAAAAACCTAAAAATGGTTAAACTAATGTATTATACTGGTTTTGTGTCATAATTAGAATAAGTTTTTTTCTCTAATGTGTTTATTTCCATTCTGTTAAATAGCATTGTAAGCGGGACCATCAAGTTGCATGCTTTCTCATGCAATATTCATGCTTCAGTTTAGTGCTAATAGGATGTGTGCATGTGTTGTACAGGTCATCTCAGACCTGGAGTCATGGAATGAGGAGCTCTCTCAGCAGATGAAGGAGTATGAGACAGAGGATCTTACTCTCGCTGAGCAGAGACTGCAGCATCATGCTGATAAAGCTCTTACCATGAACAACCTCACCTTCCATGTCATTCATCAGGGACAGGAGCTCCTGCAGTATGTCACTGAAGTTCAGGCCTCAGGTAAACACATTCGTATAATCTTAAACATAAATTGAGGTTTAAACTTGCTTGTGGGATGTACAGTACAGTAAATCAGGTTTATTGGAATACCATGGTGTTATGTTTTTTTGTAATGTCAACACCACAATTATGTGCTCTTATAAAAATATGTCATACGGATTTTATTGTAGCATTTTTTCAATTTAATTTCCATTTGAACTTTTATTTTAACTCTGTTGTCAAAACAACTTCTTGATTCATGTAGTTTATTTAAAATCTTTAAAACAAAAGCAAAAAAGATCTGCATTTGCAGGTACTGTAATGAAAGATTTTTTATTATTTTGTTTCCCTCGACATCCTAATACAATGCCCTGCTTTTTCTGCACCTGAAGTCTATGTTTTAAAAACATTTGTACTGCAATAAAAGAAAATGAAAATATGTTGGAGTGTGGGTTTACCCCGCTATTTTTTGGACTAAATGATCTAGGCTTTCTAAACATGATGTAAAGACTTAAATATGAGCAATTTGACCGAAAAAATTTAAACACAAAACCCAAACATAATCATTTCCAAATAGTAGCATAGCTTTACAAATGTCAATATTATGGTTGGATCACTACCGTCAGGTATTATTGTTTGAAAAAAAAACATGGCTCTTGACACTACAAGGCCGTTTTATCATTGCTTGCTTTCAATTTCACACATACTGCACCTTCATGTCTACAAATATACTTATACAGAATTTCTACCCGAACCAAGTGTCTCTTGCTACTCTGTTAACCACTCAAATGCTGCCAGTTATTGAATATGATGATCAAGTAATCCTTTTAAGCAGTCCTAATTTCACAGTTGAGTGAAAGTGTACCTACTGAAAGATTCATAATAATTATTATTTGTATTGTGCCTTAGGGAATAAATGTATGTGAAAAGAGTCTTATAAATATAAAAAGTGCTTAATAGCTTTACATATAAACATGAAAGAATATCTGATGACACTATAGATCAGTTTTTCTAGCCCCAAATAAGCTTCAGTAGTAAGAAATCATAACGAAAATAAGACTTGTTGGTGAGGCGATCAACGTTGGATGAGTGACGATGCATCAGAAATCTGTGTGTGTTACTATGTCATTGCAGAGCTGGCTTAAGGGGGGAGGAGTGGACACAGCTAAACGCTAAACTCTAAAGCCAAACACAGCCGTTCCAACCAAGCACTCAGCAGCCCTCCCTCCCTTCCCCCTGCACCATAATCCTATAGACTCACGCTGCCTAGTAAAATCACTGCTCACACATATGACTTGACATCTGACATCAGAGCCAGATAGCAAAGAGCAAAGCAAATTTTCTTTTTAACTGCGTCTTTTGAGGAGAAGAAAAAAATAGAAACGCAAAGCTGGAATACTCGCAGAACTTTAACCCAATGCAGCTCTGGGCTACCGGTGTAAAATGTGAGTAAATATGTGTTTGTGTACTTTATATGGTAAATGCTGCGATGCTGGTAAATCTGCACGTTTGCAAATGCTGATATAAATATATGTCCTTTACCGTTAGATTATTGATTTTGGTTGTTGTATTTTTACACGTTGTGGTATAAAATTAGGTTTTGAGGTTAGCTAGACAACAGCGTCCCCTTTTCATCCTTGTGTAAAGGATTTGTGCATTTATTTTTTTGTTATGTTTTGTTAGATATTTTTAACAATTGCATCCTGGTAGTCACAAAACAGGACTGCAGAATAAGGAGATTATTGCATTTCAGTTCTCAAATGGCTGCAGATAGGCGGTCACGCACTCTTCGAACTCACAATTGATCTAAGGAATGTTGCAAGCATTCATACTCATTGATGAACTGAGAATACTGTTTCAATTGCCAAATGCAATAACCAATAACCAGTTTCATAAAAAAAAATGTTTCAGCGTTAGAATGACCTTTATTGAATTTCATAAAATTGATTTAGTGTTTTTTAGTGTTTTTATTTTGTCATTTTTTTTAAACTTCATTTTCGTTTATCTTTATTTTTTTCTCACTTGTAAGATAATTGTCTGAACATTGAATTGAAAGTCAAAGTGTAAATACATTTTTTATAAAAATGTTCTTCTTTTGCTGTGTATCATTTTAATTTGTAATGTTGAAGGTGTGGAGCTGCTGTGCGATCGAGATGTGGACATGGCCGCCCGGGTGCAGGACCTGCTGGACTTCCTGCATGAGAAACAGCAGGAGTTGGATGCTGCTGCAGAGCAGCATCGGAGGCACCTGGAGCAGTGTGTGCAGCTTCGACACCTGCAGGCAGAGGTCAAACAGGTACTGTCTTATTGACTGAACTCACTCAGTCATAAGCTTAGGCTGCCTTTCTTTAGTCATCCTTCAATTTTTTTTCATTAGTTATACACACTATATGTGTGTGTTTGAGCTTGAGTTCACAAACATCAAAGATGCAGTTACCCGTACATAACGTCTTTTATCTCCCACAAGCTTGATTTCAACATGGCACCTTATTATTATTATTTTTTATTATTAATAATAATAATAATAACCACTAAAATAACCCAAACTTGTGCCTGTCTAAATAGAAAAGTTCACAGGTTAATTGTAAATACCTTGAGGTCAGAGTTATTCATTAAAGAGATTAACAATTTATTCCAGAGTTCTGTTGAACAGACAAATCATCATTTCCTGCAGGATGAGGTGATGTTTAGACAGGAAGATCAGTGCAGTGTGAGTTGTGATTAAGTCTCTTTTAAAAGTGGTAAAACATTTATAGATAGCCTCATAGTTGTACAAAATATATGTATAAGTATAGTTGTAAAAAGTTAATTTGTTTTAGTATTATGTGCGACATTTACCCATCAGGGGACCAGATCAGCAGTTTCTGTTATTCTGCAGCATTGTTTTAATTTAAACACTTCCTTAAAATAGGAGTAATAAGTGCAGGGTTGAAAAATCTGAGTAACTTAAAAAAAATAAAGTTGAATGACTGATGGGAACTGGGTACTTTTAAAGCTTTCAAAAACTAGGCCAGAAGGAGCAGCTGGTAATCTCATTTCATCCTGTCGTTTTTTTTTTTTTTTCAATTATGTATATGTATTTGAGCCTGGCCTGCTCTGGGGGCAAGGACTGATTAGAGATGTTGAGAAGTTCAGACGCCTCTGTGGTTTTAGGAATGGCCTGGTCAGGGTGTGTGTGATCTTTGGTAGGCTCAACCATGTTTTTTCCTTCTTTAACCTTACTGGGAAATCTGTTGATGTTCTTATGGTTGTGATATTTTACTCATAAAGTCTGAATTGTGGCTTTAAAAATGACATTATGATTACATGTACGATTTAATGTTCCGTAATGTTCAGGTTCTGGGATGGATTCGTAATGGGGAGTCCATGCTCAATGCAGGTCTCATTACAGCTAGCTCACTGCAAGAGGCAGAACAGCTACAGCGGGAGCACGAGCAGTTTCAGCATGCAATCGAGGTACTGAAGTGTTCAGTCTTTCACAAACAATGCAATTTTCATGTTTATCTTTATATAAAGTTTATATCAGAATCAGTTGCTTTTTTGTGTTTTACAGGGTTCAATGCTTTGTAATATCATTTGCACCTAATAAACATCTATTTTAGTATTAGACATTTCTACAAAATATAAATATCAGCTTCCTTATCAGGAGTTGTAAAGAATGCTTTGGCATTCTAAAGCAGTGTGCCACAACTGGTGTAGAAAGCCTACGATGAGAAAATGTCCAAAAATTGCTCAAATTAAGATGTTGCAAAACAACACAATTACTGTAAAAACAAAGTAATCTGGGAGATTGTTTGTATTCAGTGAAAGATTGTTCTTCTTACAGATGATACATTTTGTGTGAAATGTGTTGTTAGAATTCATTTCCTGGCATAGGAAAGGGTTAGGGAGAGGTTGTTGTTAAATCTTTTCTCTGTTTAGTTCTGGATGTAATTTGATTCATTTGATATTTGCGTTCCTCACACAACATTCAGACGCATTAAATATTCTACCAGTTTATCACCTTTCATATTTTATAGATGGGTTTGCAGTACCTGTTTCAGACATTGTGATTAAGCCTAATGTAGGCAATCCATACAATGCTGGGTTTCACATATTCCTGGTAAAATATTTAGACAGTCTGGAAAGGTTTTGTAACGGAAAGTATTTGGTATTTTACAATATTTTCTGCCAAAAAGTCTACACAAAGTGTAAAACAATAATAACTAATTTACCTTCTCTGCTCACTGATATAGGAGCTAATTTGCTCCCTGAATGAAGCATCAGCTATGACTTTTGTATTTCCACAAAGTTAAGATTCTCATAATTTACCAATCTTTTTATGATGTAAAACATCAATAAAAGACGTTTACAATATTCAATTTGCATTTGAATACATAGTAATAAAATGTCTGCCTATAGAGGATTTTAACATTAACAAACATACTCTCTGCTGGTCTTCTCATTTTGTCTGTCTTTTCTCTCCTATCAGAAAACACACCAGAGTGCTCTGCAGGTCCAGCAGAAGGCAGAAGCTCTGCTCCAGGCCAATCACTATGACATGGACATGATCCGTGAGTGTGCAGAGAAGGTGGCCTCTCACTGGCAGCAGCTCATGCTGAAGATGGAGGATAGGCTCAAGCTGGTCAATGCCTCCGTGGCTTTTTACAAGACATCAGAGCAGGTCACTGAGCCAGGCTTCCAGTCATGCTCATGTACTGTTTCCACTAGAAAATCGATTTAAATTTGTTTTGTTATGGTTCTTAACTCAAATGTTTTTTGTTGCATAAAACATAGAGTTTTACGTTATTTTTATTTGTTTATTAAGTGGTTAATACTTTTTTTTCTATATTATCTTGATTTTGTATGACGCATGTGTGTGGTTTGCAGGTGTGTAGTGTGCTCGAAAGCTTAGAGCAGGAGTACAAGCGAGAGGAAGACTGGTGCGGAGGAAGTGATAAACTGGGCCCAAACTCAGAGTCTGATCATGTGACACCCATGGTCAGTAAACACCTGGAGCAGAAGGAGGCCTTTCTGAAGGTACGGTAAAGAACACAGAGTGATGTGAAGGTGTTCTCATGGAGCACAGAGCTTTAAACTACTAAGTAAAGTCAACAGAGTATTGACTCCTCATGGTCTCTTTCTCTGTAGGCATGCACACTTGCTAGACGGAATGCTGATGTCTTTCTCAAGTACTTGCACAGAAACAGTGTCAACATGCCGGGGATGCTCGCTCATGTCAAAGCTCCTGAACAGCAAGTTAAAAGTATGTTTAAATATTTTTTATTTCTTTAACAAGTATTTAATTAATATTTGTTGTTTTGTGTGTCTCTATAGAGCCATTAATTATATTGTTTGAACTGTTTTAACTTACATGTTAAATTGTAATATAGATATGAGGTGTTTTATTGTATAAACTTTTTGTTATATCATTTAATAAATGTTATTTTATTTTAATTTGTTAAGCAAGATGTTCTCCTTCTGCTCTCCAGACATCCTGAATGAGCTGCTACAGCGAGAGAACAGGGTTCTGCACTTCTGGACCATGCGGAAGAGGAGGCTGGACCATTGTCAGCAGTATGTGGTGTTTGAACGCAGCGCTAAGCAGGTTTGTTCAGACCCAAGCAGGGATTGTAGTATAACAAAGCTTGCATTTTTAACTCTTAAACTTTGGATTAAAGATGCTTGGTCTAAATTCTACCAATTGGCTAAAACATTTTTTCTTGATTTAAATATTTTGCAGTTATGTAAACTATGGTTAAGATAACAAAATTGTTACAATTTCTAAAAAGTACACGATTTACAATGTAATAATGATGCACAAATATGTAACAAACATTTGCAATGAGTTAATTGTATGAATTCAAAAAGTATGATTTCATTTGCAATCAAACAAAAATGTGTGTGTTATGTAAATTGTTATTCATGAAACTTGCTTTTCTGTGCTGTATATATATATATATATATATATATATATATATATATATATATATATATATATATATATATATATATATATATATATATAATACTTAAAAACATAAGGAATGTTATTTATTTTTAAACAGGTAATGCTAATGGTAATTCTGCAAATTATATAAACAGAAACTCATTTTAAATTTTCATGAAATCTTGTTTATATTTTACTGACAGTTTCACACAGTATTATTCAAATGTTCTAGAAACTAGAATAAGAGCATGTATTTTTTATTTACAAACTTACCATAATTATTCACTTCATTGTTCATAATAAAAGAACGTTTTATGTAACATTTATTTAAAATATTTTAATCTAATTAAATTAAAGTATTGAAAATATAACATGTTGCTAAAAGAGAACCTAAAGCTTTACAACCACCTTTTGAATATGAGTTTTTGTTCTTCAGTACAGCTTTAAGTAGACCACAAACCTCACATTATTTCTGGTCCCTCAAATAGCAGACGCACGGCAGCTCAAGCATTCAGTGGGTTTTTTAGATGAAAAACTTGGCAGATTTTCTCACCATCACAGTTGTGTATGTTGCACAGTTTTGGTTAAAAATACAATGCAGCACCCTCTTGTGGACACATTCCAAACTACCATGTTTCATTACATTGTATTCCTAGATATTGTATTCTTAGATTGTAACTTCATGTGTACTTTCAAATAGATCTATATCTTTACACTTTATCTTGCAAGTATATCTGAATGTGTCTTTGTGACGTGACAGGCTTTGGAGTGGATCCATGACACCGGAGAGTTTTACTTGTCCACACACACCTCCACAGGCTCCACCATACACCACACACAGGAGCTGCTGAAAGAGCACGAGGAGTTCCAGATTACAGCCAAGGTATGTCTATGTCAATACAGTGCAGTTATATACTCTATAACTCTATAAAGTTATAGTACATAATATATTTAAAATATTCCAGGCCTGGTCACCACTATTACGATTAGAATGGAAAGTCTAGACTAGTTTAGAAATTTTTATATGATATAAGCGGTATGAGAATGTACCTGCCGATGCTACTAAGTGTTATAAATATCTACATATTGTGTATTTAAAACATTTTTAATATCCATACCTTGTTCGAAGCTAAACAGGACAAATCATGATTTAAGTATAAATTATGAAAAGTGGAAATAAATGCATGAATAATTTAATACAAAAATGATATAATATGCTATATCAATAATATCAATGGTAATAGTACATGATAAAATAAAAATGTAATTAAAAACACAAAATAAACAAACAACAGTACATAAAATTGTATATAATAATAGTAATACTAATAATAATGATGGTCATGTAATGGTAATAGTAAATAGCACAAATAAATGGGTACAAATGCACTACTATATATGCTAATAAACTAATAAAACCAGA
Source organism: Danionella dracula (assembly GCA_900490495.1). Taxonomy (NCBI): domain Eukaryota; kingdom Metazoa; phylum Chordata; class Actinopteri; order Cypriniformes; family Danionidae; genus Danionella; species Danionella dracula. The sequence goes on along the minus strand of UELW01000378.1, from coordinate 4,422,129 downwards.
CACTACACATAACAATATAAATCTTTCAGTAAAAGAATGTAATTAATGTATTCCTACAATCCAACTCATCTGAGTTTATGCACATCTAATTTACCACCTTTGTATTTTTATGTCTGTATGTCTACTGTGTTAGCCATCAACCTGCTTTGGTTCATTTTAAGATTTTTTGTTTCTGTCTCCAATAACCAACCCAGGCTTATGCTGACAGTAGGAGCTCCCACATAGATAGCAAACAGAATAGGAATTCAGAAATGTATTTGATCTTAAACATATTTCATATTGCAGTTTTATTTATACATTCATTTATTTAGGCATTTATTAATGTATGTATTACTTGGTTATTTTCTATTTAGTCATGCATTCATTTCTATTTTTCTGTCTATTTGTATTCATATTTAAGTCATTTTTTCTCTTCAATAAAGTTTGAAAACCCTATATTTATGGATTTATTAATATTTTGGTTGTTAAACATGATTGCATCTAGGAAGTGAAATAAATGTTGTTAGTGTAAAGTCGTTGGATATTAGCTCACTGCATCTCATTGTGAGTACAGTATGCTTTGGTGATGTTTACACAACTCTGTGCCTCTCACCCCAGCAAACCAAAGAGCGGGTGAAGCTGTTGATCCAGCTGGCAGATGGTTTTTGTGAGAAGGGTCACGCCCATGCCAGTGAGATTCAGAAATGGGTGGCCTCAGTGGACAAGCGTTACCGCGACTTCTCTCTCCGCATGGACAAGTACCGATCCTGTCTGGAGAAAGCACTCGGCCTTTCCACTGACTCCAACAAAGCGGTGAGAGGCCTCTGTAGGGTCTGGAGTCTGACCAGTTTTGATGTTCATTTCCATTTTAGTTTTGGCTGAATTTCGCTGTAAATAATAATTAATGTTAAAAGTTTTTTGACAGTCAACCTGGTTGTGTTTTTCTCTCAAACATAAAAAGTTTTGTAACATTGCTTATAACTAATGTAAGTATCTGTATTTGCCTACATACTTTGCATAAATGTTGGACAAGTTTTATACAGATTATAAACAAAGAACTTCCCACAAACAGCTGGTTTTTATAATAACGTTCAATCAGTATGCTCCTATTAGTACTCATTTAGACGTTGAGGTGTCCTTAGAAAGAGTTTCAGAGAAGGACTGTAGTGTGAATGAATCCTTTTTTTAAGGTTGTTTTTCAGTCTTCATAAATAATAAAGACAAGTAATCAAATTCTTCTTGTGGGGCTTTCAGAGTAAAGAGTTGCAGCTGGACATTATTCCAGCAAGTGCTCCTGGTGCTGAGGTCAAGCTCAGAGATGTCAATCATGAACTCAATGAAGAGAAGCGGAAGTCGGCACGCAGAAAGGAGTACGTCTTTTAACATCTTTCCATTCAATTCATGTAGTATGTAAGGTACTATTGAAAATACATACATACAGGTCAACAAATATATACGCAATGAATTAAATTGACTTAATTGAGTATTGAAGTTAGCAAAGTCAAACTACTACAACTTCCACAAGGATTAAATGTGAAGTTTTAGCAGAATGAAAGAAGGTGAGAGGTGTTTAGAATTTGCAACCGTTCAAGAAACACGAAACAAGAACAGTTTAGACTAAAAGAGATGTTTTTTATTTAAAATTTGTTCGCATCTATGGTTCTTATGTGCACATTTTAGATCATAAAATCATCATTAGATCATAAAATGTGTACCAAATAAATGTTGTTAATGGTTTTATATATTTCAACTCATCTGATCGAATGCATTCCTAATTTACTACTTTTATTTTTTTTTGTATTTTTTTGTCTATATGCCTATTATGTTAGCCATTTATCTGCTTAAATGTATTTAAAGATTGATAATTTTTGTCTCCAATAACCAATCCAGGCTTATGCTGATGATAGGATCTCCCACATAGATAGCAAATAGACATACAAATGTAGAAATAGATAAATGTGAAAAACTAATGAATTTCTACATTCCAGGAAATTCATTTAACACATTTATTTATTGACATATTGATTTACTGTTTTTATTTTTTGTTCATAGTCATATTTAATATTGCTCTTATTTGTACATTCATTTATTTAAACCTATTTTAGTTTATGTATTACTTATTATTGGTTTCTACTTTTATTTATATAGTTCTTCAAACCTAAGTAATTTTTGTCTTTCATAATGTTTGAAAAACCTACAATTATTGGATATATCTTTTACATGCTAAAATACATCTTTTTAGTAAGAACTTTCATGAGAGACACATCAAAATTACTACATAACCACATGGTACCTATTTTAATGTATGTAAGTTTTAGAAGTAGAAAATATATTGCAACACTGCAACTGCAACTCCAATGTTTTCAGTCTGAAATTATAAAGCTAAACCCATTCTCCACAAGGCTACTGAGGCCAAATTTTTTTATTCTTCAGTTATCTGAACTCCGCGAAGTAATTGAAACATGCTGAAAAACACTGCTACTAATCTAGCTAGAGCAGATGTGTACACTGTTTAAAAAAGCAATCATGTTAATGATTAAAGAGATATATATATATATGGTTTATTTTACACAAAACCATTCCCAGAAGAGTTGTTCTGACAAGTGAACACCGAGAATAGCTCCTTATGATCTCTCTCTTTCAGGTTTATAATGGCGGAGCTCATCCAGACAGAAAAGGCCTATGTGAGAGATCTGCGAGAGTGTATGGATGTGAGTGTTGTCTTTGAATTTTGAAATGATTAACATTATGTTCCAGTCTGAATTACAAAATCTCTAATATATGAACATATTAGTGTGTCCAGCAAGAGAAAAGTCATTTTAAACAAACAATAGTCAATTAAAGATAACATTTAAGTGTTTTTTTTTTATTATTTGTTTATTGATGTTATGGTGGTATTGTTGATTTAAGGGAGACTTTTTAAAACATGTTCAACTATCTGAACACATCCAGATCCATCCATAAAAAGAGTTAGTCTATAAGAACCCCTAAAGTGAGTATTTTTATGCATTTTTCAGACTTATCTATGGGAGATGACCAGTGGGGTGGAGGAGATTCCCCCTGGTATTGTCAATAAAGAGAACATCATCTTTGGGAACATGCAGGATCTCTACGAGTTCCATCACAAGTAAGGGAAACAAATATTAATAATAAACTTTTTTTAAACAGTGTAGCTTCCAAAAGTGCTGAACAGAAAAGCACATGTAGAAAAAGTATATGAGACAACAGAGACATAACAAGATACCAACCAATCAGCATGACCTCAGTTTTGTCACTTTTCAGTCAAAGCTAGTTTTGAATCATCCTTTTCTGAATACTGAAACAGTCTGAGATATAAGAAAAATCAAGGTCTTTTCCAGGTTTGGAGTGAGCGTAAGTTTGTGTGTTGAAACGAAACATTATCTGATCTATTACTTCTTCGTGAACTTTGATAAATTCTTCAGTTGGAGAATATTGAGTGAAGTCGAGTTTGAAACAACTGTTGTAAATACTCGTTGAGGTAAAAAAGGAAAATAGCATCTCTTATTTAATGAATTCACTTTGTTCTTTGTGATAAAATGCAATTGTACATTTCTTTCATTTGATTGCCATTGCTTTGTGTCCTCTTCTCAGTATTTTCCTTAAAGAATTGGAAAAATATGAGCAGCTTCCAGAGGATGTGGGTCACTGTTTCGTCACATGGGTGAGTGTTTCAATCTGTGGCATTGACATAATCTGATGTAACATTATGGTGATTTTAAATCAGATTAGCGCCACTCATATCTGGGTTAACTTCCACAGTTTATAGCTTAGAAGTGAGAAAAATAAAAATACTTTTTTTAAAGATCTTTAATTCACCTTTGTAATGTGATTAATAAATTGTGATTTATCCAGAGAAACCTGTGATTAATTAGTTGAAAAATTGCATCTTTCTACAGCATTAAATAAAAATATAATGTTATTATTACTGTTTGAATGATAGAGTTTTTCAACAGGTGCATATGATATTTTTTTCAGGCGGACAAATTTCAGATGTACGTCAATTACTGTAAAAACAAACCTGACTCTACTCAGCTCATCCTAGAACATGCGGGACCCTATTTTGATGTGAGTACTGTACAAACCGAAATAATTTCATGCAGGCCATGGGATTCTAACAATCGTCTTTAAGTAATGAAACCTCAGCTTAGTTATTCAGATTATGTAAGTTTCCTCTTTTTAACACTGGATGTAGGTGTTTATACGAATATGACGTATTCAGTATTTATGCTAGAACAGACTTCTGTAATTTGTTGATCATTTCTGTTCTGGTGATGGTAGGTGGAGGTCAGAGAGAGAGGGCACTTCCTGTGTGTTTGGGGGTGTGTGGGAAACTGTTGCTAAGCGATCAGAACAGACAGATTTTTCATTTCAGTGGTGAACGCTGATGAATAAATGTAGCGTTTTCTAATTTCCTTTTTTTGAACTACACTAAATGTACATATTTCTGTGTGCAGGAAATTCAACAGAGGCACAGGTTGGCAAATTCCATCTCTTCATACCTTATTAAACCAGTTCAGAGGATCACTAAGTATCAGCTCCTACTCAAGGTTTGTGCTATCTGCTAAACTTTAACCTCTGAATAGATCAATCACAGACTCACTTGATTAACAAAGGATCATCATTAATAAATGCAACGGTACATTTTTATGGAAGCTGTGAGATTTATTTGAAGGCAACACAGTTAAAAAGTCATATTAAATTAAGTCTGCTTTATTTGTTTAGCACTTTAACACATTAGATCTGACCAAAGGCCTTCACAGTAGAATCAAAATGATAACATGATAAACATTTGAATCTAGATAGTGCGTAAATCAAGTATGATTCAATCAAGTTCTCGCTGGGTCTTAAAAGGCCTTAAAAAGTCTTAAATTCAGTGTTCTAGGTTAAAAAAAAAATTCACAGGTCTTATTTTTCTGATGTCCATGTAAAGGTCATTTGAAGTGTATTTTTTGTTGTTGCTTGGGGTTGCCAGAGGTCAAGAAAATGCTCCTCAATACTAAACAATTACGTAAAATTAGGGTGGCAATAGTCTGAGAAAATGTGCATAAATTATCAAAAACATAAAAGTCATGGTTAGAGTTGCATGGTTTGAGAAACCTTTGTAAATCAAATTTAAAAAGTTGTAAAAAAGTTGGGTTTTTTTATAAAAAAGTTGTGCATATATATTGAAAGCATACTAGGGATTTTTGGGGTTGCCAGAGATTGAGAAAATTCTCCTAAATGTAAAAACCATGTAAAACGGATGGCTAAGGTTGCTAGAGTTTGAGAAAATGTTCATTAACGTTCATCATTCTGAAAAGCATGGTTAGGGCTGCCAGAGTTTGAGAAAACCCTTGTAAATGCTCAAAAACGTAAACGTCATGGTTAGGGTTTCAAACGATGTATTTGAAGCATACTGTTTATTATGCAAAAATGTTTGTTTGTGTTTTTGATGTCATATGGTCTAAAATTTGATTCCTAGTGGTCTTAAAAAGGAGTTAAAAAGTCAATTTATAACAATTTACTTTATGAAACCTATATCCCTGAACGATCAAAATAAAATACAATTCAGTATAAAACACTACATCCTGACATTCTCAGACTGCTTGTTTTTTAGGAACTGTTGACATGCTGTGAGGAGGGTAAAGGAGAAATTAAAGATGGTCTGGAGGTTATGTTGAGTGTTCCCAAAAGAGCGAATGATGCAATGCATCTCAGCATGCTGGAGGGTGAGTAAAGGAAACATCCAACACATCCAACTTAAAATGAGAATTTATAGCCATTCATTCTCTTTATTTCTGGATCCGGTGTCCTCACAGGTTTTGAGGAGAACATTGAATCTCAGGGAGAGTTGATTCTACAAGAGTCGTTCCAGGTTTGGGATCCAAAGACTCTGATCCGTAAGGGCAGAGAGAGACACCTCTTCCTCTTTGAAATGTCGCTCATCTTCAGTAAGGACGTCAAAGACTCAAATGGCAGAAGCAAGTACCTCTACAAGAGCAAACTCATGGTGGGAATGTTTCTCAGTTTTATTTGGTTCTTGTATGAACAGGGTTTTCAGTTTGAAATAGAGCCTTACAGACTAGAAAATTTTGACCGTTCTGTTGCTTTTCATAGACCTCAGGACTTGGAGTTACTGAACACGTGGAAGGAGATCCTTGTAAATTTGCACTCTGGGTTGGACGGACGCCTACCTCAGATAACAAAATAGTCTTAAAGGTGTGTGTTGCTTTGAGAAGTATATTAGATTTAATTTTTTTCTGAGTTTTTTTATATAACAGATGATGTCATCTATAACTAGTGTTTACAGAACAATATCATGCAGTAATTGTCAGCTAACCTTTTGCAAGGTGAGATTGTAGCCAACATGAAAGTACAATTATTAACAAAATATAAAGAACAAGGACTAGTAACTAATGTACAAAAAAAAAACACCTTCGCGGTTCGAATACTATAGGAGCCATTTCTTTGTGTTATTTTATTTATTTGCTTTTTATGAGTCATTATTATTATTTAGTCAATGTAATATATGTTTAGTCATATGTTTTAAATAGTTTTTCTTGACAATAATTTATTTCGTTATGTATTGTTTTAAATTTATTATCTGAAGTCTTTAAAATATATATGCATTTTTTATTTGCTTTATAAAAGAATAAAGAGTGCAGTATATAATGTAAAAATCTGCACTCGGGAAGTCGTTCTTGTTCGAGTTCCAATACACACTGTTGGTCTGCAGCCATTTTTGCTTGGATGATTTCAAATGTTTAAATTGCACACCCTTATTTTGCCAAGAGGTTATCGTCCTGATAGCATCATTCCAGCGAATGACTCAGGTTAGCATTTCCAGCATCCAATCACAAACTTTGATGCCATCAGACGTAATTGAAAAGGTTCTGCAGAAGAACTAGCTTTATGTTGATTGAATATTTTAAGTTTGTTTTTAATTAAAACTACCTTACCTTTAATACATATTACATTAAATTAAATAACTAAACAAAGCTATTATCATCAATAGGCAGCCAATATTAGTTTATTTTAGCATACATGCTATTGTAGCTAGCGCTGAGTACTATGTGAACTGCGAAAAGTGGTCACTGTGCTGTGTTTTTAAAATATTTTTAAATTAATAAAAATTAAACAAGCATATGGTTAAACTGTGATTTTAGCTAATTTAACTGATAATTCAAACTTTGAGTCTGTGATTGATTGTTGAAACTGTTACCAACACCAACTTGTCAAAATCTGGACCATAGCATTGCCTTCCAGAAATCAAATATCCTTCCTTTTAGATTGATTTTATAAGCATCTCTCGATTTCATGTTTTATTATTTTTGCTTATTTGAAGTGTCCATTAATAACTACCTTTACTTACATCAACCCACAGGCTTCCTGTATTGAAAACAAGCAGGACTGGATTAAACACGTTCGTGAAGTTATCCAAGAGCGTACCATACATCTACGGGGGGCGCTCAAAGAACCAATTCACATTCCAAAACCCACTGCAACCAAACACAAGGGCAGAAGGTTTGCCAAGTTTTCCAAATATCCCCGTAGCCTAATAAGAGCCTGTCATTCACATAGGCTTTTTGTGATTGCAACTGACAGTCAGGCCATGATTTTAAGTTTTAAGTTGTTTTTAATGACAGGGATGGAGAGGAAATTGACAGTCAGTGTGACGCAAGCAGTCAGCCAGACACCATCTCCATTGCATCTCGCACTTCACAGAATACAATGGACAGTGACAAGGTGAGTGAAAGAAACTTCCCCTTAGTTAAATATATTCTTTGTATTTTATATTTCTTTAAACAACAATTTTCAAAATCCATCTTTAGAAGGAGAAAATCAGTTTTAGTTTTTTCTGGAAACTTTAAAGTTACCCTTCCCTTCTGACAAAGACTTTGTAAAAAAATCTGAAATATTAGAAAAACAACAAAAGAAACAAACAAACACAGCCACAAAACACAAAAAAAGTTAATTTCTAGTGTATATGCTCATAAAATTTGTACCGGCAGGTGTTTTAGACTAGGAAAGATGCAATTCAAGCAGTTGGTAATTATGCTTTTATAATTCTGGTGGTCAAAATAGGTCTGAAAACGATATTTTCTACCAATTGGAAGCACTTACAATTTTAAATTAATAAAAAAATATTTTCATATTTCTGTTTTAATTTCTTCCTTCTATGGTTGATTGATCAGCTGATACGCCTTCTGTTGTGAGCAACTCGAGTTGGAACAGATTGCATATTGTGTCTCGCCTATAGTAAGTGGCTTTGGACAAAAGCGTCAGCCAAATGCATAAATGCAATTAATAGCGCCCCCGACACTTTCGATGCGACAGGCCTACTAACAGTTTTATTTTTTTTGTTATATTTCATCACCCGATCATTATCTTATTATGTCAAGTACGTGCAATAATGAAAATCTATCTGTTTAAATACCTATTATTAATCAATCCCTCATTTAACTGTTATTCCAGCCCTTTCTAGTGAGGCGACTGTTAACACTGCTTATTCTGCAGTCATTTCTATGAGCATTATGACCAATTAGGTTTTCCGCCCATGTTATACCATCTGTGGGGTTGGCTCCATTTTCGCTGTTCTGTTATTGACATTTCATTTCTGACAATGAGAATTTACTCATTGAGTGTTTCTCAGTTACATCATGTTCTCATCTAAAGAATGGAGGAATTCAGAAAGTACATGAGCAGAAATAAGAAGTTACTTTCATTGTCTGTCTCATTCAAGGCTTTCTCAGACAAAAGCTTGCGTCAGAACCAATTTAAAAGTACAATAAAAGAGTTTCATTTTGAAGAGACACTTATATTTTAGGTTAAAAAAATCTTAATTAGCTGACAGTATGCTTCCTCAACATAAAGTTCACTTCAGAGCACACTTCATTTATATAGTGTTGTGTACTGTGTTTAAAGATGTTATGATTATGCTTTAAAAACAAAAGAATGTGCAGTATGAAATTCTTCAAAAACATTGGCTGGGTCTGTTCCTGATTGTAAACTCAGAAGTTAAACAGCTTTAATGAAACATACCTGAGGAAACTATTTAAGCTTCTCATGTTTGTTTGAAAGCTGTAGCTCTATATGCAAGAGGCTAAGTCCCTATCAGGAATTGAGTTTGCCACCCCTGGTCTTAGACATATTTGTCTGGATTTTTAAATGTCAACACTGTTTCTGAAAAATCACATGAAACAACTTTAATAAAAATAGGAATCATTGTATCTATTTTGTAATTTAAGGATGACTTTGTGTTTACTTGTATGTATCCTTATATTGTTAATTCCCAGTCATTTTATATCATCTAATAAATTTCCACTTAGCCAGTTTGTTACTTCTAATAAACGAAATGAAACATAAATTCCCCGAGAAAATTACACCATTCTGAGCGACAAATTTGGAAAAATCAGCGGGCTCCTTTATTTTTTCCTTTGGGCACGCCCCAATTTACAAATCATGATGCTCCTTCTCTATCTACTTCTTTTGTTCGTGCCCACATGACTTCTAAAATCAAAAGGCTCTAGATGCACGGTAAGTAATGACCGAACTGCACCATTTCCTAATCTGACCATTAAAGGTTGACTCCAGAAGGGAACAGGTTTCCATGACAACCATGTTAAAAATGTTCAACCTTTTAGCTGAAAAACTTATTTAAATTAACATTCGGCTCCATTAGGATCCTTAAGTTGACTCCATGACAATGTTGATGGGAAGAATTTTTTGTTATTAAAGTTTTGCATAATTAATGATGGGGCTACTAAGTGAGAACATCTCACCAAACTTAAAGATTTCATTGTCTTTATTTCTGTTCAACCACATTGTGTGCTTTCACCAATTTTGACTCTCCGGGAGGGATTCTTCTGACCAGGAAATTACTCACTACACTAACTCCAAACATTTTTTGCAAAAACTTATGGGTGTTGTCATGCTCATTACATCCATGTTATTTGCAGTCAATGGTCAATGCCTCAAATCCACCACAGTTAACTTTCATAAATACTCTGACAACACAATGCTTGCAAAAGACAGAGAGCACATTGTCTAAAAAAATCAGGATCTGCTTCAAATAAAGCCTAAAAGCTGTATTTACAAGATATGTTTGCAAATGTTGGAGAGGAGGAGTGATCATATAGATTTAAGTGCCTTGTGTGTCTGCATAGACAGGGGTGACTCGAATTTGCGGAGAACCAAATTATTTGGTTGAAATTCTGAGAGGGTCATAACCCCAAAAATGCAAAAGGTCCTAAGGTCCTCCATGCTTAAATTTTAAGCCATTTAAAAACATGATTTTAACATATTACCTTTAGTTTCATAAATATTATTTTTTTGTTGATGAGCGAACTGAGTTAGACTTTGACTGTGTAACAAATTATATATTGTCTCTCCTCTATGGTTAGTCTCTTTGGACAAAAGCGTCTACTAAATGCCTAAATGAAAATGTATGTAAATGTTTTAGAATTAGCTGCACAGACGCTTTTCTTCTCACTTGTGGTCCGAGCTCTCACTCACCCTCACACTTCTGTGTTTTTGCAACTGACTTGCAAAAGATCCACAAACCAAACACAAAAATCTACCAAGATTTTATTTATTTCATCAACAAACCCACATTTCTAGATTCGCTTGCAAACTACTGTGCATTTCACAAAAGGGTCATTATTTCAGACATCATGACACACACTCTCTTGGTTCATACAGAGGTGAAAAGGTGATGCTCTGAGAAGCAAACAGGTTGCATGTCACCTCTAGTGAGCGTTAATTTGCTTCCTGCTCCTTTAAATCTTGGCACATTGTGTTCGTCTCTGCCTCCTCTTGCTTCTTCCTGCCAAGCGTCACTCCTTCAGATAGATTCCATCTCCGTGGCAATGCGAGGATGTGTCAGCAGCCACTGTTACCTCATTGGAGACTAGAAAGCTTGTTTCTGAACTGTGATTGAGATTCAGTTTCATTAGAGAAGAGGAAAGCAAGGTTATTCAGTGATCTACCACTGAAAGAAATGTCTTTTGGAGATAGAGGTTATAGAACATCTATAGTGGAAATCTTTATGATATAAGGACATTCTTCGAGGAGTTTTTAGCATGTCGTGCAGAGATTCAGGGTCGTTGGCTCATCTTTTGACTTCTTTGGCAATGCCTCATTATCAGTGGGTATGTTATGAGGGACTTTGGTCTGTTTTGAGTTCACTTGTATTGTTATCTTGTCATGGATGCATTCACATTTTTTTTCTATTATGCTTTTTTCAACAGTTGTCTGGTGGTTCAGAGTTGACTGTGGTTATTCACGACTTCATGGCCAGTAATGGATCGGAGCTGACTGTACGTAGAGGTCAGACAGTGGAGTTGTTGGAAAGGCCCCATGACAAGCCCGATTGGTGTCTGGTTCGCACCACCGACCGCTCTCCTGCCATGGAGGGTTTGGTCCCTAGCTCCATGCTCTGTATTGCTCATTCCCGTAGCAGCATGGAAATGGAGGGAATTTTCAACCATAAAGGTAAGAGCGAAGCTTTGTTGTTTGCTGTAGATTGTGTTAAATCTAGTTATAGCTGTGTTGGCTTGTGTTTGATAGTTCATGTGTAACGCGATAGACATAATTATGATGGAGAACTGGCTGCTGGTATCTAGAATTGTGGATGGTTGCTTATTTTTTAAAGTAAAAATAATTATAACACTTTATGTCTTAACATTTAATTAGATATGTTTTTTACTTAACTTTTAGGTCTTTTATATATAATATTTTTATTAGTTTTTAGTGACTAGAGTGTCAAACATGCATTCTCATGTAAAATATACGGTTATTTGAACGTAGTCATCAGTGGTTGTGCCTTCCATGGGTTTATAATTGAAAAGGTGTTGTGCAAATAAAGAAAAAGGAGAGAAGACAGATTGATGAGCAATTCTGTTTGTCACTAGTTGAAACCATGCCTCACAGAATTCAAACTGTTATTAAAGCCAGATGTAGTGCAGCGAAAGTATTAGTGGTGTTTTTGTTTGATGATTCCATATATTTGCAAATCAACAGTTTTATTTAAAGTTTATTTCAGTTTTATTTTAAGCGTTTCGTACAGCCAGAATGTTGAATGAAAAAGGAATAATTTTAATGAGCAGTGATTGCCAGGCATTGTAACATCAGAGTTATATTGAATTTAACAGATATCACTAGACAGTACATATATAATTCTAAGAAATATGTTACTAGAAAGTAAATCTTTTTTTTCTGTTTAAGTAAACACTGTAACTAAAGAAGAGTCAAAGTTTTTATAGAATCCAAAAAAATTTAAGTGTTCCCTTAAGGCTTTAACACAATATAATTAAGCCTATATTCTGATACACTTGTAACTGTCAAACCACCTGAACATTTTTCTTTGCATTTAAAGAAAGTGTGCATTTTGGAAGGAAACATAGATTTAAATAACCCTGAAAACATATTTTCTCAGATTGACTAAAAATCAGCCCAGAGATGTTTTCTGTGCAGAAAACTGCTTCAGATTTTAAAGCCAAAAAACGACTTGGATGTTGTAAAACATTTAGTATTTTAATTGATTTCATCATTTTGAAAATAGTTTTTTTCTTTCACTTTTTAGATTGTTGTCAGTACACAGAGTTATTTTTTACTACCAGTATTGTGTGAATCACACTTTTTAAATAAGAATTATAAACCAATAAAGTTGTTATAACATGATAAATAAAAAAAATTGTGGAAATTAAATATTTTTGGAAGATTTTTGATGCAGGGAAAATAGGCAAATTTACACACTAACAAAAATAAATGTTTTTTTTTTACTACAACATGTCTGCTATCTCTGGAACCCCCCAGCTGGGCACCGGCAGAGGAAAGCTACTAAAACTCAAATGCTCTTTGGTGCATTTGTACTCAAATAGTTTTGTGCTATCAGGTCGAAATAAAATCACAAACTTATTCAGTTTTCCCACTTTATAAACAAAATATAAACAAAAAATTGCTACAGTTTTTTTTATTACAGACCATAACATTAGTTTTTCATAATAACAAATTTAGTATTCAGTTACTCAGCTGAGGTTGTGCTGAAAATATCGGTATATGACCAAATGTTGAAAAATTGCCTTTAAAGGGTTAAAATTCTTCATGTAATTCTGCACAACAATAATCAAACATTTATTGCGCCAAATGTTGCTTTTTCATGATAGACAATGCAGGTTTTTTACTTAAAATCTTACATGTGCTTAAAATTACTTAAAATCATGTACATGCAAAGAAAAACACATATCTGTGAATTTGTGTGTTGTTTCCATTCATTTGACAACTGGTTCCTTATATCTTATTAAGATATCTGGTGGTGTTGCTAGATCTTGCGAGCATCAAAAGCCTTTTGTGTTTCTCAATTCTGGGCACACAACTTGCTGTCTTCTTCTTGTTGTTCTGCCTTTGTGACAACTCTGATATTGTTTTGAAATGCATCTTCAGTCTTGGAAAGGGTTTCTGTGAACATGCATGAGAAATTACTCAACAAAACTTCAACACTTACATCTGTGTACCCAGATGGACTGTTTGTGTGTACACATGGGCATGTTTGAATGGTTACGAGGACAGATTTCCCTCTATGCGAGCACTCAGACATTTATAAAGATACATTGTATTTATTCTGCAGCGTGCCCACCAGATCCTGTGTTTTCCCCCTCGAGAGCTGGATCAAAGCTCTGTACAGGTGTTAGTGTCTGCTCTTGACTTACCCTGATCCCAAACGATATTTTAATTGTGGCCAAGCTTTGCTCTTTCTTATTATGGTTGAAGTGATATTGAACATGCAGTAACTATGGAGACAGGCTTTGCCGGGTGATGAGTTTTGTTGCCAGGTTGCAGGGGATTTCCCTTCTCAGGACACCGCATCTATGTACACAGGACAGCTAACGGGATCTTGTGATTGTGGTCTGGGATGTAATACACCCATGTTACCAATCAAAATATAATGTATAGAGAATATAAAAAATACAGAATTCCAGCATTTAGAATTCTATATAATTGTTGTAAATTATAAATGTATATCCTGGTATTATTGGTCCAGGCTTGTCTCTATTTCCGGTTTTTGTTTTTGCATTTACTTTCCATTTACTTATTAAAATAAATATAAAACTTAAGTTTTCTCTTTAAACTTGTGGAATGCTTGCCATTACATGTTTCAAACTACAACATCTCAACTCATACGAAAGTTTTAAAATTATCCCTCTAGTTGCGATGCTTGAAAAGTACCCAATCATATTCGCATTGAAAGCTGAGCTGTTGAAAAGCTTTCTTTAAAAATTTCACGATTTATGAGTTAGAATTTGTAATGCATTTCTCTATAACACGCAAATTTGTGAGATTTATTTTTTCAAAAATATTGTACATTATAAAAAAATTAAGGCTCAAAGTGATAGCAATTAGTTGGTCTTAAAAATGCTAATTGATAGTATATATATATATATATATATATATATATATATATATATATATATATATATATATATATATAATACAATGTTATTGTTATTATTATTAAACCCTAATGCTTCACTGTCATGCATGAAGAGCATGCCATTTTAGATAATAACTAAAAACCCCAATACCTATTGTATAAAGAATTTTTGTGATATCAGGGAAATTGTAATACATTTATATAGTCTTTTCCATTGACCAGTTGCCCTCAGTTTTTTTATATTTGGAGTGCATTCAGATGGAGTGCAAAAGTTCGCACACCAAAAAGCTAAATCGCATTAGTTGCAGTTGACTCCCCAAGACCAAAAATGTGTGACTTGGAACTCGTGCTGGTTAGTCACCACATTTCAAATGGAATGGACCAAGATTACTGATCACAAAAGAAGAACCTCGACTAAAATAACAAGTCACCATGCAATAATGTTTGAGGTCTCCCACTTAAGAATGACTGGCTTGCATCTCAGAAAAGACCATTAGTGTTTTCTGGATGTGGTGTTCAGTCTGGGCAATTCTGGGAAGTTATATAAAGAGGCTATTTTAAACTTTTGGTTTTAAATTGTAAAATGTTTCCTTAAAAATGTTAGATGACATCTCAAAGTTACGATATTTAAATCCCATATATTTCAAACTTTGGTCATCCGAGTACCTATTATATTACCTGTGCGGCAATTTGTTGACATATGACTGTAATGGATTGGATTAGATTAGGTTAAAATGGTTTAGGTTTTGTGTTGTGCTGGGTTGGATTTGGTTTGTTTATATTTTGTTGGGTTAGGTTATTTGGGTAAAGTTAGATTTAGCTATCTTTGCAGGGTTGGATTTGGTTAGGTTATAGTATGTTTTTGGGAGGCCGGTTTAAATTCGGTTAGGTTAGGTTAGATTGAGTTGTGTTGTGCTGGGTTGCTTTAGATTAGGTTACATTGTGTTGCTTTGAACAGATTTAGACTGGGTTAGATTAGGTTGAGTTGGGTTGTGCTGGATTGGATTAGGTTAGGGTAGGTTGAATAGTTATTTGATTGGTTGAATTAACTTTATATCTTGATGTGTTATGCTGTGCTGGATTATATTAAGTTATATAATGTATTGTGTTGCGCTGGGTTCGATTGGGTTAGGATTGGTTGAGTTGTGTTGTGCTGGGTTGGATTAGGTTAGGTTATATCATATTGTGTTGGGCTAGGTTAGACATATCAAACTGAATATAAGGTTTTTGTTTACATAGTTCATGTAATATCTGCTGTTGCTTCATAAATTGACAAAATGGCTTTG
Source organism: Danionella dracula (assembly GCA_900490495.1). Classification (NCBI taxonomy): domain Eukaryota; kingdom Metazoa; phylum Chordata; class Actinopteri; order Cypriniformes; family Danionidae; genus Danionella; species Danionella dracula. The sequence continues at coordinate 4,406,433 of UELW01000378.1, read as the reverse complement.
CCACAAATGATGTGTTGATAAATATGTATTCTAATTTTGTCTATTTGTGATGTAATCACTTGCAGACAAGCACCTATTTATTGGCAGAGGTCATGGGAAATGTCATAGGGCTGGTTCCCTTACAGCAAAAATGATCCATATTTATAGAATGTGAAATAGGAACCATCATAACTCACTATGCCAAATGTATTTAACCTCTCAAATCTCGTTCACTGAGTATTTTGTTAGATATATTTTAAGGCACCTGGTGGTTGGCAATGAGCAATACCTAAATGAATAAACTAAAGTGTCCAGGACAGAATCCTCAGCAGAATTTCGATTAGTCGAGGCATAAGCTTTTACGGATCTGCATGTTTTTTTAAGATTATGCGTGTGTGTGTGTGTGTGTGTGTGTGTGTGTGTTTGTGTGTCTGTGTGTGTAGCAAAGGAAGCAGTTGGACTGGCTATAGACCAGTTACTGTTGAGCAGCCAAATAGCTTTAAACAGGGAGATCTTTGTGGTCGATCACCCGGTGCAGCCTGTGAGAGACAGCCGTTTGTGTAGGTGATATAGAGGCTGTTGTTTATAAAGTAGATTTTCATGCTGTGACCTGAAATTGGTCTCAGTAGCAGTCTATGCACTAAAGCTGTCATTTACAACAGAGGTGTATTATTATTGTCTTCCCAATGAACAAATACTTGGGCAGGTCAAAGCTTGACGAATTTTGTTTTGCACGTGAGATTTCTGTAAGATATGACTCCATGTAACCTACACTCAAAAAATATGTTTTAAATTGAATTTGTATTATTTTATTTTATTGTGAAATACATCTTCATGTATTCAACTGTTCACCCAGCTGATAAATTTGCCTGGATTAGGCTGAGATTAACTTTTTCAAATATGTAATGTCTAATAAAGATTTTGTTACTTTACGCATCATGAATGTATTTCAACATCATTTGCCCTTAGTCTGCTTTGTTGTGATTCATATTGCTTATTATTAGCAGATGCAAAGATATTTAAATGCAAATACAGGAAACTATACAACCATTATACCTCAGATTGTTTAGAAACCCAGTTGATGAATTGATGATCAATTACTGTGTTATATAATTAATAGTAATGGATAAGAATTAACGCTAATAATATATCAATTAAACTTGATTGCAGTTCCTGGATTATTCAGATACATGCAATATATAATGAAATGTTATATGAAAAATATAATGATGTCGTTAAAGTTTGAATATAGCTGTCTCAACTCTTTCCTTTATGTAAAATTTGCTAATTGATAGTATATATATATATATATATATATATATATATATATATATATATATATATATATATAATACAATGTTATTGTTATTATTATTAAACCCTAATGCTTCACTGTCAAAAATATAATGATGTCGTTAAAGTTTGAATATAGCTGTCTCAACTCTTTCCTTTATGTAAAAAATGCTAATTGATAGTATATATATATATATATATATATATATATATATATATATATATATATATATATATATATATATATATATATATATATATATAATACAATGTTAAATGTATTTTTTTCTTTATGTAAAATTTGGTTAAGTTGAGCTGGAATAGTTAAAATAAATTGTTGTGGAAATGTGAAGTAATAAAATGTATGAAATCCACATGTATTTTTACTTTTAAAATAGTTAAGATAAAATTTTAATTGTGATACATTTCATAAAAGTACATTTCATCAAATAGATGGTAATTTATTAAATTAAATAAATAGTTTAAAATGAAGTAAAATACCTTTTTATCTAATTTGAGCTAGTTTTGTTTTTTGAAATGAGAAGGCAAGGAACTCAGTAGATGGCTCGTTCTTCTGGATCTCATCTTTATTAAAGCATTGCAGGTCCCTCTTTCTTCCTCTCTGAATCTTCTCATCCGGTGTTGCCCTCCTCCCTCTCCTGCTCTCTCATTCTGAACATTTACTTACTCACAGCTGCGTACAGGACTCCAAACCTCCCTCTTTCCTCATCCCTCTTCCTCTCTCTCCCTCCACTTCTTTTAGTCCATCACTCTATGTGGTGAAGTCCTTTCTGCTCAGAGGAGCTGCTGTATTTCGCTTCCTCATTTCTGACCTTTTTGTGGCATGGCAGATGGAATACGCTCATTTTTATCAGTTAGGCCATTCTATCATATGGGTTCAGCTTCAGGACGCTCTGAGAACTGCAAGTATTGGCTGCTGGATCTGGGTACGTATCTGGCAGACAAGCGCTTTCAAAGGAATTCAGTATTCATAGCTCAACTAAATATAGGCAATATTTAATGTGGAAGAAGCTTTAATGAACAAAACCAAAAATGTATATTATTACTCCTCAATTCACGTTTAGAGTTATTTTTATAGTATCTAACAACATCAGTGTGGATTTCAATATATTTCCACAAGAATTTATGAGTTGTATTTCAACTGACTGAAGATACTTATTTGTAACCATAAAAAGTAATTCTTATTGGCAGACATGGTATATTTACAGGGACTACTAGGATTTTAATAATGTTTTAGTAATTGTTTTAACTCTCAATAAACTGTCTCGTTTATGTTGATGTGAGACCGTGGCAGTCTCTATGCAATTCACTATGCAGTAAAGTACAATAATATTTTTAGGCAAATACATTAGTAATGTGCACTAGTGGTTTTAAAATCATTCAGACAAGTTCTAAAATGTTATTGTATGTATTCTATATGTGAACTACCATGTATGAGAGATAGATATGTCAAAATTTGAGTAAAAAAAAAAAGAGTATTGGAAAAAAAAACCTCATTTTTCTTTTTTGTTTTAGTATATGGGCTTTTTGATTGCCATTCTCAAAGGTAGCTTTGAACTATGTGTATGAATACATATTGGTGTCTCTGTACATACTTTGTTTTCAGATACTTTTTGACAGTGTTCCTATATGCAGCAGAAGTTTATAAAGTGAAGTTTGGTTCTTAGTCTTTACAAATGATCACCCAATGTTGGTTGGTGTTTTTGGTTTCAAAACTGCATAAATTGTCAGTCTTTCTCAAGATTAAGTGTGCCGTTTACTGTAAGACCTATTTAAACACAGGGTCAGACAGTGACCCATGTGGTCATCACTGCACTTATTTTGGTGGCTCTGAAAGCTTGGTTTATTTTGGTGCAAATTAAAGGGCCGGTACAGCAGAAAATGTATTCTACTTATTATTATAAAAAGAACTAGTCTTCATTTCACAAAATCGATGTTAAAGAGAAATATAATTCTATTAAGGCTGGTAAATGTTCACTTTTTGGTTCCCCATTATCTATCATCATGCAGCATTACAAGGCATACTTGTGCTATTTTTTACTTTTCTTAATGCCTCAAGCATTTTAGAGGAGAGTATTGTCCTATCATGAAAATAAACCAGGAATAGAATACACAATTATTCATATGTGAGCATCAATAGCACATTGATGTAGGAAATTCATTTCTTGAATAGAAGTGCTCATGTGCCAGGAGAGGACCGTTTTGGACTTTGTTTACCAGGTGTGGCTATATGCGTATTTTTGGTCGAGGCACAGAGTGTGAATTATGACGAAGGGATCATTTAGGGGTCAAGTGCTTGAATATACTCTTCAGAGGAATGGAAACAACTACTGCGTGAGCCAGCTGAGAACTTGCAACCATGTTTACCATGAACATGTTTACCATGCTTACAGTGCATTTGAGATTTATTATCAAAAGTACATTTTTACTATTAAATTATTGCATTAATATTGTTTTAACCTAACATGATTTTCACAGAAAAATAAATTAGTACTTTTTGGGGTTTTAGAATATTTAAAAATGGTTAAATTGGTGTAGAAAGTTTGAAAATAGCATTTAAACCAAGGATACTCATACTGTAAGTGTATAAGTGCATGTTTCTTGGCTTTCCCACTCCTCCTCTGTAAAACTCTTCCTCTGAGACCTTGAAGGCGTTTCTTTGGCAGTTGAATAGACTTAAAATAATATCTTATGCAAGCTTTATGTAAGGTTATACACTCTCAATGTGCGGAGAGAGCTGTTACCTTTTTGAAGATAGCTTACAATACAATTTTCTTTACTGTGTAGTTAAACAGATTGGGGGACACATAAAATATGAATAACATTATTCATGGATTTTAGTTTAACCCAAGGGGTCTGTTGTTCACGTGTCAAAGGTCATGCTAGGGGTAAACTTGTGATATTCTTGTGATATCCAAATAGCTGTTATAGTTTCAAGTACGCACTGTGAATGATTGTGTTGTGATGATTTGATGCCAGCACTTATGTGTTAAACCCTTCATTCATATTAATATTGCTCGATTGTTTGGTTACGTTATTTTATTGATCAGTATATGGACTAAGGTATTAACAAATTGTTTAATTCCTCCGATCATTTTATATTAATGATCGATTTATTTAAAAAAAGTCTTATCGCTATGAGATATACTGTTTTAGTTTGTTATGGTTTTTATTTTTCAATTAGAGATTTTATTAATTTTCTTAACAATGCATTGCGATGTCTGTGCTGTTTGTATACTTTTGGACATCAAAGAATTTAAAGTATACTTGGTCAGCGAAATTTTTCCATTGAATGCAACGTTAATGATCTCTCTCCCTCTGTTTTCATCTCTCTCAAGACACTCTGTCAGTCTCCAGTAATGATGGACTCTCAGGAAGTGCCACGCTCCAGCCGGGTCATTTACAAAGCTCACCTGGACCCAAACGGCCTGGAAATACTCTACGCAAGTGGCTGACGAGCCCTGTCAGAAGGCTCAGCAGCGGCAAAGCAGATGGTCACGTCAAGAAACTAGCACACAAGCATAAGAAGAGTCGAGATGTACGGAAGAATGCAGATGGCGCCTCACAGAAAGACTCCGACGACAGCGCCGCCACACCCCAGGATGAAACCATTGAGGAGGTCAGTCCCTAATATCTAATTGCTTTATATATCAAATACAGTATTCATATTACAATTTAATAAAAATTTAAGCAATTTTAATTAAATAATGATGAAATTAGTTTTGAACAATTTCTTTCCCATTTCTTTGAAAAAAAAAAATGTTTAGGGGGAGGGGGGGTCTTATCAGCCAGCTCTATGTCTTAAACTGTTTTTGAGATTTGTTTTGGAGACGTAATATGTACTGTTTGGTGAGTATTAATTTAATTACACAGCTACGTGTTATTTAATTCTTTGGGGGTTTTCTTGTGTTGGGCAAAGCGACTTACAGTAGGGCACTAATAAACAGAGTACAATCAACACAGCATCAAAATGCCCGTGATTGGATAAAAAGTTGAGGTTTGAGTCGAGCTCACCAGGGATACTCGAGGGTTACTCATTTCCGCAAATCTGAGCAGACTCTTTCTTGCTAAAGGCAATATTTTGATACACAATGCGGTTTCAGTGTTAAAACTTCAGTAGGGTGTTCGTCAAACCTAAATATATGGTTCACGCCACATGTCATTTTTAAAAACACACGATTCAGAAAATCCAGGTAAGCATCACCCCTCCAGCTGCACATCTCTCAAAAGTAGCAAATTTTTAACAGCGTGTTTTGTGTGCTTTTAGTATCTGCAAAACTAGAGTAAACGGTAACTCTTTATGAAGCCCCGCACTGTCATCATGCACACCTGTGTCTAACTGCGCTACATGCTCAATCAAAAACGAATGGAGGAACAGGATGGAGTCCATTCCATTTGAGATGTATAATATATTTGATATTTTGCTCAGATCTTTTTCAGGGTGTGCTTCTACTAGTGCTCTATGGTAGCCTAGAAGGGACATATACTGTATGCTAGCTCAAGTCTATTGTAGTTACACTGGTAAAAGTGCTGGGCTGTTTTTGTCGAGACAATAATGAACCAAACTGTGATTTTCAGGGCGGGCATATTCACTGGTGCGCCCCTTATTTTTCAGGTATTCATCCTGTAAGCATCTGTCTTTGTTCTATTAAAATAGTCATTTAAAAAAAGAACCTGCTCTGAAAGATCTTTGCGTATTGGGTTGGATTAGAAATAGCATTATTTTTCCATTCGTTAATCTTATGAAGAGAATTGAACACCTTTATATTAATTTTTGTTCTCTCTTTCTGTTGTTTTTCTGTTCTCACAGAGGATGCGGAATGAGGGATTGAGCAGTGGCACTCTTTCCAAGTCTTCTTCTTCTGGGATGCAGAGCTGTGGGGAAGAGGAGGGTGAGGAAGGTCCTGACGCTGTTCCTCTGCCGCCCCCCATGGCCATCCAGCAGCATAGCCTTTTACATCAGGACTCCCAGGAAGACAAGGTAAACCTTTAATCATGACTTTGACAATGAATTCAGGAATAAAACAACCTTGGCTTCAATCATCAAATGAGCATCTTTTAAAGGTGCTTTGATGGATTTTTTTTGTCATAGCATTACAGATGCTTTAAGCTATTTTATAGTTATTTATCCACAAATGATGCTATATTATACTTTTCTTTCATTTTCTCTGTATGTGAATTTGCAGCTCATGTGAAGGACTGTGAAGGATTTCAGTATATTTTTTTAATATTTCAAACATTAAGCATTAGTAAAATATCACCGTTTCATAAGAAAAAAAATAAAAGACACTTTATTTTGTTTCATACATGATTGATTTTGAGAATTTTAAGGATAGCAACTAAATGCTCTGCATTTAGTTATATTTTATATTTAGATTTGTTGATGTTTTAAGATTTATTTACTGCTCTTCATACATTTAAACTTATAACATTAAATAAATATACATTTAAATAAATGTTTCTTGAATTGTAAACGGACAAAGCTCATTCAGTTTCCTAAATCTCAGATAGGACAGAATTTTCCCAAAGTGAGTTAAAAAATATTTTGAGGAAGAACTTTTTGTTCTTATCATATTGTGTGTGTGGTATTTTTGACTATAAGGCAAATAACATGTAAAAAAATAATTTTGATAATACCTTTAAGTACCTTTGAAGAATACCAATCTCTAACGACGTTTGTGTTCTCTTTGTTTTTTAATGTTCTCCAGCATTATGTTGATTTCTGTTCTGCCTCTGTTTTGTCTCAGTTTCCTTATCTCTCAATGTAGTTTTTTCTCCTTCCCTTTCCTTCTCATTTTTATACTTTTATACTCCAGCTCCCCATGTTACTGTATATACTGTACAGTACTCTTCCTATTTTCCTTACATTTGTATGAAAATCTTATACATGTTCAGTTGTGCTTGAATCTAGCACAGAAACTGATCCTTCTCAGTATCATTTCTAAAAATGTGAGCTTTGACTGTTACACCCTGAGAAAGCTGTCCATGCCGTTACATGTACTGTCCACGACCTTACATGTATTGTCACATGTGCTTGACCATGTGACCTCTTAACCCAAAACAACCCAAATCTTTCAAACCAAAGGTCCTACTTCCATTCCCTCATGTTAGACCCTACCATTCTGAAATCAGCCCAGATCAATCACCAAATTTGGACCGGAATGTTTCCGCCCGCAATGTCAGAACTCTACGACGGTGAGCAACACTGCACAGAGTACACTTAAAAGTACAAATGGTTGATTTTTCTCAATATATTTACATGTTTTTTTCTGTAAAATTACTTTTCAGTTAAAATAAATGTATCTTCATTGTTGATTTGGTTTAGCTTAAGTCTGTTATGCTATTTTCATTGAACCTAAACTCCAGTAGTTAAAGCTAGAGTAATGATGCTATTGGAGTAATCGTTCAGCTGTGTAACTGTACACACAATACAGTGTAAATCCATTTATAATGCAAGATTTCTAAATAAAGGTTTAAAATCAATACATTTAAATATTCCGTTTATTCACTCTCCACTTGTTCCAACTTTTTAGTACTGAACACAATTTTATCCAGATATTGCTTACATTGTGCATTTTAGTGTTATGTATTTACATGTGAATGTAGAGCCTTAATGCGACAAAAAACAGGTCTTAAAAGGGTATGCCAATTCTGGTCAGAGATGTTGTAGTCATTTTGAGTCTCAAGTAGACCATAGAGATTTGATCAGATTTTTCAAATTGGAGTTACCCAATTATAAGTGATATAAGAGCAGGCTCAGTATTTTACCAATAATTCAGTGCAGTAAAATTTAATTCAAATAAGTAGATGTGCATCCAAGGAAAATGCAGACATCCAATAGGGTAGCAAAGTCAACATTAACCTCAAAACAAGTTCTGGGTAAATATATAGAAGCTTACACAGACATGAACAAGGAAACATTTCAGCCACATATAACACAGCGTGGAAGCAGATAAGGTCAGGGATCGGCATGAACGTGGCTTTACAGATTGCCACAATATGGTTCAAGTAAAGACCATTTGTAAATCTGTTTAAATGCATACTAAATACAACATCTGGGAGTCTTACCTGATACCAAAAAAGCCAATGTACCGGAAAAGAGTGTTGCATGATCTAAGTTCAATATACAACTTGGGATCAAAAAAAGAGAACATTGCATTGTTGTTTTGGTTGGTAATTAGATCCTTTTGCATCCAATATTTCAATTTGTGTTCATTGTAGTTCGGAACCTTTCGAGAGTGATTAAATGCTAAACACCTTTTTAGCTGTTCTCGTTGACAATAGTACATTATAAAAGGTGGGTAGCACAGCGTATCCCTGTTGCAAAACTCATAGAATAGGACATCCTGAGTTAATACAGTAGAATCATTTTGGATCGTTTCTATATTTGTAAGATGTATTCAAGTGATTGTGGCTTAATGAGTATCTGTTTATGTTTCTCTGTTTGCTTAGGTTACCTCTCGTCTGTCAGGGCGCCCCAGTAGTTCAGAGACACCCAGCGCAGCCGAACTGGTCAGCGCCATTGAGGAACTTGTTAAGAGTAAAATGGTGCGAGTTCATAGTGGAATAGTATGTTTTGTGTGTTTTAGGTTTTTCTTACTCCCTTTTTTTCTCTTTCCTAGAGTCTGGAGGACAGACCAAGCTCTCTTCCTGTTGAGCGAGGAGACAGCAGCAGTACCTCCTGTAACCCGTCGGATAACTCACTCTTGTCGTCCTCTTCGCCCATCGATGAGATGGAGGAACGGAAGACTGGCTTCATCAAGAGACGACAGTGAGTCTCCACAAGTTATATTATACAAGTTGTTTTCCTTCCAATGAAAATGGCCTCGATTGGTGTTTAATTCAATAAAAAATCATACAAATTGTCACTTCTCCACACCATTAGAAACTGTTTTTTATTAAACAATCAGTGTTTAAGAATTTTAATTAGCTGTTTCATTTAATCATTTTAAAGTAGTAACATAATAATTTGAAATAGTCATAATTTTATGAATTGTCTTAAAAAAGGTTTTAGAGCTGATAAAAAGAAACCCTTCACTATTTTTAAAGACACAGACTTATTTGGGCGCATACTGGCTATTTTTTTACTGAATAGGAAATTGCAGGCACTGCCATCCGACCATTTAGTTGTGTTCAACCATTTTGCAATACAGAACATCTATTGGGCTAATGAACATAGATTTTATGACTAGATTCTACTGTGAGATTCTTAATCATGTGTGTCTGTCTTTGAAATAAATAAATTACATGAATAATTATTCATAAATAATGGATTTAGTACTCTTTAAAAACATTTCAACACTTCCACAAGAACTGATGGTGGATACAATTTATAAAGAAATAATCGGTTGGAAAAAAAACATCCGAAATTTGCTCTTGTCCAGTTAAGACTTTTCAATGTATTAAACAAGTCACTCAGATGTTAGCATTTCCTGTGGCTCAGTCAGTAGAAACGTTTCTGAATTGATCAAATGTGGGGGGTTTCCTCAATACAACTCAAGTCGATTTGGATAATATTGCCTTGAAAATGCACAAATAAATAAAAAAACTAAATTTCAGTGCCTTCATTGCTTATACTCTATTAGATATTATCTTATAATTCATTTAGCTTTTTTTTGGTGTTAACAAACTTACTTTGAATCTCAAATGTTATACACTTGAGTTGTTGTATATATGTGTGTTGTTCATTATGTACATTGGCAGATTTCTTGTGTGTTCTAAAACAAAAATCACACTTTTTCTCAAAATCAAGCCGCCATTATTTTTTATCTTTACAAAAAATGTTTTCTTTAATTATCAGCTATGTGCTGCTGGAACTTGTGGAAACAGAAAGGGACTATGTGAGAGACCTGGGTGCGGTTGTGGAGGTAGGTTTTTTCGCTTATTTTTTATTTTCATGTGCTGAAAAGACAGTTCAAACAAGTATTAACTTACGGAAAGATGGCGCAGTGGTGGAGTTGGTCGTTCTGTAACTGGAAGGTTGGTGGTTCGATCCCCACTAGGGCCATTCTGCCATTGTGGCCCTGAGCAAGCCACTTCACCCACATTGCCCAGTATGGATGTGTGTGACTGGTGGGGTGTTTGGTGGTGGGCAGGAGGCCGTAGGCACAGAATGGCAGCCACGTCCTGTCAGACTGCCCCAGGGCAGCTGAGGGCTACCATGGTAGCTTATCACCACCAGAGAGTGAACGTGGAGTGAATGAATAATGCTCTGATAATTGTAAAGCGTCTTTGAGTGTCTTGAAAAGCGCTATATAAATTGAAGGCATTATTATTATTATTACATGTAAAAGAGTTCATTTTACTCTAATTAAATTCTCATTTGTAAGACACTGTATGGACTGCACCATTTATTATTGATAACTTAATCTCATTTGAATCTTTCAAAGTTTTGCTTTGTTTGCCATAAATAATTTAAATAATTTACAACAAAAATGTTAATTTAAAAATTGTTAATAAAAAAATTAAGAAAGAGATCTCAGAACCAAGATAGTTTGCTTCATGTTACTGTAAGGTTTAATTCTAGTCATTATTATTCAATATTTTTGAGGTGTAAGAGTACAAGGTTTTGGAGAAAAGACAAAATAATGGTGGAGTTAAAGATGGAGTAGTTATACAGGTGATCCTAAAAACACAATCATTATTCAAACATTTAAATATGTACAGTATCTGAAGGCCTTCCTGTATTTATGACTCATTTCTGTGAGAAAGCATGTTTAAATTAAGTTTAATGGCATGAAAGTCATTTTTGCTTGCTTAATACTTTCAATATCATGTTTCCTTTGATGCAAATTTTCAGCTAACTTATAAGACCATGATACCAATTTATATGAAAAGTTGTTTTAGACTACAGGAGGAAACCCAAAAGGGCCAACATTTATCTGAAAACTGAAAAAAGTTGGTTGAATAAGTGTAAGCTGAGCAATATCTAGTATGGTTTAAGTTCAATGAAATGAAAGCCAATGCTCAGACTGAAGTTGCTTTGCAAAAATTCATATATGTGTCAGATTCAGAACAACCCGGGTTGAATTTTTTAAAAAGATGTTCAGACTATGAAGAGAATTAGAAACAGGTCACATATGGGAAAAATGTTGTCACTTTGAGCTGCAGTCTGAACAAATTCTCTGTTCTTGTATGTGTATTTTGCTCACACTATTCTCTGGAGTTTGTGTGTTTTGTTCACCTACCTCCTGAGCCTTGCACAACAGTAACGACTACATTTATGAATTTGGGGTATTTTGACATCATCAAAGTATGTCCAATATGTGATATTTAGCTTATCCATACTTTTCACGTTGTTTGAGCTGGTGTAGTCAGTCACCAGCAGTCACTGTGATCCTAGTCTCAGTCTAAGCCGTCACTCCAATAGAACACTAGCTAAACGTCTGATGCGTTTATCCTGAAGTCATGGTTTGATCGGTTAAACTTATAGTAACGAGTGTTTATTTTCCATTCTGCCCGCAACCAACAGGGAGTCTTGGTGAACATCGAATGTGTTTGTGTTTTAGATACAGTTGGGGACTGGGGCCCATGCACCGTTGTTGTTATGGTTTAGTATTGCTCATCTTCTGTGTTCCAAGTAAGAGTTAATATGTTTGTGTAAAATATGAATGAACATATGGAAAAATGTATAAAAACTGACCACTTGGATGCCCCTAGTGCTGCTGGCCTCATTTAGCTTTTTGTTTGTGAAAAAAAAAGTTTTGAATTATATGGAATACTTTACTAAACGTATTGCAATGGAATTTTATGGTGCCTGCAATACTCTGCCTACTATTAACTTGTATCTCAAACCAATTTTCGATTAAAAGATAAATGACTGGGCGATGGAGCTAAATTTGTTAAAACACTAGCTTCTCTTCATCACTCCATTCATGTCTATCACTATGGTAACCATTCTCTTGTGCACCTGCAGGGTTACATGAGCAGAATGAAGGAGGAGGGAGTTCCGGATGATATGAAGGGCAAGGACAAGATCGTCTTTGGGAACATTCACCAAATATATGACTGGCACAAAGAGTGCGTGAAACACACAATGCTTTTCTGAGCATAATCATTTTTTTGGAAATGTCATGTTCTAATATGCTACAAATCTGTTCTGTAAAGTTTTTTTCTTGGGGAACTGGAGAAGTGCTTGGAGGACCCTGACAGACTTTCAGCATTGTTTATCAGACAGGTATGAAAGGATTTTTAAGGATTAATTAAAAGTCTAATTTTATACAACTTAATGAATATATATTAAATGCAAAGACTAAAGGAACACTTCAAATCAACAAGAGGCTCATTCAACATCTCCCCTATAATTAATATAGTTAAAAAGATGCTTCTACCAATTTGAGTTCTATTCAGCCATTTTCTAGTTCTGGAATAGCACTGCACTAGCATGTCTTAGCATAGATCATTGAATCGGATTAGACAGACAGTTAGCATTTAGATTTAAAAAGAACAGTTTTTAATTTGTTTCAATATTATAGAATCTTCTTCCTCTCCATTTTTCTTCTCTTTGGATTTTGGTTACAAAATGTAAGGTAGCCTACTGCAATATTTTGAGTTGTAAACTACAATGCTATTTGTTTTTTCATTTTGAGCAAAACGACTTAACTTTCCTTAATTTAACAAAGTTTTCTTTGCTGTGGAAATAAAAAGATATTGTATTGTGTTACATTAACCCCTTTAAGTGTGCCAACAAACTATCCCATGTTTTACCAAAATTGAAAAGTAAAAAAGTTATTTTGGTGTTAATATTCAGCTCGCTTTTGGTGAAAGGCAGGTGTGATTTTTACCAATATTTACTTATAAGAGAATTTTCTCAATTTCCAATTTATATGAAACATTGATTGAGACTGTAGAAGTAAATTGGTTAAACCCAACAAGGCCAACACTTTTCTGAAAACTGAGAAAAGTGGGTCGAGTCAGTGAATATGAAGCCATTTTCAGCAAAATTTTTTACCCAAAATATGATCAAGCTGAGCAATATCTAGTTTGATTGAGGCCAAATAGATTAAACTAATAGCCACCCCTTTTTAGATCACCCACTTCCTAGACACTCCCTAAAGACCCTCTGCATTCTTGAAATGTTGCATTCTGGTTTATCCTCATTTTCTTGGTGTTTGTTTTTCCATTGTCTTGTTTAATGATTAAGGTCCTGTTTATTTGTGCGATTGATCTTCAAACATCTCCTCATCTCCCTTTGAGTTTATCGGCCATGACAGGGAAATTCCTGCAATGAACAGATGTCTTGACCAATCGTGCCTTCTGTTTTAGGGTGATTTGATTAGAATGTGTTCTATTTTGTTACAGGAACGAAGACTACACATGTACATTGTGTACTGCCAAAACAAACCCAAATCTGAGCACATTGTTTCAGAGTACATCGATACATATTTTGAGGTAATTCACCACATCCTGTTATTCTGTCATGCGTTATGGAAACAGGCAAAGGAAGGCAACTTTCATAGGGGGCTTCATACAGAATGTTGCTATTCAATGAGCTCAACATCGCTTTAAACAGAGGAATTGTGCATTTAATATGAAAACAGCTTCAAAAGGAATAAAATATTTCAAAATGTAAACCAAGGCTTAAACAAGAACCGTCTATAGAGCCAGATATAACTTTGATTTTGAACTAGTCTTGTTTTTTTATCTATATTTTACTTGAGTAGTAAAGATTAATGAGCACAATGTCATAATCGTGTCCTGTTTTTTTTTTAGGATTTAAAGCAGAGGTTGGGACACAGGCTTCAAGTTACGGATCTGCTGATTAAACCAGTGCAGAGGATCATGAAATACCAGCTTCTACTCAAGGTCAGAGGAGCCAAATACGAGACAAATATTGAACAAAAAAATTTCCTTCTGTTCTGCCGACCTAAACAGTTAATTAAGGGAATGTGTCCATTAATGTTCCTTATTTACATTTTTGTTGATCATTTATAGGATTTCCTCAAGTTCTCTAAAAAGGCTGGTTTGGATACAGTAGAATTAGAGGTGAGTGACATTATGAGTGAGTGAAATTATGTGTGAAAATACAGAAAAAGTTTTTGGGCAGAGACTAAAGTAAAGTGGAGTGTGAAGAAGTTCACTGTCAGAAGACTTCAAGTCTGCAGACTGGAGCATAGAGGGCATAGAGGTGAGTAAGATCAGAAATATACAGAGGGCTGTGAAGGTGATTAGGAAAATGTTATTATAAATGTTGCACTGAAACATTAACAAGAGAAGTTGGTTGTGAAAGTGTGTGAGCAGATTATGTTGTCAAGTTTTGGAGAACATTGAAGAGTGGGTTACTGTAGTCAAGAGATCCATGTTGAAGGCATGAAGCATGGTTTCAGCAGCACCCTATTGCAGAGTTACCAATGAAGCCAAGTTGGCAAAATGCAGTCTTGGTCAGTGAGAAGAAAGAATGAAGTAACTGAGGTTTTAAATTAAATAGGAAGGTACACCAGATGTTTTGATGGACTGCGCTTTTGTATGATTAACACATAGACTGATGTATACATATTCCGTAGTGCCCAACTTCCTATCAAGATTTTAACAATTGCAATTACCTTTGTCAACAATTTGATTATGAAACTAACTAAGGAAGGCTATAATTAAATACAAATAAGTACAAATAAGAAAAGGAGTAAATTAATAAATTAATATGAAGCTAAGAAAATTGCAGAGCTACAACATCACCAGACAAATACTGTGGGTTTTTTTTAGAGAATAGAAAATGATCACCTAAAGAGTGGATAGTTTATGTTTTTATTTGTTAGTTTACTTGTTGTGTAGTATCAATCTATCTGTTCTTTCACAGAAAGCAGTAGAGGTGATGTGCGTTGTTCCTAAACGCTGCAATGACATGATGAATGTTGGACGGCTCCAGGGATTTGATGTAAGTTGCCGTTCTTTTTCTAAATAAACCTTTCTGAACCTTTCTTAGGAGATGGTTTGCTGCTTGAGCACATTACTAGAACACTGCATTAAAAGTACAAATAGCTGAATTCTTTAATGTAACACACATTCTGAATTAGAATGTTTTGGTGCATTTTAATTGTAAAAAAATTAAGATAAATCAGTATCACTCAATTAAAGCAGGGTTTCACTTCCTGAAAGGACCAGTTTAACTTAACACACCAGATCATACTAATGAAGCTTGTTTTAAGTTACTGATTAGTATTTGCCAGAGTAGTTTGAACACATCTCTGCATGGCTGAGACATTTAAAGTTTTTTGGAAAACATTGTCAGAAATCAAAACAGGTGCTTCTTGCCTTACAGTAATAATAAACACAACAATTGATTGTGTTGTTGTTTTGTAGAGTCTGATCTTCTCCGTGGATTGAACATTGATTGTTTTGTTGTTTTGTAGACTTTCATCTTCTCCATGGATTGAACACTGATTGTGTTGTTTGGTGTTTAGGGTAAAATTGTAGCCCAGGGCCGACTGCTTCTCCAGGACACCTTCTTGGTGTCAGACCAGGACAGCGGTCTCCTTTCTCGTATGAAAGAGAGACGCATCTTTCTCTTTGAGCAGATCGTCATCTTCAGTGAGCCTCTGGATAAAAAGAAAGGCTTCTCTATGCCAGGGTATTTGTTTAAGAACAGCATAAAGGTAACCAAAGACAGTTTTTGGGCACTATACGCTATACCCTGTCTGTCAACATGTCGCTAATTCTCTGTGTCTTGATTCTACAGGTCAGCTGGTTGGGCCTAGAAGAAAGTTCTGACAATGACCCTTGCAAGTTTATTTTGACCTCAAGGGCTTCGGCTGGCAACACAGAGCATTATGTCCTCCATTCCTCCAATCGTGCACTTTGCCAGGCCTGGATCCAGCAAATCAGCAGCATCCTGGAGAACCAGCGAAACTTCCTCAACGGTAATACTTAGAAATTCTGCATGAAACTTTAATCGTAGGCATACCAGAAAAATCTGAAACTATTAAGAAACCCCTTTTATGTTGTGTATTAAAGTACTTATTTTAAGCTGAAAGTTACTGAAGTATTTTTGAAATCAATAACATTTGGACTTACTTATGGTAAGTTTGCATATAACATCTAGTTAGATTGAATCAGGTTCAAGTATGAAGTTCAGCCGACATAACCTAATCCAAATATGAAGAAATATGTTTCACCCCAAAATGAACTACATTTTTGCAGGTTTGTAATAAGTAGAAGCTGCGTTAAAAAGATAGTGTCTAAAATCTCTTTTGATGTTGTTGTTTTTTATCATTTAGATAAAAAAGGTATGTGAAGATTTTGATACTTTATTTTGTAACAAAATACCTTAAATTTGGAGTTGTCTCTTTCACATGCTCTCAATCATTTGTGAATCAATAGAATTTGCACTTTTCTATTGTTTCAAACAAACCTGAGAGAGACACATATTTTCTTCTGATAGTTGTGGTCTTGTGGATAAGGAGATCGACTTGTGATCGGAAGGTCCCCAGTTTGATCCCCAGATCCACCGAGTTGAAGATATTGTGAGTTATGAAATACTTGCTCTCGCATCTTCAACAACCACAGCTATGGTGCTTTTGAGCAAGACACCATTTTCCTAACTTCTCCCAGGGTGCTGAGGCCATGGCTGCCCACTGCTCCTGTGTTTGTTCACGGCTGTGTTTGTTCTCTGGGATGGCTTAAATGCAGAGCAAAAATTCCTGGTTATAGGAGTGTTATAGGAGACTAGAGATGTGATGCTGCTAATGGCTCCCACCAGCAAAGATTTTAAAGTAAAACATATTAGAAATTGAAATCAATGACTTAAATGTAGTTTCACTAGTATTGGCTTATCTTAAAACTGTATTCTTCAAACATTTCTATTAAACACCTAAAAGAACTGTATGTGGAGTGAGGAGACTGGTATTTGCACTATCTCTTTAACACTCAACTCTTTTCCAACCAGCACTGACTTCCCCCATTGAATACCAACGAAACCATGTGGGGCCGAGTGGCCTGGGTGGACCAAGCAGCAGTGGACTTCCAGGTGGTGGCGGGAGCAGCAGCAGCTTATCAATGACTCCTGGCTGTGGCTCCCGGTCCAGAGTTTCTCGAATCCCTCAACCTTCCTCACGTCTCCCACAGCCTGTACAGCACCACCATTCACCCATCCCAGACGACCACACTTCAGGTATGTGCCCTATTCCTGATCAGGACCATAATGGTGAGATCTCTAGGATGCCTGTTCTGGACAGTCCCTTGAAAAAACAACGTGAGGAATCGCATCCAGTGACGCCAATTCCAAGAGCCAAAGTCGCTCCTCTGTCTCACACCCCATCAAAATCCCGTATCAGAGCCCCTTCAACTTCGGACTCTCAGAACCTTACAACAATACCTGCCCATAAAGGCTACCAATTTTGGGCATCAATGCCAGCCAAAACAACTGGCAGACCTGGCTCCTTTACAGAGCAGAGTGACACCTCTATTCGTAACCAGTTTAAAAACCGCAGGCACTCGAGTCACAGTAAGGAGCTGGACCGCATCAGTACTTGTTCGTCCACCAGTGAGCAGTCCCTGCACTCCTCTCACAGTAATGGGGTAAGAGGCCGACTCTAGCTCCAGGCTTCAGCGAGGCCTACTCCTGCTTCGCCTCCAGCTGCTCACTAACCTGCTGGGGAGTGTTTGTCTGTTTTTTTCTGGAAATTAAAAATAATGATTCTCACACGCTGCTAGGGAAATTAACTGTGTTAATGTGCTGGCCACTAACCAAAAATCACTGTTAACCTGGATTCGTCCTCAAGAGTTTCTCAGAAACTTGATACATTCCTTGACTGTCTCTGTCTGCTTTGAAATGGAAGATTTTTACTTATCTAACTGTCCTGGAAGTCCAAATAAGCAACAATTTGGAGTTCAAAAACCAGGAAACTAACACTTACTAATGCTTTTTCTTTTTCACTTGCTTTACACTTTTGACGCCCAAAAATATACCATATTAAACATCTAATTTCTAGATCTTAAATATCTTGATAGGTAGTTTATTGATTTACAAGTTATACTTGTAATTTTCAAGGGATACTGTTCTGCTAAATATTTTTTTGTTTAGTCATTATGCTTTCCTTTAAGGGATATATTTACTACCTATATATTTACTAACTATATTTATCTACCGTATTAATACTGCCTAATATAAGAATCCAAATTGTCTCTCAAATTTGTTTATCTAACAATTCTAAAAAAACAACAACAACATAAAACATATAAAAATTATGTGTTTATAATAACACTCTCAAGTAAAACACCTGGTGAACACTATATTTTATGACCTTATGAACTAGAAATACATTGTAAACCATCTGTCAATGGACTGCTGTCTTTTGCTTCATGCTCTCTGGCATGTACAGCTCAAATAACATCCTTCATACTTCACATACAAGCATCAAATGTGTTTCCAATGACACTAACATGTTGTGTCTCTCTATTTGTGCTGTCAGAGTGAAAGCAGCAGCAGCAGCAGCGTGTCCACCATGTTGGTGACCCAGGACTACATAGCTCTAAAGGAGGATGAGATTAGCGTTTATCAAGGAGAAATTGTGCAGATACTGGCTTCCAATCAGCAAAATATGTTTCTAGTTTTCCGTGCTGCCACAGAGCAAGGCCCAGCAGCTGAGGGCTGGATCCCCGGCTATGTTCTTGGTCACACCTCAACCATCATCTCTGATTACCCCGAGGGAACCCTCAAGTGAGTACAGAACTTTCACTTTATCATAGACTAATTATTATGATTTTTTGTTGCTTTTTACAGTCGCTTTACTGGTGCAGTACTCACCATGGTTTGTATTTCTTTTTCCGCCGACTTCCAGTAGCAGTTCTGACTGGCTTTGTTTTAGACACATCACTCAAGATGCATAACTCATTGTTCACCTTGGATGCTGAATAGAGTCAGACAGAAAAATGATGGCAAAATCATTAAGTAATTAATTAAAAGAGAGAGAGATTCACCCATTGAAAGAAATAACCCATTCATTTAAGGTGTTCTTTTTACTATAGCACTGGGAGTGTGCTGTCCTATGATATATTTTGTTCATCTTGTATCATTGTTACCTTATGTTATGAGCAGGGCTGTTATGTTTTTAGGAGTAGGAGTAGCAGTCTAGGCCCTCTTGTTTTTGTTACTATTACTGTTATTTACTACTTTCCATTTCATTCACAAAATGAAAGAGATGAAGATTAACCAGTCATACTGTTCTAGTCAGTTCAACATTACCCAGGGTTTCTGCAGGGTCTTAAAAATTCTAAAATATTATTTTAAAAATTCAAAGTTTTAAGCCTTAAAATGTCTTAAATTCACTGTTCAATGTCTGAAATAATTCACAGGTCTAATTTTCAGATGTTCATGTAAAGCTAATTTGATATAAGTTTTTGTCAGAAATGCTCCTAAGTGGTAAAATGAAAATAATGGTAAAGATATCCATAGTCTTAGAAAATGTCCAGAAATGCCCCAAAACATAAAACTCATGGTTAGGGATGCCATAGTTTGAGAATGCTTTTATAAATCCCCTAAAACAAAAATGTTTATTATCCAAAAGTTTTGTATGTGTTTTGATATAATGAAGTCTTAAATTTGATGCTCAGTGGTCTTAAAAAGATATCATAAAACCTACAGAAGCCGTCTTTACCATTTTTACTTTAATATAAATTTTTAAAATAGTTTTAAATCTGTTTTAAGTTCTAAGGTCGCTATACATCTCTCCGAATATTCAGTGCGAAGTTCAATGCGTGAACATACCTCGATTGGAAACCACGGGTGCCGATGGCACATCGCACATCTGTACAAGTGATTGGTGCACACGAAAAAGAGTTCAGCTCTCATTAGCTTAGTTGTTTAATAAAGCCCGCAAACATTATAAATCAGCCGGCCTGTAGCAGTTGTCCCCCGAGTAGTGATGGGATGTTTCGTTGAACTTGGTGCTTTGTTCGTTTGCCTCTTGTTCATTTAAAACAATGATTAATTTGAACTATTCATTTTTATCATTATCTAAGTGCAAACCATTTTGACTAAGATCCAAAAGTAGAACAAAATACACTAATTATGACAAAATAATAAAATAGACTAAAGTAAATAAACATGCTTACCAGTGTCTTCTGATTATTATAAGTGTAATCGGCATACACTAAAAAAAACTATTCACTCCATGAAAAGAGTTTTTTAGAGTTAAAGCATTCGAGGATTCATGCAAAATCTCTGTTTGGATAGATGTGTAGCGGCATTAAATATCTGACTTAAAACTTGTCACTTTTTGTGGTTGTCATTAGGGCCAATGGCAGGCACTTGTGCGTGATATCATTTCATACAAAAGTTTACTAGCTAGTGAAAGCTCCCATCTTTGGGATGTAAAATTACTTGATTAGAAATAAACTCAACTTTATGCTGTCACTATATGTGACATTCCTCTAGTATAATGTAGTGTCTGAACAACATTTTTGAAAATCATGAATTTCTGTACATGGTAAGATTAGCAAACAAAAATTTTGACATTTAAATATTTTTATTGTGTGTTGTTACTTGTTAAAATAAAAGTAAACCGTTATAGATTTAATTTAACAACGAATTAAAAGTTAAGCCAAAACCACCAGAAAGTAGTAAATTATAGTAATACAGTAATTGTGAAAGTACTGGAGATCAGTTAAAAGGAAGCCTCTGTTGTCTAATATTAAATACATAATCAGTCCAATATTTGCACCTCAGGAAGTCTTCATCATGGCACACAGCTCTACGCATTAGACGCAAGTCCGAAAAGAGAGACAGAGAGGGCAGGAAGGAGAGCAAACCTGAAAATGGTTATCGCAAGTCAAGAGAAGGGCCGGCCAATAAGGTTTCTGTAAAGGTATTTTTTTAATAATTTACCCAAAAATAATATTAACTTAGCATTCACTGACAATTGATAGGTTTCAAAAATGACAAGACACAAGCTTACAATGATAAATATCATTTTATTTTTTACAGCTTTTGAATCCCAACTATATTTATGATGGTAAGGCTTTATTTTTTATTTCATCTTGAAAATCTACAGCTGAAAATATATTGATACAGTTCCTTTCTGGTGTACGAGCAGCAGTTCCCCCAGAGTTTGTGGTCCCGCTGATGGATATAGTGTGTGAACGGGGTGAGAGTGTGACTCTCCGCTGTAAGATCTGTGGGCAGCCCAAAGCCTCGGTCTGCTGGAGAGGGCCTGACCAGAGCACACTCAGCAATGCTGGAAGATACACACTAACTAACAGGTAACAAACAAAAATTACCTGCTGTGTTCTTTCTTAGGCACTAGGTGGTGCTTTTGGTTTTATTTATACTCTTGTGTTTGAAAAGACAAAACAAGTCATGTTAACATAGTTCAGTTTTGTTTCTTTTTTGTCATTTTCCAAAAGCAGAGTATGCCTAGGACCAAGTCTAATAAGTTTGTCCTGATGTATAAGTTGACATCCATACAAATTAAACTAAATGTTTATGTGTCAATGGAAAATTGTTAAGATAAATGTATGAAAAATGTGCTCATTCCCCAGCTACACTTGACTTTCTCTAACTGTTAAAATGCTTTATGTTATACAATTGAAGACTAGATTAGGGTTTTGAACAGGGTTGTCTTTCATTGGAATCTGCTGATCCTGGTATTTCCAGATGTGATCAGATGTTTTGCTCCTGAAACAACAGCGATTTTTTTTTTCCCCCCAAGCAGATACATTTTTGCTATGCATTATGGGAAAGAATAGAACTAAAATATAGAACTAAAACTAAAATATAGAACTAAAAGAATAGAACCTCTGTTTAAATGTTTTCCCATGTTTCTTTTTGTTATTTATTCATGGACATGGATAATATATTATATTTCTTGTATATATTATATTTAATATATTTTAAACTTTGGACATCGTCCCTGATCAGCTGACCTTACTGTAATTGAGCCACTGTAATTGTCGCACAAACATCACTTCCATCATCCATCAAATAGCAAAACCACATGTTACTGCAGTGTCCCAAGTAGTTTAGTATGGTGCAGCAAAAAAAATCAAGAGGAGATTGTATTATTATTAGTAGTAGTAGTAGTATTAACCTACATAATGGTCTCTACTGTTTTTTGCATCATGAAGTTTGACCTGAATCAATAGAGCATGTTCAGTGTTAATTGACATGACACATAATGATGATTTTGTCACCTAAAACTTAAACTTCAAATATGATTAAAATCACTGAAGACATGTATCAGTGTTTGTGCCTCATTAAAAATGTGGGTTTGACAAAATCCCATCCTCTCACCCCGCTTGTGACATTTAATAGGCTTACAGATATAAAAGTTTAAAATTAACATCAACTGAACATAACAAAATATATTAAGATTTCTATTTTCTATAAAAAATATACAAAGAATGACACACAAGAATGAAACATAATCAAAAACAAATGAGTTTACACCAGGGACTGACACTACATCGAATAGAAGTGTCAAAGAGGAAATGCATTTATTAACTGAAGAAGTAGATTAAACAGGAATATGTTTACTCTTGCTGTATGTTGGTAAACCAGACATGACGTCTTTTAGGACAAACTTGCCAGCAAAACCAAAAGACTTTTGTCTGTAGTTTATAAAGCTGATATGTGCAAGCATAGCCTCAAGCATAGAAGTTTCACTGTAGGCATTTTGCTTCTCAGAAACACCACCCATGGTGCTTTTCAGGAAGCAGTGGAAAAATTCTCCTGGCTCAGAATTACACCAAAAATAGGGCACTCAGGCATAACTGCAACAGCTCCTATAGAAATCATTTTGGCCGAAGCATATGCTTTTGCATACAATCCCAGATCGGTTGATTGCTGCTGCTGCAGCTAGAACTGGTATATATACATGGACAAACCCTTCTTTATGCTATTACAATTTTTCAGAGAGTTGACGATTTGTTATTTTCCACCATCTTCGGAATCCACTCATTTAAAGTTAAACTGTACATAATATATTTGACTTTTTTTCTCCCAAATCCAATCTTTTGAACGTTGTGATCAAACCAGATAGATCTGGAGCCTGATTGATCAGGACAAGCTTAGCTCTAAGTGTGTTGTGCACATAAATGTTTTATTTATTGAATAATAAAATGTCTTTTTGGTTCAGTGAGACAGGCGAAGTAACTCTCCGTATCTCCACCACTTCTCTGGATGACAGCGGCACCTACACCTGCATTGCCTCCAATGATGTGGGCTCGGTGACATCATCGGCCTACCTCAGGGTGCTCGGTGAGTTGATCTAATACATTTTTTGAGACTTTATAATGGCTTGTTTATTGCTTATTGTTGGTGGGGAAATAAATAGGCTGGTTATAAACTGTCATTTAGGCTTGTTTGTTTGTTGTTCAGATACTTGGTTTGAGTGGATGAGTGAGACAGTTTGGTTTGATGGTGTAATTTCAAGGTTTTAGTGATGATATGGTAGCTTTTATTGTTTTTGTCTTTGATATGGTTGATGATTTCATGGTTGGTTCAGTAGCATAGCTGATTGGATTGTTTTTTTGGTTTGGGTCAGTAATCAATGATGGGAGAAGTATGTTACAACAGGATTATACTTAAGTAGCATTACTTTTTGCAGTAGTAGTGAGCATTACGCAGGAAGGTAGATATTCTGTGTGTGCAGGAGACCAGGTGGCTATGTGCAGAGTTGTAACAACTACAGAGGTATAAAGTTGATGAGCCACAAAATGAAACTCTGGGAAAGAGTAGTGGAAGCTAGGCTAAGAAGGGAAGTGGATATTTGCGAGCAGCAGTATGGCTTCCTGCCCAGGAAGAGCACTACTGATGCAATTTTTGCTCTGAGAATGCTAATGGAGAAGTACAGAGATGGTCAGAAGGAGCTGCACTGCGTCTTTGTGGACTTAGAGAAAGCGTATGACAGGGTGCCGAGAGAGGAGCTATGGTCCTGTATTAGGATGTCAGGAGTGGCAGAAAAGTACGTCAGAGTAGTTCAGGATATGTATGCGAGGAGTATGACAACAGTGAGATGTGCTGTAGGTCAGACGGGGGAGTTCAAGGTGGAGGTGGGGCTACATCAAGGATCGGCTTTGAGTCCTTTCTTGTTTGCTATGGTGATGGACAGGTTGACAGATGAGGTCAGACAGGAATCTACATGGACAATGATGTTTGCAGATGACATTGTAATCTGTAGTGAGAGTAGAGAGCAGGTGGAGGGACACCTGGAAAGTTGGAGGTCTGCTCTAGAAAGAAGAGGAATGAAAGTCAGTCGTAGTAAGACAGAATACATGTGTTTGAACGAGAGGGAGGGAAGTAGAACAGTGAGGTTACAGGGGGCTGAGGTCAAGAAGGTGGAGGAGTTTAGGTATTTGGGGTCAACAGTCCAGTGCGACGGGGAGTGTGGAAAAGAGGTGAAGAGGCGAGTGCAGGCAGGTTGGAGTGGGTGGAGAAAAAAGTGTCAGGGGTGTTGTGTGACAGAAGAGTGTCAGCAAGAATCAAAGGAAAGGTGTACAGAACAGTAGTGAGACCAGCTATGATGTATGGGTTAGAGACTGTAGCAGTGAGGAAGAGACATGAGACAGAGATGGAAGTAGCAGAGATGAGGATGTTGAGGTTCAGTTTAGGAGTGACAAGGATGGACAAGATTAGGAACGAGCACATCAGAGGAACAGCTCTGGTCAGTTGTTTTGGAGATAAAGTCAGAGAAGCCAGATTGAGATGGTTTGGACATGTGCAGAGAAGGGATAGTAGTTATATTGGTAGAAGGATGTTGGAGATGGAGCTGCCAGGCAAGAGGGCAAGAGGAAGGCCAAAGACAAGTTATATGGGTGTGCTGAAGGAGGACATGAAGGTAATTGGTGCAAGAGTAAAGGATACTGAGGCCAGAGTTAGGTGGAAACAGATGATTTGCTGTGGCGACCCCTAAACTGGGAATAGCCGAAAGAAGAAGAAGAAGAAGAAGAAGTGAGCATTACGCACCTTTTTGTCAAAAATATGAAACTTGTTTTATGCTTGGTAACAAGTTACCTCACACCTTTTATAAAAAAATGTTTTTACTCAAAGACAGAGAAAGATAGAATAAAATGTAACAATGTTATTTATCATCTCAGTGTGTTTTATCCATTTAAAATATAAATGTTTACCTCGCCATTTAATTAATGGATATATTGATTTCTTTTCAGATTTGTCTGATTTTTAGGATTGACCTTTGCCTGATATAACTTATATTGATAATTATTTCTGTTAGCCTGAGAATCTAACCACTGTATATCAGTACTCCATGTCAAATACTCTGTTTTAAATACTGTTATAGTTTATATAATATATTTAGTGTAACATAATGACATCTCATAATATTTTACATTAAAACAATCAACAGGAAACTGCAAAATGAATTTTTCTTTCACCGTAAAACACTTGAAAATAATACATTTTAGAATTGTGACCTCAATATCATTACACCATGATAATTAAACTCAAGACATCTCAAGATTATTATTTTATGCTGATGATTTGTCTGTTCTCTAAAAAGGGGACCATTAAGGCTATAAACGGCATGTACCAGACATAGTGGATTGCTTGCTTTAATGTTTTGTCTGGTGATGCATCCGTTAGATATTTCTTTTGGTTCATAACCTTTACCAAAAGTTACATCATGTATTTCTTTGTTTTCTGGTATGTTTTGGATCTTTTGATGGCAGATTTATGTTTGATTTAATTTGAAGCACACTTATTGATTGGTTGGTTTGTCAGTTTAGTTGTCAGTTATTTGATTTAGCTTATTAGTTGGTGAATGGTAAGTCTAAAACATTGATTTTATGCAGGAACTTCTTGTGATGGCATTCTCTGGAAGGAAAACTTTGAGCAACTCTTCGCTGAGGTGATGGAGCTTGGGCGGTAAAGAAACTTTATTAATATTATTGTTATCTTGTTTTAAATAATCCTGCCTTAAAACCAACATGTTTATTTTTTGTCTGTTTACAGAGGTAGATTTGCTGTCACAAAGTGGTGTGAGCACAGAGTGAGCCGGCGATCAGTAGCTGCTAAGCTAGTGAATAAAAAGCTGATGCGTCGAGAGCAGGTGGTTCATGAGCTGGGAATTCTACAGTGTCTTCAGCATCCGCATCTGGTGGGCTTGCTGGACACCTACGAGACCTCAGCCAGTTTCATTCTCATCCTGGAGATGTATGTCCAATTCAACTTTTTCTGCAACAATTTTATATAACTCGATAATCTTTCTTAATCTTTCTTAATCTTATTTTTTTTCTGTGTTTCTACGAGAACTTGTCTGAAGGTTTTTTGAAAGTTGCCAGCAAAGGAAGATGTTTAAAAATACATAAAGCTGGTTTTATTTATTTATTGATTTATTTTTTTTAGTGAACGTTGATGGTTTTCCTAAAATCTTATTTTTGTGAATGAGTGAAGATTTTAAAGTGAACTATCTTTTTAACAATATATTATTTAATGAAGTAGAATAATTTTGAAAGATTTTTTAACACACTTTTTTGTAACATACTTTTTCATCTTTTTTCCACATGATCAGCGCTGATCAGGGTCGGCTCCTGGACTACATAGTTAGCTGGGGGAACTTGACTGAAGAAAAGGTTTCTCTTTACCTGCGGGAAATTTTAGAAGCTTTACATTACCTTCACACCTGTAGGATTGCTCATCTTGACTTGAAGGTGGGTCTTGTTCTTGTTCAAGAGTTATTGTTTAACAATTTATAAATTATCATAAATATTTGACCCCTCTAGACTATCACTGCATCCTAATAACATTCAAAAGGCAATATTTTGAATGGTTCAGTACATTCTTCATTGAGATGCAATAGCGCTTCATCTGATTGGTTAGTGGGTGGTGCTTTGGCTAATGGGTGTGTCTACGGCCATTGAGCCATTATGAGCTTCTGGAAAAAAAAGGATTACACAAACATGCCTGAGCCATCCAGAATACGATTTGAGGCATTTTTTTATGAGTAAATATTATTAAAACATGCAAGACATGTCTGAAAAGTCAAGGTTACATGATACAACCTCTTTAATGAGACATTTCGTAATGTAAAAAAAAAATCTCTTTTTGTGTTATCATGTAACAATTTTTCAAGTTACTGTAGCTATTTGTTCAAATATGATTTCTCTGTTATCTTCGAAGAATGATGATTACTTTCATGTGTGACATATATTGCAGGAGCCACAGCATTTTACAAAGGCTTCTACAGCACATTCCTCAGAATGTCAGGGTTATTTTAAGAGTGTAAGAAGTAGTGAAAGCACTGACTAGGAGTTTTCAAAGGGCAGACAACCACAAATGTTATACAACCCAGTGTCACTGGGAAAATCAACTGTCTTAAACTCAGATATAATAACTTATGTATTATTCATATGAAAACATTTATTTTATTTTATTTTTTTCAAAATGTACATGACGTAAGACTTTTTTTATTTAATTCACACTGGCTAAAAGCAGACCAACTGTAACATGCCTTTGTTTTTATCTCCCTTATTATCCTCACCTTGCTCCAAACATGTTTTTAACACCGCAGGAATTACTTGCTTTTCCCTTTATTGAAAATGTTTTTTGACTTCCTAAAAATTTTCCTCTTACATAGACTGGAAAATATATAGAATGTTTATTTATTTACTCAACATTAAGTCTGGTCTCCTTCTGTTGAGGCCTCAGAGTTACTTTCTGGATGTTTTACATTTTAGGGTAACTTTTAAGATACAAACAATGTGCTATGCCATCAAATATCGGATTTTGTTTGTTTTGAATCCATGCAACACCCCGTGGTGAGAAAAAGTTACACATTGAACAATTAATTTCAGATCGTATCAGTCTCCTGATCTGCATGTTGTTCTTTCTAGCCTGAGAACGTCTTAATCGGACAGACGTCCACCCAGCCTCTCGTCAAACTAACGGACTTTGGTGATGCTGCACATATTTCCAACTGCCCTCACCTCCATCCTCTGCTGGGCAGCCCGGAGTTCTCGGCCCCCGAGCTTGTACTGGGTGAACCAGCGGCTCTGGCCTCTGACCTCTGGAGCGTGGGTGTGCTGGCGTATGTGATGCTAAGTGGGGCATCGCCATTTCTGGATGAAAGTGTCGAGGAGACCTGCCTCAATATCTGTCGAATAGACTTCAGCTTCCCGGAGGATTACTTTTATGGTGTGAGTCATGCAGCGCGTGACTTTATTTGTATTTTACTCCAAGGTGAGCCTTGTAGACGTCCATCTGCACAGGTCTGCCTGCGTGAGGAACTCTGGTTGCAGCCAAAGATTGCGTCCGGGGCAGCTCGTCTCGACACTTCCAGACTTGTGTCTTTTATAGAGCGAAGGAAAACATCAGAACGATTTACGCCCTGTTGCCAGTTTTCAAAGCTTCCTGCGTAGTCGCCTACTCTGCATGAGCTGAAGAATCGAACACTTGAGGTCTTTGCACACAGACCACATTAAAAGAACAGTACATATGAGCTACTTTTGCATAGTTTAGAAAATATTATTTCATTTTTTCTATTAAAGACTTGACCTTCTTACAAAGTAAGCCTAGTTTCAGGTGCAGCGCGATGTACATGTGCTTGCTATGGCCAAGTTACAGCAACAAATTTAGATTCGATTTCCTGACAATACTGGCATATAAAACATAAAAAATAAATACTAAAACTCTTCATTTGCTATTAACTTTTGCTGTTTTTTTATTGGTACAGAATGTAGCTATAGAGGAGTAAAATTTTAAATAGGAAAACTAGGAAATATGCACAAATATGAAACGCAGTGGCCGAAGGAACTATAATGTTGATCATTACAAAAATACTTTAAAAAAAAAATCTGAAAGTGTATAGATTATATCTGCCAGACTATGTGCAAATACAAAAAATGACCAACCTATTACCTAATTTCATTATCTAACTATGTTTCAATGTTCTGTGTGCAAAGACCATAGTCCTGTTTGGGTTGGAAATTGAAACATAACCAGGAAAAAGTAATCTCATCCTTGTTTTAGACAAATTCAAGGTTCTGGATCTTCTGTATCTGCTGCTGATGAAAAGTCTGAAGTCCTATTTTCCAAACTGACATCCTACACATTTGTTCATTTCTATGGACGATCCTCACAAGAAATGTGAATTGTATGAATGAATGAATTTTTTAAAGATATTTCCCTGAGCCAGAACGGTTTAGCTTTGTGTTTGGACAGTATTTCAATCAGGTTGTTCAAGTGGAGTACTGTAATTTGAATCGATTCAGGAAAGATTAACTTTTGTACAAACCCTGTATAGAAGCACAGCTAAGATGATATCTTTATTCTGAACGTTTTGGAGAAACAAAAAGAAGCTTATTTAAGTATATAAAGGGAAATCAACTCAGTTTCATCATGAAATTCATCTCATGTTTGTTATGCGGAAATTCTTTCTGAAATTAACAAGATCTTTTGGGAAATATTTTCTTTCGTCTTTATGTCCATCAGCCTTATGTTGTAAATAAAACTGACCGGCCTTCATCCATATTCGTTAGCAGTGTTTGAAATGCTCTCTCATTGGCTGATCATGACCTTTGACTGACCAGTACAAACTGGTTACCACAGCAAATGTGCACTCTGTAATTTGTCAAAACGTGCAATGTTGGGGCTTTAACATTTTGCAGCTATTTCTATAACGACAGCTTTGTTAAGTACTTGTATAAGCCACTGCAAGTTGAGATGTTCCTGTGACTCTTTTGAAGAGTTGTCGGTGTGTTTTGAAAGCTTACGCCTCATTGGTGAAGATCATTTGTGTCTTTATGCTTTCATCCTGAATGTTGTTACTTTGTCGTAATACCAAAGTTAATCCTCATGTACTGAAATGCTTCTTCTCTGTTCGGTGGTTTTAATTTTGTAACAATAAGTTATGAATGCAATCCTGACTCTGGGCAGGAGTTTACATGTATTGATTGTTGATCAATTTATTTATTGTGTCTTGTTCAGTTTGTTGTTCATTTAAATGAAGATATAGTGCTACATAGTGTCTGATTATTAGGTGGTTTCATTTCCAAGTTTGAGCTGGAGTATTTGTTAATGTAGCTTTGCATGATGAATAACACAAATTCTTATTTCATGTCAGTCACTTTGTTTAAAATGGAATGAAATGCATCTTTTCCTTCTGTAAGTATTGAAGGGAAAGAACCAAGTTTGGTAAGAGGTAATTCCAGTGGTCTAAGAACTCAAACTTGCATCTCCTGTGGCTAAAACTATTTGTAATAATGTGATTGCTGATTATAAAGGGGATAAATAACATACTGGGTCAGTAATGGTTGTATGATTTTTCATGTTTATTTATGTTGTTTCTCATGTTGTATAGATGTACAGACACCATAAACGCTTGACGTAGCAACACTCTGTTTTTTACATAAAGTCATCCTGAATGTCTTTGACTCTGTATTCATTTTGCATGTATATTTCTTTGTACATAAACCATACCTGTTTGCACATTATGTGCTGTATATAAGTTCCTTTAGCCTCAGTTATTTTTGAGATTAAACATCTGAAACATTTTATTCGTAAAATCTCCAGTTTTCAGCGTCTTTTTTTAACGAGAGCTTCTCATCTGTCAATTGTTTCACACCATTTCTGTCCAATAGCCCTTTTTAAAGGAAATGAGCTTCACTACAATCATGAAGTTTGTGTAAAAAAGGTGTGCATGTAATAAAATAAGCTCTACATAATGTTCACACTAAATGGCATACAATCTTCTTAGCAAAACTGAACAAATAATTCATACAACTTTGGTTTTAATTAATATCAGAATTGTTTTCTGTTCATCATGTTAGATGTGTCATTATAATTGGGTTCTCAAGTTTTGGTCACAACTAGAGATAAGATTTGTAGCTTAGATATGTTTTCAATGGCAGTTTGTTAACACTATGAATGATGACAATTACATTGTAATTGTAATAGCTCAAAAATATATTAAATATGAGTTAGTGGTCAAATAAACCCTATCTTAATGCATATCTACAGATTAAACAAAACTATTTGACAAAGTACAGCAAAAGCTAGACTTTGAAATCAAGTGTTTAAGTAACAGATAAAATGATAAAGGCTAATCATTTTTACAGCAGCTTAATTGATCAGAATGTCAAATATTTAGCTGCCAATCATGGTAGTTTTGGATACTTTTTTCTCTGCCTCTGCATAATAACACAGGTGCACAGAAATATATGGTCAGTATGTGTTTTGCATTTCCCCCGGTGCTCATGTGCTTTTAAAATAAAGCAGTACAAGATCATATTTTTGAGGTGTCAGAAATCGAAAAAGGGGCATGTGTGTGTGAAAGCAGCAAAGGTGTGTAACACATACTCGTTGCTTGAGAGTTGAGAACCTTGCCACAAAATTGTATTTCCTGTGCTCAAATGTCACAGGAAACCTCATTTCTGGTCACTGGGTTAAAACCAGATTTTGCTCCTATACATTTTTATCCCCACATTGATGTCATTGCAAACCAGTCACTGACATAGTACCAAAGTTGTTAGGGCCTTGTGGGGACCAAGCATTTGCTTGATTTATCTGTTGACAAGTGAATCCTCTGCTCATATACACTAAACATAAATTATTAAAAACTTGATTTTAACATATACTGAAATTAAAGGAATACTTGTTGCCAATGGTACCAACCACTCAGAATGTTTTCTTTAAGTGTTAACATCTGTGGGTGCTCTACAATTACTGTAAACAACAAAAAAACAAAACAAAAAAAACAAATGTATTATATGGGTAAACAAACTTTTGAGTCAATTTGTTTAGTTTGTTTAGACACTGTGCAAAACAAAGAAGAGTACACTTTTTGGCCTATTGTTGCATTTAAACAACTTAAAAAAATGATGCCCCTGATTTGTTGTAAATCACACAAATGACACATAAATTCTATTTAAGAATAATCTTCACACTCTATTTGCCCAGGTGATAAGATGAACCTTATTCAGTGAGCCCTGACTGAGATCATCAATTATAATTGCTTTTATTTGGGTAAAAGCATCTGCTAATTCATAAATGTAAATGAGCTGCATGTAACACTACACGTAGTTTATATGATATTGACTATTGACAACAGTAGCAAAAAATCAAGATTTCCCTTTACAACAAATTATTGCCATAACTTCCAACTACACATCGTTCAAAAAACATGTTGTGTCACTGTTATGATTACTGGAAGAGGATAAAATTAGCCTATGATCGCCAATAAAAATAGTAATTGAGATATGACTACTTTAAACAGCAGTCATAGATTGCTCATCCACACTAGTGGTTTGTGAGTAAACCGAGCCTTTGGCCTGCATCAAATAATCTTTCATGACTTGCAATCTACTGATGGGTGTCTTTTGGAGGAGTCTGATGAGATGCCTCCTGAACTTCTCTCCCACAAACACATAAAGAACTGGATTGATGCAGCTGTGTGAATAAGCCAAAGCTTCTGTGATCTGCAAGCTCAGATTGATAGCCTTACTCCTCTCACAAGATTGCTCTATAACTTTCTTCATTTCTAAAGCTTTAACAAAAGCTGCCATGTTATAAGGACCCCAACAGCAGAAGAAAACTATCATCACTACAATAACTAGACGCATGGCTTGTTTCCTGGAAGAGCGAGCTGATAGGAGTTTGGCTAAAATCATTGAGTAGCAGTATCCTATCACCAAAATTGGCACAATCAAACCCATAATGTTCATTTTAAAGTATCCAATTATCTTTGAATCTAGAAATGATGTCTGATTTGTTGTTGGATTGGATGTACAATGTGTTTGGTTGCTACTAATGGTTATTTTAAGATGTAACAACTCAGGGAATGATGCAATAACTGAAATGGCCCATGTGATCATGCTGGCTAAAATCCCATAATTCTTGGTTCTGACTTTCAGCGCATACACAGCATGAACTACAGCTAAGTATCGATCAAAACTCATTAGGACAATGAAGAATATGCCACTGTAGAAGCCAATGTGGTAGATACCGAGGACCATAGTGCACATGAAACTTCCAAATATCCACTGGTCTTGGGCATAGTATGCTAGAAAGGGAAGTGAGGAGACCAACAGAAGATCGGCTATGGCGAGGTTTAAGAGACAGATATCAGTCATGCTTCTGAGTTTGACACCTATCAAGATCACCCAGATTACAAGCAAGTTACCCAAAAAGCCCACCATGAAGAATAGAGAGTATAAAATAGTCAGGATCCTGGCTCCATGAGGTGGATACACACAGACCACTGCATCTCCAATGTCGTTTTGGTAGTATTCCTCATAACTGTAGTCAGTATTTGTTATCGTGGTCACACTTGAATGAGAAAAGAAAAATTGCATAAGCCAACTGTAAAATTTTATATTCTTGAACTATTGCTAAGCCCCTCCCCGAGCTCACAGAGTAACCAATCAGAGTTGAGTCTTTTGGCTAAAGGGGTCCAGACCAAAAAAAACATTTTTATATGCTCTACAGTTATGGACATTGCTTTTCTGCTTAATAAAAGAGGTACGTCTTTACTAAAAAGAAGGTCAGAATCAGAAAAATTGATACGATGAGGCATTTTTTGAATCAGAGGTATGGCTATGGAATGCATGACTGTACATTTGTAACCGTCAGTGCATAAACATCGTTGATCTTAAATGTTTCTTTCGATTGTTTGACGAGTTAAATTAGGCTTTCATATTTGTTTACGCATGGAATATTTGAATAAATCACATTTGAAGTCATTGATTAAATCTTGATTTCTATTTGTACACAAGACGGGTCAGTCTTAGGATATGATAATTATTGTGGCAGTAGCATGTAAGAGTGAGCACCTCTGATGGCCTGTCTGTGTTAATAACAACATGGGTAAAGCACACCAATAGAGGAATCATGATACAAAAGTAAGGAGCTTACCTATTTTGCGTCAAATCGTTTGTATTAGAGATTCCACTGAACATTGCTGCAGTCCATACAGTCAGCATCGTAACGTTGTTTGTAGCAACTGTAGAGAGACTAACAAACCCTCAGATCAGAAAAAAAATTATTCAGAATATCTATTCATCAGTCATATAAGAGCAATAACTAAATCTGCTTATTATCCTCTCATAAAAATTGCAAACTAAATAGAGCTCTTGGATCATTTGGTTTAAATCAGTTAGAACTACCACGGGCTCACTCGAAACAATGAGAGTCTGTTTTCAGTTACTATGCTTTTTCTTGAAAATGAAGCTCTTTCATAAAAATGGCCAATTGCTCACTTTCACTTTCACTTCATCAAAATTTAAATGAAGATGGAAAGCCAATTAAAAAAATGTTTTGGGATTTTTTCTGGTATCGCTGTTGATTTGTGATCCAGAAACACTCTGCATTTCTGTTTTATAAATTAATTACTATTTGAAAAAAATTAATTATCTTACTTCTCAAAGACCATCATGGAATTGACTGCGATCCAAAGTTGTTCCAAATACCTAAACAGGGAAGCAGTGCCTTAGATAAATTATGCTTCTAATACAATTAATCCTGCTTATCTAATATTCAAACTGGAATTAATAAAAATGAATAATTCAACACTATCAATATATTTTTTCACCCACATGAAACCTACAAATGGAAAGCAGTACTTGTTAATCTTCAATTTATTTATCAGCGTACTCATCAAAACGGGAAAATAATTTTGGTAAAAGTGAAATTGGTAATAAATTTCCAAACACTTTATAACTTTTGATCATTTAGACAACCATAACAATAAACAAAACTATTATTGCTTAGTATTACTTACTATTTAGTATTATTTAATATTTAGAATTACTTAGTGTGAACTTCTTATGGGGAAAATGATTCAATTGGAGGTGTAATCATTTTATTTACAAATATTTCACATATTAACCTATTTAAAGACTTAAACGAAAGCTTGAATAAATTACTTGATGGTTGAAAATAATAACATTTTGGAAAGTGTATCTACCTTAACCAAATGCATTGATATATAATTGCAGGTAACTATGGCATTTGTTTGCATTAATAACCAACTAAAGTTATTTCAAGCTTATGTCTTGAGCAAACAAAACAGCAGTAGATCATCACCAGGCTATCCGTGTTTGACCAATACATCAATGTGCTAATGGTTAAGACTAAAACTATAATATTTGCAGCAGACTACTGCATGATGTTTGTTTAGGACTAGTAAATGATTAAAAGTTTAATACTATGATAAACTTCAGTCAAAATGCATTCAGTTTACTGTTCATCTCTCAAAATCTGCAAAAGCTATGTATAAACATCCAGTGCCATGGCTAAATATTTCTGGAAAGCTTGAATTTTAGTGTATTATTATAAACACTGTCCTGTCACACAGCTTCTCTGTGAATCATTTTATTGATTATGTTCACAATCACATAATGCTTCTTAGAGCCTTTTTGTGAGAGACTGTGTTTCAAAGCTACATTTTAATGTGATCTTTACAATTTTTTCACCCTCTGGTTTATCAACCATTAAAATCTATGCAACATTCATGTCTTTTATTTCCAATTTGAAACACGAGGTGTTGAATAAGACGCTTGTGGTTAGAGTTTCAGGTAAACTGCTCCTCGGACTCTCCAAAATTCAATTAGAGTAGAACAAAAATGACAATAATACAATTGTTTTCCCTAAACCCCCTTTTGATTCAGCTTTTTTATCAGTAGACTAACTAATATTATATTTTCAGATTGTCAACATGGTAAAATAGTAATGCTGTCTGAATGTTATCAGTGGCTCGCTTCCTATGTGAAAATAGTTTTCAACATTAAAAGCAACAGTGGTGTCAATGTAGTAGTAAATGCATTCAACTTTCATCAAACAAAAATCTTTTTTTTTACTGTGCAGACATTAACACAAATCATCTGGTAGAATGCATTGCTATTTACATTTCAATAATATTCTTGCAAAAGTACTTACAATTATGATCATTTGGTGTTGCCCTCTGACCAAGAAATTTAATCAGCGAAAAGATCAGATAAGACTGTTCTGCAGAGTTCTGCCCCCCCCCAACCCCCTGTGCAGTCTTTTTGGTTTTGATACTTCCTTTATGTAAAGGGTAAGAGAGGTAGGGTCTTTGCAAAGTGCAAAGTAGTTGCACTCTGACTCTGTAGGGTAATTGACATGCTTGACTACAGAGGTAGCAACCACACTACTTTGTAAACTTGTACTTACTTTATTATATAATTAATTTTAAAGAAAGAATAAACTGAACAGGATTACTTCTCTAGCATTTCCTTTATGCATTTAAAAGATACATTTTCAATTGTATAAACTTTTATAGTAACCCAAAGGTGTTCAAAACAGCTAAGCACTTAACTAGTATGTGGTTTTTTGCACACACACGCCTAACCACTTGAAAGTTCAATTCAAATTCCCCAAACATGACACATTCTAACTACTGCAAGATGATTCAAACTATTGAAATGTTTTAATTCAACATCTTGAGTAATATTTAGTGAACCTGAATGAGTAATATTCAATGTCTGGAAGCAGTTGTTAAAGTGCTAAAAAGCATGGGTTGACTTATGTTTTTTTTCCCTGAAAGTGTGCAGCTAAACCTTTTTATTAGTCTCTTCTGCATCTAGTGGAGGTGAAAGATTTCACTCTGTGTTAACACCAACAAGAAGAAAGCATAAATGCAAATAATACTTTCTTGAGCATGCTTTTTGTGTACCATGCATTGTTGCAGTGGCAGGAAAAGCATAGAATACAGAAGATGAGAAATCTGAAATTTTGACAGAAGTCTGCTTCCCTTAACCAATCAGCTAGCTCTAGACTACCCAGCAAACATGGTCCGACATCGACTTGAAGAGCAAGGCCAAATCCAATCAAAACTGGACAATCCATGTGAGTCCATATTAGTATAAATGTGGTCCGAGTGCAATGTGGAGCTCACTTACAAAAAGTGGCCTGGAAGGACAGTCTAACCATAAAAACCATATAATGCAAATGTTTATGCCTGCAGGCCTTGGGCTGCATTTTTTTTATGTTGTTTTATGTTTTATGATGCTATATTAAACCCAGCAAAGTTGGTCCAACTTCAACATGCAGATCTTATCGAGTCCAACCAAACCAATCAACCAAGCACCTCAGAAATTAACTACAGTAATTTTGGGGGTTGCATGAATAGCGGTTGTTTAATAGTTTGTATTATTTAAAACAAAGTTGCTTTTGGGGGAAAGTAAAAAGTTAATTGTTTAAGCATTGAACTGAATTCATAATTGATTATAATAATACACAACATTTTATTTAACATTAAACATGTTAATATTTAAAATAAATGTCATATACGAGTGTTGAGTAATCCAATGAATTCACTCCTCGTGGTGATGAATTAAAATATAATTTGGCCAGTATGCTGCCACCCTGTACATGTATATCCACAAATTAATGTTATGAGTGTTTAGGTGTTTCTCTACAAAGTACAGAACACATTTGTAGAGCAGTAAAACAGACATTTTCTGTTTTTCTAATTGAAACTAGTATAAATAGTTAGATGTCCGAATGACTTGCAAACGAGTTAAAAGACTTAAACTTCCATTCTAATCAAATGTTTGCTGGGTAATCATGTGTATTTTTTCAAGTTAAAGCTGAAACAAAAAATAGCTGAGCAACTTAAGGTTGTATGTGAACGCAAGCGTATTGCAAACAAGACTAAAATGGTTCTTGCTCTGAGGAAAGTCTGTGAAAAAGTCAACGATTCTAGAGAGGCTCAAGTCTTTTGCTCATATTGGGCTACATGTAGTGTGACTCTGTTGTCTTTCGCCGCTAAGCTAGCATTGTGCCACTGATGACTTTTGTTGTGTATTTGGTTAAAGTACATCAAAAGTGGAGGATAACGAAGGCAACTAATTTGAAGCAGACAAGAAGGAGAACTGATTCTCTTCCTCCATGCATCAACCTGTTTTGCACATTCTTGGTTGATATTTGATAACAGGGGAATTCCGAATTTAGGCGTTCATCGTACTAGCAGTTTATCTGCTTTTCGACGTGAACACAATTTCAGACCTGATACATTTATTGCAATCTTGACTGGCTTAGTAACCAATCAGGAGCTTCCTAGAGGGGTTTCCATATGCAGGAAAGCATAACAGCTTTGATGGATGAGTGAGTTGAAATTTTCATGCATCAGTTCAGGGACATTCAGCATGTTTACAAAATCAAGGTCTGTGCATGGCTTAACCAATCAATTTATTTGCGAGAAACTGAATCATTTTTCATTACTTCAAACATGTCTGGCCTCTCAGTGCCAGAAAAAGCTAGAGGAATGGGGGAAGATCAAAGAAAGAGCTCACTTGAGACAGAGAAGCTGTAACTTTGTTTATCATGTAAAGGGCCAGACTCTAAAATAGTCCAAATATAATTCTGTGTTTAACAATTACAAAGGAGACGTGTCGACATGGCCTGCACTTTCTATGTAACAAAGAGTGGTTTAGGATTAAGCAAACAAATGGTCGAGAACCAAAGAATAAATGAAGCAGAAACTCTATACCTTAAAAAAGGACCAATGACCCAGTCAATCAGTGAGTATGGATCTCTTGAGCATACGTGATCGTCATCAGCAGGCATCGATGGCTGTATCTTGAAACTTTCTGTTAGAATGTAGCAGAAAGTAGGAACTGCTGGACATTTCCTTCCCACTCTGACGTGTTTCACACATGGATTCAATCAAGAGACATTTTTTTGTCTTGTGCTGAACGCTTGAAGAAATGGTGAAAGCTTTAAATGCGCTTTAGCAAAGCTGTCAAGTTTTTTACACCTAAAAGAAAGCTAATTGAAGTTTTAAAAATTAATTATAAAGCAATAAACTGTTGATCTAAACAGCAAATATGTTTGCCTACTACCTTCCTCCAGAATTCAGTTAGAAACTCATCAGCTCAAGGCTAGCCAGGGCTAAATGTAGGGGTTCAGTAATCTGCATTTACATATTAACAAATGCTTGTTTTTTATTTGTGAGTGAGTGAAGTCAAATTCCTATATGACAAGCTCAAGCTACATTTATAACAGATAACAGGTAAGCAAAATCTGGCAGTAGAAATGTTCAACATTGTAGACATTAGTCACCTGTGATTAATCACCCAGAACCAGAGGAGTTATTTGTTACTGATTTCTCAATCTTGGAACAACTGGATCCAAGGAAGCGAGCCAATAGCTAGCGACCCTGCTTCAGTACTGTACTAACTTATTTTATCTGACTGTTGCATGGTTGACCATGTTTTTTTTGTGGTTTTAACTATAACTTTTGCATGTTTTCAAAATCATGTGCTTATATCTTATGCTTCTTCAGTTTATAAAATATGTAAGCTATATATTTTTTGTCTATTTGTTTAGAGGTCATTCAACACCGCGCAAACAGCAATAACCTACATAAACATATATGTTTTAATATAAGTTTTTAATATACGTTATTGTATGTATATATATGTATATAAATAATTCGCCATTTTCCGATATTATACAGTGGTGTGAAAAACTATTTGCCCCCTTCCTGACTTTTTATTCTTTTGCATGTTTGTCACACAAAATGTTTCTGATCATCGAACACATTTTAATATTAGTCAAAGATAACACAAGTAAACACAAAATGCAGTTTTTAAATGAATGTGTTTATTATTTAGGGAGAAAAAAAATCCAAACCCACATAGCCCTGTGTGAAAAAGTGATTGCCCCCCTTGTTAAAAAATAAAGGAACTGTGGTTTAACACACCTGAGTTCAATTTCTGTAGCCACCCTCAGGCCTGATTACTGGCACACCTGTTTCAATCAAGAAATCACTTAAACAGAAGCTACCTGACACAGAGAAGTAGACCAAAAGCACCTCAAAAGCTAGACATCATGCCAAGATCCAAAGAAATTCAGGAAGAAATGAGAGAAAAAGTAATTAAGATCTATCAGTCTGGTAAAGGTTATAAAGCAATTTCTAAAGCTTTGGGACTCCAGCGAACCACAGTGAGAGCCATTATCCACAAATGGCAAAAACATGGAACAGTGGTGAACCTTCCCAGGAGTGGCCGGCCGCCCAAAATTACCCCAAGAGCGCAGAGACAACTCATTCGAGAGGTTACAAAAGATCCCAGGGCAACATCCAAAGAACTGCAGGCCTCACTTACCTCAATTAAGGTCAGTGTTCACGACTCCACCATAAGAAAGAGACTGGGCAAAAACGGCCTGCATGGCAGAGTTCCAAGACGCAAACCACTATTAAGCAAAAAGAACATTAAGGCTCGTCTTAATTTTGCTAAAAAACATCTCGATGACTGCCAAGACTTTTGGAAAAATATCTTGTGGACTGACGAGACAAAAGTTGAACTTTTTGGAAGGTCCGTGTCTCGTTACATCTGGCGTAAAAGTTAAACAGCGTTTCACAAAAAGAACATCATACCAACAGTAAAATATGGTGGTGGTAGTGTGATGGTCTGGGGTTGTTTTGCTGCTTCAGGACCTGGAAGGCTTGCTGTGATAGATGGAAGCATGAATTCTACTGTCTACCAAAAAATGCTGAAGGAGAATGTCCGGCCATCTGTTCGTCAACTTAAGCTAAAGCGATCTTAGTTGCTGCAGCAGGACAATGACCCAAAACACACCAGCAAATCCACCTCTGAATGGCTGAAAAAAAACAAAATGAAGACTTTGGAGTGGCCTAGTCAAAGTCCTGACCTTAATCCCATTGAGATGCTGTGGCATGACCTTAAGAAGGCGGTTCATGCTAGAAAACCCTCAAATAAAGCTGAATTACAACAATTCTGCAAAGATGAGTGGGCCAAAATTCCTCCAGAGCGCTGTAAAAGACTTGTTGCAAGTTATCGCAAACGTTTGATTGCAGTTATTGCTGCTAAGGGTGGCCCAACCAGTTATTAGGTGCAGGGGCAATTACTTTTTCACACAGGGCTATGTGGGTTTGGATTTTTTTTCTCCCTAAATAATAAAAACATTCATTTAAAAACTGCATTTTGTGTTTACTTGTGTTATCTTTCACTAATATTAAAATGTGTTTGATGATCAGAAACATTTTGTGTGACAAACATGCAAAAGAATAAAAAGTCAGGAAGGGGGCAAATAGTTTTTCACACCACTGTATGTACATGTGTACATTTATGTTGACATATATGTTTACATATACAGTACACTTGCAGTATAAGGACATATATGCATATACGTTCATCTATATTTTTAGCTAGTAAAATGATACACAATTATTTATAAAATGTAAAAACAATTATATTTTCAAAATGCGGAAAATACATGTCTTATGTACTGAAGAACAATTACATAGTACAAGAACAAAACTAAGACAAAAAACTGTACTGTACTGAAAAAGACATGATTGACAATATAAAAAACGACAACCATTTTGCTTCCTTCTTCTTTATAGAAGATCCTTCCTTCTCTTGTCACTTATTTTTCATAGTTAAACTCTATAACATGCCAATTGCACCAATTAATAAAATGCATGACATGTAATTACTAATTACATTATTGCCATGATAATAGAGTCATCTATGGCATCATATACGACAGCTACCATAATGATAAATGTATATAGCAGACATATCTTGTGGGTATAGGGCTT
This sequence comes from Danionella dracula, assembly GCA_900490495.1. Lineage (NCBI taxonomy): Eukaryota > Metazoa > Chordata > Actinopteri > Cypriniformes > Danionidae > Danionella > Danionella dracula. The sequence goes on along the minus strand of UELW01000378.1, from coordinate 4,364,671 downwards.
ATATGTATATTTAAAGAAGCAATACAGGAGAACTATATGGCCTGTATGTGCACAAATATGCACCTAAATTTTGCCTGTATGTGGCATATATATACTTTACGATTTATTATGCACAAATGTCAGCTCAGACTTGAAATAACACTGTCAAAAGATCAAACAAATAATGGCAAGAAGCCAGCAAACACAGGAAATCCACCTCAGTGAGCAGAACAATTCTCTTCAGAAACCTGTGGCTTCTGCTCAGGTTTTACTCTACAAACGTTCAAATGAAGTTACTTCCCTTCAGCAAAATATAATTCATTTCTACAATTATCTTTTCTTGTACTTTCTAACTCAACACATTACAATAAAAATAACAAATAAATTCAATTCTAATAAATAATCATGCCTTGATTGCTACGGGCATTTAATAAAGAACCATATCAATTTGAGAGAAATTGGCCTCTGACAGACCCTTTAGCATTTAACCAGCATCTATCTCACCTAGCATCAATCTCACCTAGCATCAAGCCACTGAGGAAAAATCAAAGGGGGTGATGGCAGACAGAAACATGGCAGTCAGGTGAGCTAATGCCTAAATCTATAAGCTAACCCTTTAACAAACTGTGCTTTCAAAAACTGTGCTGCCTTGGAGCACTGAACATGCAATTTAACTCTATGTGGTCATCTTTCAGCTAGATTTCTTATGGACAGTAAACAGTAAAATGGCTCACCCAGATAATCTTCAGAATTGGAGTGTCGCCCACTACCGGAGTCATGAATAAAATGTTGAGTGGTGTTTAAATGAAATGTCCCTGGTTCCAGGACTCAGACTAAGCCTAGCACATAAGTGACCAAGACTTTGGACAGTGTTCTTGTGACATGTAAAACAGGACACAGTGCACTCCCTGAAGAATGACCTAGCGGTAGATATCTCTGATATCTCTGTATGGTTGCTAGCCAGCAAAAGGGGCCGTTACGATGACTGGTGTTACTTTTGCCAAGTAGACTAGTGTATAGAATAAGTAGTTGGAGCCTGTGGAGCTTTTGTTGGATCCAGGACTGCTTTTGACCACCATGAAGTTTGGTGTAGCTGTAATTCTGTGTATTAGATTAATACTTAATTATTGGCATTGGCAGACCGCTGCCATGAGCCAACATGCAAGTCATTTGAGACAGGGCCCTAGGTTCCGCTGCTTTGATCAAAGACTTGTATGTGTTCTTTATTTGATGCAATGTGCAAGAAATTCTGAGCCGAATGAAAGAGAAAGTGTCTAGAAACCTGCCCAAGGTTCCCACTGTGGTGAGGTGAGCCTTCAAACACTTGATTCAAAAACAGAAGAACACAGAACTGGTGTTATTCCAAACAGATTTGTCTGCTCCAGAGTTCAGCAAATCAGGTGGTGGCAAAGGAACTTCTGTGAGTTGGTCAGCACATTGGCCAAATATTACAATCAATGCATGGAAGCCATTCATACCTGATACTGTGCACAATTATAGCATCTTTGGTGGGAGAATATCTCCACCATGTGCCCTTTCCAGCATGTGACTGAGTGGAGCAGTCATATGTTTGACCCCCTGTGAGGGATTAATGGTTTCTGGTCCCTCAAAAATGCTATTATATAAGGCAGGGGCAAGGCCAAGAGGTATCCCCGAAAAGTGAACCCTTGTGTGAAAAATGTATCTCCAGTAGGGACTAACAGCGTACTTTATGTGCCACACAATGACTGCCAGAAGTTAGACCTGTTGTAATTCAATATGGCCTCCATGAAATGGTATCAACGCACCTCTGCTGTTGTTTTACTAAAAAAATTAGGCCAGGGGCAAAGAAGGACCTGCCTCATTTTTATAGTTTCAGATTAGTGAAATGCCTGGTGAGAGCCTGGTCATTGGCCAATGTGGTAGGACTTTGTTTCTTGTCAAATGACATGACTATGGAAACAACCAAAGAGACTAACTGAAGGGGAACGTCTATGGTAACTTGCGTAACCCACATTCCTTATGAAGGGAACAAAGACTTATGTCCCCTTGATACAACCTTGAGGTTGTGAGTAAGACTATAGATCTTGTAGAAGGGTTAGGTTTTGCTTCAAATCATCAAAGACAATAGGTATCCATTTCTGCTTATATGCACACTGGTAAGACAATTTTTGTAGTTATGGGACACAATCTCCTTTGGCCCTTCCCAAGTACATGGAGTTCAACTAAATTCGTTCTTTGTGTTCCCATAGTCGGGTTATTTCCTATTTGGGTAATGTGGTATATATATATATATATATATATATATATATATATATATATATATATATATATATATATATATATATATATATATATATATATATATATATATATTGGATCCTGGAGTGTGCCAGGTTTTTATTGCTTTAGTTCTCAAATGTCAAATGAACTGCCATTTTTTGTTTACCTCTTTATTCATTACCTCTTTACTCATTTCCTATAAGCTTTTAAAAAAACTTAGAACAATTTTTTTACTTGATCTTTAGGGAGAGAATACAATCATATATAATACAAAAATTACACTAACATTACAGCAGAAAGTGGTTTGGCTCAAGGGGAGTTTTAAATCATAACCAATTAGACTACAGCTCATCTAACATCTGCTTTTGGTTGTTCACACAGAAGGTCATTTTTTCCAAGATGAATATACTTTTGACCATCTCAACCCAGTCCTGTACCCCTTTCTTGCTGGAGGCCAAGACTATTTTATAAATTTAACTCTTCTCTATTCAAAGATACATTCTCACTGTTTCCTAAATAGAGCACTTCAAAACTGAATTCTACTGGAATCATCAAAATATTTATCAATGCTGAGTGTATTTCAGTCCAGAAATCGTTGATCTGGGGACAACTCCAGAAATATGAAGCATTTTGGGAACCACACCGTCGCCAACACTCTGCGATACCTGCCAGGCTGTTCTTCTGTTTTAATGTGATAAAGAAACTAATTATGTTTTTCCACCAAAATTCTCTGCAGTAGTTTGAACGGGATGTGCTCCACTGGGATGTGCAACCATACCCCAATTCTCTGTTAATAACATAATTATGGACTTACATCCATATTAAACACAAACAAAACAGAGCTTTTTAGCTTTTATTATAACAAGAAAATACACAGTGGAAAAACATACATAAAGTATATTCATTTTAATATACCATAAAGTAAATTAACAGTAAATATTTTAACTCTGCTGCTAGATATTTTACTTGCATATTTTACTAATATAATTATATTCTAATTATATTAGATTATATACTAAATAGAAAAAAACTGCTTAAATGCAATTGGAGGTATACATACAAACAAAGCATCTGGACATACACTTTAATAAAAAGCTTCATGCATGAGTACTTTTATTGTGAGATGTAAAGAAAACACCAGTGTTGGAGGTTTCATTCTCTGAAACTCTGGATTGTGTAGGTGTCGATTGAAAGGCCTTTGCACATTGAAAATATCTCAAAAATACATTTGTCAGATACTTCCTAAACTTTTCTCCCACAAAAGCATAGATCACAGGATTGACACAGCAGTGTGTGAGCGAAATTGTCTCCGTTATTTCCATTGCCAAGTCAATTTGACCATAAAGCTTACAATTATCTTGAATTTCCAACTCGTACATAGTTTTCAGAAACACCACCACATTATAAGGCACCCAGAAGACCATGAACACAATCACAATGCCTAAGATTAGCCTGATAGCTCTGTCCTTTTTGGAGTTTTTTGTCTTCCTCACAACCATCAGAACTCTAATGTAGCAGTAGGTGACGACTGGCAAAGAAAAGAAGAGCCCTACAGTGTTTTCACAAAAGTTTCGGAAAAGCTTCCATTTCTGAGCCGACTCCATGGGATAGATTCTTTGACATGTGATGTCCTGTTCCTCGGTCACCAAAGCTGCAAATATGACCTCCGGGAGAGCTGCAGCAATTGAAAACATCCAAATGATCATGCTCACCACAATCCCATACCGCAGCATCTTTGCACCGAGAACTGCAACAGCGTGAACGATGTTCAGGTAGCGATCCACACTCAGCAGAGTCACAAACAACATTCCACTATAAAATCCAACCTGGTACATGCCCACCATAGCTTTACACATGCCGTTGGCTTTCAGGTAGTCGTGGTTAATGTAGACGGTCCAGAAGGGTAGGGATAAAACCACGAGGAGGTCTGACAAGGCCAGGTTTAGCAGGCAGAGATTTGTGATGTTTTTCATGTGCATACTTCTCAAGAGGACCCATAAGACAGTGATGTTTCCAACGAGGCCAAATACAAACACAATGTAGAAAATGGTGACCTTGAGATTGGAATTCAAGGATGACTCTCCCACATTGCATGTGGTTTCATAAATGTCATAGTCAGGGTGATATGTTGTTGATGGAAGCATTCTGTAAGAAATCAAATTTTTTTATACATAAAACTAGATTAATATAAGGGGAAAAGAATAACGTAAACTAATTGGTTGTCTGTAATGCCAAATTTTAAAAGTAGGCCATGTGAGATTTTAACACACTGCATGATTGTTATAGTATTCAACTGAACATGTGTGTCAGCAGGAATTTTCACATTGCATGACTTTAAATTAGTAAGATTTGCTGACGAGTATTTACAGATTTGCCATATTTAGCATGCCAAAGATGACACATGAGCCAGTGAATTGTCTTCAATTCACAATGTGTAAGCGACTGAACTCTGATAATGTTTTATCATATAAAATAACTGATAAGGAGGACAGAAAAATAACATGGCAGACACTCATCTAAGCATTGAGAATACGTGTAAACTCATGAAGTGGAGTCAAAAGTTGAAATCATTTCATAACAAATTTATGTTATCTAATCGTTTTAAAAGGTTGGATTGTTAGAAAGTGAGACCATTATCAGCTAGCATGCTCCAAAACACAGCTTGAATTATGTCTCATACTGGATGTATTTTCAAAAAATAAAAATCCCAAAACCAGATATATTCAGCAATAGCATTCTTCCTCCAAGAACGAACTTAATGTGAATTGTGAGTGATTCCCATGTTAAGTCAATGGGAGAATGCAAAGTGTATACTGCAAGTTGAGCAGTGCATGTAGCAGTGGGGCTAATTTGGAATTCCTGTTCGATGCCATCAGCACTTCACTGAAGTTCAAATTTAAAATTTCTTCGATATTGGCAGCTGCACCTATCAATCAGGAGCTCCCTATAGTAGTTGTAACAATGGAGGACACGCAGGTCATAAGTTACTTTGTGCGTAGAAAAAGCAAGTTAAATTCAAATTAAATATTCGATATGATTCCAAACTTTTGATTAACTAATGGATTGTATATATTATAATCCATTTTTAGTGTTATTTTGTTTTAAAAAAGGCTTTTAAATCTCTACATGAAGCATAAAAATGAGTAGAAATTCAACAAAGCCAGACCATCTGTATCAAAACAAAAACACAAAAGATGCATAAAAAAAAATTTATACAAAAAGGTGTCATGTAACCACACTTCAAAGACATCCTATACCGCAATCCCACCAGCACACCAACACTGATTACCCTCTCAGAATGTGCTTCCTGAATTACACTACATATAAATACTAAATGTTTTCACACCTTATAAATGATTCCAGCATCCAGGTTTCAGGTTCCCAGACAAATTTCCAGATTTTATATTGATAATAATTGTCATTAACTGAATTGTGTTTATATTTGACATTTTCTTCCTTTAAAAAATATTTTTTTTATATTTATTAAAAAAACATGTTTCTAAAATGCATCAACGTCTTGTGTAAGGATTAACACAAAAGGTGCATCTTTCAAGTGTTAGGCTGATAAAGTCAAACAATCCATGATAAAACTCATCTAATTAAAATGCTACTACCTGGATGTAGATTCCGTCATGTTGACAAGCATCAGTTGCTTTTATAACACAAAAGACTTTGCTCATATTACAAAAGAGTCTCTTCAATTTCCTGTGTAATGACACATTTTTGATGCGTGTGGCTGTTTTCTGTATACTGCTTCTTCTAAAGCAAAGGTGAGCTCTGAACATTTCCTGTCACTGCACTGAGGTTACCAATATTGGATGCTCATAAAATTCCAGTGGAATAAATGAACCTCAAAAATTTGAATCATTGATGTTTTATAGCAGTCCCCCACCCACTCAAACATCTCACTTTAGAGATCATTTTTAAAACAATGCCTTCCCACTTACTGAAACATAACATCAATGCTCCTTTCACTTTCATTGGTGAAACAGTTCTGGAAACAGAGAACAATGCTTTTCTAGTCACTTCTTCATATGACTTCAAAAGCTTTAATATCCATACATGCCACTTTTTACCCAGTTACTCCAAAGCAGCTTTACAAAATTATGAGATTTTTTTTATTCTTTAAATCTTTTTAGAATTAAGACTAAGACTTATACTTAGGATTCTGGTCTGATCAAAATTCTGATGAATATTTGGCGATAAGTGAAGAAAGGCCGGGCAAAATCATTAGATAAATTGTTATGCTATTGTTATGCCAACTGCATTAAAGAGCACAAATTGAAATTCAGTGCAGTATGGTGCCAGATTAAAATTGTAAAGCATTTACGGACTAATAGGGTGTAAATGTGGATAATAACCAACTAAAAATATTTTTGACTGAGACGATTGATGAACAGACCTAATGCATTTATGACCTGACTTTGCAGCTGTTTGCAGCTGTTTCTCGAACAAAAAGCAAGACTTGTTTTCATATCAAAATAAATGAAATGTATTTTGGCAACACTAGGAAGTGGTCAAAAAACAGAACCTCGCCTTCCTCCACCGCAATGCTTCTCAGGTGATCCGAGTGTTTGCGATGGGTTCCTAACCCAATGTGCTCTAACTTTCGAATTACAGCCATCTACCTTCCCCTCAGATCGGGCCAAGATTGCATATGTAATCACCCTGTTGTCTGGTAAGGCGCTTTCATGGGCCACTGCAGTTTGGAAAGCTAAGACCCCATTCTGCTCCAGTTTTGCGGCTTTCGAAGAGGAATTTAAGCGGGTTTTTGATCACCCCCACAGTGGCCGGCAAGCCTCTAAGAAGCTCCTCACCCTTCAGCAAGGTAGTGGAAGTGCGGCCGAATATGCCATCCATTTCCGAACTGTCGCAACAGGAAGCAGCTGGAATAATGAGGCACTCATGGTCTGCTTTCAAAATGGGCTTTCAGAGGTAATAAAAGACAGCCTAGCTACCAGAGAACCTGCTCTGGACCTTGAGACTTTGATGGACCAAGCTATTCGCCTCGATAAACGTCTGAGGGAAAGGAAGCTGAACGGTAACTCTGTCCCCACACAGTTGTTCACCCCAACCTTTCCTCAAATGTTACAAACTACTCAAGAAGTTCCAGAACCCATGCAGTTGGGTAGAACTCGTCTCTCTCCTATGGAAAGAGAGCGCCGCATGAGAGAGCGATGTTGCCTATATTGTACTATATCTCAGCCCTATACAGGCAGGGAGGAACTGTAACGGGAGCTACCGTCCAGACCGTACCTTCCAAATCTGGGTTATTTCTTCCCATCACACTCAAGTGCCAGAAATGCCAACTTCAGGCCTTCGTAGATTCTGGAGCTGCTGGAAATTTCATGGATCTCACCTTAGCCAAAGACTTCAAGATTCCTAATGACCCCCTTTCTGACCCTCTAGCTGTCACGGCACTGGATGGTAGATCGTTAGGTCCCGGAGAAGTCACCCACCTCACCTCCCAACTTGCTCTCTCTGTTTGTCAGCACCAAGAAAAGATTTGTTTTCATTTGATACACTCACCTGAGTTCCCAGTTATCCTTGGGCACCCCTGGCTGCTTCAGCATAACCCGCATATCGACTGGCCCACGAGTATAGTTGTGGGGTGGAGTCCCACGTGCCAAACCACTTGTCTGAGTCAGAAAACCTCCAAACCTTTTCTCGAGTCTCAAGAATCCCTAGATCTGTCTCTAGTCCCAGTTCCATACCATCACCTCAAGGCGGTCTTCAGCAAAAGGAGAGCTACCTCCCTGCCACCCCACCGCTCCTATGACTGCGCCATTGAGTTGCTCCCAGATGCCTGCCCCCCTAGGGGTGGAATTTTTTCATTGTCTCTCCCTGAATGAACTGCCATGGACAACTACATAGGTGAAGCTCTTGCAGCGGGAATTATCCGGCCATCCACCTCTCCTGCAGGTGCTGGTTTTTTCTTTGTGGGGAAAAAAGATGGTGGACTCCGTCCTTGTATTGACTACAGGGGTCTCAATAAAATCACAGTCCGTAATCGCTATCCCTTGCCTCTCATGTTCACTGCATTTGAAATTCTGCAAGAAGCCAAAATTTTCTCTAAACTCGATTTGTGCAACGCATACCATCTTGTGCGCATTAAACAAGGAGATGAGTGGAAAACTACTTTTAACACGCCCACTGGCCATTATGAATATCTGGTCATGCCCTTCGGTCTCACCAATGCCCCTGCTGTTTTCCAAGCCCTCATTAACGATGTCCTCCGAGACATGCTCAACAAGTTTGTGTTCGTCTACTTGGATGACATTCTCATTTTCTCAAGTTCCCTCCAAGAGCATGTGCTACATGTTAGAAAGGTTCTTAGGCGCCTCCTTGATAACAACTTGTACGTCAAACCTGAAAAATGTCAATTTCATGTGTCCCAAGTTAAGTTTCTGGGGTTTGTCATCAAACCTGGACAAATCCAGATGGATCCTCAAAAAATCCAGGCAGTTAAAGATTGGCCTTCCCCTTCATCGATAAAGGAGGTACAGCGCTTTCTTGGTTTCGCCAATTTTTATAGGAAATTTATATTGAACTTTAGTACTGTGGCGGCTCCTTTATCTGCTCTCACTAAGGGAAGCACAACAGGTTTTCTATGGGGTCCGGAGGCCGAACGGGCCTTCAACAACCGCTTCACCTCTGCACCTATCCTTCTTCTTCCCAACCCAGACAGACCCTTCACAGTAGAAGTGGATGCTTCGGATGTCGGTGTTGGGGCAGTATTATCCCAGAGAGGAGATGACAACAAGCTACATCCATCTGCATTCCTCTCCCACCGCCTCACGCCTACTGAGAGGAACTATCACATAGGTGACAGAGAGCTATTAGCTGTTAAGTTAGCCCTGGAGGAATGGAGACACTGGCTGGAGGGGGCCAACCACCCTTTCGAAGTGCTCACGGACCACAAGAATCTCGAGTACATCCAACAGGCAAAGCGACACAACCCCCGTAAGGCACGTTGGTCCCTATTTTTCAATCGTTTCCAGTTCACTCTTTCTTACCGACCAGGTACCAAAAATCTGAAACCAGACGCTCTGTCCAGAGTTTACGGTAAATCTCCTCAAGAAGATGGCATTGCCACTATCATTCCCAGGGGTAAAATAATCACTCCTATCCAGTGGAACATGGAGAGCATGGTAAGGAAGGCCCAGACCAAGAACCTGAGGACCAAGAAATCGTCTGTTTGTCCCTAAAGCTGTCCGAGCTAAGATCCTTCATTGGGGGCACTCCTCTCAACTTACCTGTCACCCTGGGTCTTCTCGCACTCTCGAGTTCCTCCTGAGACGGTTCTGGTGGCCCACCATAAAAACTGATGTTGCTACTTTCGTTAAAGCTTGTCATACCTGCAACCAGAGTAAAGTTCCCCACAGTTCACCCCAGGGACACCTACACCCACTTCCCATACCTAACAGGCCATGGTCACACATCTCGATGGACTTCATCACTAGCCTCCCCTTATCTCAGGGGAACACTACCATCCTAGTTATTGTGGACAGATTTTCCAAGGCGGCACGATTCATTCCCCTACCCAAACTACCCTCGGCTAAAGAAACTGCTGAACTCATAATGAACTCTGTATTCCGGATCTTTGGTGTTCCACAGGACGTTGTCTCTGATTGAGGACCCCAATTCTTTTCTCGATTTTGGAGAGCCTTCTGTCAATCTCTGGGTGCTACTGTGAGTCTATCTTCAGGGTTCCACCCGGAATCTAATGGTCAAACGGAGAGGCTCAATCAGGATCTGGACACTACCTTAAGGTGCATGGTTGCAAACAACCCTACTTCTTGGTCTCGCTTTATCATGTGGGCAGAATACGCTCACAACACGCTGCGTTCAAGTTCTACGGGCATGTCTCCATTTGAGTGTCAGTTCGGGTTTTTCACCGCCACTGTTTCCTGAGCAGGAGATGGAAGTGGCAGTTCCCTCGGCTCTCCAGTTCATTAAACGCTGCCGTCAGACCTGGAAGAGGGTCCGCCTCAAACTTCTCAAAGTCTCTCAACAGTACCAACATCAGGCCAATCGCAGACGCAGACCGGCACCTATTCTGCGCCCTGGGCAAAGAGTCTGGCTCTCCACTAAGAACATTCCCCTTCGGTTGGAGTCAAGGAAACTCTCCCAGAAGTACATTGGCCCCTTCAAGATTGCCAGGAAAGTCAATTCTGTTACCTATCGTCTCTACTTACCCAAATCCTTAAAGATAAATCCCACTTTCCATGTGTCTCTGTTAAAACCTGTTTTTTCTTCTCCTTTTTCTGTGACAGACAAACCTCCTCCTCCTCCTCGTTACTTTGGGGGCCAGCCCGCTTACACAGTCCGCCGAATACTGGATGTCCGTCATGTGCGTAGGTCCAGACAGTATCTCGTGGACTGGGAAGGCTACGGTCCAAAGGAGCGCTCCTGGGTTCAGGCCAAAGACATTTTGGACCCCAATCTGATCCGAGACTTTTACTCACTAAAGTCAAGGTCACCCAACAAGAACATCAGGAGCCGTTCATAGAGGAGGGGGTCCTGTCAGGACCTGTCATTGTTTGAATTTTTGTTACATGTAATGATTTTGTTTCGCCACCAGATGTCCTCATTTCTCCCCATGTGTTAGTTGAATCCAGTAATTACCTGATTGTTTTCACATGTGCCCTGTTTGGCCAGGTGTATTTAAGTGGACTATTTTTCCCTGTTTCTTTGCTCGGTTATTGTTGATGCTTACCCTGGTTATCTCTCTTGTGATATTTTTCAGTTTTACCTTTTGTTCTTCCCGTTCACTAAGATTATTTTATTCTCTGCAATTTTGTTCCAAAACTGGATTATTGTAAATAAATCTCTGAGTGCAAGGACCGTCTCACTGTGGGATTCATCACCATTGTGTGGCTGAGGGGTTAAGGGTTCAGACTCTGATTCTAGAGACCTGTGTTCTAGGCTGGTTCCTGACACCACTGCTCACACCTCACCTTTGTGAGACAGTGTAGTGACTAAAGCTTCAAGGGGATTGGCATGGGAAAACATCACTAAAAGGATGGTCCAGCTTTTTTAGCATCGCAAGCATAAAGGCAGCTACAGGGATTGATGTGGCTGGGACTTTCAGGAACTTTGCTTCTCTGCTGATGGTGAAAACCCATCCTGGACGCCCACAATTTCAGTCGTCCAGGATGGTCTTTAAGTAGCTGTGCGAAAGTTCTGAAGAGAAGCAGGAAGATGATTTACTTTCCTTTGTATTTATGCCAGAAATTCTTGCAGCAGTGGAGATTGATTGGACAGCTGGAAGCATATGTTGAAGTGATTGACTGAAGTAGAACTATTTTTTACTGTACCAGTCTTCCTTTCACATGTCCAATGTATTGAATGGGTATTGGACAGATGCCGTTTTGGGTGTTTGTTCACGCAAAATTTAAATATGCTGAAATAACCCTTTGAAGCCGTTAAATTCTAAAATGTACTTTCTATAGAGTTTTCTTTTCATCTTTTTGTATGCACAGGGTAACCAACGACAAGAGTACATTTATTGCTTTGAATTTAATTGACAAAAAAATTCACAAACTTCAATTAGCTTGTATGTATTTTAAAGGTGTCCCTTTGAGTATGTCCTAGACGTGAGACTAGAGAACACCAACAACAGAGAGAGGGATTGCAACAACAGTGGAACTAATGAACATGCAATAGGTGAAGAAGGCAACTTTCCTTTCAACTTGTTGTGAACCTCATAGTCAGCACAAACAAGGAGAAGTGAAGACTGCTAGTATGAGACTCTTTGAAACACAGGTGAGTAAGCACAAGAGTTGGACAGAGCAGGGACTCATAGTCTAGACCAGGGGTCGGCAACCCAAAATCTTGAAAGAGCCATATTGAACCAAAAAAACAAAAAGGTCCGGAGCCGCAAAAAATTAAAAGCCTTGTATAAGCCTTATAATGAAGGCAACACATGCTTTATGTATATATATTAGCCTACTATAAAAATGAGTAAGTTTGCTACGAATACATAATGAGCCTTCATGATTAAATGTTTATTTTCCCTGCAGTGAATCCTGTAGAGAACGACGCACCACATGACTACTCTGTTGTACGATTACAATATTAATGAATTATGTTTCATTGCTTTGATGAAATTAGAGAAATGCAATAAAGAAATCGAATTTTTGATATTTTTATTTTGAGGATTCACAAAAACAACATCAAAATGGAACGTGCACAACGTGCCCCTTAACTGGGCAACAATGCGAAAAAACGCAGCATACATTTATAAAAAAAACTGCAGCCTTTTGAAAAGAAGTATATAAAATCACAGCCACTTTGTTACTAAATACGTGCATGCCTTCCCTGGAAATGTCTTTCCACTTGTTACTTGTCCATCTTTTCTTGTTATTAGACAACTTCCCAATACAGAGCAAACATTCAGGCAATCCTTCCGCATCGGCAATGAATGCCATCGATTCGGTCCAAGAACCGTTGAATCCTCTCTTCTCCTCAGTTATGTTTCTCTTTTTCTCTTTGGGATCCAGGGCCCACCACACAGCCGCTGGTTTGTTTACAGCAGCCACCTACCTGGCATCCCGTCCCGCTGATAGAAACGTGTGTCGCGGGTGATGACGCAAATCGTCGCCACCCACCACACAGCCGCTGGTTTGTTTACAGCAGCCACCTACCTGGCATCCCGTCCCGCTGATAGAAACGTGTGTCGCGGGTGATGACGCAAATCGTCGCTGACAGAAATGTTGAAATTAAATATTTATTCTACACTCTTTTACAGCATTGGAAAACGTTAAGAATGTTTGTCCTCCTATAGAAACCATATTAAACAAAAAACATATTTACATTTTTCCTTTTATTTTTTCATTTTTGAAAAAGCTTCAGGGAGCCACTAGGGCAGCGCTAAAGAGCCACATGCGGCTCCAGAGCCACGGGTTGCCGACCCCTGGTCTAGACAATGTGATATTGTGAGAGTGAGGCTTAAATATGGCGAATGGGTGTGGACAGGCCATCAGAACTTCAGGCATTGGGAAAGGGTTAACTGTCTGATTGCAGAGGGACACTGGAATGTTTGTCGGAGCTGGTGAAACTGTGTCACCTAGTGGTCCACATCCTGTTTTTATTGGAATCACAAGTTGAGTTTGGACACCCTCTAGTGGATGATTTGCTGTACTTTTCCAAGAGATCAGAGATCTCATTCACTAACATTAATCAGTATCAAATAGATACTGTATTTCACAGAATGCTAAAAGCTAATAGCCACTGATATTCACTGAAGGAAAAATAACCACAAATGTCATAATAAAAGTTTACTGCATTTTTTTTTTACAAGATAATCAAGTTCAAACTACATTAGAAACAAACAAGGTTATTTGTATGATTATGATGGAAAAAAAAATGCTTTAAACCACACATTAATACTTTGAGTAAATCTTTTAAATAAGTAAAGCTATAGAACTAGAAAAAAGTGTGACTACATTTCACTCAGACCAACACAGACACGATAGTTCACAGATATGAATCTGAATACTTCCCCTTCGTGATAAACAACCTCTCTTCCTCCTCATATGAAACCGAGATACTTATCAAGCAAGCACATTTAATTCAGAATTTTTTGGCAATTGTAATTTTCTCTAAACAGCTGAAAAAAAAACATAAATTAATTAACGTAAGAGGAACTTTATTCCCTGTTATGATTAATAACTGTTTTATGAAATTTGTGTTGATGCATATTCCCGAGAAGTAGTTCTTGAGAAGACTGAGCTTCGTGTTTCAGATAATTGTTGCGAGAATGTTGGACACCGTTTGAGACACGATGGGAAATAATCTTTTAGTAGCTTTAGAACAGATCTTTTGAACTTTTCTCCTGCAAATGCATAAACGATTGGATTGAGGCAACAATGACTTAAAGCGATAGTTTCAACCCATTGCAGAGCAAGCCTCAAATCAGTGTGCCATTCACATGAAAGTAAGTAGCCTTTTCTCTGCAGGAACATGAGGAACATGACAATGTTGTATGGAGTCCAGAAGAGAAAATAAACCCCTATCACCACCAGGATGAGTTTGATGATCTTGTGCCTTTTTTGGGATTTTATGGTGAGAAGAGTTGGTATAATCCTTGAATAGCAAAATATCATAATAATCAGAGGCAAAATTAAGCTTAGGAAGTTCATCTTCAGATAATAGAAGGACATCCAGCCAGAATCATCTGGGAATTCAACTATGCAGGATGTTTGGTTAGAACTCTCCTTCATTTCAGTAAAAATAATATTTGGAAGCAATGCAAAAAAACTTAGCATCCAAACAAGGCAGGAGAGGGTCAGCTCTATTTTTTTGGATCGATATCTAGAAAAGGCACTATGGGTATGAACGATGATGACATAGCGATCTAGTGTCATCAGGACCATGAAGAAGATGCTCCCGTAGAGACCAACCATGAAGAGCCCAGTGACTGTGTGACACATGATTCTTTCAAAGATCCACTCATCTGTCACATAGTGAGTCCAGAACGGCAGGGACAGCAGAAAGAGTAGGTCAGATAGAGCCAGGTTGAAGAGGCACACATCTGTCATGTTGTTTTTTTGAGGGTATCTGATGAGGACCCAAACGACCAGACCATTTCCAATGAAGCCAATGATGAACACAATGCTGTAGAGGATGGGAAGGAAAACTTCACCAAATGCCTTTACATTGCCGGTGTTGCATGGTTTTGTAGTTTCATTGAAATTATTGTAACTGTAGTAATCTTCCTCTGTAAAAGGAAAAACAATGTTGTAGGTAACATACATCAGCAAGGGATTTGATGTACAGTATCTTGAGCAAGATCTTTATTCTTTTTTTTGTCTGCTCGGTGGCGTTAATTTTACAGTTATATTTTTTTTTTACATTTTGTAAATATCCAAATCTTGATTCACAAATATGATTGGATCTGTGGTTATTTGTCACAAATTCGTTTGGGAGCTATTCAATAGCTTGAACATGTTACAAAAAAGTAGCACTAAAGGACTCAGTAGATCACAGTAGTCTATGTCAACTGCAGTAAGTATATACTGTATTAATGTTAAATTATCCTTTATATCTGACAGACTGTTGTAAGTGTTATAATTCTCTCACAAAATGTACAAAACACATCTGTTTACAACTAAAAAGTAAATTAATTTACCATCAAATCTATCTTACATGGTTATTTTAATGGCATCTACTGCTCATAGCAGGTCTGATCATTTAGAACAAGTTTGTTGAAAACAATGTCTTACTCAATTTACTCTCTTAAGTAACCCTAACTTTTGTCTAACCACACATTAGCTATTTGTAACAATTGAAAGTGAATTTAAATAGTCTTAAATTGTTGACAATTAGTGCAATAAAACTCTTAATTGTTATAGATTAAATATCTTGAGGATGTGTTGATAGGTTGAGGAGAGTTGATTTACCTTGGTATTCAGCCATCTCGCTTGGTTCGACTATTAGCTGAATCTGAGCAAAGCAAAAACCAGGAGGACTTTTATTAAGTCACCCTAGAGATGTAAATAAGATACTACATGTAAACTAGTTCGTTAAGAGTGTTTGTGTGAGTGGGTGGGTGGGGGACTACATCCTGTTCTGAATTTTTTTTTACAACGGACCCTATCATGATAATGATTGACTTGACCCTTTTTTATTAAAGAAAATGACTTGATACAGAATGTATTTAAACGTACATTTTATTTGATAATACAAAAGTGCTAAAAAGACAAACCAGAAACTATGAGCGTAAATGGAAAAAAACTAGATTGGAAGTATTCAAAATTGCCTGGAAAGAGAGCATGTCTAAATATAGACTAGCACTAAAAACTGCAAGAACTAACTACTATCACAAGTTAATAGAAACAAATCAAAATAACCCACACCTCTTATTTGAAACAATGGCTAATTTACTAAACAGTCAAACATCGACAGATTCAAATGCAGCTATAAAATTTAGCAGCAATGATTTTATGAATTATTTCTCAAATAAAATTACCTCTATTAGATGCAAAATTACTAAAACTCATATTCAATCAAAGCAGTTTAACTCTAATCTTATACCTTTGACTCACTCGCTGCAGAATTTTTCAAATATTGACCTGAAAGAACTGCAAAAAATAATCACAACATCTAAATCAACAACATGCTCTCTAGATCCTGTACCAACAAAATTACTGAAAGAATTGCTACAAATAGCGCAAGAACCATTTCTAAATATTATAAACTCATCTCTATCGCTAGGTTACGTTCCCAAACAGCTAAAACATGCAGTAATTAAACCACTAATCAAGAAAACGCACCTGGATCCTACTGAGTTATCCAACTGTAGGCTGATCTCTAACCTTCTGTTCTTGTCAAAAATATTAGAGAAAGTTGTTATAGCACAGCTCAGCTCCTTCTTACAAAAGAGCAACTGTTATGAAGATCTTCAATCTGGATTCAGAGCGCATCACAGCACAGAATTACAGTTTCAGAATCTCTCTGCTTTACATATGGAACTGGGGGGACACACTGTTAATTTTTCCACTAGAGTTAAAAATCTTGGCGTTATTATAGATAGTGAACTGACGTTTAAGAACCATATCTCTTATGTTACTAAGACTGCTTTCTTTCACCTCAGGAATATTGCTAAAGTGCGGAACATGCTGTCTATCGTAGATGCAGAAAAATTAATGCATGCTTTCATGACCTCCAGAATAGATTATTGTAATGCTCTGTTAGCCGGCTGTTCGGCCACCACGCTACAAAAATTACAGCTAGTCCAGAACGTAGCAGCTAGAGTTCTCACAAGAACAAAGAAATATGATCACATTACACCGGTTTTGTGCTCTCTTCATTGGCTTCCTGTACAATATCGCATTGACTACAAGATTCTGCTCCTTGCCTTTAAGGCGCTGAATGGCTTGGCTCCGGCCTACCTGAGCAGTCTCCTCTCATGATATATTCCAGCTCGCTCTCTCCGATCAAAAGAAGCAGGACTATTGATTGTACCGAAGGTTAGTAAATCCACAAGAGGTGGAAGAGCGTTCTCATATAGAGCCCCAAAGCTCTGGAATAAACTACCGGATGTTGTCCGCAGCTCAGCTACGCTCACAGATTTCAAAACTAAATTAAAAACATATCTGTTTAATCTTGGCATTCGAATAATTATCTCTTGGTATTTCTCTAAACAGATCTGGTGTCTGAGCACCGTATACATACAAACTGTTTGAAAAAACAATGTGGTTCAATGTTCCTCTCTAACCTATCCTCATCATTTATCTCTCCTCCTGCAGCTGATGCTGATCACTTGTTTGTTGTCTGTGTTACAGTTTACTAACCGTTTTCTTCATTTGTTAGTTCCTGTTTTGTCTTTGTTTGTTTGTTTTTTTTTTGTTTTTTTTTTTCAGGTCCTGTCCGGCAAACCGTTCATCGATGGATTTTAAGTTTGTCTTTTCTTTATGCTGGGGAGGTGATTAGCGCCTTGAAGCTTTGCTACACACAGCATCAAAAGGTCATTTTCTAAAATTCATAAAAGCAGCTCTTTAATTTGTCTTCATAGAATTTAAGACATTGTTATGTTAACATGTTTAAATGTCATCAGATTTTTGTACTCAATTATGTGTAAATAGGAAGGATATCGATATTATAAACTGATTTATGTGCTGTGGACATTTATTATATTTGACCAGGAAAATGTCTAGAACAAAACAAAAGTAAAAAGCTTTAAAAAGTCTAAATAAAAACATAGATTAGTATATTGTATTACTTTTGCTTTACATTGCAACTTTTCCAATTTTATTTATCATGGAATATTCCCTTATTTGTCTATAGCGTAAATGTTTAAGTTGTCTAAACCAGGGATGGTATAGGCCAAAAAAATATTTGCTACAAGCTGACAGCCAGACTGTTTCAGTGTTTATTAAAACATATTGAAATGATTGCTTAAATTTACCCATGGCTTTGTCAGTAGTTTAAAGGAAAAACACATGTAATCTAAACCCAGCATGTGGTCGCCAATATGTGACTTTTTGCTAAATTGTTTCAAATTATATTTCACCAAAAAAATTGCTTCATAAATTATAGTTTTGATGAGCCATTACAAAAGTGAAAAAAAAGCTCACTCATTCACTTAATCTAATAATAAAGGAACTTTTGAAACATTTGAAGGTGGGGGGCTGCAAGCAGAATATCCAATCAGGAAGGCCCCTCGGAAAAAATTATCAACGGTTGGGTAGCTACCGCACAGTGACTAAACTCTATTTGAATATTAATAAAGGGAAAGCCTTTGTCAGTGGCTTAACCGTCACCATGGAGCTTGGGCTTTATTTCAACTGTATGTCTTTATCCGGCTGATAAAAGTGCTATGCAAGTAAAGTAAATAATTGCGTCTAGAATGGCGAAACTGCATGCCACTCATTCTTTAGAACGCTGTACTTAAATTTTATCAGAGTAGTTAAGGTTTATCTACTTCAAAGCCACGCGTGGATTCAGCATGTTGCCAGATTGAAAAGAACTTAACCAAGTGACGACAGACAATGTTTTCAAAAACTTTTAGATACTCATAAACAACCATATAAAAGGTGTTTATATGTTCGAGCTTTCCAAGACTTACTTCTTTAGTCTACCATTTTAGAACAATTTAGCTTGCATTATTGTTCCCACAAAATTGAAACTCAAAATAAAGAAAACCTGGCAACACTAAGCGCTCGCTTTCTATGTCCCCAGAGCGTTCACGGGCACAAATTCCTGCCTTCCATTGAGCGCGTGCTCGAGAATCAGCGGGAAAACCGCGGCGCTGCTGCCTTCTGGCGGACAGGACAGACAAGAGTAGATCCCGATAAAGCTTCTTCCGCGCCGCTGTCGCTTAACGTTAACCATGAAGCAAAGTACACGTAAGTTATTGTAACGTTTCAGTTTGATGTCTGTAATTATTGCTCGAAATATATTTACGGAAATAAATTATTGTGTTAACGGTGCGCCCTAAACAACGCCAGTGTCTGTTATAACACAAATGTCAAGTGAATCGTTCGAACGTTAATGGTTTCATTTGTTTTCTTCTAACGTTAACGTAAAATATCGTGGACGCTACATTAAACCCAGACTTATTTAGCCAAACTGTTCATGGACTGTTCAGCTGTTAAGCTTAAATTAGTTTTACTGAACCAAAAAAATCTTTAAATCGTTTGTTTTCTTTGTCTTTTTTTGAAGGTGACACGAATGCTGCTTGAACGCTGTTCTAATGTCGTCGCCGGGACGTGCGCGTAGCGTTAATAACGAGAGGATTTAATTTATGTCAAATGAGTTTAGGAGACGCAACAAGACCTCCTACAGGGTGAGTGACCAACATCTATCTGCATGAAGCCTCAGCAGATTTCTGTTAAATCTGTTTACACGAGGTTATGGTAAATTGTACAGGGATTTCAAGATTGGTAATTTTTGAGTACATTTTTCTTTACTAACTTAATCCTAAATCAAGGTGATTGAGGTTCAGTGATTTCCAGTTAATTTCAGGTCCATGCTATTATCTCACTTATATCAATATGAAATAAAAATGGTCTTTGCAAATTGATGTAATGTTCTCTGGAACTTTGACCACAAAAAACAATAATCTAAATAGCAACGTTGATTTCATTTTCCATCATTCAAAGCAGAGTCCAGGAATCTTTTCAGTTTCACAACAGCAGGGAGAGCTGCATATCCTTCACCACACAGAACATATTGGTCTAAATATTACATTATTTCTGTTTTCATATCACCCCACCAAACAAGTAACCTCCAATAGACATTCATAACACTATTTGACGTATTTTGGTTCAGAAGTAGTAAAATTGACATCCTGTCCATGTTGGCTGCTCAGGGAGACTGCTTAAGGCCAGACTTATTTGGTCATAATATTGTAAATGAGAGACAAATATTTTATGTATGTCATTTCTAATGATATTTAGTGTTTTTGTTGCTAAAAGTAACATTAGCTGTTTAACACAAATTATGGAATTGTTTTTAAACCAGCATTTGAAATTCACCTGGTTCATAAACAAAGAACAGTTTGATAAAGGGTTTAGGATGAGGCTGGTTCTGTCACGTAAATGTGGCTGTATTAGAGACCTGACAAGAAAGTTGACATTGCTTTTGCCTGGTTTAAGCTGTGTTCTAGGAGGTTCTGTACATTAGAGGAGAGTAACCAGGAAATGAAAGCAAATAATTCTCCATTCATCCTCCTGTAATGCTTTTGTGCTCCCAGCTCCTAACCCTTTTGTCATCTTCACTCAACTCACTGTTTTATTAGAAAACTTGTTTGCAGAGCTTTATTTCACAGCATTACAGAGGAATGGCAGGATTACATGATAATAAAATAGAGTTTTGTTTTGATATTTGGTATTTCTCAACTTGTTCCAACAACTTATAGTTTTCTACAACTTATATTAATCTACAAAATGCTTAAAGCTGTGCTCCCAATTGCTTATTCCCAATAATTTATCAGAATTTTCAACATAAGTCATTCAAGTTTAAGGGCCTGTAAGTGAAACCACACCACTCGTGAGTGCATTTCAAGTAAACAGAACATGATTCTATTTGATGAAGCTTAATTTTATTTCAGTAAACATTTCTCTGTCCCTGATTTTATGTCTTCCCAACGCTTCTGGTAATAGTATCTCAGTAGCTATTTAAATGTTAGCCAATGTCCACTCTTTGACAAGACAACAGTCTGCTTTGTAGCTCTTGCCTCCCCCTCCTTTCATTTTATGTAATCAGACCCCATTACATAGCTGAAGCACTGGACGGTCAAGGTTATTTAAATCTTTGACGAGTTGTTAGGCACTCCCTTTGCTCTTCTGAATCAGTTGTATTTTAATCTAATTTATACAGAGCTATGAAATGTTGACAAAAATGGAATACACAATGATTTTAAGGAAATATTGATAGATTTTTAAGTGACTTTATGTTTTGAGTAATAAAAGGAACAGAATATTTTCATTCAAATGCTTAATTGAAAGCAGTTTGTTTTTTGTAAAATCAAGTGTTAAAATTTATGTGTTAAAAACAACCATTAGCTTTCATTTTTTTAGTTAACTATTTGCTTTAAAGTCATTTGCAATTTTTCATTTAAGAACCAATGCATTTAATCACAAACAAGTTGATGTTTGTTTAGTCAGTGGCAAACAACTTGATTGCATTATAGAGAATGGCTTATGCACGCTATTGGGAAGTAATTATTTTTTATTTAAACAAAAAGTAAAAAAAAAAAAACTTGTTTCATAATAAAACAGAGTTTCTGATTGCAGAAATGATTAAAATTATTTTATAGAAATCCACTGCCATTTTAATCATACGTGTTGGTTTTTGTTTTAATTAACTTCATCCTGGCTCTGAGGAATTCTTACTCCTCCTAGGTCTCATTGTACAGTTATTAATTTTACCCTAAACACTAGAGAACACTGTGATGTAAGAGCATGTCTGCATTTTAAGGCAACCATTTTCAAATAAAATGCAAAATAGAAAGTACATTTTGATTGTTTGCTTTACATGGTGCTCAGATAGTCCCATCACATTTAAGTAGGTATTTTTAAAATGATCTGAAAATATATCAGATTTTTGCAAAGGAAGGGAGACAACTGTAAACTATGTAACAATTAAGACAACTGTAAAATCAATATCTCTGGTATTTAAACAAAGCAGACCTATTCAATACATCTTAAGGACAATGTTTATATATATTTGTCATCATGGGGCAAGAGACAAAAAGCATAAAACAACTGAGCAACTGAGTCAATTAGTTCAGTTAGTCTAGAACACCCACCTTTGGGACATCAGCAAAAGTCTTTAAATGGAGAAAACAGGACCATTGAAAAACCTTCCGGCCAAAAAATATAACCCTTTGGTTGTATCAATTCATTCAAAAGACTACAGAAAACAACTCCATAGCATACACATATCTGTAAGGCCTCACTTCCCTCAGTTTAGTTGGGTTTTAATGACTTTGCCCTGAGAAAAGGACAGAAATTGTTTTTATAGGAGACTTTTAAGTTGGAATCCACCAATGGACTAAAAGACTTGTCTCAATGTAGCCAGAAAACATCTGGTTGATCCTCTGAACATTTTGGAAACTATTCCGTATACTGATAAGTTTAACATGCTCTCGGCAAAAGAAAACATTGTAGTTTAGAAAAATAACATCTTACTAAAGAAAAAGATGTAGTTTAGCCGATAGTTTAGCTGTAGATCATAAGATGACCTGTCTAATGTGAACTCTTTGCACATTTCTAGTCACTCAATATTCTGTTGTCCTGTTGCTGCACTTTACTTTACCTATATTTTGGTCTGCAGATTATCTCCAAAGCATATTTCTTAAGCACCTTGGACTTCCAAAATATTCATAATTCTTACTTTATTTCTGACCATCTCCACTCGTCATTCACCTTATTCTATCTATCTTTAACTTTAACAATTTATTTATAGTTATATTAAATTACTTAAATTTACTTATACAATCTGTATTTACCGTGTAATGTTACTTGGGTCATTTAATGTACCAGCCCTGGAGAGTACCCCTGTACCACAGCAAATTCTTTGTGTGTGTGTGTGTGTGTGTGCGTGTGTGTGCGTGTGTGTGCACATGCACACTTGGCAGTACACATATTTCTGATTTTGAATCTTGTAATATGACCCATGAAGGTGAGAGAAAGACCCCTCTCAAAACATCTAAAATGCAGCTCACAAGAAATCAGAAAATATCAGTTAACGCTGCATGCTAGCCATGAACGAGTTTAACAGATGTTTTTATGTGGCCTCTGATGTTGCCTCTAGCAGTCCAATTGAGATATGAGTTCTGAGATAATTGAGTTCATGCTTGAACTAATACTCACTCAACTCACAGTCATCTGACGCTGTTTTTAGTTTACAAACATGAACCATGTTTCTTGGTTGTCTACACTCTTATTTTTACAGTCATTGTAGTTGAGAGGCAATTTCAGGTCATGTATATCTTTGCACATCCAGACACATCTTTACATATTTTTAGGAATTACTAATGTTTTTTGCTCACCTGAGTTCTAATTAGTTTGATCCCAAACAGAGAAAATATCTGGCTTGTTCATACTGCTGTGTCTTTGTGCCCTTCAATTATATCTGTTTATTCCACGTATATTTTTGACGTCTGTTTGTTTTTATTTTTCTTAAAATTGGCAAAACTATTTTCTACCAACATTCTTCAGAACACTGTTACTTGTAATAGTAAATGAATAGTAAAACAATGGTGCACCCTCAATATGAAAGTTGACTCATGCTCTGCAGCCTGCACTCTTCAGTATAATCACTCAAGTGCTCTTCATTCCAGAATCAATAGGGCAAAGAGCTGTTTACTTTTGAATGAATTTCCCTATCAATTATCAATGTTGAACTGTTAATAAAAGCTTGTTATCCAGAAATCGCCCGGTTGATGTTTTACTGGAAGCTATACTCTGGCTGAGATATTGTCAAACAAGGATTGTACTTGGACAGTTGTACACACACAGATTTGTATTCTAATAACTAAAAAAAGTTATATCTAAATATTATCATGATTTGTGCTTTTTTTAATTTAATGCCAAACACATTATAGTAGTGTCATATCATTTTAAAAGTATAAAATAAACATGGTACATACATCTAAGAAAATAAAGTATTTTGTTGTGTTGTGTAAGTCAGTGGTTATTATAATGTACAATGTTATTAGTGGTTCTTCAGGCAATGTTTGTCTCCTACACACTGCTCCAAGTCTAAGATCCTAATTATAGCATATGTAGACAGATCATTGGATCTACTGTGACGTAATGCCAACAGTTGGGGAGTGAGCGAAGCTCTTTTAATCCACACTTGGAGTAGATTAGGAGCAAGTCTACGTAAGTGAAAGGCAGTCTGAGATTCACATTGCTCTCATTCAACAAAACAATCTTTTAAGAAGGCAATTTTCTACACTGTGTTTCTTATAAAAAGATTTAAGGTTATACTCACATATTTGCAACTATGCTTGAACATACCAGTTTTAACTTAATTAAAAGATAATGTTTTAGTTTTAAAGGTCACTTTTCATTGGATATTTATGTCATTTGAGTTTTTTCAAACTATTTCCAGGAGAGAAGTGATCTGTGGCTTTAAACGTTCATCTGCACCACTAGAAAGGAAAACCCAGCAGCTTGGTTTCCAAAGGCTATTTTTAGACTTTATTTAGTCGACGCAGCATACATTTGACCACATGTATTCATTTTTTTTTGGAAAGTTAGAAGAACTTTAGCTAGATGTTTTTCCATAGCTTCCCTAAAGCTAGCATTGACTTTTACTTCTTTTTAATCTATTCATTATTTTTTGCAAATGCATTGTATCACATGACCTCAATTTTTAACAGTTAAAATTTTATTTTAGATTAAAAAAAATTTTTTTTAGCTGTCCAGACATTGGATTTGACAAATTTGTTTAAAAACATGTAAAGACAAAAGGTGGAATAGTATTGTATGGAAATGAGTGTGGCTGTGAAATATAGGTATTCACCAAAAGATCGGAAAGTAAAGTTCAATTATTTAAAAACAA
The DNA here is from genome assembly GCA_900490495.1 of Danionella dracula. Taxonomy (NCBI): domain Eukaryota; kingdom Metazoa; phylum Chordata; class Actinopteri; order Cypriniformes; family Danionidae; genus Danionella; species Danionella dracula. Next base: position 4,339,906 of record UELW01000378.1, on the reverse strand, counting down.
ATCAATCTGGCATCTCAACTGTGTTCTAAGCTTTTGATTTTCTTACCAATTGCAGGAAAGTGTGTGTATTTAATGCCATTTAAGCAAGTAGGTGACTTAAAAACATATTTAATGCCATTTAAGCAAGTAGGTGACTTAAAAACATAAAAACAATTGTTTTGTTTTTTTCCATCCCACTGACTAAAATAAGTAAGGGTCATTATATTTTTGAATGCAAGAAAATAAGTTCAGCATGTTTTCACACTGCAAACTCCCTTGGAGCATCTCAACTTGTATATGTGAATGAATATGTTCATTGATCTGTCTTCTCAATTTCAATCCTTCCATCACCGCTTTCCTTTTCATTTTAGGGAATGACTAATTGGCCCCAGAATCTCAAAGTGTGATTCTAACACAGAGTCTATGTTTGTTGTTTCCCTGGAGAGCAGACTGTTTATTCCTGCTGCAATGGAACCTAATGTGCTGAATTGCTCCCTCTTTCCAATTGTGGGTGTATGACTAGAGAAAAGATGGCATTGTGGAGTAGTCTGAAGGAGTATTATCTTATCTTGCATTGTAAAAAAAACCCTGGACCATGATTCTGAATGAAACTTACTCTTGTTTTTTTAGCAGATGAATTGTCCCCTACTGATAGATTATATATTATTTATTGACAGTAGATTATAAAGAGTATATAAAGAGTAGTTCAGTATTTTGCAGATTAGGCATATACCAAACTGCCTTTATTTTTAAGTTTAGATGTAGTGATGGAAATAGTTTATTTGTTAACAGTCTTTGCAGTTTAGCAAAAAAGTCTGGAAATTATGAGCATTTAGTCCATGTTTAGATCTATGAAAGATAAATATGCATTTTAATTAGTCATGGTCCAATTCTCCTAAATGCTGCCAAATTGGGTTAAACTGAAATGGGTTGGATGAAATGGCTTGCTTTTCAAAGAAAGAGGGCATGAGTCTCACATATTCATGAAAAAAATTAAAAACTGTTTATTAAGTACCAAACAATGATGATTTAAAAAAAAACTGTTCCAAGGATATTTTCAAGTTGTTGTTGTTTTTTTTTACAGATCGTTGTAGATGGCTCATCTTTTCAGTATTGTACAGTATGCATCTATGCTTTTCTTACTACAATTTATTAGAACAAAAAGTATACTTTAAGTTTATGTGAAAATAATTAGATATATCTCTTATCATGAGAAGCCTGCTTATACTGTTCATGGTAGCATTTCACTGCTTTTTAGCTCCTCAAAAATGGTGATGCTTACCACTCAGCAGTTCAAGGGTGGGGATTCTGCCAGTGAAATGGCCCTGTAACTAGAGATCAAAGCTAGAGATAGTGCAGCAGTCTTCATGCTTAGCAACACCAAACAAACTCTGGTTAGACACTGAGTGTCTCCAGATTTACCAATCGTCAGGGTCATTCGCTCTTTGCATAAGACTTCAATCATAAAGTTAAAGCGGCTTGGGCAGGGTCTCTCTCTCTCTCTCTCTCTCTCTCTCTCTCTTTCTTTCTCTCTGTGTGTGTGTATGTGCGCGCGTGTGCATGGGTGTGTGTGTGTGTGTGTGTGCGTGAGTCTGTAAAAATAGGTTGCTATGTGAACACCACGACTCCCCAGTGGCATGTGCCTGTTGTTACACCCTGCTGATCTGCTGAGGTTGAGGGAACTTTTTTTCTCAATGGAGCAACGCAGACAAAATCTCAAGAGGAGTTAGTTAAATTGAAAGACAGAATGATTGCACCGAAGGAATACATGTAAAAAATATGCCCATACTTTGAAGTTTTACTAAGTTTCTTTTCCCTAATTTTTTCCTAATACCGATTTGAATAGAACATTGCGTATGGAAGACTTAAATATTTTGTAAAAACAAAGCAAGAAACGTAAGAAAGAGCAACAATTACAAATATCTGTGGTTATATTTGTATATAGTTTTTGAAAAACATTTAAGGTGAGCTTGGTTGAGGTGACTGCAGGTACCAAAAAAAAACCCCAATGAGGTCTTATTGATTTTGGTTGGAATTACTGGTTTATACTTAAAATTGACTATATGAGCTGTAAGCTGGGTCTGAATGCCAGTACTTTTGCTTTCATTTTAAAAGGCAGTGTCAACATGTTTAGTGATAGCCTCTGGAAATAATGGCTTAAATGGATCCTCTTTAACAAAGGCCTTTTCTGACAACAAAAGCTCTGGATGGTTCAGGTTCAGTTTTACTGTTTGCCCTGGGCTAAACTAGAAAATAAGCTCAAACAACAGCAGGATTAATGTGTCTTAATAAAGGTGCTATTGTATTCTGTGTTTTGAGTTCAGTAGAACTTACGCTTGTGTTAGATCACTTGTTCAAATGAGAGACGCATGTTTTTATTTGCCTCCAGTTCATCAACAAATGTTCATATTTAAAAACAAAAAGTTTATGTTATGGATGTAACAAAACATTTAATATTGCAATATTTAATTCGATGTTCAGTCATATTGTTGGTGCATGGTATTTGAGGGGTTAGTATTCTTGGTTAGCAGTGTTGAAAAAGAATATTTGTGTTTTTTTGCATTTTATTATGCTTATTAACTTATTTACAATTCTTTACTATATTAAAATATTTTGTTGTGGAAACAAAACATTTAAAAAAACTAAATTCGTTTAACAATTGATTTAATTATTTTACTTTATTGATTATTTATTTTATTTAAAAAACACTTGGATTTTGTACTATTAAATACATGTATTTTATACATTTTGTTCATTTTATGTGTGTATTATTATCCAGAAAAGCTTTTCATGTTAATACAAAATATTTTCATAGATCGTCTCTGTTGCAGTATCTGACTATAATGTATATATATATATATATATATATATATATATATATATATATATATATATATATATATATATATATATATATATATATATATATATATATATATATATATATATATATATATAATCAGCCCTCAGTCGCACTTTAAACTGATCAATATCATTGAAATACTGAATAAGGGAGACTAGTAGATCCTGGAACTTACTGAAAGAAACATGTGGTGGGCTGAACAATCAAATATATGGGAATCAAAGACAGGGGGGTTAAGCACATTCAATCATTCTATCCCATTACAGCTCCATGCCGAAGTTCACGAAGCTCCTGAAAGTGACCCATTCATTCACTAATAGATGTAGTAGGTGCTTGATTTATAAACCTATGGCCAGATTCTGATTATTTGAATGAGTAAGAGAATACTTTTGGCCATTTAATGTATCTGGCCATAACTTACCCCAGAGCAGTGGAAAGGAATACAAGATATGGTTGTTACATATAATGTCACATTTCATACACATTTTATTTAGCTAGACCAGAGCAACAACAACTGATAACATCTTGTAGAATTTGATATTAACTTATATTATATCTTGTAATTGTAAAATTATAGTTGCTATAAAGTAGTTAATTGATGCTGTAAAGATAAAAAATGGAAATGCTTTGAAGTTGAACTTTAAACAAAGATAGGAACCTTGTTTTAGTCATAATAACAGTAAGTTAGTTGAAATTTGTTTTTTAAAATGAATATCAACGTATAGATTAGGTTTTTTTTACCCTGCCTTAAATAACACTAGACATTGCAGCTGTTGAGTCTTGTTTGAAGGACAGAGTGAATCCATTAGTAACCCAGTCACAGTGAGGTTTGTGTGTTTGTAGCTGCCAAATGAGAATCTGAGAGTTTCCTGCTCTCTCAAGGAAGCTGGCTCAAGCCTAAAGGACTCTTTGTTGGACAAGGTGCGCAATCTGAACAGTTACTCAACTTAAAAAGGACACTTATGAAACCTCCTGTCCTTGTCATTACCAGAGGTGTGCTGTTCCACCATTTACATTCAGTATATTATAAATCTGTGAAACCTAATGTAAAAACCTAAATGTAAATTGAGTCAATCATGAAGAAAGTATTTCTCATATTGGTTATAAAATTAAGGTTGTAGTTGTTTATCCACATTTAAATACTCACATGCCCTGTCAGCAACTCCTCATATTTGCTGTACAAGACAAGACACCATTGTTTCCTAAACTAAAATCACGGGCATATTTAAACAGAAAAGAAAGGACCACTTACTACTCATTTAATCTCACTCAAATTGGACTAAAATGTGAATGGCTGTAAAGCAGAAGAAATTCCACCAGGATTAAATAAATATTAGTGCACAATCAATAACTTGAATGATCATATGTTTATTTGTGGAACAGTTGGCTAATCCTATGAATTATCTGGGGCAAAGGCCCGTTTTGGTTGTGTAATAAATGAATGACACGATGTGTTGATGGCAGACATTTTTGCAGTATTTATGAATCATTAACTAGACATGCTCGAGGTCCAAGCATTTTGTCACATGCTCAATGCATAACTGAACAGAAGGACCATCCAGGATCATAGTGTGATCCCATGTCCTGGATAGAGACTACGGACAGACTCTCACGGCTGTTTGACACCAGTACGATTGTTTTATCTACTGCTAATATTTGCGCTGCTGAAAGAGAATTTGCTTGGCTAATCGGTATTGATGGAAATTGTTTGAGTTAGTTCTCACTGTATTTTTGCCATGATGTGAACAGTTTGTAAGTATGAATGTTATGGTGTAGAATAGGAATATGTTTGCTGCAAAACTTTACTTACTGTAAAACTTACTTACTTTACTCTGTATTTTAAACTAATTTAAAGATACAAGTGTGTTTTAACTGTTTTGTTATTAACATCTTAACATTACAGACATGTATTTTTATAGTCAATATCCTGTTTTTTTTATTAGTTTAAAACATGTTACTGTTTGCTTTTTTTTTACACAAGCGTACTATGTAGGTACATAACTTTGCAGGGTCATGGTTTTTGATAGCCAGAACGTTTATATTTAATTTACTCCAAAGTAATGTTATTTAATAATAGTCAATACTGTTGTGTTTTATGGAGGATTTTCGACTAATCAGCTTAGCAGTCTTGAATCTGTTTTTAAAAGATAGGCCTGTATTTGATTACCCCAGAACCTTTTTTTATTTTTTACTAATTATTTTTACATTAGCTTCTAAATATATACATATATAACAATTATATATGTATTTGTATTCATGGTATATTGTATCATGAAAAAACAATAACAGGTCATTTTATTTCAAGAATTCTGCCTAGCAATAACACATTCTATACAAGTAAAATCTTCACATGAAATATTTTTTTCTTATTAAAATCAAGTTTAGCTTTAAGAGTGTGTGAATGGCCTCAATATAATTATGTAGAATAGATGTTCTTTTACTTGTATTTGTAAGTCCCCTAGCCTCAGTTTATTGCCTTTAATAGTTTTTCTAACATGACATCCCCTCCTTGTCACCATTAGGTTTATTTACAGTTAATTTATAGTGTCATGTATCTTCAATGAAATCTTTATTTATAGCTCTACTGAATGTTCTTGACAGGAGAAGAATGAAGGCCATGGCCCCCCCTCCACCTCGCCCGCCTCAGCCTGCACCACGCAGAATTTTCCGTAATGCTGTTCCTGATGGTGGAGGATCAACAGAGGGCGACAGCAAGGAAAACATGCTTCGGTCTTCAGTGGATCTACATATCACTCTTCCTTCAGGGTACCAGGCAACCATTGGAGTTGATGGCAGGTAAATGTAATGTTTTTTTTATTATTGTTTTAAATGTTAGATTAGTGTGTGTGGTGGCTTTTAAGTGAAATTTTCTATGAAGTTGCAAAGTAAAAAATGACTAAAACACTGCAAAGAACAGTAAATGGAATGCAGCACTGGATATGATATGATATTTTTTTTTTTATCAGCATCGTGGGGGAACTACAGATAACACATTTTATGAAAATCTGACAATAAGTCAAATTGATCTCTTCCATATTTTTTAATAGTATGAAACATAATTCACATTTTACACTTTTACTAAGTTTTAAAAAATGTGTAGGGCATGTGGGAAAGATGATAGTTTGTTGCACTGAAAAATAATTTTACATACTTAATAAAAAAGCATAGTTTCAACCGTTTTGATGTTGTTGAAAGAACTTGTCCTCTATAAGCAATAATTAACTTGAAACTGCTGTCAGTGCATGGAGTGCTTTCACACTTAATGTTGTTTGACTGTACTGTATGATGCAGATTGTTTGACCTTTGCCTTGTTTTGATCAACGATCTCCGATTAGAGTCTGTATTTGAAGCACATTATGTGCTTAAAAAATAGTTTGTGAACATTTAGTGCGATCAACATATTTTTTTATTCATACATCTGAAGGGGTCACCAGGCCCCAGTAGTCATCCTGGCAAGTCTATAAATATTTTGTGCTTTCAATTTGATATTTCTTTGAGACTAAAAATATTTAAATATTCCTTTCAGTTATCCATACTCAAAAGTCCATTACATGGAATTGTAAAAGTTTCCCTAGTGAATGGACCCACAACTATTATGATTTTTTTATCAGTATCATGGTATGAGTTGGCGACAATTTACTTTACTAGCTTTACAGTTCTATCAAAGGAATAATTCTTAGAAGAGCTCTTATACTGTACAACCACCTCATTTGCTTTCACCTGCAATGACACAAGGCATTGACCAATATAGCAGATAAGGCTCCATGAACATGAAAAGCTGAAATGGATGGGAGTTTGTACTAGCTGTGCGTTCCTAAAGCAGTGATGTATTTTATTGGGAAAAGACCAAGTTTGAACTTCCAAAGGCTATACAGGGAGAATTTGACCCACACAAGCTGCTGGGTAAAAACAACTTTCATCAGCAATTTAATATTCCCATGAGGTCTCCTATTTAGGAGCTGACCAGGTTCAAAACTTGTCAATGCTGAGCTGCCTTGGGCTGTTATGTAAGGTAGAAAATATTTCAGAAATTTTAGTAATGCAGTATTCTCAAAAATAAATATACTGAATTGGGTTCTTTGCTGTCTTTGCCACAATCTTTGCTGTTTAATGAAGGCATGCAAAAGAGTTCACATATCACAACAATTAATTTATAACAGTTTAATGTTCAGTTTCTGAAAAAATAAAAAAATAAAATGACCAAGCAGAAAAAGAAAGCAGTCTGTGTTAAAGGTTCAGGATGTAATAAATTGAACACCTGGAGTTTTGTACATCTCGTTTTTATATTTTAAATTGGAATTTTATTAAGATACAGTTGTACCTTGAAATACGAATGCTTCATGTTAAGAAAAATCCAAGATACGAACGGTCAGTTCTTGTTCCAGATAAGAAAAAAACTTCCAAGTTTCAAAATATGCGCAATCCGATAAATATGTACATGTTAATTTTTGACATTTGAAATTCGACGGTGGCAACACTGGGCTTCAGCTGACTGCATTCCACTCACCACCCACAGTTCTGCTCTCCTATTGGTCAGTTTCAGCCCTGATGCTGTGTGTTCATGCTTAGTATCCAACTATACTATAGATCAGATCATACCCATGACACCCTAAAAGAAGTGCTTCTCCTCTCTTCATGCACGCTTTCGGTTTCGTGTTGATGTCCTAAATTTATGAATACTTTTGTGTTTTGTTTTCTTGGCAAAGTGTATTTTTATGGCCATACCTCTGCTACCATCGGTTCTTCTCCACTACCAACTCCTTCTCCAACACTTTGCCACGTCGCCTCACTTGAAACTTAAGGATTATTTATTTTATTCTGTTTTTATTGTTTTATTATTACTTATTAGATTTATGTGCACTTTTAAGTATTGAAGAATCCTACTTCATTTTCTCTGGTTTTCCATGTGATATTTTTTTGTGTGTGTCTGTGTGACTTGGAACAGATTAGGCATTTTACATATAAACTTCCTTTTCTATTTATTCCCAGCTCTGATTCCTGTAAATGATTCAATAAATTAGATCAAAATCTTATTGGTATTATTTAATGTCTTTCATCAACCAAAATTGTTTTTATCTGCTTAGTTTTAACATGGATTACATTTTTTAAGTGAAATACTCTGTCTTGCACTCAAAACTTTTGATTCAAAATTAGTGCATGATGCAAACTGGCAAATGCTTAAGACCAATCTTAGCACTGTCCAGAATCATTATAAAAAAAAAAACAGCATATCGTTCCGAAAGTAAAGTTTTATTGTGTTTGGGTTGAGTTATGGACAATTGGTTAGTGAGGCCAAACACTGAAGACCAGCATTCATGTAGCAATTTACCGCTTTACGTAACACCTGTAATTCAAGCTGCCTTTGTCTCTATCGCCCTATCACAGGCCTGTCTGCATCACATGGTGTAATTACAAGTCTGAACTGTCAAGTAACTCTATCGTTCTCTGTCCTTATGTCTCCTCTCGTCTCATCAGGAAAGCTCTAATGGATCTGTTGGTGGATCTATGCAGTCAGTACCATCTGAATCCAGCTTATCACACTCTAGAGTTATTGACACCTGATGCTCAGCCCATCGGCTTCAAGCCCAATGCCCTGCTGGGTGCTCTGGATGTCTCCTGTGCTCTTATCAAAGAACGAGTGCTGGAGGACAAGGTCAGCCGGAAACCTCCTCCTAAAGTGCCAGAGGTGAGTGTCTGAATCAGGGTGTTGATCTCGTGCTTGATTGTTAATGTTATAGGGTTTTTAAAGAGCTATGAGCAGCACTTATATGAATATGAATATACTAGTTGCATGAAGATGAATATACTATGCTACTGTTAATGTGCATGTGCATGCCAAATCATTCTTAAAGCCATCATTTGACTTATATACTAATGTATTCAATTATGAATTTATTATTGAATGCTTTAATTGCATGCTCAGCTGCTTCTTTCATTTTTAAGAATTAATTAATCGCCAAACGCTTCAACAAAGACAGATGCCAAGTGCAACTTGTTGTAAACATTAACAGACACTTGTATAAGACATGCTATTTTAGTTATTTTAATTATTGCAACACCTGCACTGTAAAAAGCAACTAACTAAATCTACTTTTATAATAATGCTCTGAATTTCAGGCACCACTTTTTCTGTAAAGAATATTATAATGCTACATTTTGTAAAACAACGATGCCTTGTTTGATTTAAATGCATCAGGATGGTCGATTGATATTAAAAAGGGTTCAAGCAAAGGTATAGTACTTGGAGTCTTTCATAGAGTCTTTCTCGAGTGTCCTTTACTCCTCCCCTTATGTGTGAATATTTAATGAGACACTTACCTTTGGTTACCATGCATTATTTCTTCCTCTGCCTGGTGGATCGCCTCCCTCTCTCTCTCTCTCTCTCTCTCTCTCTCTCTCTCTCTCTCTCTTTGGTATTCTTCTGATTCTGCTAGAAAAAGTGTAAAAAATTCAGGAATTTAAATATAAATTGTGTTGGTGCAGATACAGGGCTTCATTTCTTTTATTTATTTATTTCCCAGAAATATATGTGACAGTAGACAAGTGCTACAATTTGAGATGTTAAAGTGTTATAACATAAACTTCTTATTGACAGTTAGTTGAGAACAAAATAGTCAAACAGAAATATTTGAAAAAATAAAATAACTTTACAGGGATCTTGTGATGCAAAATAACACTCTCAAATTAGGTTGGGTTTAAGTCATCTAGTTATGTAATTACATGTGTTTACAAGTAAATTTTGCCAGCTTACGCAGTTGATTTTGAAATAATTCAATACATTATTTAAGTTTTATTAACCAAAATTAGTTTAAAAATGACAATTATCTTTCTATCTGGGACAATCAGGGGCTAAGATCTGGACAGTGGGATGTATATGATTTGTAGTTTTAGGTTAAAACCTCACCTCGCTGGAGGTCAATTAAAAAAACTAAAGCATTTTAACTACTTCAGGTTATAGTTTCATAAAGTAATACTAAATACAGGGTAAGTAAAAAAGAATGTGAGTTACTGGAAGCTTCTGTGAATTAAATACTCAAGAAATACACTAAAGCTGCTCTCTGAATGGTGTGTTGTGAAGCTATTCCTTGCTTCTTAAAATATAGTTTGCATTTTCTATTTCTCTGTCATATTCTTCTCATCTAGCTACATTTACCACAAATACCACATTTTCATTATAGACACTCAAAGAGTTAAATCATCATAATTTTTTCCCCTTTTTTCTTCACAGAAAACAGTGCGTTTAGTAGTGAACTATCACCGTAGTCAGAAGGCTGTGGTTCGAGTTAATCCATCAGTCCCACTGCAAGCCCTGGTGCCTGCTATCTGTCAGAAGTGTGAGTTCGACCCGGCTCATGTGCTGCTCTTCAAAGACAATGGCAGCCACCAGCACCTGGACTTGGACAGGTCCCTCAGCGAGCTAGGGATCAGAGAGCTCTATGTTCTGGATCAGACAATAGGTATGGCACGAAAACGTACAGGAACATGTTTACTCTATCTTTCAATTTAGAGTTCTACAATATTACATTTAAATTTAACGGCAAACATTTAGATGAACAATTTTACTTTCATTTCACAAAGAAGAAAAAATTCAACTTATATTCAATTAGTTTGCAACACATTGGTTTAAACCTAGAGCCTAGGGCCATTCGACTTCTTTGGAGTTGACACTGTTGATGAATTCAGATCATGTTAGGATTATGTTCAAGGGTTAATTTTTTTTACTGAGTCAATTGCAAAGATGTTGTAAAGAATCTTGTATAGTTTAACTGTATTATCTCTTGTTATGGGAAACAACCCACAAACATATAATAGCAGGTTTGTAATCCCTGCACATCAACATAATAACAAATTGTTATTTGAACCATGCATTTTAGAAAGACTTCTGTCTGCAACAGAATTGCCAGTCTCTTTAATGTAATCCTATTGAGCTGGTTTGGAATAGCTTGGTCATAGAGTACATTAACAACGGGATGAAATTTCATTAGAGAAAAGGATGTCCTGAAGGCCTGAGACAGAATAGTCAGAATTTTTGTTGTTGGAATATAGGCAAATTTTGAAGAAACCTTTTTCATGAAAACATCTCCAATACTTTAAATGTTGTTATATTCACTATGTGTTTAATTAACTTGACTATATATTTATGTTGAAGGTCATGCTCAGATTGATGTGCATCTTAAGAGTTTTGCAACTATATGGTTAAATACAAAAAAGTGACAAAGACTTGGAAAAAATAACTGATGCTTTAATGTACAAAATTATTTTAGCATACATTAGTGATAGTGCCACTTTTATTTTAGAGAGAGTTTTGTAGAAAAAAATCTGACTAAAAAGTGCATGAAAAGTTCCATTGGCAAAATGATTTTTATTTTTCTATAATATACTTCTAAAGATGAATACGAAATAGTTTTTTTAATGAATTTAGCAGAATATTTTTCAAATCACTAATATGAATGTGGACATTGGACATGTGTGACTTGTATTATTTCTCTTTTGTTGTACATACAATATGCTGTTTTTGCACATGTTAGATGTTAATTCAAACAGGGTTGGACTTTGATGATTTTATGGCACCTTTCATCTATTTCAAGTAAAGTAGATGCAACAATCCTTTCAGATGAATTTAAAATTATTTAAACATATTATTTCGCATTAATGTAAACTTGGGTATTCTTATAACACAAGTGTCATTATTTTTCTAAGCCTAATTCGACGCTGAGCTGTAAGTGTCAGATGAATCTCTTTCTGTTCTGTAGTATTCACTTACCGGATCATTTTGATGCTGTGAACAGGTTTAGTCAGAGTTGTTATGGCTTGAAAGCATTTACCCATGCTCTAAGCCTATGAAATTAACCTTTCATCTTTTACTTTTTTATACCAATTTGAAGATTGTTATCTCAAATTTTTCTTCAAATGTGTAATCATTTTAATTATTTTCAGTTCTTCAGCCTAAAATGGCTTCAACGCCTGCCTTGAACTACTCAGGTATCTGTGCCATGTACATGCGTTGTCTTTTAAACAATATTTAGTTATGAATGTTCTTAAAATCTTTTTTCTGGCATAGAATGTGCTTGAGCTTTGTAGAATTAATTGCATTCCTGTTAACTATATTTTGCTAGTTTTTCTTGATTTTGATTTTACTTGCTTGTTTTGGATTCATAACAATTGTTTCAGTTATTTATCTTAAATCTGTTACTCACTCCAGATTTGTTCCATAATTTACTCATGCAATGTATTTTAGTTTGAAACCTGGTTGTATTTCCCCTCAGTTGAACACAAATTAAGATAATGATATTTCAACACGTTGTGATTTTATCATTTTCTGACAAGTAAAGTTCTTTTTTTGTAAAATGAAAAAAAAAAAAAAAGCTATGAGCAAAATTTGCATTTTGTTGGATTTATCAATAAGGTTTTTTGCAACTTTGGTGTTTATTTCAAATCTGAATTTGTTCTCTTGCGTTTAGAGCTATATAAGAACTGTGGCTCCACCTAGTGTCTGATCTTTGCATGTTTTGTACATGTAAAAAAAACCTCTGTCTCGTTAGGTCAAGGGTCTCCAAAGTTGGCCTTGGAGAGCCATAGCCCTGGATAAATTATCTTAAACCACCTGATCACATTGATTAAGACCCTCTTTACTTGTCTGAAGCCAGATTAGTATGCATACTACACTTTGGCTCTCCAGGCCTGACTTTGGACATGTCTGCATTAGGTGCTCAAGTGTACTGTTTTTTTAAGTTTAAAGCACTCAATATATGTTGATCAAAATCAATTGTTCTCAAGCAATAAATTAAGCAACAAATAACAAAATTTGAGTCAGCATGAGTTGAAAAAGTCTGAATGACTTTCTTTCTTTTGCAGCAGAATCTCTTCAATCTGGCAGTCTAAGTGGGTCAGAGAAAAGGGGACTGCTGGGGTTCCTCAAGTTTAATCGCAGGAAAACAAAGGTAGACACATATTTATTTGAATTTGGTTGTTTTGGGAATATACTGCACATCTGAATAACCAAAATTATATTTTAACTTAAGGCAACAGCCATCTTGAACCATAGAATTGTTTTTTTGGACCAAGTGTACAGTCTCTAAAAAGTTTCGAAAATTATTTAGTTAACATTTAGACTTATTTAAATTAATTTTATGAGTCTGGATTGCCTTGTGTGACATTCCCATTTCAGCCTTGGGATCAGTCCACTGAGAACATGGACAATGTTGGTGATTCTAGAGTTGTTGAAAATGCAGACACTAACATGAATGTAAGTACTAACCGATAAACTAATCTGAACCTGACTCATTTCTTCTTCTGCCTCAGTGTTGAAACTACTTTTTGGTGTCTGCTTTTTTTGTGTCTTCTATTGCTACATTCTTCAATTTGGTTTTCATTTGGTCAAATTGCTTCCATTCAAAGTCTTAAATAAAATCTAAAATAAGAATTCTGTATTTGTTGTGCATCTCTAAAATCTGCTTGTTCTCTCCAAGCAAGCTTTGATTTTTCCAGACATTGAGTACAAACATCGAACATTGAGTAGGAATCCTGTGTCTGTCTTCATGAATAATGGTTTGACCTTTAGCAAGACAATAATCTGAGCACCCCCCCCCCCTTCCCATATAAAATGTACAATCTGAATATAGACTTGCTTTCAAGTAATGAAGAAGCATAAAGAACACAAACGCCCCAATAATGTATTTAATGTGTAACCACTAGGTGTCAGTAGTCAATATTAGTGCTGTTCTGATCTTGTACGGTTTGCTTAGCTATATTTCAGAAAGATGGTCTGCATTTCCTTTTCCCATTGCCAACAAAAACACAATTTAAGTAATTCGATGCAGATGTCAAACTTGTCATGAAAAAAATTCAAAACAAAAGCCTTTAACGTGAGAATCTAGGAACCATCCCTTTTATGCTTTATCAAAACATTAAGCATTCTACAGAAAGATGGGGGCATATTTGAGAAATTACTGCTCTCAATCTGTCAACATTTTTATTTATTGATTAACCAATAAACATTGTTAACCACTTTTACAATGGGATGTTCTAAACATTGGTCGATTCTTGGTCCCAGACACCTTAAATGGATAGCTCGCCTAGTACGTGTCTTTATTTTAAACAAGAGCACACTAGTCATTGTATATGTATTTAGAAAGTAATAATAAATAATAATAAATTCAGTTATGTGCCTTCCATAAAGATTTAAGATTAAGATGTAAGATTAAGTTATAGCTTTTACTTCATATTGAGGAACAGAAATTACAACACATAATTTTAAACATTATATACAAATCAAAAATTGGTTTAAGCTAACCATAATCAGCAAGTCATCTCACTTCTTTTACTAAGATACTGATATATTCACAGTAAACAATCCTGTATAGAATTTAAGCTCAACATTTTTTGGATAGCTTTTTAACTTCTTGCTGGCTTTTCACATAGAGTTTTAAATCCGTCAGTGCAAACTGAAGATTTTCTGCCACATAAAGATATGTGGCAACCAATTTATAGATCTATCTACACAGCAAGTCTGTATAGCTTTTGTTGAAAGTGCACTTGCTTTTAAACATTAACACTACCCTTTTTTTTCTGAAACATAAAGTGAAAGTGACCAGTTTAATAAATTCAAGTTAATATATAGCATGACAAATAACTTAAATTTTATTTATATCCTGTTTATTTAAATTTCAAAAATGAATTTTGCAATCTTAAATACCCCGATAATTATTTTTAAGCCATTGTAAATCAGATTGTCGTCTTCTTATCTGTCATATAATAAGCGCATATAATTAATTATGTTGTTTTTAGTAACAGAGTTCACATAAGTGTACTGACTCAAATATACTCTTTTTGCCACAGCCGTATTGCATACGTATATAAAAAATAACTTTCCTTTTCCCCAATTCACTTACTTTCTATAACGCTGGCATTGCTCACTAGAGTATCTTGATCTTTTAATCTCCAAAATCTATTACACTCTTCCTCAGAGGTGATGTGTACATAACTCATCTCAGATCACCTTGCTAAACAGCTTTTTTAACGGCTCTACTCTTATCTTAACACCTGTAATTAGACACGTTCAGGTGAATATTATTTTCAATGTCACAGACAGACCCTGGAGCCACTTTCAAGAAGTTGCAGTAACAAATTTCATATTATGTAACTTGCTAATAGCTGTTCCAACATTGAACATTCCGTTCTAAGGGCAGAACGGGGTGAGGGATTAACAACACATGAGACAATATGCTGGAATTTTGCTAGAGGGTTGTGTAGTGTAATGAAATCTGTCAAGACAGTGACCAAGAAAAGAAAAGCTTTGATTATTTGGTCTTTGAAATCTTTCCAGTTGTTTGTGTGTTTATTTATGGTGGTGTGTTTATCTCAGGGTTCGCATGTCAAATATCCTGTCAAGTTTTTGGGAACACTTGTTGTTATTTATCTTTAATCCACACTGCAGCATTACATACTTTGTAGCAGTCAAAAATAAACTATCATGTGTTTAATTGTTTGGTCTGTCTGCATTTGCAAGATTTCTTTAAAAATTCATTCTTGCTTAGTTTGTGATTTCTATTACAAATGCTAGTTTTCTAAACTTACTCCAAATGTGCTAACTGGTAAGTTTTAACTAATAGTAAGTGCTAAAAGTATGTAAATTAAGTATTTTTAGCAGTGAAGCAACCCAAAAAAATTTATATTTTTGCCAGAAATTGGTAGATTTGTATGTTTGTACAGCAAGGGGATGTGGCAGAAGCACAAACAGTTTGAGGTTTGTTCATGTTAAATACTGAGCAGATGAGGCCCCCATCTCGCCAGCTAAGATTGTCTTGGGGCCTCACTTAGAGAGCTAATGCTGCTGCGGGTCAAGCTGCACTTGCCCTGCATGCCATTGCAACTTGTCAGGTATTCCAAGCCGAGGCCTGAAAGATATAGAGGTGGGGAGTTGTTGCCCAGGTCTTATGGATGATCTGAGGACTACTACGGACTTTGCGCTTAGCCAAAAGTTGAGTCAAGCTCGTTGACCGCACGATGTCTACATTAATAGCCCATGTTGGTTGACCCAAACTGAGGTATTGTCACATGGCCAGAAACATTTACTCAACACACATGTGTCCCAGATGGCTTCTTCGGTGTCACCATAGAGGACCTTACGTCTCGGGTCTCTACAATCAGGAAGCAGCTGGTCCCCTTCTAAGTCAGCTCTCCCACTGCCAGCTCGACGCTGGAGAAGACCTGTTCCCCACCCCAGAGAATGCTCAGTGCCAGCTGTTCTAGGCTCCTTTTGGGATAAATGCTCTTGCACCCCTCCTGTGAAAAATCACGGAGGACAAGGCAGAGGTCTTATTGGCCCAGTCTCGTGACATTCCCCTCCTGGCCAGTTCCCGTGTGGTCAAACATTCTGACTCAGAGATGTGGGCACATGCACCTGTGCGCAGTCCTCTGGAATTCTAGGTCTGGCACCTCAGGCGCAGAGGACCCACAGTTATGATATATCCATGGTCCAAACACTGTGTCTTGTCAGAGACATGTTAATTGTTAGCAATGCCTGCAAGTCAGTTTGTTGATTGGTGTCACTCTCGCCAAGTAGACTCAAGCACCTGCCCCATTGAACTTGTGCTAACTTTCCTTCAAGAGGGTTGGATGGAGTTCTGTTTCCAACCACCATGAAGATTACCTCGCCGCGAGTCTGCTTGTCACTTCCAGTTGAAGGCAACATGCTGAGACAACACAAGTTAACTGTCAGATTCCTCAGAGTCCTTACCTGGGACCTTTCTATTATCCTGAGAGGATGTCAAGGTTATCCATTCGAGCCGCTTGACTCAGTAGAGCTTAACTTCTGTCATTTAAAGCAGCGCTCCTGATCGCGTTAACCTCGATCAGAGACTTATGTTCCCCAGCCACACCCGTTAGGTCTTTAGTAAGTCTGGTTGCCTAGGGTATGGCTCTAGCTTCACAAACAGGAAGAGCATCACGCTTGTATCTGCTTTTGTCAGCTATGGCATGATCAAGTGACCATCAGCGCGGCCACTGACTGGCATTTTAAAGAGTGTGGAGAGAGTTGGGCGCCCTAGCGGAGCTTCCCATAGTCGGTACCGGGATAAGTCTCCCGAATAACGGGGGTTAGGAAAGTAACCATTTTGGTTTAATCCTGGTTTTTCCTTCCTTTTGGCTTAGTTAGATTCTGTCTTTGTTGACTATTCATTAATTAGTCTGCTTGGGTTTTAGCTGTTCAGGAATTAAGTCATTGAACCTGTCACTAGACATTAACTTCTGATCAGGTTTCCTTTACATTGCCAAATTTCTGGGTTGCTTTATTATTGATTGTCACAAGCTTCTGTTACTGTTGTGTCATGTTTTAAGCTCTAGCAAGTTCTACTTTGTCTGTTATATCATATGTTTTCTATGTACGCAACTTGTGTTTTTCATCAACAAGTTTCTCTCTAAAGAAAAATGTCTGCTCAAGTTGAGTGAATTGTTAAAGTGTTCTAGTGAGAAATTATATTCCTCTCCTTGATTTTTTTATTTTTATTCATGATTCAATGAAGGCTAACTTTGACAAACCATTTTAATAAATTGTGAGAAAATAAAAGGCACAGAAAGTGCCATAGAATCATGTGAGGCTTCAATAAATAACATTTTTGCATGTATTGCTGGCATGGAGCGTTCTAAAGACAAACTATTTATTATATAATTGTTTGACAAAGTCACTAGATACATTTTTTTATTGTGTCATCTAATATACGTTTTATTGTGTCATTTAATATATCAGTCAGGTCATCTGTTTTATGGTGTGTCGATGAAAGTTCATGCCAAGGGTAAAGCGCTCCAATCTCAGCTACTCTCCATGAGTAGGTCTTGACATTTACAGCCCAAATGTTAGTGATTTGCTGTCCTCTATTAAGCCTTCCACCCTTTTAAAAGCTGCTGGAGACCTGAAGCTTTCAATGAACAGTTCCTTTATGCTTCACCTTCAACCCTTAAGGATAAATTGTGTTACTACTTCCTGTCAAGGTATTTTCTATAAGTATTTTCATAACAACCTAACCAGCACCAATAGCAATAACAATGTGAGCTCACGAGCCCAACCAAATTTCTATTGTTATTTATAAGTTTACTGTACAAATAAGAGTTTTGTTTTAACCCTATTTCAGGAGACACACCAGTAGCTTCAAACAAGTCAAAAGTAGCTGAACTATTAGAATCAGGTGTGTTCAGTTAAGGTTGGAGCAAAACTGCGCAACGTTTTCCCTGCCCTAGTGTAGGGGAATCTGTACAAGTACTTGCTTTTTTATGTTTGGGGAAATAAAAAAACATGCCCAACTGGGAACATAAACTCCCCCAGAGAGATTCCATGAATGAGATTAATTCAAGATGTACAAAAAAAGATGATCTCAAAAATGGTGTTTACTTACCACCTCACATAAATATGAGAAAGTTTTTTTCTCTTCTGTGTGTATTAGGAGATTCCTCAGGCAAGCAGGACTGACTTATTTAAGACTTAAATCTGGATTTTTTTTTACGTATAGTCAGTGGAATAATTAGGGATGCTAGTCAATGGTGGATAAGACTGTTAAACACTAGTAATAAAACTAGTTTAGTTGTACACTGAAGTTTATAGGGTCATCTTGCACAGCTAATCTACAAGCTATATTTTTGTTTGAGTATGAGTTTTTTTACAGAACCATAACTTTTATTGATCACATGTCAAAGGTAATATGTACTTCACTTTTACTTATGTAATAAATATACAACTGATCGATTCCATATCATGTTGTTTCTCCAATATATTCAACATCTGTATTTTTTGTTCTTTTGTCTTATATTTAAATTGAGCTGTTATATTTACATTTTTACTACATTTATTTACCTATTAACTAAAGTAATTGCATTCTCCACATTATGTTTTATCTGAAAATATATCGTATCTTTTGAATCACTTTGGCGATTCAAAAGTTTTTCTTATCTCTTTATCTTTTGTACAGGGTATATCAGTTATGGCGAGCTCACCTTGTATTGAAGCCCGTCCCAGCACTCTAGGTCAGTCTCAGTCCCTGATGAATATCTCCAAGATGTCACCAAAAGTGGAATTAAAGAAGCGCAGAGCTCCTCCTCCCCCACAAGCTCCAACACAGACCTTATCCCTAACATCTCAGGTTGGAGCAATCACACAGACATACTCCACAAACAGAACCACAGGCAAATATTCGCTTTGTCTTGACTCGTTTATTTTGTTAGTTTTTTTTTTTTTAAATGTCACTGTAGGCCAATGATTCCACATATACACATAACATTGGAAACAACCATTGCTTAACATAGGAAACAAAGAATAAAAAAGAAAGTACATTTAATACAATCAAGCATTAAAAATTAAAGCAAATTGATTAAAAACTGAAAATTAAGAAATAGATTAAAAGAGTGAAGTGCAGAGATAAAATAGTTTGTAGGCGCTCAGTCAACAAAAGCTCAACTAAACAGATGTGTCTTTAGCCTGGTTTTAAACATGACTAAAGTGTTAGCACTCTTGATCTCTCCCGGAAGTTGGTTCCATCTGTGGGCCGCATGGTAACTAAAGGAGTATTTATACCTGTGAGTTTGGTCTAGTTGAAGGTCAGTTAAAGATTTTTTTATTTCACAGTTAAAATGTAAATAATACTCAGGAAACAAACAGTACAGACTTGCATTAATAGTTGATAAAACCAAAATAAAAAATTAAAACAGTACATTGGAACCCAAGAATGTCTCTAACATAATGTTCAGCTAATTTCTCCTTTTTAAATTTACTCTCCTAGGTTTTAAATAATTTTTTCACATGGCTTATTTTTCTGATGGTCATGTAAAGCTTATTTTATATGTGTTTTGTTGTTGCTTTGAGGTTGCCAAAGATCGGAAAAATGCTCTTAAATGCTTAAAAATAATCTAAAAATGATGGTTAGGGTTGCCATAGTATGAGAAAATATGCATAAATGCCCAAAAACATAAAATCAGGATTATGGTTGCCAGAGTTTGAGAAAACATTTGTAAATCCTTGAAAACATAAAAGTGACCTGAAGCGGTGCCATAGTTTGAGAAAAGACTCAAATACAGTCAAATACACTCATCAGTCAAGTGAGGATTAGGTTTGCCAGTGTTTAGCAAAAGCTCAGATAAAGATGTCCATATGGACAGGTAAAATATTTCTTTAGTGACACACTTTGCAAAATGGACAAAAACAGGATTTTGGTGGAGTGTAAATGAAGAGACTTAATACATCTTTATGAAAGGAGCAATAAAACAACTCATAAAATACAATAAAACAATTCAATAAAACCCTCATAGTCATTAGGATAAAATTATTTGATATGAATCAATCCACCTTATGGAGTTAGGCTTTAAATATGTGAAAATTTCTAACATGGATGTCATTGGGATTCTGCACTCTTATGAACACTTCCCAAAGCAGTCAAGTGATCAATTAAAGTATTTCATTCTTTCTGCTATTGTAAAACCACTCATTTCTTTTGCAACACTGATATATAAGATTGGATGGACTGACTGGAAAAATCTAGTAAGGCCACTGGGTGTTTTCTTTCTTCCATTTCCCTCCTCCTCCAACAGATCTGACTCTATGCCCCAGTAATGTTGACTTACATGCTGCGCTCTTAGATGTGTGTTCTGGGCTTTTCTCAGTGTGGCTGGATTTATGACTGATTAGGCAACACTGCGGAGGTCTAAATGTGACCTGGAATGAGGTGTTAAAAATAAACGGTCACAACAAAGAAGCATGGTACTGATGCAAGACCACACTGTTTACAGCACAACTTATCCTCTCTAGATTTCGAAAGAAAAAAAGCATTGTGTTGTGTCTAAATTACCCCTTTGCGCCAAAGCATGGCACTTTTGTAAATGTTTGCTTTGGTTTATTTTGAGGAATGAGATTCATTATACTTTTTACTTTCTCTCTTGGTTAAAAGAGGCACAGCTGTGGGTTACAATTGAATCGTAATCTTGACACCTAGATTTGTATAACTGGTAACAAATTCCTTTGAAGGTTTTGAAGTTTTGAAGGGCTTACATAAAAACAACAAATGAACAATATTTTTCTTACAGTATTTCATTTAACACAACACTTTCTGATGTCAACCGCCCTTATGCAACATAATAATTCATAGAGGCTGCAATGCAAGTTTACAATATTTTTGTGTGTTTGTGTGCAATGGGGTCCATCTGTTGGTGTGTGTTTTGAGTATCATGGACTGTGTGTGGTCCCACTATAAAGAGCAGTTAAATTAAATGTTCCAGCTCATGACCAAAGGACAGGCCAAAGTAATTAAATACTTCAGTTTTAGCAAAAGGCCTCTGAAAGTTCACCACAGGCCCCAAATTCCTCAGGATTAAGAGGGGAGTGACTCAAGGTTCAATGTATGTCTTTATAAATCGTAATGACTAACTTTTGCATGTGACAGGTCATGAAAACATTGAGAGAGAGATTTATCTCAGAGTATGGTGCTGTAATTTGCTCATTAAATCTTTGATGATTTTACCTTTGATTTGTTTGCAGTTTAAAAAAGGTAGGTTGATTTTTAGTGGTCATGGATTACAGTGGCATGGGTTGCTAATTAACTTTGACGAAGTCATAAATTTGACACCATTTTTATTTTCTGTGTTAGACTAAAGGATGTTTAATCTATCAAGATTTACAAGGAATTAGTTTGTCCATGTCCAGACATCACACAAGCTAGATAGTTGCCGAATATAAACAGGTCTCAAACTTCCTTTTTGACTTTACCTCTTCACAAATAGGGGGGTGTCTGGCATTGGGCTGCTTCTCAGACCTGGTGCCCTCATCAAATCAACTCTCCTAGTTTGCATTATCATATCAAATTCAATGAAATATGAACATGCAGCAATATGAACAATATGAACAAATATGACATGCAGCAAGTTACTCATTGTTTAACTTTTTTTTTAGCTGTTCTTTATAACTGCTCATTCTCAGTACACATGAAATATCTTTGTCTCAGTCATGGCTGAAGTTTTTGTTACATAGCGAAAATAAATCAATTTGGCACTCACTTTATGCTACTTGGAGCAGAAAGTTACCAAGGGAAGAGTATATCCTGAAACAAGTGGCCTTAAGCTTCTTCTTTGAGTAAGAAGGAAGTATATCCACAAAGCTGAAGACTTATCCCAAGAAGGTCCTGGTGGGCCTGTGTTTTAATTATTATTATTTATTTTTTTTACAAGAATTCTTTAGTAACCTTTTGACCAGGAATGTGTCAGGTGATGCTCTATCCAAACTACATGATCCCTAATAAGGCCCTCATCCTGAATACATCTCACCAGAATCCATTATGATTTTGAAAGGTTCCTTATGTGATTTTGAAGGTCTCCAACGACAGGCTGACACAAATGCAAGGTCAAAAAAGCTATTGTTTTCGTATACTGTACTATCCATTTAATTTTGGCGGATATGGACATGATTCCCAAATGGTTTCATCTAGTGACTTGTTTGTAATAAACCCCTCCTCTACGTGATGCAACCAGAGCAGCTTATGGAGCTGCTGAATGAGCTCTGAATTTGGCACAGTGTTGACTGCGTTTAGAGAAATTGTGTTGACGGAAATGACAACCAATAAACAAAGTGCATCCAACCCAACATCAATCTGCCTGTGATTGAATAAAGAATTGAGGTTTGAGTCAAGCTCGTCAGAAAAACTAGAGTGTTTTGAGAGCATTCAGGCTCCAGAGTGACAATATGGCTCCAGTTTCTTACTCCACTGAGAATACAGTTATTCTCCTGCGATCAGACACAGGGAAATTGCGTAACAATGCTTCCCCTCATGAATTTGTGTTATCTGAGGCCCGTTTCTTCTATTTCTGGCAGTGGAGTTTTTTTTTTTTTTTTTTTGCATTAATGAATTACATGGGAGATTGTGCGGCCTGACATATGTGTGCGCAGGTTAAAAGATTAGCTTTCAACTAGGACTCGTTTCAGCTTTTGGTAGAAAGCACTTTCAGTTTTAAAACTTCAGGAGCCTGTTCCTCAAACCTAAAAATAATTTACCCACCACATGAGAGGTATATTTAAAGACCCATTTAGGAAAAATACGTTTTAAAGTAGAATACTCATTAATTGCCATAAAGTACAATTAAAAACTGTCGATTTTATTTTACAACCTTTGCTTTATTTTATTCTAAAACCCTTAATTTTTTTGGAGTGGACATTATGCCAAAAATTTCATGAAAAAGAAAGCATTACATGCTAAGAAAAAACTTATTTTCAGTATTTATGTATAATGTGTATAATATGTATAATCTTCTATACAATTGTGTGACTTTTCTACTTTCTGTTGCTTTAGCTGCACTCTGGCTCACTATCTTCAAACAACCATTTAAAAAAGCGGAAGGCTCCAGCACCCCCACCTACACCACTTCTTTCCACACCTGTGCCGGAAATCTCCACATCTAAAGAAGGACAAAATGTACCCTTCATCCAAGTGCCAGTTGAAAGTCATGTGCTTCCTGTCCCCAGAGCAACAACTCCATCAGAAGACTCTGATCTGAGCCACAGTGTCGAGGATTCAGAGCCTGCCAGGTCCATCTGCAGTACCTCCAGTGGTGACGATGCAGCAGCAGGATCCAGCAGCAGCAGTCTAGCTGAAGAACCTCTGTCCCATCAGGCTAATGTGATAGCTTCATTCATCACTTCCACACCAGATCCTGAACCTACATACAAGGAGGAAGCAAATCCCTGTTCTGTCCCAGAACAAGAACAAAGTCTAGGTCTAATGTCTCCAACAGCAGAAGACCCAGAAACTGAGATTGAACTAAAAATTGAGGAGATGGAAAATAACCGTCACAGTGGAATGGGTAAAGTAACAATTTCCTTATGTAGAAATGATAATTGGGTGAATGCCAAACATCACATGATAAAAACTAGAGGCATGGACGAATTGTTTCAGTTTCTGTTTAACAAGTCACTATCATAGCTTGTAAGACATTGTATATAGATTTGAAATTGGTGAGTGGAACAATAAGATTTATGCCTCAGAATTGTTTGCTATTTTTTGCATTACTTTTATGCCGTTTACATGATATCTGTTTCTTTTGCTTGGAGACAGTTACTTTTTCCATCTTTGAGAAGATGTTCATTGTGTTTTTTGGAAAGAGTTGTTTGAAGCATTTTAGGATTCATAACAAGTGAATGATTTCCTTGTAATCAGCAGTGTTTGCTTTCCCTTCTTTTTTCCCTCTGCAGTTTACTGCTGTGCACCTGTTTCCTTGCGTTCTGGACGCTGGTGAACTGCCATTTATCCCTTCATTACCTTTCCTTTTTCCTTTATTTTTCACTTACTTCTGGCTTTTTTCAGATTCTAGCCTCTTTTCTATGCTAACTTTAAGAAAACCTTAATATTTTCTGTATGTAAATATTCATTTTGTAATTACTTTTTTAAAATATTCCTGTTTCCAGGAATTGTGACCAGAATCACTATGTGAACCAGTCTTCCGGCTGGCATAGATACTAGCCACTGGTCCACTTTATTCAATCTGTATGTGACTCAGTAGAGTGACATGCAGACACTTCTCAAGCTATTCGCAAAACTTGTGTACTAGAAAGAAGTTTGATTTTGTATTGTATTGTATTATGCTGGTTAGCTAGTGAAAAAAGCAATTGTTTAACTATGGAATTGAACTGATTTCTTAGCTTTTGTCTTTGGTGTGGAGAGAAGACCTCTAAATCAGAAATACTTCCTTAAAGTTTAAAAAGTAAAACAGTAAAACGTTCAAAAAAGATAGGAAGAGCATAGCTACTGCTAGACGTAAAACAAAAAGTATTTGACAGCAATTTATCTTAGACCAGTGTTTAAAACATATTCATTTAAAAATTACATAAAATCAATTGAGAATATTAATGTCTTTGTTTACATTTGCTTAGCTTACTGTATGTTTTATGCTTTTTGGAGAGATTTGGCTCCAACTGAATATTTTTTTTTCAAGCTGTGTGCACTTTAAATGTATGTGTGGTATGTTTGAATTAAATTATCTGATCAGTATCTGAAATTATTTGTTTATAACTCTGATAACACTTTTATTATCTTTTTTGTTTCTTCTGAGTTTTTCCAATTGATTTTTATTTGTAAGACAATTGACAAGGATATATGATTAATAAGGAGCTGCTCAACTCAGTAATTATAGTAAGCATTATATTTAGTGAATGGTCTATGGCTACAATTAAAGTCATAGTTTTCACATGAATTCATATTCTATTTTAACTCTTAAGCATTTCAAATCCATGTTAATGAAATGTTACAGGAAACCAAACTGGTGGTGACAAAGCCCTCTGGCAAAGACATTTTGTCTATAGCCCCCAATATAGGTTTATTTGAATATAAAGACAGTTTTTATATATATATATATATATATATATATATATATATATATATATATATATATATATATATATATATACATATATTTTATATATATATATATATATATATTAAATATATGAATATAATAATAATAAAAATAATAAGAGCTTTTCTGGACACTCAAAGACGCTTTACAATTAGCAGAGCATTATTCTTTCACACCACATTCTGTCCCATCCTCTATATATATATATATATATATATATATATATATATATATATATATATATATATATATATATATATATATATATATATATATATATATATATATATATATATATATATATATATATATATATATATTAAATATATGAATATAATAATAATAAAAATAATAAGAGCTTTTCTGGACACTCAAAGACGCTTTACAATTAGCAGAGCATTATTCTTTCACACCACATTCACTCTCTGGTGATAGATAATCACATTGTAAATCATTAATATATTGCTCAACATAATCACAATTCAATTATTTTCCACACTTGTGCAAAATATTTTCAAAAGTTTTCTTTGTCTTAAATTCTATCTCTCAGCATTAATGTACATCAGCCTTAAAATCACTAATTGCTTTACCAGTGGTTGGAAAAATTTTAAAAATTTGTAGGCTACCAAATAATTTTCTCCTCACTGTACACTGTCTTTTAACAAAGCTAAAGATGATAATTTACTTGCTCAACCTTAGCTTAGATTAAGAATGGTCTTTTATTTGCACTGGCTCTCAGGGCCGGCCTTGATTAATTTGTTGTACTGAATCAGCTTGGAATTTTTCCATTATTTGACTAATTTACCCATACCTGTGAATGGTTGCTAGGTGATGGCTAATTTACATGTTCTTTAAACATAAGACTAATTTAGAATCCAGAGGATTTGTAAGGATTTTCATAAAGTCTGCAGCCACTCTAGGAGACCTCACAGCAGGACATGAAATAACTAAAGTATATTAAAACCATTACTCAAGATATTAATTTCCTTGGAATTTTTAATTTAACGGACTAGTAATTATCCTCCTGATGCCAGATTTGTGTGGACATACAGAGTGAGTAACAGCGTTTATGACCACAATGGTTTGTCACCATGGAAGATCCTTGCTGTGGTTTTCCACAATGTAAGGTTTTTTTTTCGTGATGGTCTGATCTTTAGATATTTGCATGGGTGTGTATTTACGTTTTCATCAAAATTAGACTTAATGGTTTACTCCTGATTTAAGTCATGCTTAATATTGTGGATTTGATGCATTGAATGCATGAGACGAGAGGAGACGAGCCAGTAATCGATAGTGAGTGTGAGTTGATGCACGTAAACCAGCTCTGTGGTTGCTGTTGGTGTGTGTTTGAGTTCTGCTGGGAATCTGAGCTGAGTCATTGTGAATCCTGGAACTGGACTTCCAAATTTGAATATTTACAAGTGCATACTGAGGTTCATTTTTCCCCTCTCTTTCTGTTTCCAAAACATGGATGAATTTTTATTTTATATGATTTTATTCACTTTTTATCTTAAATCTCTAAAAAACACATAGTGCGGTGTTCTAATTTGTATGATTAAGTTTCCCCTAATCAATAACTATAGCTTTAAAAAGAATAGTAATTGAAATGTTCAATGGAAATTTAAATACTGCAAAATAATGACCTGCAAATCCTTGCTGATCCATTATGTTTGTGAGCACCAGTCCGGAGGTAAGATTTACAATCTAAACAATTTATTCCATTTGGTCTCTCAGTTGTGATGTCATGAGTTTCATTAAAATAACCCAATATTATCCTAAGGGTTTTTGGTGATTGTAAGAGAAGTGTACTGAGCAAGCTGTTCAAGGAGGGCTTCGGGCCCAGGAAGGGAGTCAAACCCATAAACCCATCTGTCGTAGGCTAGAACTTTATCCTAGAACTGTGGAGAGTAAAGAGGAAACAGAGGTTAATTTTTTAACTATTTCTTACACTCCTTATAAAATTAGATTACCAATACAATATTTAAACTAATTTTGTGATCTCACATAATGGCTTGAACTTGTTCCAAAAGCTGTGAATGGTCTATTTCCCATCCTCAATTTGCAGAAATAAGTAGACTGTAGAGTCATACTAAATGATAACTTTCTAAATAAAAATTTATATATTATTCCTCATTATGATCACATAATTTTTTGGCCTTTTTTCATGTGCAACAGCAATTACAAATGGTTGATTACCAGCATGATTTGGACAAATTTGGTCAATTATTGATAACAAATCATTATCACGCACTAACTCCTGTACTGCAGGTTTTTTATGGTATTTCCAATAAGGTGTAGAAAAGAATACATGACATCAATAATCACAGTGGTTTTGTATTCTACTTTGCAGGCTGGCTACATTCGGCTTCTAGGCCGGTGTCAGAGCGGAGAGTCCAACAGGAAGTAGAAACCATGTCCCAAACCAGCAGTGAAAGTTTTGCAGACCAGGGGTATGCAGCATCAGAGGACATGGCCGACGAGTCTGCTCCAGTCTCCCCTTCTGAAAGGATGCAATCTGTCTCTCCTATGAACATCGTGGCTGTGCCAGTGAAGCAGTGTAAAGACTCTTCTAGTGATAGTGATGAGGGCTGTGCAACCTGGGGCTCAAGACAAAGGTATGGTTTATTGTGAAAACCATATTTCAAAAACATAATTCAAAATTATTGAAGCTTTTTAATGAATACTTAAACCGTTAAACTGTATTAACACATAATATTGCTGAAAACACAAATTGCAGGATATGTGTTTATAAAGGTATTTGTGATGAAATCGGTCTGTTGTTGAGCACACTTTAGGTCTAACATAACTGTATTCGCTTTCAATGAAATTGATTTCTGCTCTATTTTGCAACAGACTTAGAATGTTGTGACAAGTTGGGGTTTTAAAGAAAAGAAAAATGATGGCTGGACTTGTAAGACTTGTCAAAGCGGTTTATGCAACTGCGTCAAGACTTGAACCCAGCTTTGCAGTCAATGTTTTTTTCAGATAACTAAAACATCAACTTTCTTTCTGTTCATTACCTAAAGCACAACTTGTTAAATAATTATTTAATTGTCCAGCATTATTTAGTAGCTTGATTTATACAAAATATATAGCAACAGTTCATTTAATGTTCCACATCTCAACGTTCATACCATTTAGATCTAAACAAAATATCTCAGGTATGATATTTTATTACATTTATGCATTTTACATTTATGCATTTGACAGACGTTTATGCCCAAAGCGACTTACATTAGGGGAGAGACAATATGCAATCTATTACAGTGTCAAAGTCTATCTCAGCTTCTCATAATAGAAATTGTATTAACTGATTAAAAAAACCATAGCAGTAAGAAAATAAAAACAGAGAAGGAAAAAAAAGAAAGTTTTTTTTTATAGTAGGTTTTCCCTGAAGAGAAGAGTTCTCAGTTGCTTTTTTGAAAGCTGCTAGTGTTGCTGCTTTCCTGACTCGATCAGGGAGTTTGTTCCACCAGCCAGGGACAGTGAAAGAGAAGGTTCTGCTGAGAGATCTTCTGCCTTAGTGGGATGGAACCACGAGTTGCTGTTCCTTCTCTGAGCGCAGGCTTCTGGAGGGCATTTAGGAGCGTGTGAGCTCGTGGAGGCAAACAGGGGCTGATTTGGAGATAGTTTTGTATGCCAGCATCAGCCATTTGAATTTAACCCGATCTGCAATAAGGGAGTCAATGAATAGTGATGAAGAGGGGAGTAACATGAGCTCCTTTCGGTTCCTTAAAGATAAGATGAGCTGCAGAGTTCGGGATCATCTGCAGAGGTTTGAGCGTGTTGGCTGGAAGTCCTGCTAGGAGAGCGTTGCAGTAGTCCAGACGTGAGAGGACCAGAGCCTGAACCAGGAGTTGAGTTGCATGCTCAGTTAAGAAGTGCCTGACCTTTTGAATGTTTGCAGTGCAAATCTACACACTCGAGTTGTGTTTGTGATGTGGTCTTTGAAGGACAGCTGTTAATCCAAAATCACTCCAAGATTCCTGTCTGAAGGAGAAGAGGTGATTGCAGAGGATTCTAACTGGATGGTGAGGTTGAGGGATTGGCCGGGATTACCGGAAGTTCTGTCTTGGCCATGTTGAGCTGTAGGTGATGGTTCAATTAGACAGTCAGTTATGCGGGTAGTTACTGATAGGTCATCAGGGGGAATGACAGATAGAGTTGAGTGTCATTAGCATAGCAGTGGTAGGAGAGTCAGTTTGCTACATTTTAGATTTTTTCCATTTTTGCCACAGTTTTATTTTTGAAGAATTATTTTCCAGTTTTGTGGAAATGCCTGTATGTTATGTACTGTATAAACCTGTAGCTTAACATTGCTTGTTGAGGGTTTTAATTAA
This sequence comes from Danionella dracula, assembly GCA_900490495.1. Classification (NCBI taxonomy): domain Eukaryota; kingdom Metazoa; phylum Chordata; class Actinopteri; order Cypriniformes; family Danionidae; genus Danionella; species Danionella dracula. Next base: position 4,310,350 of record UELW01000378.1, on the reverse strand, counting down.
TGTTTTTTTTTTTATCTGGTGGAAAGAGAACTTAAAGTTAACAATTAAAGGCAACATACAACACTAAACCTTGATACATAAATGTCTTAGGTATTCAACATCTATTTGACTTATTGTCTAATAAGAATGGTAACACTATTTGTACTAAATGTACTAATTAAAATGGGTACCTATGTCAATTTGGCAAGGCAAGGCAAGTTTATTTGTATAGCACATTTCGTACACAGGGTAATTCAAAGTGCTTTACATTGGAAATAAAGAGTAAAAAGAAAGTGCATACATTAAAATCAAGCATAAAAAAGTCATATAAATCAAACAGATTTAAAACACTGAAATTTAAAACATCGATTAAAACGAAGATTAAAATTTGAAGTACAGAGGTAAAATAGTTGTTCGGACGTTGGTGCTCAGTCGACAAAACCGCAACTAAACAGGAGAGTCTTTAGCCTGGATTTAAATGTGACTAAAGTGTTGGCACCCTTGATCTCCTCTGGAAGTTGGTTCCATCTGTGGGCCGCATGGTAACTAAAGGAGGATTTACCCTGTTTGGAATTTACCCAGGGTAGATCTAATTTATTAGATCTGAGGGATCTCAGCTCTCTGTTTGGTGTGTATTCACTGATCATGTCTGTTAGGTATTTAGGTGCTAAGTTATGTTTGGACTTATATACGAGCAGCAAAACTTTAAAATCTATTCTGAACGAGATCGGCAGCCAGTGTAGAGACTTAAGAACTGGAGAAATGTGTTCTGACTTTCTAGTTTTGGTTAGAATTCGAGCCGCTGCATTCTGAACGAGCTGGAGATGTTTAATGGTCTTTTTGGGAAGACCGGTTAAGAGGCCGTTACAGTAGTCCAGCCTGCTGGAGATGAAAGCATGAATCAGTTTCTCTAAATCTCGTCTGGAAACAAAGCATCTGATTCTTGTGATGTTTCTAAAATGGTAATAAGCGGATTTTATCATTGATTTTATGTGGCTATTTAGACTAAGATCAGAGTCCAGAATCACTACAAGATTCCTGACCTGATTTGTAGTTGTTAGGCCCTTTGCATTGAGATACGTGTTAACCTTAACAACCTCGCTTTTGCTTCCGAATGCAATGACTTCAGTTTTTTCCTTGTTTAATTGAAGAAAGTTGTTTTCCATCCAGTTTTTAATCTCATCAAGACATTGGCAGATAGAGTTTATGGGGTTGTAGTCATTTGGGGAGATAGCTAGATAAATTTGTGTGTCATCAGCATAACTATGGTATGATATCTGGTTCCTTCTCATAATTTGGCCCAGTGGAAGCATGTACAGGTTAAATAGTAAAGGAGCAAGGATTGAGCCTTGAGGGACTCCACACGACACTGCAGTCCACTTCGACATGTAATCACCTATGTTTACATAGAAACCTCTTCCTTCTAAGTATGATCTGAACCATTTTATCACAGTTGCTGAAAGACCAACATAGTTTTCTAGTCTATCGAGAAGGATTTTGTGATCAACTGTGTCGAAGGCAGGGCTCAGATCGAGTAGAACCAGGACAGTCACTTTTCCTGAATCGGTGTTTAACCGGATGTCATTGACTATCTTCAGTAGAGTTGTCTCTGTGCTGTGATGAGCTCTGAAACCAGACTGATATTCATTTTGGGTCAGGAATTCAATCAGTTGTTTTGCCACAATCTTTTCCATAATTTTACTAATAAAAGGGAGATTTGAGATGGGCCTGTAGTTGCTCAGTACAGTATTATCTAAGTTTGTCTTTTTCAGTAGTGGCTTTACAGCTGAGGTGTTAAGGAATTTGGGGAAAAAGCCGGAGCACAAGGAGGTGTTTATAATTTCTAAGAGGTCCTTTTCTAGACTCTTAAGAACCATTTTAAAAAAGACTGTTGGTAGAGTGTCAAGACTGCATGTTGATGTTCTAAGGCTCTGAACCGTTTCTATCAATGTTTTGCTATCGATTGGATTGAAAGTGCACATTGAGAGTGGAGGCCGAGGAGGTCTATCCCCAGCCCTGCAGGGGGAAGCACTAATGCCTTTTCTGATGTTAATGATTTTATTGATGAAAAATGAAGCAAACTCATTGCATTTATCTTCAGACAGAAGCTCATTTGGAGTCTGGTTTGGTGGGTTGGTTAACCTCTCTACTGTTGCAAAGAGAGTTTGTGTATTGTTGAGGTTGTTATTAATTAAGTTTGAGAAATACTCTTGCCTAGCTGCAATTAATTCTGAATTAAAAGCACGAAGACTCTCTTTATAAAGGTAAATTTGCAATGTTTTAGGGTTTAAATTTGTTAAGATATACCCGGGAGAGCTGAGCTCAAGTTGAATTTTTTCTACTTATTACACAACACCCTGAGAATATTGTTTGCTCTCACAGCAGTGGAAATATTCACACTGGACAGGAACCAATCAAGATACAAAATGGATATGAAGAGGATGCAGAGATTGCAGCTCAGATTCAACTCACCCTGGCTGATCTAGATGCAAATCTGGCAGGTAAAACTGAACGTGATGAATGAAGAAATGAAACTCAAATGGCTGGGAAAAAATTAATTTACAATGCTCTAAAGGGGTGATGAAATGCTATTTTTTTCTCTCTTCACTATGGACCATTTTTGAAAAATCATATTATGGTACTGTTTTGAGGCCGTCATAAGAAAGCTCTGCATTTGTAGGTGGGCTAACTGAATCTTTGGAATTATCTTCTTTGATTGACTAGCAGTTTTTAATATTTTCAAGTTTTCAATCTGCTCAAAAAGAAATTTAATAATGAATACTACATTTCAGATGTAAGGAGGGAATGTTGAGGGAATCCTCTCACAACTCTCAATACGTTTAGGAAGGGCAGCTTCGATTACACTTTTTATCTGATCCACAAGTTTAGTTGTCAGGTTATGTAATCAGTGGTGTAGTAAAATAGGATAATAACTTGACTGAGTTTGTTTTTTATTTTTTATTTTTGTACTTTTTTCTCCTAATATTAGATGTCGGTCACTCAGAAGATGCAGCTGTGTTTGTAGATGATGATATTCCCATCTCCATTGTTGATCTGGATCTCCCAGTTACATCCATTGATGAAGTTCTTGATGATGATGAAGATGAAGAAGATGATCAGGGCAGCACAAATAAAAACGCATCAACTTTGCTGAGTAGCACTCCAAACATCACTATCCAAACATTTGCACAATGTGAAGTTGTCCAAAATACAAACAACAATGCTCGTCTAACTTCCAAGGTTCTGAGAAGTTCACTTTCAGAGAACCAGTGTCAAGATACTACACCCAGAGTTCCTGAGGAACTCATGTGTTCATCTCAAACCAGCAAGAAGCCTTCGCTAGACTCTAAGCTTTTAGACCATGTTGACCAAAAGGCAGTTTTCATCTCAGAGAGAAAAGCTGATGATGTGGAAACAAATGATCAGAGAAATACAGCTTTTCAGAAGTCCCAAGATCCATCACGTCCTACCGAGCAAAGCATTCAAAAGAAAAGAACTGTTATTACTAGAGTCCCACCAACTCAGGGTAAGATAACCCAAAGTTCTGTGTCTCGCTTCGGAATGAAAACCTTCACAGTCATCCCTCCAAAACCAGCTGTGTCCCAGAACAAGCCTTCAGGCTCTCTTGTCAATGGCGCCATTAAGATTGATGAACAGGGGAACATGGTTTCACAGAGACGGATAGCCTCTGGCCTCGATGAAAATGTCAGTTCCAGTAAGAATTCTAGCAGTACAGACAAATCCCATTTGGACAAAGCCAAAGCCTTCTGGAATACTACAGAGAGGCAAGAGCCAGTTGCTACAGCCAACCATGGAATTAACACTGGAGATTCTGAAACATTTAAACCTTTGGCTGTGATTGGAAGCGTTCATCTTTCACTTCCAGAGGAAACACATAAAGAGGTCATTATATTGGAAAGGAAGCCAATATCTGTATTGACTAGCAAGAATTCCTTCTCAGAACCTGCAGAGAATCTCTCTTTCACAGCTGACAGAAGAGATCTCTCTTTTATTCTACCTTCCAGAAGAACCTCAAGCCAATATGTAGCATCTGCCATTGCTAAAAACAGTAGCACGTCCATAGCTAAAACAGAGGCACTATCGTGGTCCAATGTCTCTCATCTTAAACCTAATCCCACTTTCAAACCACCAGAAAACTCTGTGCCTTCTTTCAAACCTAAAACCATACAAAACTATGTTGCAGAAAGGCCAAGTAGTTCTGAAAGAATAAGGAATGATGAAAACGAGAGAGGCAGAACCAAATTTCCAATCTCACTTCCTTCAAGTAACAAGATTCAGCTTTTAACACATGCATCTGTTCAGGCCAAGTCTATGGTACCTTGCTCTGAAGTTTCATCGATCAATAAAATTACTGATGCCCCAACCTCTCTACTGGAAACAGACATTATTCTTCCAACACAAAATCAAGAGTTCCTTACATCAGAATCTGAAGCAAACCAGGGGAACATCTTTGGACCAGTTAAGAAGTTTAAGCCAGTTAATTTTAAACCTGTCCAAAAGGAAACATCCATCCATAGCTCGCTTATGGAGGCCATTCAGTCTGGAGAGGGCATTCAAAGGCTCAGAAAGGTAAACTTTTTCCAGATCTTTTTCAGTTTACTAACACGTTTGTAAGGTTGAAAACTGTATTAGCCTGTTACAGTGTACATTTACTGTATACCATTTACAACAGTTTTTGACAGTGACAATGTGCTTTTCTCCAACTTACTCCGATGACTAAACCCACCCCATGTCTCTTAAAACAGAGCTGTTGGATGGCCAACTTTGTTATTTTGTTTTTGACATTGCCCGTTGCTAAATAAAATCTACATTGAAAGATGAAGGGGGTCCTTAAACTTAGTTAACTATTAAGAATTAAGAATTGTCTTTGAAACCTCAGAACTATGAAAACATACAATCAAAAAGCACTTCACATTTCAGCTGAAGTCTTCAAAAATAGATGCAAAACTTTATACTCTGATCTCATTCTGTCGCTAGTTATTTAGTTTTTACTGTTTGAAGTTCAATAACGTCTGAAAAACTGTCTACAAGTTATGCGCTTTTTTGATTTCAAAATATCTGAAAATGAATCTAATTCTTGTTTCTAGGTCTTAAAAGCCACCTTATGAGTGACTAGGGACTTGCAGACAGTCTCTACCCCTCAAATTGTGTAAAAACATTAGGAAATTGACGTTAAAAAGTTTTAGACAATATTTTACATCTCTGCCTTTGAGTTTGCCTCTGTAATTCCAAAGAAGTACTGTTAAAATGAGTGCATTGCATAATGAATAATTGCATAAACTATGAATTCCGTGGTGCGTGAAGGCTAGTTTATTGTAGAATTTAGAAGCTGTACATTGTACGTGTTGCACCTTCTGCATTTACAGTACATAACGCTTTTCAAAATTGTAAACATTTGGTACAGCAACATGCTGCAAGTTCTCTGGTTTAGAGCTTTAACATTATTTACACGTCATCACAACAAAATGGTGTAGATTATTGAAGAAGTGCGGAAATGTAACCATCTGTACTGTACTCTAATTGGAATCTTTAATTTCAGACTTTGTGGTATTTAAAGGTTAACAAAAATGTAAATACAAATGCACTGAATATATGAGTCTGAAACGTTAATGTTTTATTTATTTTATTTTATTTTTTTCAAATGTCCAGGTTTCCGAATTATCTGCCAGTTTCAAAGAAAGGAAACCATCATTTGGTGATCCAGAGAATGAGCGTTCTGCACTTCTTTCAGCAATAAGAGCATCTGGGAGCTCTACTAGGCTAAAGAAGGTATGTTAGTGTTAAATGTTGTATACATTTAAATTCAGATTTACAATAAAAAATTGTAAGTATAAAGTCTATGGCAGGGGTCTCCAAATTTGGTCCTGGAGGGCCAGAGACATACACCTTTTTGGTTCAACCATCAAGAAACACACCTGTTGCACTAATTAATGTTCTCTGGTTGTCTGAAATTAGAGTAGTACCCATACTAGAGTGGGGTTGCAACTAAAATGTGCAGGTTTCCGTCCCTCCAGGAACGCATTTGGGGAACTCTGGTCTATGGTGTGAAAGCTGCTGATGGTGCTGATTCTGTATGGAACATCAAGTGTTATACAAATGATTACTTCTGTAAAGTGTAGTTAAAACCACAGAGAGCCTCTTTGAATACTTCATAACCCATAAATATAATATAAGATATATTATATAAGCTATATCTCTCTCACTGATCATCACTGTGATTGTAAATACTTTATAGTAAATGTCATTTAGAAAACCTTCCTTTGGCAAGATAGATTTCTTCTACAATTCTTTGTAGACCTGTCAGTGCAGTATAATTTACACTTTAACCTTTATTTTTAAAAATATTTTTGTACTGTTGATAGATTTCAATAAAATTAACCAACTAATCACATGGTACTACAAAAATTAATTAATCATGATTAATCACAGTTTATTTAAAACGTTGTACATGTGTTTGCGCGACAGGCTATTTAGGCATAAAATGCAAATGGGTCAGGAAAAAATAGAATCATAAATACTCTGAATAAGTTAATTAAGTTATTTTAAGGCAGAAGTACTTAATTCACAATATTCTTTAGAATTTTTAAAACAACTTTCTGTTAAAATAATGAAACCGGTTTCAGAATAAAAACTGACCAAAAGTAAATTTTTCTGTGAGAATTGTCTCTGAAACCTCAGAACAGCCCAGTCTTTTTTAGATTCAGTTTAGTGTCTGGAAAAATTGTTGCTCTCTTTTTTGGCTCTTATGACAGAGACAGAAAACATGCATTAATTTCTCATCAAAAGCATTTGTAATAGATGCACAAATCTAGGCCTTTTGAATGTCTGAATGTCCATGCTAAGTTTTCTGTGGTAGAATTAATGGTGACTGAAACTGAGTGTATTGTGTTGAAGGTCGAGAATGTTAACATTGAAAACAGATGGTTATATTTATAAACCACACTGCTACTTCATGCTGATTTGAAGATGTGTGTTATGCAGTCAATATATGTTTTATATACAGTCAATGTAAAGCCTTACTTGGGGATCAGCAGGGTGTTGAGAATGCTCTGTAGCTGCGTGCAGCCTCAATATTGCACTCTTTAGACCTTTTGCATTTATTGCATTAACGTGTTATTTTTTACAGCACCCAAAGATTTAATCTTTCAAATGCATGAAGGATTGTATAGTTTGTCAAAACCACCAACGGTGGAGCCCTCAAGAAACAAATATGATGATTGCATTGTATTTCAGAATCAGTTTGATTAACAATATTGTTTTCATTTTTTTGAATACATAACATTTATTTGTAGCCTGGTTGATATTGTTTACTTTGAATTCTACTTTTGTACTTCTAGACTAAGTCTGTGGCAGCTTCAGAATTGGAGCATCTTAGGAAGGTTGACGAGGTCAGAAATGTTCAGAAAGAAGTTATCTCATCTCCTGTAACTATTCCTGTATTCGTGCCACCACAACTTCCAGCCGTGACCCCTCCACCACCCCCACCTCCCCCGTCAGCTCCAGTCAAGCCACCTCTAGTGCTGCCTGCTGGAGGGAACCCAGAGGCGGCCAGAGAGGCTCTTCTGGAGGCTATTCGCTCTGGATCTGGGGCTCAACAACTAAGGAAGGTAATGCTCAATCAAACTCTAGCAGACTCATTTCTACCAAGCAGTCTGGTTTACTACAACTACGTTGGTATTCAGTTGTTTACTTTATCACAGTCAAAAGAATTTGCTTTATGATTTTTCTACTTTTCAATGCAGTTTTATTAACAGCACAACACAACTTGGTTTGGCTTTACTCAAATTTCCACAATTTGTGTTTATTTTTCCAGAAATCCAGTATCAGTTCTGAGTGGGCTTGCATAAAACACTGCTATGTCCAACTAGTTTCTCTTGCTTGGTGTCTTGTGGGTTATGACAGAAATGCAAAAACCTAGTCACACACAGCAATGGACTAACGAAGACTGTTGAAGGAGCAGTGTTCTTTATGCTTTGTGTGTGTGTGTGTGTGTGGTGACTTTTAATGCTCGTATTGAAGGCTTTGTTTAAAGTATGGATGATGGCAGAAAGACAGAGAACTGATACGGAGAGAGTGCTACACTCTTTCTAGCCGATTGGTCAGCTCAGCAATTGATACATTCCAAGTCGTTACATCATGCTTCTCTTTCCAATTAGAAAATATAGCTTCACCTTACTTTTAGAAGCAGGTTTAAATGGTTACAAAGAAAGTATGGCTACAGGTAAAGAATTTAGTTGATATCACCCAAAAACATGCTGAGCCGTGTCATACCGTAGTTGAAAAGGCAAGATTAGTCTCTCATTTAATTCTTGTCAGTTCATCACACTGCTCGGTGGAAACAAATTAAATTGTGTACACGTGTAATTTAAGAAAACAAACAAATAACAGCAATAAAGCTTTTTCTTGTTATACGATTATTTCAACAGGTGCCAGCAACTCAAACAAGACGACAAGTGAACGGAAGACTCGGCACCATTCAAGCAAGCGTACCTCTGTCTTACGGACACTAATCCATTCACGGGATCTCCAATTTAGATTTTCTGAAACTCATGGCCAAAACAGTTGTTTCGGTATTATGCTAATGCTGATGCGTCTAACACAGTCACCGAAGCATTCCATAGTTCTAGTGATATGCTGCTTCACATCAGTGCCATGCTGGTTTGCTACTGAACTGACATTTGAACTTCTATGATACGCTGCTCTGAGTTAGATTTTTAAATCAGTCTGCCTGACACCTATATTTGGATCAGTATTATATCTAAATATACTGTGCAGGTATTTGCTGTCTTATCAAAATAGTCTGTTCGGATGATGGGAAAGAAAGTTAATTGCAGAATGCCTATAGACCTCTGATTCCTTTAAGCAACACTAGGTGGTAAAACAGAAATGGGTTTGAGTTCATTGTTATTTGAAAGGCATTTTTTTAAATGTTCAGCTGTTAATTAAATTTTTTATTTCAAAATAATTATTAGATAATAGTCTTTTTTCCATTTTAAAAATGGACAGATGCTGTTTACTCAACCAACACTGGTGCACTTTTTGTAAAACAGATCACTTTGAAGGCCTTATAAACTTTTATGTTTGAACTAAAAGAGATTTATTCTCCGAGCTGCTGAGCAACAGCGATGAACAGTTATCCTGGCGCTTCAGCTTTAATTTATTCCTTTTGGGAAGGGATTCATTTCTGCACCTAATATAGAGTAAAGTGTTTAATATATTGACAGAAGTTGTAAATATGTTGTCGTCTTTCATGGCTCTGTAGACACTTGTGATCGACCTGTATGGTTGTACTCTAATGAATGGATTGAATCAACGAGCTTTCTGTAAAAAATTACACTAATATTGTTTATTTAGCTAAAATAAGTTTTGAATCTGGCTCTCAGGCATTAGGTTAATGCAAAAAATGTTTTTTGTACTGTTTTATTTTTTAATTAAAGAATAAAATAGATCAAACTTGTAAATAAATAAACATTTTTTTAATTTTATGGCCCTGTCTTCTCCTGATTTGCCTACACTCCATAGAGCTTCTCAAAATAAAAAAGAGCATTTTAACTTTTGTCGCTTACAAAAATTGACAAAAAAAACCCATCTCTTTCTCTCCCTCTAGATTACAATTGTTTTCCTTATTGGAGTTCAGAGATTTTGCATTTTACATATTTTCCTCTGATTGTCTCAGACATATATAGTGAATGTGATTGATGATGCTAAACTTTTACTTTGAAATGTAAAACTGTTCATAGAAAAAGGACACTGTCTAACTTTGTAGACTTACTGTGTGCATCATGTTTTATTTATTGCTGTATGCTTGGACAATCACTAGGAAACCAATGTTTCACCAAATCGTTAAACAAAGCGACAAAAGACCTTTCAGAGCCAGTACTTCCTGGCTCTGCATCTTGACGTTGATCATAAAACAGATTATAGAGAGCAGCTCTCCCTGAGGCGGATTGAACTGATAAGGTTTAGCCTCAAAACAGTTGAGTAAGTCCTTGCATATTCCCACAGAAAAAAGTATCTTCCTCAATGTATAGGATGTATCAGCTGATGAAATAATGTGCATGCTGCACTTGCCAGGGTAACAAAAAAACTATTAAAAAGAGGTCAAGATGTACAATCTATAAACAAAAAAAAATGTTACTTTATTTAGAAATTCTTTGTTTACACTTAAACACTTGCCCAAATGTTATTCAATTTTCATACTAATCCAATTTTGCCCACCATTCAAGATTTTTTGTCTCCCCACAAAGTAGTTTGTGTACTACAGTATCTCTGCCTCAGCTGGAGTGTAGATCTAAGTACCTACGTTCAGGAACTGTTTGAGGAAAGGAAAAGTATGAGTGCTTCTGCTGTTTAAATGTGAATAAATTACAGAGTACTTAGTTACTAGTTACTTATCATCCTAATAATATGAAGAAGACACATGAACAATATGTGTTTGTTGGTGGTCAGGAGGCTGTAGGCTTGGATTGGTAGCCACGTCCTGTCAGACTTGAAAAGTTCTTTATAATTTGAGGGCATTTATTTATATAGAACCAAAAATAATTCATAGAAGTTGACCAATTCACTGCACATTCATATTCATAAACATATAACATTTGTTATGATAAAAGGCAAGCCAAAGCCATACGCATACTTAAAATAGTAAAATAAAATAGTATAAAACATGCTCAAACAAGAGGACAGAAGCATAACATCAACATAAAACACTCTAAAAAAATTCAACGAAACACCATGCTCAAATCATGTTAAATGACATGAAAGCCTGTTGGAATAAATAAGTGTTTATCTCAGCTTTAAAATCAGGCAGTTCTGAGATCAGCCTAATCTCCACACTTTTTATGCTGAATTGGTCTTTAGTTCAGTTGGCTTGGTCAATTTAACAATCCTTTTTTTGTGTGTGTTTTAAGTAGTTATAGCGCTAAAAGAATTGTAATTTTGTGGAAAATAGCTTCAAATGGTATCAAAATTATTAGCACATTTGACTTTTTTATGAATTTTGCCAAAATGTATTCTGTTTTGGTGTGTTAATTTTTATTAAAAACTTAATTGTTCAGTAGTCTTGAATCTTTTAGCAAGAGCAAAATAAAAGAGTCGGGAAGAATTAAACATCCAAAAAGAGACTTATTAAAACACCATCTAACTCAGACACTCACTCTCTAAAGCATTATAATATGCAGAGCTGCTTCTCCAGATATGGTTCATTCTCTAAAATAAAATCTGCACGGATGTGAACTATGACCCCAAGCCTACATGCCGACAAATGTTATTCCATATATGATGGCTGCTGCTGAATTGCTCTCAAAGCTAATGGGATGCATGCTTCTGCAGCCTCCTCCTGGTCCTGACGGGGTCATCCCTTGACTGAGGAGGCCAGTAAATTCTTTCCCTCCCAAAATTCCTCTGTTGGTCAGAATTACAGCTTGTTCGTGGCATTTCAGATAGATGTTATGAAACTATAAAATGCTTGTTTGGTTCCAAACCAGGGCAGAGCCATTAGTGAAAGAAAACAAACTCTTTAGGAATGAGATCAGAGGTCACCAAACAAGAGGCCCAGTAAAAAAAAGATTGCCCTTAAATATTCTTTCACTACCCTTATGTTTGGTTATTGGTTAGTAATAATTGACATGAATGAGACACGTCACAAGAAATACAATACAATGAAATATTTAACATGTTTTGAAAAAGGTTAGTCGTTAAGCATAGAAAGGAATAGTAAAAAAATAATAAAAGAGAGGTCTTAATTAATACACATTTGATAGATTGATGATCATTAATTCTCCAGAACTGAGACTCATTTGCAAATATAAGAAAGAGAAGAGTGTGAAGTGTTTATCATTTTGCATGAATAACAAATTAACTATTAATTAAACCTTAACAATTAAACAGTGGGGCCATTAGTTGAAATAACAGCTATTATAAGATTGTGTTCACATTATCTCTCAAGGTTGATTTTTTTACACTGGTGCAGGCTAAAATATTGCCTAAATTAAATAAAATAATTCCAAAAATTATTATTAGTTTTATGAGAGAAAATAACATCTTTTCACTTAAAAAACAACGCAACAAAAACACTTTACACATTTTTTTATAATGCAAAATTATTAATATATTCTGTTTTTCCCACTAAAATTGTCAACTGTCATGGACTGAAACCACAACATTTTTTAACCCAGCAACAGAACAATTTATGGCATCAGGATTTTATTTATTTCAGGATCAGCAATGGTAGCTCTTTCATATGCAAGTCAATGACAATGCTATTCACTTGGTGTACAGTATATATATACCAAGTGAATACATCTGAATGTTTATATGTAGGAATATCTCTGAAGCCATTTCTAACAGGCTAATTTCTCAAGACAAGAGGGGGCGCTAATGACCCCTTTGACAATCTTGGGGTAAAAAAATGAAGCTGAACCTAAAGGATTTTGACTCATGCTCATGAACATTCTTTTGTGCTTTTGTGCATTTCAAGTTTGTGCTTGAAATGTATAAAAAATACATCCATTGATTACATGTGAAAAGTAATTTGTAGTTGATGCCCTTTTTATGATATACTTTAGTCTAAAATGGTACTTCAAGGGGTTGATTAATGTTGAGTATTGGATGGAATACACTGACGAATTATGTTAACAAAAAGTTCTCAAAGTATTTCTGCACATTCAGAAACCCTAATTATTACTTCATTTTCTTACATTTGTTTTTACATTTGTTACATGCATATGTTTAATTATATTATTTTAAAGGTAAGTTTGCTAAGTCTTTGAGGGATTCTCTTTTCAATGTAGAAGGTGACCATTTTTTTATTTAATCTTAATAGTGTGTGCAATTTTGTTCAAACACAATTGATTTAACAAATAAAATAACTAAATAAATTAGCTTAAAATCCTGAGCTAATAAAATAATTATTAAAGTATTTTATTCAAGTTTAAGTGTAATTATATAAAAAAAGACAAAAAGTCTAAATGTTGAGACAACTTTAAGACATTTTGCCATTTAAGACAAATACTAAGTTTCCTTGAGGAGAAGAGTTTTCGGTTGCTTTTTGAAAGCTGTTAGCGTTGCTGCTTTCCTGACTGGATCAGGGGATTTGTTCCACCAGCCAGGGACAGTGAGAGAGAAGGTTCCGCTAAGAGATTTTCTGCCTTTGTTGGACGGAACCAAAAGACGCTGTTCCTTCTCTGAGCGCAGGCTTCTGGAGGGCAAGTAAGGCTGTATGAGCTTGTGAAAGTAGAGGTGGGGTGATCTGGAGATGGTTTAGAAATCAGCAACCAGTGATTTGAACTTAACACGAGCTGTGGTGGAGAGCCAGCGGAGAGAGATGAAGGGGGCATCTGAGATGTTTCTTTGAAGATTACAGAAGATTTTGAAGATTTGAACACTTAAAAGATAAGAGCTACAAAGTTCTGGATCATCACTGTTAATAATGACACAGTCTCAATCAATATTGTGAAGAAAACAGTTCAGTATTAGTATTTTTCAGTTTCAATAAATTTCAGGTAGACCTATACAGGAAAACACAAAATAGTGAGATTAAGTATTTTTAGTCATTTAGTTTGAAAAGCTATTAAAATGGTAGAGCTTTAAAATTTAGTATTTAAGCACTAAAGGGGAGCCATAGATGAAGAGAAAACATTTTGTCATTTTGTTTAAAAGCTATTAAACAAAAACATATCTGACCAAAATGTATGTAACTTGACACGGTCCCTAAAAATGTGAATATCAAACATCCAACGTCAAGCTAACTACAAGCTCAATGCAACTACACCACCCATCTGCGTCCCAATCCGAATACTTGAACTCCACCCTTAAAGTAGATTCTCATGTTCAGAAGATAATGTACATCATTTTTAGTGTGTAAGACGAGTGTGCACAATCTGGGATGCACTAAAACGTCACTTGACAGAAGTAGTTGTGACCTTGTCTTTACCCACTTGTGTGAGAATTTCTGTCCCATTCCTTCTTTAAAATATTCTAAAACTACATATAACACTCTATTTTGTTATTATTTATGTACATACTTCCTCTTTAAAAATTTGTCATATTACAGAGAGACCTTACTTGTAAGAGGTCTAAGAGTGTTTTTTTTTTTTTGGTAATAAGAGCCGGTTGAGCTTTTACCGATCTGCACTTCGGAATCTAACCAGAAAAAGTACACATTCGGGCAGCACTTGAATACTTTTCTTATGATGCTACAATTTGAGACACTAGTACTTTGTGCCAATCTGAACACTTACACTGCCCCTAAGATGAGAGATCTGGGACGCACTAAAACGTCACATAACAGAAGTTATTGTGCCATGTCATAATGCACAACGTGTTTGAGAACTTGACTCCTTCTTTCCTGTTCCTTCATTATAAAGCATGAAATAATAAATATAACACTTTCTATATATTTTCTATAAAATTATTTATTTCTATGCTTCTTTAAAAATGAGTCAGAGAGTTCACTTATTTGGGCCCAAGAGAATCTCCTTCTGCCTGAGCGCAGAGGATTGTGGGTAATGTCTTCTGGTTTAGCATCTGCAATTCAGAATCTAACGAGAAAAAGTACACATCTGTTTCTCGCTCGGATTTTTTTTTGTGTGTGTGTATAATATGGGTTGGGACACACTAATGATCATTTCACATCCGTAATAGTGAAGATAGTGCACGGATTGGGATTTGTCCGTTCTAAAAGATATGCAACGTTGTTAATTCGTGTATACAAGCAATATCCGAATTTGTGAACAAGAAGGGGGTGTATGAAATGCATTTATTCGTGGTTCAAGGTCTTGGACATCTCTAAAAAGAATCCAGGCTTTACTTATTTAACTAGGCTATACTGTAAGCACCTGCAGATCCCTGCGATCCTGGGATTTGAGAAGCTGTTTTAAATGAAAGACTGATTGTCTACGTGACAAACAAAGGGGAAGGTGCTCAATAGGCGCACTTCACCAGCAGCTGCGTTCACATAGTAGATAAAGAATTAACTTTTATAAGTATATCGCTTTTTCAGCAACGACGATCTTTTCGCTGAGATCATCTTAAACAAGGTGGGGAAAACGTGTTCTTGTGTGTACACAGCTCTGTTGTCGGTAATGTATTATGTGCGTGCGCGTGCTCGTGCGTGTGCTCGGGTCTGTCACGCGCTCCGCTTATTCAGGGCGCAGATTGGGTCGCGCGGGGGTCTGGCCAGGAGGCGCAACGCTAGTGGCTGATGACGGGGTGGCGTTGCCCTGGAGTGGGCGGGGTCTTGAAGGAGTGGGTGGAGACTGTTTTGATACTGACAGTGTTCAGCGCGTTTGCTTACACACGTTTACAGTGAATAAGACACCGCTCTCCTCCGCCAAACTGAGGTAAGGACTTGTTTTACATTTTTAATGTTTTAACTACAAAACGAGCTTCCGTCTTAGGAATTTAATTTTTGACATGCATGAGAGAAAAAAGAGCTGTAGTTTGTCCTAAAGAACAAATTATGAGTGAATAAAAGCAATGAAGGGGTGAAGGAGAAGTGGGGGTGTCTGTACCAGAGTCCCAGATGGAAAAGGGAAACTGGTACAGAGTGTTACAGGCTAAACGAGAGGGACAGGATATAGTTTGTGGATTTTTTTTAGTTCTGTTAAACAAGCTTTCACGTGGCAGTGTAGCTTACAAAGTCCCCTGAGATTCTGAGGTGAATGAGGCAGAATGAGCTGTAGTCATTTCTTCTTAACCCCTTCAAATATATTACAGAGTTGAAGAAGCGTTTACCTCTGAGTCAAAGCTACACAGACAATCCCATTAATTATTTAGGTCTGACACGTGGAACCTTTAAACGTGATGCAAAAGTGATTACATTAAAAATATGTTTTACAAAGTGAAAATGAGGGAACATAACAATTCTGCGACATGCATCGTTAAAATTAATTGTTTTTTGCAAGTAAAAAAAAGTTGATATATGTCATCAGTTGTTCTTATAAATGGTTACAATTAAATATTATTAATTGTAACAGTTATATCAGATGATGTAGTACCCATACGATGTCATTTTATCAATATAGAAATGTTTAAGCTGCGACAATTTGTCACAAACATTGTCTTTTATCGGGCAAGAATAAAAACCAAGGCTTATAAATTACAAATACTGTTTTTTACCTAGAATGCCTGTTATTTCTGAAGATAAAATGTTGATCAGAATTGTTTATTTAATTTATTTACAAATATTCTTAATAGAGTTGTTTGTAGTCTACAGAACAACCTTGAGTTTGGAACAACTTAAGGGTGAGAAAATGATCGATAAGAAGAAATGGGTCGTTTTTAGGTATATATTCTAAAACAAAAAAAGATCAGTAATTAAGCAATCTTTTTCAGAGAAAAGGCGCATGATATTGTATTTTCATGTATACTTTACAATATTGGGCTTTTTGTACTATGTTTGGTGAGAAATGTTGCTAATGGGACTGAATGTGAGCAATTAGTCTCAGAATTAAACATTTTAAGAATGAAATTGCATGAAATTATTAAAGATGTACATTAAGTGACTTGATTCATTGGTAGAGCTGAATATGTGAAGTCTGCTGGGGAATAGCATGTGTTTGAATTTTATAATAGGACCCATTTCAGTCTCTGAATGTTACATTGTATATGTTCAGTCAGAGAGTGTTGAAGCATCTAAAGGTGGGGCATCTGGAAGAGGAGGTGGCTATTCATTTGGCCATTGAAGAGAGTCAGCTGAGAAAGATAAATTGTGGATGCTTGCATTAGGAAATTAGATATCCAGAAGCTGGAGCACTAATGGTGCTGTCAGCAGCCTCGTATCACTCATTGTGCGTTTGACTTACTGTAACCTCGCAGATGCATGGCTTCCCGCAGACACTGGTGAGTACAGGTACATTAAATAAACGTGTTGGTTATCTAGTTAGTTAAAAGCTGAATGTTGTTAATTTTGCTGAATAGTGATAAATTTTGCTGGAGCATCAATGAAGGAGTTTGCATTGTAAAAATACAGCATATCAGAATCAGCCCTTTTTAATGATTAACAGGGTTTTATCATAATTTGATACTCATATTGAATTCTGGAATAGTCTGCTATATGAACACTGCATTATATCCGGAACACCTACTGGCTACCCTTATCTTCTTGTTCAGTTGGTCAGTGGAGATGGTAAAGCTGGTACCTCTTTCCTAAAAATATATGATTAAATTACTATTTCCACCTTAATAGTGTCTGTGTTGAGTTAGGAAACTTGGTTTATTTGACATGTTGTAATCATATAAAAGTACTACCGCTTGTAGTAGCTGCTTGTGGCTAATGTTTTTTGTGTGTGCATGTGGTATTTCTGATATTGCAAAAACTGCTTGAATCAACACATTTTTTTACAATCACGTTCAATCAAGTTTTTAGAGGACACCTCATTGTAATGAACTTACCGGCACATCAGACACACTAATAATATTATTTAATATTCGCATGATGAAAGCAATAACAAATTACTTGATTCACTGTGCTGTCCCATTTAAACAGGGCAAATCAAACTTCAACTTCCAAAATTCAACATTTTCAAACATTTTAATACTAGGTTTTTTAATTTAAAAATGAATTTAACTTTCAGTGTTCAGGAGACCAAAAAGATTGATATAACACAATGTGAACGGGTATAAGAGGTGCAAAATAGGGTACCGATAACGTAATCTTTAAAATAGACTTCTATTACATGGAAAAAGTACAAGGTGAAGAAGTTTCAGAACATTTATTCACTAGGAGCTAAGCCAGGCATTTACAGCCATAAAATGTAACCTTCTAAAACAACCTTCTAGTATTGGGTCGCAGGGAGAGTAAAAAAAAAAACATTTACAATCCAAATCTTAACAAACTTTTAATTTAAAACATCTCTCATATCTGTCACTCACTCACTCACATGCCATGACGATTAAAAAAAACGTGACGTTAAAAACAAAAAAGTTAGAAATATTAGAAGAACCAACATCTCTGCTGAAATTGTGAATTACTGTTGTGAAAAGAAACAAACAATCCAATTAGTTCTCTCAATACTGAAAGACTGCTGCTATTTCAGACATCTTTTCTGAGTAAAAAAAAGTTTTTTTACATGGGCAAAACTTGAACATTGTTTTGTTAGAGACTGGGCTTAAGATGCACAGTTCATGTGTCACTTTCTCCCATTACGCTAAGAAAATGTTGTCTCACATTGAACCAGTCCATGACACATAAATGGTTGGAGACTACTTTATCTAATTTCTCAGATGAGGCAGAATATAGGGCTTTTCAGGAAATGTCTTCTTCTTCGTCACTTTTACAGTGTGTTACAAAAATGAGGTTATAAGTGTTAGCTACTTTTTGCTAGCAAAGTGTAACCACTGAATTGAGATCTAAACAGTGAAACACATTTAATGGATATTGTTGTCTATCAATACCTCTTTGTATGAAGCAACCTTTGATTTCTATAGCGCAATTCCAAAGCTAAAAGAGAATGTATCTTTTAGCCTGTAAAATGTGTTCCACGACAGTGATCGGCTTACTGAGCATAACCAGGTAACTGAAGTGCATGTAAATTCAGTTAATAAACATCAAAATGTATTTTCAGTCACATTAGTGGGAAAACAGAAGATTGCTGCTTTGTAGTTTTTTTAATTGTCGATTTTTTTTTTAAATCTCCAACAAAACAGTCTTTTTCAATCTCCAACAAATCTCAGTCCTGACTTCGACTAACCTTATATTTTTGGTCCAAAAGTGATTGAATACAGGGACTTAAATGCATCACTCTCAATGCCCACATGTCTCCGTTGACACATTCCTTTCTATCTTGCGTCATTTTGCTATCATTCATAGCTTCCTATACACTGTTAATACCCCCGGGCCACTGAACACTTACACTGCCACAACTCTATAGACCCAAGACAGTTCATTGAGTGGAAATTCCTGCTTTTCCCTCATTCAGCTTCTATTTAGATTGAGTTAGACTCTCAGAAGGGATGATTGTGATAACTGTGGTCAGAGCGATTCGTCCTGGTGCTTAATGGGTTGCAAAACTGCTGTATTGGGCTGTGAAGAAGTTTTATGCACATACCCTATGTTCTCGACTTCTTTCCCTCATGCCAACAACGCATTTTCAATCTTTATAGTTTTGTACTGCCTGGAGGTTTTGGAGTGTAAATATTTTTTTAACTGTAAAGGCTGATTCATTTTTATTTTGACATTCTTGAAAAAAGTTCAGATTATTATAGAAAACTCCCTGTTGATCATGTCTCATCAACCGAGGGGATGATTATTATGCTGAGACATACTTGTAAAAATTGAGTCATTCTATTTCAGAGAACGTAAGAGTTGGTGGAGAATACATGGTCACTTGCTGTTCACTAAACGCCTTTTGACTCATTTACTTCTGAGTTTAATATAAAATTACAGGAAAACAGAGATTTTCTTTCAAACCAAGATTACATTATTTAAAGTCAAGACCAAACATGGGATCACATTTTCTCAAATGAATATTCAGGAATAAACTGGTACCATAAAAACCTTAGCCAAAGATTTTCACGCTTACAATTTGGTATAATAACCCAACTAAACTATAGGAAAAAAAATGACATAAAGAAAATAAAGCAATTATAGATTAATAACAACTTGTACTGACCAAAGTTCTGAATAATGAAAGAAGGCTCAGAGATGGCTAAGGTTAAAACAAACAGGTGCTAGAGTTCAAAACAAACTTTAAAAATTGAACGATAATCTTGAAATGGTGCACGTTATATTTAAAAATACAATAAAATTAACAATTAAAAAAACAAACATTTTAGTTTGATGAACAGCAGGGCTTTGAGTTTCTCCTGAATCCTTGACTCTTTCAACAGTTTTTATAAAGAGTTTAAAATAAAGTGAACAAATTTAGCCCACCCATACAGAGAGCAAACATGTGAGTATCTAGAAGAAGCGCTGTCCCATTCATCACTCAGATTGCATAAGAGCCTATTCCCCATTGCCTAACAGATCTCTCGTTCAATTAGCGATTGTCCATGTTTCCAAAAGCTTTTCTCCCTGGTCACCCATTCAGCCATCCTGATAACTTGAAGGCCTCCTAAATAAACTACTTTAGGCAGTGGCTCCAAATACTGAAGATTGTGGGACTACTGCGCTGTTCATGCTTTCTTCATAGAGGGTTCTTGGTCAATTATGATTGGCAAAGCTTATCATTTTATGCAGGTATTTAATACACACACACTTGTTCACACACACACACAAAATATTTTTTGATGGCACAAAGGTCCTTGGTTAATCTTATCAACAAAATCATGTCTACAACCATGTGACCTTTGGCAAAAAATTAATTCAATAAAATAATGCATTAGTTTGTTAGGTAAATGTGAAAATAATACTGTAGGTTTTCAAATCCTGTTTGTTAAGTTGTTTCAGATTTTAATACGAATGAGCCATACAGTAGTTTTGCAACAGGTCTTAAAATGATGAGGAAGACAAATATGACAAAGGGGCAGCAGGAAAAGATGATTTTACATATACGTCTGCATTCTAGCACTCAGCTGCTCGGTTGTTCTAAACATTTGGAAAACTAACCATAGATCCTCTGTAGAGGGAGGCTTTTTTTTACATCTTTCTTTCTCTTCATGGAATCCCAGACACTCTATGATGTTGCTATCAGGGCTCCATGGCAGCCATACTGCCACTTCATGTAATTTTGTTCTTTTTACACTGAAGATTGTTCTTAATTGCTTTGCTAGGGGTTGCTTTCCTGTTGCAGAGTAAATTATACTCCTCCTTTATGGTGATGGATAAGAATCTGCTTGTATTTCTTAGCATTGTCAACACCATCAATCCTGATCAAAATCTTCAACTCCATTTGTCGAAATGCAGCCCCAAACGTTCAATGAACCTCCACCATAATTCACTGCTGTCTGTAGACACTCATTAATATACTACTCTCCAGCCCAGCAACAAACAAACTGCCTTCTGTTAGAGCCAGATGTTTGACTTTTTGAGTCATCATCGCAGAAAACCTGCTGGAATTCTTCTGCCCCCTGCTTTAAATTTTTTGTGCATAATTGAGTCACTTTTTCTTGTTTTAATGTTGTAGACAACATTTTGACAACAACTCCACTATGTTCTTTGGCCAACCACTGCATATACAATCTTCAAATTCTTCAATTTCTTCAAAATTTATAAAGGTATCACTGTATTTGACAGTATTTTTTGCTATCTTTATTTCTTAATAATTTTGCAGTAAAATGGTTTAAAATGAGCAGAGTAGTGTTAACCCAGGTTTGAATGGTTTCACAGAATGCTACTGTTCCTAAAGAGCTAACAGTAACACTCGTGATTGTAATTAGCTGAAGAAATCAGAATGCATGACTGTTGCAGTTAAAATACACTTTATTGTGCACGATTTGCAACGTGAGAAGAGATTTAATCTGGCTAAAATGTGTCCTCTGTAACTGCAAATTGAAAACTTCTTTATCCTCTGGACTTTCTTTAATGCAACAACAATTGGCTTTTACAGTCAAATCTCATTTTCTACATTTTTTGTTATGGACCTCTAAAACTCAAACACAGAAGACATGGTATGTCTCTTGGTAAATGTTGTTTTGTTCCTGTCCCTTGTCTGTCGAAGAAAGCCTCATTTAAATTGGCTGTAGGAGGAGTTAGAGAAGGGGGTGTGAGAAAGAGCTCATAAAAATTCATGAATAGCTCCACGTGGAAGGCCTCTTTGCTTTTGGACACACAGCTGGACAGGGAAAATCTCTCTTTCTCCCAGCCTCTCTCTCTCTCTCTTCCTCTCTCTCTCACACACACTTTCTCTCTCTCGCTCACATACACTCATTCTCTCTCACTCTCTGTTTTTTATTCAGTACTATTTTCAGCCCTTCTCTCTCATCGCTGCACTTTGCCCTACAAATCAATCCTTGCGAATTTGTGGCTCTCCTTCCAGTACCCTGTGTGGAAAGAATGTGCGTGCAGCATTCCTGAGGAGATGGTGCATTTTGGCTAATGCTCTCCGGAGAGTTATGGGATGTTGCACGGAAATGTGGGAGTAGTTCAGAGTCAGATTTGTTGTTTTTTAGTGTTGGCTTTTTGTTTAAATTAGGGGACTTGCATAATTTTCATGCTAACATTGTATTTTTTTGTATTATTATTAGGTTTTTTGTTTTGTTTTGTAATTTCAGCTCAGTAGTCATTATACTTCAGAAGTCTATTTTAGTTTTTTTACAATATAATTAAATGAAATGCTGAAAAAATGTAAACTTATGTGGGATAACTAGGAATGTGAGGCTAAAAATAACTTTACGAAGCATCTTCTTTCAACAATTAAACTTTCCTATTCCAGTCTGGTAAGGATGTTTAGTCTTCTTTATTGTTTACATTCAAATTCAATACGAATTGCTACCAACTCTGTGAAGGGGTGGGGAGGTGCCATCACTCCATTCTGATTGTCATTGTAATTGTCTCAAGGTCTTCGCATGTATCTTCCAATTGTCCTTTGTCTACATTTCCTGAATGAATTACATTAAAAAAGTAAACTACTTCTTAAATATATCAATATATAATATATAATAAATACAACATTACATGTATATATATATATATATATATATATATATATATATATATATATATATATATATATATATATATATATATTACATGAAAAGAAATACATATTTGATTCAGTTCTTTCAAAAAATGCAAACATGAAAAGCAACAAGATTCACAAAGTACAACAATGTCCTTACAAGCCTAGCAAAGACACCCTATACATCTGCAGAAATGAGATCGACTAAAACATCTTTTTTTCACATTTTAGATGTTAGTCATCTAAAGAAATATGAGGAGCAAGCACCGCGATGAGATAACACACTCAGGTTCAGCGACATGGTGTTTTCTGCTGGGATTATATGGAACTTTAATTCAATAGAGCTTTGCTACAAACAACCAGTTAGACAACTGATAGACTAATAAAACACAAGAAATGCACAGTGTTTGGAAAATATTCTAACAGTTCCTTTAATTGAAAGGTGAACACACTCACATCAACATCTTTTATGGACTCAGAATTGCACAACATCAAGTCAAAATGTTTTCACTAACGTATACCTTCTGCAGTTTGCAACCAGATTGTGTATACTTGTATCAACAGCCTTTTGAAAAACATAAATGAGAAAAACAAAACGTTTTCGTCACTGTTTAAAACACAAGGCTCAAAACACAAGTTTCTTTTTTGCATTCAGCAAAATGTCTAAATATCAGGCACTTTTTGGTTTCTCTGTTCATGGCTCCTTTAAAATGGATTTTGTTGCAGTTGTGTGTAGCATTCCTTTCAATAACGTTTCCTTCCCAAGTACTACACATTTCTGCAGCTTAGTTGTGATGTCTTCCGAATTAAAGGATTTAGTGTTCCGTTCCTACTCCTAGTCATGGATGAACAAAAGCAATGAGATATATTCAATAATGTGAGAACAGGACATTAGTGAAAGTGCAGATGTGTTTGGGAAGAGCTGAGTTGAGTAGTTGCCAGGTTCTCTTGTTTTCTCTGTTGATTTAGATTGCGTAATATGGCACAACAATCCCCTCCCTTTCCCTTTTCCTAGTGACAGCCTTGCATTACGCAGGATTTTTATAGACTTGGTCAAGCACATATAAACACGGATATTATCTGGAGCTGAAGAGAGTCATTGTAAAGCTGTTATACACCTGTTTGAAGGTGTAGCTGGATGAGTCACTTGCTGTAATACTTCAAGATCTAGTAGAAGGCTCCCATGACTGCATGTGGCTGCTTGATCTTACCTTTAATTAAATCTTGGTTATTTTTATAGAAACATTGTTTAAAGTACCACTTATGGTCCAAAAGTAACATAGGTAGAGTAATTAAATGTGCAAATGAATTTTACATACCCACTTGCTCTGTTTCAAAATGTTTTCAATACCCAGTGTTTGTTCACTGATGTGTGTGTGCACAGGGTTAAATTCAGAGCACAATTTCCGGGAATGGGTCACTCCATATCTGGCCAACTGGTCACTTTCACTTTAACTTCTAAGTAGATTTTTCTTGAAAGAACTTCTGGTGAGGTTTCATTAGGGATTTACTTTAAATAGCGGTTGTCTGGTGCAGGTCCTAAAGAGTTGACATGTGCTTTTGCAGCAGAACTACACATTAAAGCTATCCCCTTACCGTATAAGCACATATGAACTTCTTAAGAGAGTCAAATCCATAGCTCACTGTACAAACACTGAAACAGTCTGTTAACCGTATGTTCAATGAAGCTACTCAGAGAGGTGAAGCCAAGAACACATTTCATATGTTTTGATGGAATTCATTATTGTCTCATCTTTTAAGAAAGTATTTAAAAGGTATTTTTCATGAACAAACAAATTGCGTTCTCTTGACTTCAACTGTCATATTGAAATGGATTTCCCAATGAGGATTCCTGATGACACATGTAACGATATTCTATGTTAGATCAATTAAATCACACAATTTATTTTTAAGAGGTGGAAAGCAGGTTACATACAACAAGTTTAGTTTTACTCTACAAATGATACATAAATGCAGTTCTCAAACTATACCATGGTCTATGGCGAGGCCGCTTTTCCCATGGGTGGGGGGTGAGCAGTGGGGGGCATGCCTCAAAAGCAGAAGACTTGGCAGGACTAAAAAATAACATGACAAACAGCTACATGTCCATGCACCACTTGCTCTATACAAGCAGTGGAGTTTTGGGGAAACAAACTGGCATCTAAAACTGTCCATTTAAAGTCTATAAACAAAGCATTAGATGGTTTTACAGTTCAAATGAAAAACATCAGTCGAGCTCCAACAAGATCCCCTGTAGTAGAAAAGCTTCATTTTGGTCTCAATTTGTTTGGGGGAAATGTTTATTTTCTCTCCTTGCAAATTTTAATCGGTTTCAAATTTTTGACATCTTAGAATTCAATTCATACTTTATATATGTCAGGATGTTGGTCTGATTAATTGTCTAATTCTTACATTGTTTACTGACCCTGTGGAACTATTTGGGTTAAGAAGTGCTCTGAGCTATATTTTTAGCAACCACTTAGACTCAACTAATAACCAGGCTGCATTTTTCACCTTGAAAAAAACATTGAATGCAAGATTTTGTTTTGATTTACTTTCAGACTCTTTCATCATCTGTCTGAGGTGGATGTGATATTCGA
This sequence comes from Danionella dracula, assembly GCA_900490495.1. Lineage (NCBI taxonomy): Eukaryota > Metazoa > Chordata > Actinopteri > Cypriniformes > Danionidae > Danionella > Danionella dracula. The sequence goes on along the minus strand of UELW01000378.1, from coordinate 4,285,194 downwards.
GAGAGACGTTACTGAACGTGTGTAATGGCTGTGGCTGGATGTCCAGATTATTTTCTACATCATCCAAACTATAAGGTAAAACTTGTTGCTTTCAAATGATTCATCATTTTCTGTTAAGAGTTAATACGGCATATGTTATGTACTAACCTATAACCCATCCTAAATTTCTAACAGTAAAGGAAAATTCAGGTTTTTGAATTGTATATTAAACATAATCCTGCTATTTTAACATTGAGGGAAATGCAATGTAGAGAGCAGGATATAAAGCGAGGGGTTGTGTGTTTTGTGAATGTACCTGCAATGAGCAGCAGATTTAAAGTCTGAGCATGAATGAAGCCGGTGTTGCAGTGAATGGTCATTGCATCAGAATGCATTCCTTTGGGCTAAACGCATTTGATTCACATGCTGTAACGTGACGCAACAGCATCTAAATTCTGAACTCAGTCACTGGCTTGTTCTGAAAAGCTCTCTTTGCCCTGGTTTGTGCTTATAAGTGCCAAGATCTCAGTTTTTTTTTGATTGGGCAAAAAAATAATAAATCCCAATAAATTCTTTGGTGTGCCAAAACGATCTCAAATAAGCATTTTAGTGAACGCAACGTTGTGTGAGTTTTAGTAAATTGTATATAATGTACAAAACAGATGAAGTGAACATGTCTGTAATATCAATTTTAGTTTTCTGAAAGAAGTTGAGGTAAACATCTTCAATGTGTCAGAATATCTGAAAAAAAAATTAAGTTCATGTCTATAATATCCTGTTCATGTCTAGTCTTTATCTAACTGCAGGTGATATCTTTAAAGTGGCTCTCAGATAAAAGTCAGAAATGTGGCTCATTATTACTCATATGTGCACATATATGAACAGATCAATTCCAATTTTAGTAGTTTCCTCTACTGCACGTGAATCCACCTGGATGATTTAATGGCAGCCAGAGGAATTAAGCAAATCAGAATTTTTTATGTGAACAAACACATCAAACAAATCGGAATTGAGTATTAAGACCTGCAATCTGAATGTAGCCTAAATAATGTATCTTCATTGTATGTAGTTGTAAACCTTTTTATCGTATTTCACAAATGTCTATTTATTAAATATTTTAGTTTTTCTTTGTATATATTTGCAATGCCACAATGGTCATGTTTTAAGATTCTCTATAATAAAGAAAACAACAATTTTTCTGTAACACAATACTCTGTATAAATTAGTTTGACCGTTGAGTAGAGTTTTTCTACTTGGCCAGGGAAGATGTTCGCAGACACGTTGCACATAAAACAGATAATTCTGAAGGCTTTTAATGGTTGTGGGATTCTACTTTACTCCCACTTCTACTTTTCTACTTTTACTCCCACTTGACTTCTACTAGATAAAGCTATGTTGTTTTTGAAATGAGGGAATTGATTTCAACCTTAGTGTTGCACTAGCTAAGCAAAAAGCCCCTGATGCCATTGTCTCACTTAGCAACAACTGGCGAGCATTGATTGAATATAACATTTTCGTATAACACGTTTGATATGAAAGATAAAGGAAGCGCAGAATGGGTGTAACCCATCATTGTCATCATGTCATTGTAAGTGCATCATTTTCAGGAAACCAAAAATTGGTCCAGAGAAGCGGGCCATAGGCGTAGCACAGACATCTGATTGGCTTAAGGTTCAAATGGTAATATATCTTAAAGAAACAAATATATTAAAAAAAAGGTCAAAATAAGTGGTCTGAATAATATTATAGCACCAAGGGAGTAAAAATTATTTTTCAGCTCGAAAGTTGGGCAGTTTTAATATATATGCAACTAGTACAGAATTCTTAAAAAGCTCATTTTCCTCTAAATTGGTCTGATGTTGTGTTTCAATGGATAAAAAAACTCACAAAAGAATCATTTCGCACAATAAAGATTTGTAATGCATTTGGGAAAGGGGGAATAGTAGATGCTTTCAGATCCTTGTGAGGCATCTGTCTTGTCCTGTGTTGCTCTGGTAAGTGAGTGGAATCCTGGGCTGGCCTCCAGATTTGGCTAAATGCTGGGGCTCTGGAGGCCTGCCATTGCACTTCCAGGAGAGCAGCTTTTTAAAGGAACTGCTGAACTGGCTTTTATTGAGCTGTTCCTTTCGCTTTTGTACTCTCAATTAGGATGATGAGCTAATGTTTGAATTGCTCTGAGAGTTTAAGCCCCTACTTCCAGGATCTTCATTAAGAATGGGCTCGAGTTGTATGGTGCACCGCTAACGAAAATGAAATGCTAGTTTTGTTAGTTTTCTAGGACCTTAATAAGCATTTATGAATTATTTATGAAATCTAGAATAAAGAGGAACTTATAATGTTTAAATTGTTTACTGCATCTGGCAACATGCCATGCTAAAAAAAACATTTTTTTCACAGTATGTGTTTATAAAAAAAAAAATTATTTTGAGAGATTCAAGAGATTTATTTCCATGTTATTGATTGCAGTAATTTGCAAGCTTTTTCCCTCTAAATTCCTATATAGCCAAAAGTTAAAACAAAGCTTAAGATGCCAGAGTGTTTTGAGTTCCCAAACTCAACAAACGGATGGCTGATTGTAATTAAACCAATTTAATAAAAATGTCTCAACTAGTCCTTTCCACTGTGATTAATAAGCTATAAATCCAATATATTAGGATTATTTGATAGAATACAGGAATATAATGCTTCAGCCTTTGAACCAATCTAATATCTTTCATGACACTATCCTGGCACAAATATGCATATTTTCAAATGTTTCGAAGCCAAGTTTTTTTAGTTTAGTGTAAAATGTAAGATTTGAGGAGAGGAAGGCTAATTTTGCAGGTTAAAAATTAACTACTTAAAAAAATCCTGTCTTTATCTTACTAGCCTCTTTATCCAACTTATGTAGGATTAAATCTGTGTTTCCAGCACTAAAAATTTTAACCTTCGAGTTTTAAATCTGTTCTCACTTCAAGTTTCAATGTAACAGTTGGTTTTGAGTTCATGGAAATCAGGATTCTTGTTCTTGGTATTTTCAAGGACTCTATATCAAGGTCTTGTACGTGTTTTTCCTTGAATTCTTCCATTATACTGTGTCTGAATTGAAGTTGTGACTATAAATCAAACATGTCAGGCTCATCAAAAACAGACATTTGATTGTTTCTGAAAACCTTCTAACATTTTTGATAGTCTGGAGTAGCTTTGTTAGATTGTATTTGAGTTGTATTTTGGTGATTAAGGTTGACTCTTTTAGAATAAACCAGTGCACAACAGGATATTTCTATTCGTATTTGTCAGTGACAGTTTCATGGACTTTTTAGGCATTCAAACCCAGGTTTCCAAAGTCGAAAAAACTGAGTTATTGAAAATCCCATTGTATTCAGGCAGAAACCAAAGTAATAAGCATGTACACAATTATCAATCTTCCGATTTACTTCAAAGAGAGTTGGAACCAAACAAGTTTGTGGCTTTTTTTTTGTTGTCACAAGCAGTTTAGCCATCCTGGTGTATTGAAAATAAATGTATAAATTATACATAAATAAATCAACAAAATATGCAAAATGTGTCCCATAATTGTGCCTTTGCTTTTTTTAGTTGATAGAGAGTTGGTAGAGTGGTGGAGAGTTGGTAGAACGTTTTCTAAAAACCACATAGAGAACTTTTAAAACAGCGACTAAACCTAGAAATCTCAGAGACCTCTGCTGAACTCATTCACCTTTTCTCAAACCATGAATGGGTGGAACTTAGAATGGATCAGTCACACTTGGTTGATTAGAAACCACAATGCAACCTCCCATTCACCTCCACAAATGCATAAATTTACTTTGGCTTTAAGAACATTAACCATCAAGCGTAAGACCAAGCAAGGTCAATTTTTACACTATATGACTTGAAAGTCACCAAAATGTTTGAACATTATAACTGAAGAGGGGTTCATTGTGGTGTACTAATTTGCTTTGTAGATATGTTTATACTTGATATAGATACCAGTGATAAAGATAAAAATAAAAATATTCTGATTACCGTGTTTCTTATTCTTCTTGATGTTATTCATTTTTTATTTCAAAGCATAAATGCTAATCAAAATAGAAAGTTCTTTTAATTGAAAATCTATCCATTGTATGCCCTGGAAATGAAACCACTAATAAAATAAAATATAGTGCCAAATAAATGCTATTCAAAAACAGTTCTTAATAATTCTGTGGGTTTGTCTTATTTTGTAGAGATTTGTAAATTTGGTAAGTGTCTGTCTGTAGGGGGCCTTTTTATCCAACATTTTCAATACCTTCATACAGCGCACTACATCGATATCCGCGTAAATACACAAGTAGAAAAAAGTTTCTATAAAAATAGCATGAAATATTTATATGTGTATCCAAAAATATGGGATCTTTAAAAAAATGTTTGCAGGCTCCAAGTTTTTGTCAGCTTGACCGTAAATTAAAAAAAAAGTAAATCTTCTTCAAAATGACGGTTCCTTTTGTATTCATGTGGCACCCAAGTACATTTACAGAAGAAAACTAAACACTCTAGCTCTACTTCTGGAACACTGTGCACATGTTAAGAAGCAATAAAACTCTTGAAGCTCTGGCCGCATCCAGCTGGATTCAGGGTGCAGCTTCGATCTGAGAGGCATCTCAAAATACGTGAGTACCACAGGACATTCTGTTCCCAACTCGTGCTGTGAACTCTCCAATCAGTGCTGAAAGAGATGGCCCACAATGCTTTATCCTATTTCACTCAAACCCCACGTTTTGTTTTCATTTGACATCCAAAGGTTCAAAGTGTTCCCTCTGGTGAAACAGCAGATAGTGCAGCGCTTTTTTTTTGGAGTGAGATTTGAAACTTAAGTTGACACCTGAACTCCTCGTGAAGAGGCCTCACTGCCGTTTATGTCTTTAGATTAAATATTAGAACTGAACAAGAACAAACAAAACTTACATATTATTTCAGATGTGATGGAAATAATTTTAAGAATTTTTACTGGGTCACTGCTCCAACAATAAAATAAAGCCTTTTCAACTCTTAATAGCTCTTAGTTCTTTAAACAAAAGGTGTAATAGTAATTAAATCTATCCTGAAGAAAATATGAAAGCAATTGGCTTATTTAAAACTGTTGTTCTCTAAAAGGAAATAAATGTAAAATAGTTTTACTCTTTTAACAATTCTTTTTTTCATGAATCAAATTAAGTAAAGTCAACTAAATGTTTAAAGTTTAAACTATTTTAAAATGACATAAACTATTTTTTGACCACATTCTAAGAGCAAATCTCTTTTGTTTTATATTGTTGATAATAATATATAAAACTGATTTCATATTTAAGAGTTTAAATACAAATAATAATGCATTGTGAATTTAGTTTTTCAATGAAACTAACCAAATGTTCTTACACATTTCACACTGTGACATTTAAACTGCTATATACATTCGAAAATGTTAGAATTATAGAAATTACAGAAATTTATATTTTTTGTTGCACTCAGAAGAAAAATGTCTTTAAAATGTTAAACTTATTTACACTTTATTATCAATCTATTGTCATTTTACATTTCTTTCCATTTTCAAAATGATATTCATGGAAATTAAAAAAACATTTGAAGGAACTTTTTCATTTTAAATGGTATTGGGTCCGTTAACAAAACTTGGGTATGCGTCATTGTTCTGCAGTATTCCTCAATGTGTGACTCACAAATGTATATAAATGAAGGAACAAAATACAAACCTGATCTTATGTTCATTAATCTAAAACATAGATTTGTTATATCCACAAGGTCACACTTTTTTTTTAAATAGATCAATACTACTTTATGGTTTCAAATATATTTTTTAGTCTAAATAGTTAGCCTTTTCCCAATTCCAGCCACATACATTAAATACCAGATCACAAGATTAGTAGCACTACTTTAACCTTTTTTTCTGTTCACTGAGAGTAGTGTCAGAATGATTCTGCGCTAGACATCACAACGAATTAAATGTCTTGCCAAACATGAGTACTCGAGTAAAGAATGATTATACTTTAACCATCTCTGCTTGAGACCTTCTGTGAATACAATGGCAAAGATTCAGCCAATCACATGGCAGGGACGCTTCGGAATAATGCTGGTTTCTCTTATTCTGTAAACATGACCATGACCTTCATCAGTTACGGCAGGGGGGCATTTAAGGACAACAACAGGGCCTCCACTCGTCTCTTTTACCACACTTGTGTTCACATCATGATTGTCTTCAATGAGAACATAAGAATTTGTTTTGCACACATTGCATGTTTTTTTTTTATGTTTACGTATTTAAAAAGTAAAAAAAAATTGTGTTGAATTCCAACGTGTTGTGTTGAATTACAAACTCACAGATATTTAAGCATAGCAAAACCATGAAAGAGTCTTGGATGCATAGTTGAAATGTCTGACCCATTCTCACTTTGTCTCAACAGGATAATGTGGATCGAGCTGCCAATCACAGACAAGCCGATCTGATTGGACAAACTTTTCCACAGTCATCGATACGTAATTCACCAAGCCATCAAGGTCAGTCAGGTAAGAATTTGTTAAAATAATTTCATGTTTTAATAAATAATCCTGGCTCCTAGCCTTGACTTTTTTTCATAAAAAGTAGAGAGTGGGTTTTATATGATTAAATCAATTACTCACTTTTCAGTTAACAAGTGTGAAAGTTTGCATAGTTCAATGTTGGCAGAGGCCGTCTGGTTCTCTCACTTGAACTTCGTAGCAGGGGGGTATACGTCTGTCGTAGACGCCTTTTATAGCTGTAGACTTGCTCATTAAGTTCAAACTGTGATCTATATTCAGGCCTCTTCCGCAGTAAACACTCCAGCAGTTCAAAGACTTGATTTGTAAAGACACAGGGTGCCACTCATTAAGCCTTCAACCTAATTGTGCCATTCAAAAAATACATGGCCATGATATTTGGAGCATGAGATTTAAGCACAATATTGCCTCAGCATGGGAGGTAGAGTCTGATTTTTTTTGTCGTCATTGAAATAAATGGAGCAGAAACTATCAAATAAGACTTTTACACAAGGTTAAACTCTGTTCATGTTTAATAACTATTTATTTTTTGTTAAATATGATGTAAGCAAAATGAGAAATCTGTAAGCTGTGTAAGCTGACTGTGTAAGCTGTGTAAGCTGACTGTTAACTCACTCATTTATTGATGTTTTTGCATATACAACCATTATCTGTTCATCCATCCATCTATCCACTCACTATACTTTTGTCATCCTGGCATCTGTAATCCAATCATCCGCATTCCTTTTTTACTCAACCTTTCATCACAAAACAGTCATTGTTCCATCCCTGCCTTCTCATCCATTTGGCCTGAACCACTCAACTATCTGGCCCTACCCACTCATCTACCCGGCATCCACCCATCCATCCCTCCATCTATCCACCCCTTCCACTCAACATTTCATCCTATCCTAAGAAGCAGTCTTCCATCCCTTCCACTCATCTGTCTGGTCCTATCCACTCAACATTTCAGCCCAACTCAATTATAGTTCCATCCTTACTCACTCATCTATCTGGCCCTACCCACTCATCTTTCCATCTCTACCCACTCAACCATCTGGCTATACCCACTCATCCCTCTATTACCACCCACTCAATTTTCTAGTCATACCCAGTCTTCTTCACACTCATCTGCCTCCACATATTTGTCCTTTCATCCACATTTGTCCGCATGATTCATCTTTTCATACTCTCAAAATGTATATATATATATACATATATATATATTCATTCATTCATTCATCTTCATGTCGGCTTTATTCCCTTTCGGGGTCGCCACAGCGGAATGAATATATATATATATATATACATATATATATATATTCATTCATTCATTCATCTTCATGTCGGCTTTATTCCCTTTCGGGGTCGCCACAGCGGAATGAACCGCCAACTCACTGGCATATGTTTTACGCAGCGGATGCCCTTCCCTGCCGCAACCCATCGCTGGGAAACATTCACACACACATTCACACTTTAACACTATGGGCAATTGTTCTTATTCAATTCACTTATTCCGCATGTCTTTGGACTTGTGGGGAAACCGGAGCACCCGGAGAAAACCCACGCGATCACGGGGAGAACATGCAAACTCCACACAGAAATGCCACCTGCCCCAGCCGAGCCTAGAACCAGCGACCTTCTTGCTGTGAGACGACCGTGCTACCCACATATATATATATATATATATATATATATATAGATATATATATATATATATATATATATATATATATATATATATATATATATATATATATATATATATATATATATATATATATATATATATATATATATATATATATATATATATATAGTGTGTATTTAGTGCATCCCAAAAAGGTAAACAACAGGTCGGGTATAAAAGAAGATGGAAGAGCAGAAATGAAAACTGGAAACAACAAACACAAACACAAACACAGGACACAGGACACAAAGACTGAAATGACCAAATTGCACATGCTTTATTTACAATAAACAAAAACAAAAAAATAGTGCTAACAATGTGTAACACAACAAAAACAAAAACACACTCCAGGGACAGAGACAAAGGGGCACCAGGTAAAGTAAAACATTAAATGAACTAGGAAGTAGATAATTATAAGCTAATTAATCACACACAAAGCTCTAAACTAGTCTACACTTACTAGAAAAGTATTATAATAAACAAACTGGCGCACACAAATGAACAACAAAAAAATAACAAAAAAGTAATTCTTTGTGAGAGATGAATGTCATTTGGCATGCTAAGCTGCCTCTGAGACCCTGAAGATCAAAAGACAACACAAGTGACAACAACAAGTAGGAACAGAACTCAATTCTTAACACACACAGGAACATAGGGGGAGCGAAATGAAATAAACACCAAAAGAAATGGCCGCTAGCACCCAGAGAGTGGAGCCACTCTCTCCACGTCACTAATTAAATGAGCCAAGGACTCCACAGAAGCTTCACTCCCGAACAGCCCTTGTACCATTCTTTCTGAACTCCAGCTGTGAGGAACTCCAACGTGAGGAGGCCTGTCTACAAGATGTTGATAGAATACGGGAATAGCTGGAGTCACCTGTGAAAATCACGGGAGGGTGCACAAACAGGTGAGGGAAAACAATCAAAACGGCCGGAGCCATAACAGCAATTTTTTTGCAGTTGACTCAAAGCAGCATCACAATTAAGAGACCTATTTGTAGATAAACATAATTTAAATTAGATCTCACATTGGCTAATTATACAGGGTCAGAATAGATTTTCAATACACACCTAACTCTAAAATCAGGATATATATTTTTTCAAGCTATGGGGGCCAGGTTAAGATTTGGAATAATAAAATGTAACCAATAATGTATTATAAAAGCATTAATGTGTTATAAAAAATGGGCAATGTAGGGTATTCATATGATGTAATGTCATGTTTTTATGTTGTGGGAGTGAAAAAAATGATCACTTGGAGTAAAAAACAGCATATGACTTCACAAAGGTCATCTCCCATTTTTTTAGGAAATATGAATTTGTTCACAATCCTTGTTGCCATATTTTTCATATTTTATATAATAATTATGTATAGTATGATATAACGTTCATCGATGGATCTCTCATAACACGCACTCTACATATTTACTGATATAAACACTAAATGAAGGCTAAACTAAATGGTGTGCTCCTGTGCACTGATTTTACTCCCTTCTTTAAGTTGCCATTAGAAAAGAACAATATTTAAACACAAAGCTATTGTACTTTTTAACTGGAATGTAGCTAATAATAGACGAGATGTTTAATAAGCCACATCTCTGAATAAGGTCTGAATAATGTGTTGCTTTGTCAAAGTTTGAAAGCTGAAAGCTCTTGTATACTTAGTGTGTTAATAGATTTAAATAGCTCAAAGTTGTTTGTTATGAAGTTAATTGGCTTATGCTTGAGGTGATTTGTTGTAATATAACATTGGCTTTTAATTTAAATGGCTGAGTTTTGACATGTTTAATCAGATTATGTTGGATATGGATAAGAGTCTAAAACGTTGATCGCTAAAATACCCCTTACCCTAATTTTTTTCAAGTTGTTTGTGACTCAAACTCCTTTTTTTTTGTAAAAAAAAACAAGAATGATGCATAAATGCAGTAAACATACACTGCTACATACATGCATAAAAACTTGTGTATATATGCACAAGACTACATATAACAAATCTGTCTCCATTTTATGAACATAACTCAGATCTCTCAAGAGATATGTGAGTTTATAAATGCCTCTGTCTCTGTATCACACTGAACTTTGATGAACTTGAATGCTTTGAGTTTGCCTTCATGCATCACTGCATTGTCATCACTGGATTCGCTTTGGTAAATTTTAGCGCCGTTTTGCCAAGTGACTGACCTCATGTCATTTCATGCCAAAGGGGATTCTAATGACTAATTATTGATTGAATTTCCACCATTTTTCTCACTGTTAGGCTTCAAAAGCTAAGGAATGTAGCACATTAGTTACATAAACTACACTTTTGTCTGTTTTATCATCTCCTGTTATTTTGCTTAATTGGAACTTGACAAAAATATAGTATAACATAAACTAAATATTTTTCAGTAACACTCCATGTAATAGTCCACAAATAGGCATTAATCAATGCTTTTTAACTGTATGTAATAATAATAAGACTATCTTAAAAATATTGAACTAATACTGCATTTAAATATACCTTAAATAAATTGTATTAGATGTTTCTTCAGCTGTCACTTTATTGTGATTGTGTTAGGTAATATATGATACAAGTTTGTATATTTATACATATAAACAGTGTGAAAGTTCTGGTCAGTTTCCTCCTATATTAGGATAAAAACCCAACACCTCTTCAAATATTTGAACATGGGGATCATATGTATTTTGATTGCTATAAAGTTAAAAGTCTCTGAATGGGATGCATGTTGAGTGTAAGACACAGAGGAAGAGTCCATCAATCCAGTCCATCTAGAGAGACATGAGAGAGGTGAAAGTTCTGTTGGATGAGAGATTATTATGATTATTAAGAGGATTTGATTGTCAAACACCAATTTGATCAGTTTCGGACTCTGAGGTTTGTCATCTATCTCATCAAAAGGATGACCTATTACTTTTACAACAATTAATTAGTAATGAATATGTGATTTTTCAACGTAGACATGATTAAAAACAATAGAAATCTAAATATGAATTGGGTAACTTTTAATTACTATTGTTGCTTTTAATTTATTTGTTTCGTGTGTGTGTGTGTGTGTGTGTGTGTGTGTGTTTGTTTGGATATTGTATTGTGAAGGACTTTGTAAGCTGTTTGTGTAGAAGTTGCTTTGTAAAAATGCCCCTTCTGTTGCTCATGTTATGATGTAGATTCTGAAGGCTAAAGTTCACTCCAGCTTAACTTTGTCAGAGCAAGTTCTTGAAATCCCCACGGATAGGCTTGTGTTTTGCGTTTGTCTGGGAATTTTGTATTGCATTAGAATAGAGTGTTCGTGCAGTATGACCCAGCTCATAAACTGTTGTGGCATTGAGCTAATCTTGATCCCTGTTCAAAGTCGAAAATCGAAATATACCTACTCTCACAACCCGTTTGAGTTCTTAAATCTTAAAGCTTCTCTAAAAAACACTTTAAATGTTGCCTATATTAACCCTTATAATGAACAAATATTCATGTATGGGGAATAATGTTGACGAGCATGGATTTTGATGCGCATGATACTTCTTAACCAGACAACTTGAAAGAATAAGTGAAAAAAATAGAATTACACAATTAAAAATCCATCTTTAGCAGTTGGCAATAAGATATTTTATTTCTCACTCACTGAACTCTTTCAGAGGTTTTGAAGTAAACATAAAAACAAAATTTTCCTGTGCATAATATTATCCTTCAAGGTTGATGTGCCGGGGGACCAGACTTTGTTTATCGAAATATTGTTCATGAGCGACACATCTTGGAACAATGTTTAATATTTCCAAATAATAATAATAAGTGTGATTTTGTTGTGTGCAGTATTGCTTTAAATTTTTATATTAGGGGACCTTCAAACACAATGTTGCTGTTTTTACGTTACTCAATCCTGTATAACTTTTGCTCACAAATCAATACAAAAAAAAGAGATTTAAATAGGCTCATATTTTCTCTGCTCTCTCTTTTTCTATATAGTTAAGTTACTGCACTGCCTAATTTTCATTTTGAATTATGCCCATCCATGTTTGTGTGTTCGAGATGTTGCCCACACATGAAGCCAATCGAATGCTCTCTTCCTATTTACTCTTTAAATTGGCATTTATGTTAGCCTGTCAGTTTTTTTATCAAACAAATATTCAAGGTGTTCCTCAACTGTCAAAAACGACTGTCATGAATCTGTTCTAAGACATTTAAATGACATTTGCACCTGCAATGCTGTCATGGTCTGTCACAATCTTGTTTACCATTTTGTTTAGCTTTTTGGTTTACTTTATTTGTATCTGCTTTGAATTATCATTAATTGTTGTCTAGTTTTAGTTTGTGTTTCTTTGGAGAACATCACCACTTGCTCTGTTTAAGACTTCTTGTTAGTGTCAAGTTGCTTCACCTGTTTACTCCTCGCTATCCTCGAGATTGTGTTTGCTTTATATTCTTCACAATTTAGTAAGTTGGTTACTTGTCTACCTTTCCACCTTGTCTTTTGCTGTAAAATTTTTGACCCCGGTTTAGGATTAGTAGGCACATTTTTCCTTAGATTTCCGTGGATATTTTGATTTATTGACAATTTTATATGGTAAATAAAACTCTTTGAGTTGAACGGCTGGTCTGCACTTGGGTTCTGCTTTTCTACACACACCACAACCTGACAAACACCTTTGGTTTTTTCGCTTTCTCACTAAAATACTAAGACATCAACCTTTAGAAGTCATTCATCTTGTTGTAAATATTCTCAGAGTCTTACATTAATCAGTGGAAACAGTTGGCAGAGCTGTGCTCCCGTCAGTGTGGAACAGCGATTGGCTATAATTCGATTCTGGCACCACAGCGTCTACTTTCTGAAAATCTGTTGGCGTTTGTTAAATCAGCTGATTTCCCAGCACAGGAATACAGTAGTCCTCTGGATGCAATGCTTTCATGGCTGCTGAGTCAGTTAGCTTTGCTTCTGAGCTCTGTAATGCTAAGTACTGACTTCATTTAAGCTGCATCATAAATACATGTCTTGAATGACCATGTGCTGTGTATTGTCCTGTCTGTATTCTTTATTAAATCAAATTATTGCCACTGCTACATTTTTGTGTGCATTAATACCTGTGTGAATAAAGCTGCATGTTTTATTAGGATGGGTTGGCGTTCCATATCAAATAGAAACCATTGTTTGAGAAGGTAGGGAACCAATATTCAATATATTCACATGTCATATGACCAACATGCAGACAAAGAATGCCATCAATTCTTTAGAAAAAGTGTTTGACCTAAACATTTGATATGTAATTACAATTGATTCAATGTCTCGAGAACAGAAATTGCATAAATCTGAATTGATTTTAGTAATAGCATGAGAATGAATATTGAAATGCCAAACATTTTGATTAATTTGTTGATGCATATCACTTGTTTTTACATTTTTAGTAAGACAAACAATAATTTTGAACAAATATGCAATTTATGATCGCAAAAGGTTTATGATTTATGATCGCAAAAGGAATATGATTTGCCTATTTCTCTAGCCATAGAAAATGTTTTAATGCCATTAATAAGCATTATTATACTTCTAGAACATTTAAAATAAACAAATTGTTATTACTAAATAAAATATTTAAAGTTACTTTTTTTTACTTTAATAGATGCACAAAGTTGACTGTATTGAGTCTTTTTGGTCATTCTCTTTTAAAGTTAAACGAAGTTAAACTTTTGTACCATTAAATATATTTAGTGTTTAACTTTTAAGTAGTTTTTTTTACACTGAGAAAGGAATTTTAAAAAGGGTTGTGAACAAAATGCAAATAATTAAAACAAAATGCAAGGTTTTGTTAACACTGGGGGTGATTCGATGATGACTGAGATTGTTATAAATATTTCAAGTCAGTGTTATTTGTATTCTAATCCAAGTGCATTTGGTCCTGCTCTACTACTTTCAAGGTTTTACTGTGCCTAAACATAGTTTTATTTATTTATTGATTTATTTATATTGATATTTATTTATATTGATTGGTTTCATTTATATATTATTTCATTCATTCTGTTTTCTTAAAGCTTTGCAAAATAAAATTCATATTTTAAGCTGAGCTATTTTTATTTCCCTGAGTTTGCAAATCCTTTTAGCACCCTCTGCTGCATTTCTTAAGAGTCTGCTTCTGTACGTACCTTGAAATGATTAAAAATTGACAAAAGTTATTATTGTATAATACATCAAGGTTGTTTTCTTTTACTTTACTTCAAATTAATTTGAGTTATAATACTGTATATTTGTATTATTGTAGTGACAACATTTTTTCATCCCCTTGTTTTAGAAATCTTGCCCAACAAAAAAAAAAAATACAAACAACAATGCATTTAAATACAAAGAAATAAATGTTTCCAGCTGTAAATATGTGTTTTAATCATTTTATTTTATACATTTTTTTATTTTAATACATGAGACTTAAAACATCTTTTTCAAGCATGCAATGTCATACAAATGTAACTTCTTTAACCTTGCTACTTCTGCTATGATTTTGTGTGTGTGTTGATGTGGGGGTTTGGGTCCCCCTAATTTTTTTTGCACGTCAATAAAAAAGTGTTTTGGTTCAGCCTCAAAATAATTTAAACCCGCACTTTTATAATAAATTTTGCTCATACTAATAATTTTTACAGTCCATAACAAAGCCCCCTACAAAATAAAAGATCAGAGTATTCATACTTACATGTATATTTTCTATTAGAGTGAGGATGATATTTCAGCAGCAGCCTAAAGATTGAAAGACCTTCAGAAATGTGTTTCAGACTGCCAATATGTAGTGTATGGTTTCAAGATATTCAGAATACAGATTAAAACAGACACTGCAATCACAGGCTTCTGAGCGCAAAAGGATATAACATTTTTTCAAACTTATATTAAAGGAAAAGTTTCAAGGATCTTCAACACATAATTAATTTGAATATTGAGTATAATATTCTAGCTCAAATTTCACTACAAAATACATTGGTCAAATTTCTGATTCCTTATTTGAAATTTTTACCTTTTTTAATCTAAATGTTTGTGCCAAGTTAACACTTTTTCTATCAAGTGTAAAAATTCACATTTTATTAAGTCCATATGTTAATCCTGCTGTTGTTTTTACCAACTGACCAACCATGGTTTTAATTCATTATATTTTTTTTGTTTCCTCCCAAAATGCCCCCCCCCCCCTCTCCTCTCAAATTATATTCAGTTATAATTTTAAGAACATAACTTTTTCAATCATATTGTAGTATCACATAGTGGTGTGTCCACTGAAGTGTGACTTGACACCGATCTGATGCCTGAGCGTGTGAACACATCTTAGCGCCCCAGGATCTCTAAGCGGAGAGATGGCTTTAGCTGGCTCTAATAATACATGGGGATCAGCTGATTATCTGATGGGTTTTCAGAGAAAGGTCTCACAGAGGGCACAGGTGACCAAACCTCTGGTTCGGGAGATGAAAGGGTCAGGGATAGAGCGCTGCATGTGCAGAATCAATATTTATTTTTCAGCTTCGATATTAAAAATGAAAGAGATACCAAATCATTATTCAAACTATATGTTGAAAGCAGATAATCATTCATTAGCAGATAATCTCTTACAAAGCAAGCACAAATATCTTTGATAGGGAATGGAAAAGTCTTTTCAGGGTAAACACAACATTTGGAAAACCACACATTTTGTGAGGGAACTTAAAAGATTTGAAATATATAATTTTTTTTCCTCTCACATTTTCCTCCAATTATTAGAACAATTCAGGGGCTTTGTAGTTTTCAGTAATGATTGTAGAAGGCTGATGGTGGGGCAAGGAATAACGTAGTGAACCAGTATCAGGTGAATTAAAAAAAAAGCTTTATTAGAAGGTGCAAAAATGCAACAAAACATGCATTAAAGAGCTGGCTTGGTCATTCAACATGGAAGTACAAAATGAACTAAAATGGTTAGGCCTGGAAGCCTTTTTATAGTCCAAGGCCCTGCCCTGGTTGTTCCAACACAAACTGAAAAACAAGCAACGTTTAAATATATCGAAAAGAAAAAATATAAACCGTCCAATTAACAAATTCAAAATTTTCTTCAATCATCAAAAAATGTAAGCACAATAACATTTAAACATGATACCAAGCGATTTCAACTCCCCCCTCTAACACACACAAAATGGTTACTCCCACTGGAAATTATATGGCATTTGTATTTTAAAAGCAAACAAATCACATAATGGGTTTGTCTGGTTACATGTGAACTAGGAAATTGAATGCTGCAGGTTTGTTGATAATTTGAACAAAAATGGTTCTGTAATAATATTTGAAACTTGAAATGAAACAAATTAATTAAATGATAAGTTTACGTAAAGACTTAGACATCTTAGAAGTAAGAAAGTAACGCCAAAACACATAACACTAGTAAATTGAACCGGTGCAATGAAATGGTGTTTTTGTTAGTTAATATCAGTCACATCAACAGGTTAATCTGTGACATGTATCTTAACATTTTTTTTTCAACAGCAACTTTTTAAATTCTTTTTTCCCATACTCCAATTCAAAGTTTTTCACTTCCAACATTGTGTCACCTATTTTGCGTGAGGTTCAAAGGGAGGGGCAAACATTTACATGTCATTTGCATACCAAACCAACACCCAAACTTTTAAAAAGCCACTGAGCCAAGCTATACCTGCGCTGGGCTGCCTTGTCTGCACCCTTTTGATATCTTTTCTTTTAAAGGTCTGGTTTGCAAATGACATGTAAATGTTCTTCTCATCGACTCTCTCCTTGAAGCCCTCTAACTTCATATAAGATAAGCGACAGAAAATTGGATGAGAAAAATGATTTAAAAATGATTTGAAAAAATTGACATTAAAATATAACTATGAATGAAAAAGATGATCACGATCTAAAGATGAATCACTATCTTTAGTGCAAAAACAGACCATAAATAATAAAAAATGAAAATGATTTTTTCCCAGTGTTTGTTCTCAGTGGCCAAATAGCTATCATTTTTTAGTCATATAGTTTGCATAGATTGATTGAGAATGTCCCGATTTCCCCTAAAGTCTATGGTGTCTTCCAAAACCTTTAACAAAGTAAACAGTTTGTGTATAACAAATTAAAAAAAAATGTCATTCATTACTTATTATACAGTTGCATGACTGTTGATTATGTAAAAACCTTAAACTTATCTAGTTTGGAAAAAGGTAAAAGGGATAAAAAATTCAGATTGTACAGGTAAAAAACCATGCATTTGAAGCTATCGCAAGGACATGCACAACATGTTAATGAAAATTAACAACGATCCTAATAAAAAAACAACAATGCTAATAAAATAAGGAATCGGATACTATATATATCTTGCTCATTTACTGTAGATTATTTGTTTGTTTTAATTGTTGGTGCCCACCTAATGTCCTTATTACAGGTGAAAAAAAAACATTTTTAATTAGAAAATAAATGGATGTCATTTATGTAAAAATCAAAATATGTACACCGATCTACATCTAACTAAAATCACAAACATTTTATCTAGCAAGTGCAAAAGCGCCCTCAAGTGGATTAATTATTAAATGCCATTTGTAATTCATGTACAACTGTTGACTCTTGCAAGCTTAAAGGAAAATATACAGCTAATCTTTTCTATTTGAAATCTCTGTTGGCTTATAAGACACTTGCATCGACTTGCATTTAACTTGATGTAAAATAAAGTGATCTTAGTCTTCTTTTATCTTGCAGAGGATGATGTGGACCTAGAGGCTCTAGTGAACGACATGAATTCTTCCTTTGAGAGTCTCTACTTGCCCTGCAATGTCCAGACAGAATCCATTCCACTGCTGCACGACAACCAGCTGCAGCGGCACTCTGCCTGTCACACAGTCGCCAACACACAGCCGGCATCCCCGCATCAGAGACTGAGACGGTCCCAGCCCATGAACATCCTCGCTGTCAGGTAGATCATTTTATTTTAATTATTTAATTATTAAAATTACAATAATTTAAACATCTGGAGGTTAAAGTTTAATAAAAGAGGCTAGAATTGGTGTGATATGGCATTCTTCTAGTGCTGTACATGATTACCATTACCAAAATGTACACGGCCAACATTTATTATCGGACTGTATTATTATTTCAAATTTCAAGTCCTGCTTGTTTGTTTGATTTTCTTTAGAAGACTTCAGGAAGAGGCTCAGCAGTACCGTACTTCCTCTCTCCCTGCCATCCCAAACCCTTTCCCAGAGCTCTGCAGCCCTGCCAGTTCCCCAACTTTAAACTCAGGCTCTTTACCTCAGTCTCAGCTCAAAGATAAAAGTGTAAGTTACATTTTGTTCTCTGATCTAGCTCAATTTTATGTTGCACTGTTAAAGACAATTCTAGCATTAAAGAACCAATAATGTTCCTTATCTAATATTGATCTGCTACGAGGAAATGGTTAGGATGATTAAACTCACCTCCCGAATCCCCCTCAAATAAAAGATTTGAAATGAAAAATGTTTTTCTTAAGAACATTCACCTTTCAGATGTTTGTGTTCAGGCCTTGCTGTAGTTTTTGTTGTTATGTAAAATGATGTTATGGACTTAAAAAAAGGGGTAACCAGCAATTTTGGTTGTTTGAGAGGTATTTGTTCAATTGGTAACTTTGGGCAGGATTCTGAAAAATAATTGTTTTGTTGTTTATCTCATGTGATGGTTTACAGACATATGTGATGACGTTTTGGGAGTTTGTGAAAGATAATAAGCATGTATGGTATACTAAATTAAATCTTCTTAACTTCCTATAATTTGGGTTTCTGTTCACTCTCTAGGACTCGGAGCCCTCTCTGGGACAGCTCGCTTAGTATGTTAGATCCCACCAAGTATGCATCCATATCAGTGGCTAATAATGTCTTGAGTGTGCACACATGAAATGCATTTACAGACAAAAATACGCATTTAAAATTCTTATCACAATAACATCATAATTACTTTACTGTTTACTGTACAGTTACAATGTAAAATTACAATTACAAATGTAACTGTTCTAATTTAATCTCTTTGCTAGTGGTGTAGTAGGATAATGTTTCTTTCCACTTAAACTTTGCTATACTGTCTATATAAACGCGCACTTTTATTCTGTAACATTTCAGCTAAGCCTACAAAATATACAAAATGAAACAATCTCTGATATATACGATTTTTTTTATCAAGTACAATTACATAGTGTTGGTTTTTATCGTCAGTTATTATAAGATTGGCATATAATAGCTCTTAATGGTTGTACTTTTTACTCTTTTTAATGAAATAATGTTACCTTAGTAAAGTGGAGATGTAGAAGAGCACACATCTTTATTCGTTTTTTTATTATTTCCAAAGGTTTGTTTTAGAATCAATCAGTTTGCTTTTTAAATGTAGTTACATTTATTAAATGATATTATTTGTTTGAATTGCAAATGTTAACTTAAATTGTAGATTTTTCTATACACAAAGTAACATATTTATACATATAACAAATTTTTCATACTAAAGTACCTAAATACAAAAATTACCTGATGCTTTATTACTTTTATTTGTGTAAAGATGATTAAACTTCTCAGCAGCTAGTCTGGGATCTGTGCTACACTACACTTTCAAGTACTTTACACAACACTGCTTTTAACAATGTTTTAGCTAGGGGTAATAATTCTCTTAGGTCTGATTTTCTTTTAATTTCCAAAGATGAGAAACTTTTTTGGTGTCCATGTGGGGTGAGGGTTTAGAAGATGACGTATTTTGTAAGCTCCTATAGAATCTAGAATATCGTACTTAAGTAACAAGAAAAGGTACTAGTACAAGAAAAGTTACTGATCTAAAAATATTAACTAATTAATAAACTAATACTAGTTTAAAGAAAGACAGAGATATTATCATTAGATAGTTGGTTGAACATTCTGTTTAATGTCTATTTTATAACTTTTAGGCTCATGATAGGCTGATAACAAAATCTGGTGCAGTAAGATTTTTTCATCCCAAAATTTTGTAGTTAGAATAAATAAATAGTGCCTAGAAAAGCTATTGACAGTCTGAGACTGTCCATGTTTTCCAAACCTCATGGGTTTAAATCATACAAAGTGTATATATGTTTTTGTCCAATCATACAGTTTTACATACTAGTTATTCGTGAAATCAAAATGGGTTCTTATACAAAGTAGGTAATGTATGTTAACTTTTAGTTGAGGCTACATTAGTTCCCTGTTCAGTCTGTGGGAGGATAGCTGCTTGCTCTCTGACTCAGTAACTGTGGTTTTCAAGCTTAAATTTGTTCCCTTTTAAAATATAGTAATAGTAATATTTTCATATTCTTCATAAGTAATTTTGGTCATGAAAGGATTATATTTTAAATGTGACATTTTTTACTTCAGATAAAGTCTATTTAATTAAAAGCAGATACTCTTGAAACTATGTGAAAAAAATTAAGTACACAAAACCCCCACTAATGAATTAAAGTAGTGCTGTAATTCTCTACTTTACAACCCCTGAATATAACATGTAGTTTTTGTAATCTTTTTGTGGCCCCTAAAATATATAGTTTCGTACACTTTCTTTTGATGTGTGCGTGTGGCAATTATGAGATGTTTGATGTTAAAGTAGAGAGACGGTGTATAGAATTCTAAATATGCTGAAATGCTGTTGAGGGGGATGTGTTTGGTTAGCATGCCTCTCCAGCCATGTTTCCTAAAAAATGTATCACTTCCTGTACAGTGACTCATACCTCTTACAGTAAAGTTTGCAATATGCTGAAGTAGTTAGATCTGGCCTGTTTTTACTTCAAGGGCAATTTGGGAAGGGGGGGGGGGTTGGTTCGGTTGCTTTCTTAAGAATAATGGGAGTTTCTTTTAAAAATAAGATTGCAGTGTTTTTCATTGCTGTCTGATGAATATAAATTGAACATATTTGTGACATTAATGTTTGAACTAAATATAACTTAATATTGCATGTATTTAGTTGAGTCTTTAGTTGGCTGTCATTTAATGGATTGACATACTCTTTCCAGTGTTCTTAGCAGAGTTTTAGCATTTTCTTACCCATGCTCCCTTTTGTAGTCTGGCTATTTAAATTGACATTAAGAAACATTAGTTCATGTGAAGCATCTTTAGGTCATATTGTGTGGGTTAACTGTTAAACTGAACTACCGAATGGCACCATCTCAGCCTTTTTCATTAGTCAGTTTGTGACTGTCTCTCATACATTTGTTCATTTTGCTATTGGCATTGAAGCCAATATTGTAGGTTGTACATAATTTCAAATATTACACAATTCTTTGTCTGATATAGAGACTGTTCCATGGTTCCTTGATTGAGAATTCACAAATTACATTCCTGCATTGTATTTTGATGTGAAATAATTCTTGCATTATACATACCAGAGTTTGCAAAACAGCTGAAATTATAGTATCATGTGTTTGGGTTGTCTTGCAGTACATTTATTCAATAAAACTCTACTGTTAAGAGTATTTGAACAAAGTTGTGCACTTCTGTAAACAAAAACATGCCAAGAATTCATTTAAAACCCAAGATGCAGAAACAGGATGTGCATATGGTGGTGGGTTAATGGGATTGAATGGGTGTGATCCTATGGTTTGTGACATCATTAACAAAACATTTTTTCAGAACTGATTGCTTTCAAAGTGTGTTGTGCTGAAAACATATAGCTCCAAATTAATATGATCTCTCTCTCTCTCTCTCTCTCTCTCTTTCTATATATATAATATATATCCCAATTGTCTTTGCTACATTAGAATTTGGCAGGCACAACTTAAGCTGTCACTTAAAGACTTATTTGCGTTCTTAGCTTATAAATAGCCCATGATGTTCTGAAATCTTGACTGAATTGTTTCTCATGTTTAAGTTCTCAAAGAACACTTATGAAGAACCTTCTCTGAAACTTTGATCTGCGTGAGGCCCTGATATATTCCTGGAAATCTGTCATTGCTCTTCCCTAACCATCTCCTCATGGTGCCAAGGTTACCGCAACAGTCTCAATGTTATTGTAAATATTTCAACAGGCATTAATCAATTCCCCTAATCTCTCTCTCTCTACTTTTATTGTCTGTGAATGGAACACAGTTGGGGTCTTAGTGCTAAAAGATTCTTAGTCTGTTTGCAATAGAAAATAAGCTGGAAAACACCTGGAAATCATTGAAAACAGCTGACAATAAGTGACTGATGATGATCATAAATATAGCAAGACATTAAGCACATTGCCTGTTGTTTGTCCATGAAAGACATGTGAATAGCAGGCAGCATTTTGGAGTATATATTCTTGGTCAATTAAGCAGTCTATGGTTTGAAAGGATTTTAGCCATTAATTTATTGCATTTTTATAGAAATCTTTAATCCATTAGCTTTGATATTCACAGCACCTGACTCCACTTAATCTAATGTGTGCACAGACTGCATAGTTAGATTTTCCCTCTGTACTAAAATAAGCTAAACTGAAACTTGCTATCAATCCAAATCAAGAGATGCCATAAAACAATTATAGTAAAAATTTCCAGAGCATCGTCATGCCTTGAAAGTCCTACTGGCATTTGGAAGCATTTTGGTTCGCGTGCCTTCCGAATGGGATCTGGGATTGCAATGGGGGCCTGTCAAAAAGCGCCCGCAGCTTGGAAAATTCTGTAAACATAAACCGTCTTGTTTCTAAGCCGGCAAGCTTGCTGAACGACATCTGTATTTCTTTGAGAATGCTTTTGAGAAACAAATCCAGGGGGTGCAAACCAAAAGCAGCTGTTTGAAGGTAACATGTAAAAAGATCCAGAAACCAGCTTCAAATAATGCATGATTCTCTCTGTTCCCCACGTCATGTTGTGTATAAAATAGCCAGAGGTAGGCTTGGTCGAAGGAATTATGTAAAGCACTAGAAATACCATAATATATATTTAAAATAATATATCATATATATAATTATATAAAATAATATATTTTATAATATATAATAAATATACATATACATCCCCTATTTTGCTTGGTGGGTGAATGGCATCAATATGTGTTTACATGTCCTGGTTAGGGGACTACCACACTGAATGAACTACAAATTCTGTTTATGTATATGTATTATTGATTCTTTACTGTCTTCAGTGATCTCCTACAAACTAAAACAGACTCATCATAGTTATGAATGGGTTAGTCAATGCTGTAATTTATTTATATTCTCTATTGGAACTGCATTACATGACACCGTTTTGCTGGATTATTGTTAGCTGTTCATTGCTAGTTTGAGCAGGTTGGCTAACTCACACCAGCTCTGTCTAGCTAGCATCTACCACATCGCACTGATCATATTGGAGTATCCACTAGTCACAATGTCACAATTTGTGTAAAAATCGCTAGAATGTTAATGAAAATAGTGTAAACAAAGTTGATTTCATAAGCCATGAGCATAACAATAGAGTTAATAGGCCATTTGCTACTGTCTTAAACTATAACAAAAGATGTCAATGGTCCAGTGATATTAATACCTTTTTTGACTATCGTTGTAAAGGTCATTCTAGATCAATTACTTATGACTTGCTCCTAGAGATACAGTGTGTGTCAAATTACCATTTACAGGCTTGAACTTTAAACATAGTATAATAATAAGAGCATTTCATTTCACTATTTTCCCATAGTGCTGTAGAGACAGGAACTTCATTATAGGGAAAAATTTTAATCCCTTTCCTGATGCTGATCCTCCAGCTCCCAAACTCAGTACAAACAAAGATGCTTCATGCTTTGCTTTTAGGGAGTAAATAAAAGCTCTGGCATTTTATGTGCCAGAATAGTCTGTATTTTGCTTGTTTCTTGCATTTATCATAGTGAAAGAAACATAAAAACATGATTTATAGATTTTTGATTTTGAGTTTTCTTTTACAGAGGATTTTCTTTTTTTGTTGAAATGGTGACTCAAAATCTGAATTTATGTTGTAAACCGGAGCACCCGGTGGAAACCCATGTGAAGACAGGGAGAACATGCAAACTCCAAACATAAATGCCAACTTGCCCAGCCGAGGCTCGAAACAGTAACCTTTTTGCTATCCACTGTGCCACAATGATGGACCCAACTCTGTGTCCCTGTCCTTATAATACAATTGTACTGGTGTATCCTTAGTCAAGGTATTAATAAAACAATTCTGATGTCATTATGGTGGTCCATAGACAAGGAAACAAAGAGTAACAGAACATCTTTGGAACGTCAAATATCAGGATAAGAGAAACCGAGGAGATCTTGAAAAAGAAGAGGAACAAAGAGAGGAGGCAATCTGAGTAGAGGGCTTTACACCCTTATGCAATGCTGCATTTCATTAACGACAAGAGCCCTAATGTGACTTGCACATTTACATTTTTCACGTTCCATTAAATGATATTTAACCTTTTAAAGTGAAAAACCACTTTGAACACAAACCGAGAGTCTCTGTAATTCGTTCTGTGAGAGGATATAGAGGATCGCTGAGTCTGTTTACACAGCACAAAAAGAGGACTCTTTCTCTACAGTCTACAGATTAACTAAAGTTAATTATGCTGTGTTTGTTACCTTTAGACATAAATAACAGCATGAATGTAGAATAAATAAAACAAAAAATTTTGAACAACATCTAATGACAAAAAGAGATGCTCATCTCCCCTCAAAAAAAGTAAAGCCAAAGATGCATAAGTTTGTAGAGTCTTTATCAGAGCACAAACATTCAGTACTTGATATGAAAAGAGTTAGTAAAGATGAGAGCAAAAAGTGTGAAGTCATATACTTCAAGCTACACCTACACACCAAGCAAGGGGAGTGAACCTGCAGGCTAAGGTATTTACAGAAAAGGTCAACTTGATCCAGACAATTGAGATTGAGAACCCTCTATTGGAGCCAAGCTAATAGATAGCCACAGTGACATCGTCAATATATATTTTTGCAATATGTATTTTGGTGGAACCTGAGCTTTAGAAGGCTAACAATGGACCTCTGGCAAAAAAGGACTACCATAGAGTAAGAGAAGAAATTTTTTTTTGAGAGGTAGAGGTGGAATTAGGAGGCTTTTACAGAGGAGTAGACAACCAAGATGGTGATAACTTCCTGGGGAAAAGGAGGAAAGACAAAAAACCCAGTTGAGCTGGGGACCTACAGGCAACAACGGAGAAAATTTGAGAGTTTTTTTTTTTTTTGAGAAACTCCTGTTTCACACAAACAGGAGTTGTGGGGGAAAAAAATTGGTCAGAACTAGATACTAGAACATTTGACTAAAGCCCAAAATGATATCTGATATGATATCGGGGGAAGGTGAGTGGCAGAAATAGAAAGGATTCGGGCTGGTGGAAAAGCTGAACTGGACTTCTTTAGACACGATAAAGACACAAGTTATAAAATAAATTAAATGTAATCGGAAAAAAAGGAACCAAAATCTAGACTGAACACACTGAAAGGATGAGAAAAAAACTGAAAAAATAGAAACAAGAGATTGAATAGAGAGTGTGGATGACATCCTTCTTCGTTGAGGTACTGTCCATCAAGCTCTACCTTTACATTGATGGGGCTGTCATGAAATAACTCACCAGTGTGCGCCATCCACCCGGATGATGTGATGGCTGGTGTTTTGCACCAGAACACACACAGACATTGTGAGCCAATGAGAGTAATATAGCCAATTAGAATACAGGGATTATTCGGACTGGGCAAATTCTCCTAGGGATGTCAGGGTTAAAGCCCTACTCTTTTTTTTGACAAAACATCCTGGGATTTTCAAAAGAGTGTCTAAAAAACCTAATTTTTACCTCTAATGCAAAAGGCGGCGCTTCTTTACAGTACAGCTTTGCTGTCACTGCACTGGAGCTCTTATCCACACACATTTCCCTTGAGGTCTACCATCCAGGTACTAACCAAACTCAAACCTGGTTCACTTCAGTAGGGAATCAATCATGAAATTAGTTGCAGGGTGATCTGGTGGTGATATTATTTCTGTATCTTTCTATTAGAGAGACAAAAAAAAAGAAAAATATAATTTTTTATGATTTTTTGTTTTGTCTTATATTATTCTATTAAAAGCACTTTAAATGACATCATAATCTGGCAAAAAGCCTCCGAAAACCTGGAACTGAAACAGAAGATGAGCAATATGTTTAATGGTGTCTTGCCTCAATTTAATGTGTTGATGCATTTTTACTCTAGGGTGAGGTAAGAGGCTGGAAATAACCCAGGTCTGGGTAGGGCTGGATATAACATCAAGCCTGTACAATACAGCACATAGCAACTTGAGATAAGATGAGGTGAACTGTAGACGCTTAGGTTTGCATTGGGCAGAAGGTGCCAACTGCTGTGAGGTCATTGTGTTTATTTTAGGTACTGTTGGAGGTTATATTTGTGGCTGATTGCTACTGTCTTAAACTATAACAGAAGACGTCAATGGTCCAGTGACCTTTTTTGACAGTCGTTGTAAATGTTGTTCTAGACACATTACTTATAACTTGCTCCTAGAGATAGTGTCCTTGTTAAATGATCCCCTGTGTGTTAAGTTAACCTTTACAGGCTTGAACTTTACACATACCATGATAATAAGAGCATTTAATTTCACTATTTTCCCAAATATATCAACCTGTGCTTGAGAGACAGGGACTTGATTACAGGAAACAAGAAATAAAAAAAACATGTTTCATAGATTTCTGTGTTTGCTGGTCACTTTAAGAACCAACATTTTCTGAATTATGTAGTCAGCTCTCAGTCATACATGCACCCACCACCACCACCACAACAAACAAGCATGAATGCATACACACACGCACGCACGCACGCACACGCACCCACGCACACGCGCGCGCACACACACAATATGTTGAATGCGTAACATTTAACATACTTACAGGTTCCAGGTCAAATCCTTGTTTACAAAGACATCAGTGATTTATGAGGACTGTTTACATGTTAAATACAAACACAACCAAAATCTGGTCTATGGGAACTTATAATCTGTACAAGAAGTACATTAGGGCTGTACATAATTGAGAAGTGAATTTTGCTAAAGGTTATTTTGCAGTTTATTTAAGCTAATCATTTTAAGTGAAACATGCAACACAGTGTGAAATGACAAAATCTTAAAGAGCTATTTCAATGTGTTATTAAAATAAGAGGACAAATATATATTTTCTAGTAGAGATAATGCCGCAATAGGCCAGCCTTGTCAGGATGCAGCATGTGCTAGTTTAAGCTCCCAAATAATGTGTACGTGTCTCTTCGCACATGCAGGTGAGCTCCTGGGCATCAAATCTGTGGAGTGGATTTGGTTCTCTGCTGGACTGATACCAGTCACAACAGACTTGTTGACAGATGCTGGTTTGGAGTCCGGCCAGCCTGTGGTTTAGTATGTAAGGAGTCAAACAGCCAATTTTATCCTTTAGCTCACTGAACAAGTTATAACCTGCCTGGATTACTAGCTGCTAAGTACAGTCAAGGCCGAGAACAGTGATCTAAATGGTTCTTCCAGAAAAGTGATCACTTAAAACAAGACATGTATGACACACTGCCAAGATGCTAAAGCTGTCCTTTCAGAAACACACTGCCTTAAACTCTTGTCCTAAAGGGCGTCTGACTTCAGTAAACCCGATGACAACTCAAAATGATTTCCAGACAGATTATTGGCTTAGTTTATATTAGTTAACCCTAAAATCTATTTGTTTTTGTTTGTTTTTAAAGATCACTATAAAAAACTATTTGTGTACTTCCAAAAGCCGATCGATATTTGACATACGCTATATTTGTACCTCCATTTGTTTTGGCCTTATGATTGGTATTACCATACAGATGATGACTGCATTCCCTCTAGATTTTTTTTCAAACAGCTTTTTATTTAAAAATGCATTTTATAGTTTATTTAGATGATTATCTACTATTGTAAAAGTTTCCAAGACGATCATGTAGCTTGATAATAAATATGTGCACATGAATATACTTTTTGTCTTCCTTGTAGAGTGGGGTTTACTGATTCTGCCCTCAACTGCTTCGTCAGCATTTTGAAGACTTATAGCTGAGTAGCTCAGGGATGTCGGCATTGAGCAGCTGGATTCATGTAGGTCACGCATTCGGCAAGTAGCGTGCAGGCTTCAGGCACTCATCTGGGGTGCAGGAATGCATGACTTTCTAGAGGGGGGAAATTGAGACTCAGAGGACAAAAAAATGCAGAGGACACAGATTGTATGAATATAAACCGTTTGTATAGACAAATTTGATTCATTTTTTGAGTGAGTGTGACTGTACTTTGCTCTTACAGCATTAAGTTGAAAGTAATTATCCATAAACAGTGTATGATTTTTAACATCTGGCTCTGAAGAAATATGTATTTTGGCCAGGTTTAGTAGTGTAGTTGAATGCATCTGGGTAGCATCGAATATCTGTGTATGAATATGTTGAAGCAAAGCTTCTTTAAAAAAGTAATTTTAAACAAAGAGAAGGTAACATAGGGTCCCACGGTAATAGTCTCACATAGGGGCCATTCTGAGCAGAATGTGTATGCTCTGTTGTTTGCGTGGGTTTGTTCTCCAAATCCGGTTTCCAACCACAGTGTAACAACATGTGTGTCAGGTTGATTGGTGTCTAAATTGCCAACAGGAGTGAATGTGAATGGTGAGCCTGTGTGGTCTTCTATTGACCTGGCGACCTATCCAAGGTGTGTATTCTCTTGGTTTTTGATCAGTGGGATTAAAATTAGACTTGAGAAGACCCATGTGGCCTAAATTTGAAATCTGGAAAAAGCAGGGTACAGAAGATGAAGTAAAGATGCAGTGCCTAATAATGTGCTGCAGAGTTGTGATGTATTACATTTCATATGTTGGAGGGTTACTCAAATTATTGTACATTTTGATAGTTAATTACGGAATATGGTGAATATTGCATTATTGTACATGATTAAACTTATAATTTGTTATTTTTTGTTAGCAATGGCTCTTTTGAAAAACTGTTTTTCTTGTATAGTCATAAAAGATTTCATTTTGATTTACAGTACATAGTACATACAGTACACATAAAGTGCAGTACATACTTTCCCCCCCCCCCCCCCTCTCTCTCTCTCTCTCTCTCTCTCTCTCTCTCTCTCTCTCTCTCTCTCTCTCTCTCTCTCTCTCTCTCTCTCTATATATATATATATATATATATATATATATATATATATATATATATATATAGTAGATATAGATATAGTTTATAGCAGATATATCTACATACAGTAGATATACAGACATGACATACACTTTGTTAAACTTGTGATAAATGTACCATTCATGGTTATATTTAAGTGAATATTCTCTTGAATGGATGTGAAACAACATTTACATAAATGTATTGTTATGCATTTATTTATTATTACACAAGATCTTTATAGCACTAAGAACAGTTCTGGGGCCTGCTTTAAGATTGGTATTTAGGTTAAGTTTGTAAATTTTGGAAAATGTTAAGGGTAAAAAGCACGAGTCTTGAATATTCCGGATTCCAAGGGTTGTTGTTGGGCAGATCCTGGAAGCCTGAGTGAAAGACCCTTATCACTGATAAAGTTACATAAATACAAATAAATAACTTGCTTTATGTAATTCAGCATTATTGATGGAGTATTCATTCTAACTGTATCATGTTGTGATTAAGTTTAAGTAATCTGGCTATATGTGTGCATGTACAAGATATTATGTTTAACTGAATTGTGTTATTAGAGATAATAATTCTGAAAGTTTTTCATAGCTCTGTTTTGTCATATTTTCTTACTGCCGTCTTCAAATGCAAATTGGTCTTGCAATTCTTTTCCCCACGGTCTAAACCTTTCATTTTAGAGTAAACTGTAGAAATACTCTAGAATCGGGACTTAGTCAAGTACACTTTTCTTTATCATTCAAAAGAAAAAAAACTATTTAGTCCCAAATATTCCAAATTCTTTGGAATACATCAATCAAATTCAATCTTAATTGATAAGACCTTTTACTGGTGAATGCATCTCTTCAAAATGCTTATGGCTTTCAACTCAATTATGAACCAAAGGATTGAGTGTCTGGGTGGTATGAATGGGAGGAGTTGGTACAGTGCTGCTTGGCCTGAAATGACTGTTAATTCAAAAGTAATGATGTCATTCTTTTTGTCTTCCGGATTTTTGTCTGAAACAAACAATGATGCGCTGTTGAATTGAATGAGTGGCCTGGTGGCCTACGAACACAATTAAAATGGTTGCTTCCATCAGGGAAATATTTGGTTTGATCTCAGTTGGATGCCATAGGCTACAGAGGCTTCCCATTCAGGACTGAATTGTTAGCATCACTGTGTGTGGCTCAAAGAGAGTTGTGAGTTTGAGGATCGGACAGCAGGGAGTCATTCACACAGATAAAACCTCTGATCTAAATATAACCCTCTGTTCTCCATCCTGCCCTTCATCAAAAAAGAAAACCACTAAAGGTTTCAGCATGAGTTATTACGTGATCAAACAGAAGCTTATTATTCACTGGTAACTTAGACCTAAAAATATCACTTTTCATTATTTTAATATTTTTAGATATAATTTAATATGTTTTGACAGTTTTTGCTTGATCTAATTTAGAATTATCAGCCCGTTTTTATGTTAATTGTTCAATGTTTTTATAATATTTTCAAACTTTAAAACACAATACAAATGTGATTGGAGGTTTTCTTTGTTTACCTTTGCAAACATCAATGAAATTCAGTTTGGTTCTCCTGCAAATATATGATTTTTGATAACAGTGAGTGTATTTACATATGTTTCAATAACCTGGTTGTGTTTTTTGTGTGGAACAACTGGTTGAGACTATCGTTATTGCTATATCGTTACAGTGTAAAAAGCTTATATTTGTAAGTGAAATCAGGGTGTGGAATGATGAAAATCACATGTGCCTGTTGTTGTTAAAGAAATACAGTCTTAAGCTGTAGTGCTTATGACACTGGGGTATGCATTTTGAAAAACAGGCCGAGTGTGATAGTATTTTTGAAATGATCTGATTTTTTTTATTTATACAGTTATTTATATATGTGCACACTCATTTATGTTTCAACTATATATATAAATCCAGCCATTTATGACTAATATATTAATTTTTCAGTAAGCCAAAAAACACTTTTGTCCCTGGACATCCAAAAACACATTTCATTGTTTATGAAACAAGGTTCTGCTACGGACACTTCCTGGTTAATCAGTGAGTACGCCCTTCATTGAGATGAGCCACATTAGTAGAACATCTGATTGGATACTTGGTGACTTTATGTCCATTTGTCTTGGCTACGTCCATCAAGCTGTTATGAGCTCCCATAAAAGACAATAGAATTACATAAACATGCACAAACCAATCTGAAAATGACTTGAGGGATGTTTTTGATGAGAGAACAATACTAAAATGTGCAAAAAATAAATGTAGTAAAAGTTGAGTTTACGTGATACATAACAGTTAAAAATAATTGATAAAGACTTTTTAGTAATGTCTGTGTGGTTGCATATGATAAACATATATTGCTTGACAGAACACTTAAACCGAAGTAAAAAGATTCAACTAAAAGGCAATTTAGAAAAAATGCCCTTTCAAATGTGTTGGGTATCGGGTGATATCAAGTTGTTTCTGTGGTCTGTAGAAACCTCAGTGTGGTGAAGTCTACTGTAAGACCTGTGAAGCAAGCTCAGCACTTTCCTAGCCAGCAAAGACTGCACTCTGACCAAAAGAAACCTCTGGCTTATTTTTGCTCAAGTTTATTCATACGCTGTTGTCTATGTTTTTGAAAGTGTATCATCTGATAGTATTTGAATTTCTGTATTTTGAACAGTTGATGAAAGTTATATTTAATGTTTAAAACAACCCAAGAATGAACGCTGGAAAGCTTGGCCAAAGGTAAAGATTTAGAATACGTACATTTGTGACCCTAATCTGTAATGCAGTGACAATAACAAAAACTGCACCATAGTATTCCCTCCTCCTTCCGTCCATGCTACCAGTTATGAAGTTAGCTGCTATCAGAGATCCACTATTGTACCCCTAAGATCACTGATATCCATTCTCACCTGAACACAATCACTCCAGATCTGCATCACCTAAATACTAGCGATATCATTGGGTTATTGTTCAAAGCGGCCATATTGGATTCAATAGGACTACAACTCTCTTCCCACACCGCCTGCCAATGTTTGTGTTCCCCCAAAGTTGTTGCTCTTGGACTCTCCTGCTCATTTCTGTGTGCATTCACTGTTATTTTCTTCTGTGTGGTGCAATCATCCCCACCTTCATCATCCTCAACTACAATAAACTACACAGTAAAATCATTAGAGTAAAATTTACTCTATCCAGAGTATAACCAAATACACTGTGAATAGAGTGCAAGCAATACTCAAACAGTAAAATAATCTGAGAGGTTGTCATCGATACCTCAGATTCTTCACCAGCCCTTGTACTTTGTAATAACTGTTTGTAATTCATGATTTCAAAGTAAAAGTTTCTCCACTATGTAATAATTACAATTTTACCAACACATTTTATTGGCAGTTCAGTGTTAATTTAATTCTGTATGGATTAGGACCAGATAGACTTGGAGCAGAGTCAAAATAACACTGTAGATATTGCTGGAGGGAATGTTTGTATGTGTACTTCAATAAATGCTTGTTACTCACCCCTGTTCGTGTTACCTGGTGTCTCTGACAGGTCCCTCATTCATGAACATCAACATTATTTCTACACTTTCTTTTACCTGCTCAATTCAATTATGTACATTTAAGCTAGTGCACTATGAATAAATATGATCCATTTTATTGTTTTCGGGTGGTGTAAGTTATACAGCAGGAGTGTGATTTTAGACAATTTTTGCCAATTTTGTTAGATTGCCCTATACATATAATTTAGTCATGTTCACTGATCTGTGTTAATATTCTGTGTTCCTATTCAGTTGATTAAAATTGCTGAGTAAACCAACTTTGCATCTGAACAGTCCAGTGGCTCCAAAGTTTCAAGATATTCTCTAATTATCCACCTTTGTAAGCACTCATCAATGGCTTATTGATTTTCTCATCATTTAATGCTTGTTTCATGAATCAACATGTTTTCTTAGGCAACCGGCCAGTTACCAGTAATAAAAAGGCAAATATGTGTCCCAGCCTGGCTGCCAGTGTCATGTCCAAAATGAACTGTGTTTCTTCCAAGAGCCCTCTGATTGTCCTGGCTCTAGTTCTGTCTCAATGTCTCATTAGAGGCAAAGTTAGGCTTTAGCCCTAAGCACACAAAAACGTGTAGGAGGAGTTTAGTCATTAAAAAGACACTTGTAAAGCAGGGGGAGGTGTGGTGGGGGAGCCTGTCACGCTCATCAATGGATGACTTACAGTCAGTCAATTTTCTGGGCCAGAGGAGGATTACAAGGTCTCATGACCAATAATTACAATGGTATTTTCCAAAGCATTTTGTGGTCATCCTGTCAGACTAGATTTTTTTTCTTTCTCATGTGTCATTTACATACATTCCTCAAAGGAGAATTTGAAAAAGAACAGAGTACAATGAGCAGAGTTGGTGTTTTCATCTTGTGCAACAATGTATAACCTCATAAAATTTATATTTGTAAAATATTGAACTTTTAGGTTGGTCTACATATCAGAAGGGAGCAATATACTTTGTCTATTAAAAACATCTGTATGAATCAGTGACAGGAATGACGGGAAGTGGCTCTCGTCTTAGAACATTGTTCATTTCCCCTAACGGCTGCAGTTAATGACTGGAAACCTTCATTGGGTGTGGTATTTATCTTTTTCAGTAATTTCAATTCTGTCACAATATTCTCATCAATTGATGCATCAGCAACCTGAAGATATTAACTTTAGGAGAACATCCCCCTCCCTCACATCAACAGTAAATTGCTCGTTCGTGACAGTATAATTGTGTTATGTAACTTGGCATGTCAATGAGAAAGACTGGAAACATCTCAAGGCTGATGAATTCATTGGCTCATAGCGATCTGATTGCTAACTAATCTTTGTTTTTATAAGGGAACTCTATATTTAGCTTTGGGTTGGGGGTGTTTTGGAGCTTTGCAAGATTTCAATCACTTCCAGATTTGCAATGGAAAATGTTCTTGTGCTGTTTTGGACTTTTGGAAACAAGCACACGGTTAGCATATGTTTGTGTAAATCATAAAATAAATTTTTGTGGCCTTAACAGCATCCTTATTCTGGTTAAACTCATTTAACTCGGTTGATAAAACAATAGCATTACTTCTGAATTGGTTACTATTTTTAAACACAGAAAAAAAAAGAGTTTTTAACAATTAAAATATTCTGGAAAATCTGTTCTCTTCTGAGAATGGTTGCTTTACCTCCCACATACTGTACCTTCTAAACTGTTTCAGAGACAGTCATTGGAGTTACGTGATAGATGTCTCGCGCGTCATCAGTGAGCAAACGATTTATCACAAACATGAAGTGAAAAGTGTTTTGCAGATTTTCTTGCCACAGCCTCCATTTTTGCATGTTTACTTGGCAGATTAAAATATACTTTCCTGGCCATTGTTGCTGTGTACAATGAACGATCCCTTCTGTTATTACGTCACATCAAACACAGGCACCTTCGTCTTTTGAGCCACATGTCCCACCCATCTCTCCACTAGACTGCTTAACCATTTCAGAGACTACCTCTTGAAGCAGTTTGGTAACAGTTCCTGAAAACAAAAGGATTGCTTTCGAATACCCGGCAATTAACTGTTACCAGAGCCAAGAGGAAAAGTTTGGGAGAAACTTCTCTTGGAAGTCAGTTTACTACCCGATCTTGAACCTCTTACTTGGGGACAGTTTCCCAATTTCTCGACACCAATACAAGAAGATCACAAGTGAGCTAATGAAAGTATGTTTAAAAACAAACAAAATTTATTAGCAATTAGTAGGGCCAAAATGAGTTTTGTGGTGATTTCGGCTTAGACTTATTGGTGAATTCTCAGTTAGACTTTTAAATGTAAGAGAGAACAAAAAAATAAAACATTCAAATGGTCTGAAGGTAGAACCAGGAGTGTTAAAGCTCATCAACACACCAATTCTGAGCCCCTGAGCCAGATTAATAAATAGAGCAGGCCAACATATCAGATATTTTTTTGTAACCATTTCTTGGGAATCAGTATCTGCTATCTGATTTGAAAGTTTGGATGATTATAATGCATGTCTGTTTATTGCCCCTGTAAATGGTGGTGGACCACACACCGCTGCCTTTTGTCAATCCCTCCCTGCCCCTGTTAGTCTCTCAATCACCCCTCAAACCTCAAAAGAAATGGTAAGTGTTCCATGCTTATTTTTATATGAGTGTTTCTATTTTACTCAACTGGTTAAGCTTAAAAGCATTTTTAGAGGCACACTTAAGAGTGTGGGATAAGCTAGATGGTACATTTTATAACTTTCTTACTGTTGTGAGTGACTTCACTGTTGCATCTATACTACAAATTGAAAAGACAAAAGTTTATACCATAGAAGCAGATGAGTTGTTATGGATTCTGTTTAACCCTCCATCAAAATTTAGCGAATCACATGCTGGGCTATGGTATAAACGGTAACAGCTTTACAGAAGCTAAAAAAATCACAAGCGTGTAAAAAATCTGACACTGACATTCCACATATTTAGAAATTGATATCAGCATCAGCCAGAGTAGAACTAATTTTGGTTAATGTTTTGTGTAATAGTGTAGTTAAATATGTGTTTATTAAGTTTAATAGGTGCATCCATATAATATTTTGTATTACACAAAGTAATCAAACCATTTAGTAACTGTAACTGCAATTTCTGTTTTGCTACTGTTTAAGCAATTGGCGAAAACTGTGCCCTATTTTTTAATGCCTCATTTATTGATCTAGAATGAAGATAACATAATGAAAAAATTATCCCCCTGCATAATTTCCAAAAGCAGGTTGATCTGGAACACTCTCCCCCCCTTAATTCATTCTCCAGACTTTGTCTGGCTGCATCCCCTCCCCCATTTCCATCCGTGTGATATTGCACATGCCTTAATGCTATGATTTAAAAAATGGGGCAAACAAAGAATTGGTTTTAAAATCGAAAAAATCTAGAAACGCACTGTTACTTTGATCGAAGTCCCCATGTTGTAAAGTAGGTCACTGGGGTAATGTGGAGGATAAAACTGTACGTTCCCATGTCATGCCTGCAGCTTATGGCTCTGTAAGATGGTGTGCACACACATGTGACCCAGGCGTCTCCCCACTGACTGGTAAAATTATAGAGTGATGAGTGAAACAGAAGAGAAAGAGGAGGAGCAGCCGAGCCAGCTGGAGCACTGGAGAGTTTGCATACCTTTATTGTTACCACCCCTTCTGACTCTTTCCCCTGGACTACTTTACGTCCTCCCTCCAACCCTCTACACTTCCTTTTGCTCTCTCTCTCTCTCTCTCTCTCTCTCTCTCTCTAGCACTCTCTCCCCACCCCCATAACTGAAATAGTCTCCTAAAGGATTGAAAAGGATTGAGTCATCCTTTCTGTCCGGTTTCCTGTGGTCACTGAAAGTTAATTTTAGCAGAAGTAGTCAAGCAGATATGTATGTTAGTGTCAGAACTGAGACAGACATGCTTTGAGTTGAAACTTTGTGTTCCTTGAGAAAAAAAAACAGTTTTTTTCAATGAAAAGAGAGCTGTATTGTTTCTTTGTGTCAATCTTGTGTTGAGTAAGCTGCCTGAAAGTTTGCCTCTGACTTGGGTGTGTTTAATTTTGTACTGGATGTGATTATCTTTTCATTTTCATAATGTAGGAATGTTGACATAAAGTTGTTCACGAGTTAGGCGTCAAGTGATAAGATTTTTTTGTTGTTGTTTAAGCTTTAATGAGTCTTGCTCCATCTTGTGAGAAAGTGTGGCTTCTATTTGATCAACTTTGAATCTGGGCTTTTGAAAGCAAGAAAGACTTTAACAAGTCCTCTCATGAAGCCAGATCAAGACCCAGGAAATTACATTTAGACAGAGAAAAACTTTACTCTGTCTATTCCTATTGCCATCTTTACTTCAGAGGTAATAAATGAGCTGCTATGAACGAGCCGAGACTGAAAGGAAACTGAAGCTATGCTGGAGGAGGAGCAGGAGGGGGGGGAAGAAAAGTTAAAGCAGTGCATGTGTATGACTGTGCGTCTTTCGATGTGAGGGTGTGTGTATGTGTGTGTGTGTGTGTGTGTGTCTGTGTGGGAATGATTACATCAGCCTGAGCTAGCTCTATGATTGGTTAGGGAAGTGTGGTTTGATTCACTACCTAAAAGCCTGTGGCTGTAACCCTTTGTAAGGGGAACAGAGGCAAGTTGTCTGCCAAGCTGGAAACAGTGCCATCTGCATGCTCTGCTCTGCTCTGCGCCAAAGCTCGACAGAAAGACAGTAAGAGAAGAAGAGAGATTATGACAGGTAGTGTTTGCTGAGCCTCTGACAGGAAGAAGCAACTAAAAAGCAGCAGAACTGTTCTTTTTTTCCCTTTTTGGACGTTTTTTCCTCTCTTGTGGAGTTGTGGAGACATTCGGGGAGCGGGTCGGTCTCTCAGTTTGTGGAGGAGGACACAGGCTGCTTGCGAAAATGCCATCGTGTTCTCCTGACTGTTGCCTGCTCAGGCCTGGGGAGGTAAGGTTTATCCTCGGACCCGAATGCACAGCTCCTCGGGGATTTTTTCAGACTGTGTCTGAGGAGAAACACTGGATGTACAATTGAGCTTGTAGAAAGAAAGTAAATGTATTAAATAGAGCATGACAGATTTTCATTATAAGAGCAATTGTTTCATAGAAAATGCTTTAATGGCTTTTGTGATTCTCCCAAATGCGTTTTTGCAAGCCGTCGAGGATTTATGAGAGGAAGAGAATTTGAAAAATGCTGGGATTCATGTGGGTAAAGAGACACAAAGACATGGGTTAAATACACAAACTGTATATTTTCTTCAGATTTTCCTTTTCATTACTAGCAAGAAGGTGAGAGGAAATATAGACGTGTGCATTGATACATCATAAAATTCTTATTCAAGGCCCTTATAATAGATTTGGTCCTGTGACGCAGCACAGTTTGCACTCTTCTAATTCTTTGTATCTTTTCTAAAACTTCTGCAGTTTTTTCAAATTACCACAAATGTCATATTTTACTAACAAAAGGATATTTTTATCTCTCTTTCAGATCATAAAAATCTTCAGCGAGGATGGAATGGGAAAGGTAGTGGAGATCCCCGCCGACATGACGGCACGAGACCTGTGCCAGTTTCTTGTCTATAAAAACCATTGTGTGGATGATAACAGTTGGGCACTTGTGGAGCATCACCCAGCACTGGGACTCGGTAACTTGGCTTGCATTTTTCCAAAGCTTAAGCTGAGCAAGTAAATTTATAGAGCTGTTTAAAAGTGTGCTAGCTAATTAAGATGCAGTAATTACGGGTTCTATTGTGCTGGAGTTGAAATCAATGAACACCATGTAAGAGATGAAGACAGACTTCCTTGATTCATTCTTTTATGTTCTCGAGCTGAGAGTAATTGATTAACGCACACCCGGTGGGGGAAAATCCCACCAAGAGACTAAACAGGAAGTTGGGTTCCCTGAGAAAAAGAGTGAGGCTGATTGTTGCATTTTACAGTTAAGCAAATGTTTGTTTTTGTCATATTTGTGAATACACAATTTAAAGTTTGACTTGATATTCATCATTTTGAAATTCAACAGTATCTTGATTTAACTTTATGCTACAGTGAATTAAGTAAAACAGCTACGGAGTGGGTGAGGAAAGGAACAGAAAGATATGTGGGCCTTTTCTAAGGCAAGCATCCAACAATAAAACATTAAACCATGATGCACGAACGTAGTGAATTCTGTTATTATAGATAACATCAGAACAATTATGGTATGTAAGCTAAAAAGAATTTATCATAATTATCAACATTTAAAGTTCAGACATTTTGATTGAGTGTAAGAGACAAGATGTAAGAGAGGAGCCAGCTTTTATCTCAATAGCAAACTGCCGATCTGTTGAAAGAAACACTACAGTGGATGATGATAAAGTGCCCAAAATAATGCTTAATCCTTATCCTAATGCAAAAAACGATTGTTATTTAAACATAAAAGACTAGTCTTTCTGTTTTATTGGATTCTTTTTATTGATCTGATTTTATTGTTCTGGCTCTTATCCTCAAAACGTTTACAATACTTTTTGTCAAGTTGTAACATAAAACTAGAGTTTAAAGTTCGGATATCAAACATTATGTTGGTTTAAGAAAGCTAATCTTTAAAAGTTTGATTAAGCTTTACCATGTTAGAAAAGGTTTCCCAGAGATGGGTTGCGGCTGGAAGGGCATCAGCTGCGTAAAACATATGCCAGAGAATTGGCGGTTCATTCCGCTGTGGCGACCCCGAAAGGGAGGAAAGCCGACATGAAGATGAATGAATGAATGAATGAATGTTAGAAAAGGTTTAAAGCTTTATGCTGTTTCAGTTTAAACTTAGTTGTTTAAAAAATAGTTGTTTAAACAGTTTGATACAACCCATCATGCAACCCATTATGCTATTAGCTAAATATTTAATTCAGGGAGGATGGTTAATATGTTAGACAGTCTTGTTGCTATGGAGTGGTCAGTGACATCAAATAGTGATTCCCTTGTCAATGTGAAATAACTAAACCCACCCCTGTGTCTTAAGTCTTTTCTTAAGCAGATATATAGACCTTTGAAAATAGTTGCTGGGGTATCCAGTCTGGTTGCTATAGAGCGGTCAGTGACATCATATAATGTTTTCCTTGTCAATATGAGTCATAAAAGCCAACCCTCACATCTGAACTTTTTTCCACAGCTGAGATATAGAACTTTGAATTTGGTGCCTTGGGTAAACAGTATGGCTGTTAGGAAGGGGGGGGGGGTTGTTTGTAGCATAATTAAAAATGCTACCTTGCCACTAGGACCAACATAACATAGTTAAATTTATTGCAGTATGAGGAGTCAAAGCAACATGAGTCAGACCAGTTGAGTCAGTCTGTAACTTGAAGTTTATACCCATAGGACATTTGTTCAAAAACAGAATAATATTAATAATAACTACTACTAATAATAATAATATCAGTTTATAGGGTTTCTCAAGCCAAAAAATGGTGGCCTTCAGTTGGCCTGGAGAATAGATCCAGTGACAGTATATTTATCTTCTACATTTCTAAGTGTACAAACTACAGAAATACTCACTTAATTTAAAATACTTATTTTTTTCCACAAAAATATTTATTTTAAACATTTAAAAGTATAATACACATTTAAAACTGTTTGTATACAGTTATTCTACCCCTTTTTTGGTGCTGTTACATTTAAAATGAGTGCATTTGTGATCGTTGGCTCACTTAAAAGGGTGCCTCAATAGTTCTGACTTTTAATCAAGAATAGGTTTCAAAGACATACATTTTTCAGCATATGTTTAAAGGTACACTATGTAACCAGTTACCATTAGAGGATGCATTTGTGAAAGAAACATTTGTGAAAGAATGCATTTGTGCATTCACAGGATGAGGGAGGCTGCACTGAAAACACATATCTGTGTCCTGACTCAAAGCCTGTCTTTAATGATGCTTGGAAGAACACAATAGGCCCCACCTGCACAATCCATTCTGCGTACGCTCAATTCAGTTCATTTAATGTTGAAGGTGTTAAAATAGATTAGATTATTAACAATGTTTATATTTTGGTTATATTTTACCACTATGCAATCTGTTTTGTAGAAGTTTTAGCAACTTGTTTTAAATATCTTTTTTATAGAACTGTCATTCTAACCCAAAGTAACTCGCAACAAATATTTAACTTAACAGATTGACACATACTCAATTGAAAATGGCTACTAAAGTGTCCTTATTTTGAGAATAAAACTGAACACAATGGATCATATACTGACCATATTTGACCAACTGATCAAGATTATGTTGAGGAAGAAGGAACATTTTTTTATTTAAAAAGAAAATGCATTTGGGGATTTTTCAAATCTCCTAAAATGTTCAATGGCCACTGCTAGAGAAATTGCGATCCACAATGCTTGTGGATTTCAGACTTTTTTTTAAACCGCATATTGTACCTTTTAACTAACTTTGTGGAAGTTTGTAGACAAAAGAAAAATAAAGACTTCATCTATTCATCCCAGGCAAGAAATAATAATACAGTTAATAATTTAGTTACAAGTTTTGTGTTGTCATTGAGTGCTGGCATCTTACTGCAGTCTTTGGGGAAATCTCTAGACTAACGCATGCTGAGTGTTAATGTGTTACATTGAATAACCTGCGGCTTGCTATGGTAGCGCTATATAAGTTAGCTTGGAGCAACTGGTCAAACTGGATGTTCACGTCACAGGGATTCAAATCCTTTTCTCTATACAATTGGTAAATATTTGTTTTGTTTGGCAACCAAACAAATTTTCTTCTTATTTGCAGTTAGATAGTGAGCCTCTCCTATGAGAATTTTTTTCTATTAGTTTTCCGTGTTGATTTCTGTTTCATAACAGAAGGATATAGAAGATCAACCAGGTATTTAATTAATCAAGTTAATGGGTTCATAAGAAACCAATATATTAAACAGATTTAATACGTTTTACCTCAAAAAGATTGCAAAAGGTGTATTGCTTGTGTATATAGAGACTATATAATGTATAGAGATCTATATATAATAGAGATTGGATTTTTTCTTTTCACAGTTTCACAGTTTCTCTTTTGCATTATAAGGGCCTTTTAATGAGTATAGGAGATACTTAAAATAAAAACAGTTTGATGTTAGAAAACCATTGCCCTTTTAATTATAAGAAAAGAAAGTAGAGGAATACAATTTTCTATCATTTAATTTATGTGACGCTGGGGCTATTTAAGATCATTTTGGATCCTCTACTTGAATATAGAAAAGTGCGTTTGAGCGATAGCATGACATCATCTCTCTGCAACACTTGGCTCTCTCCTTACTAAGACAAATATTGAACGGCAGGATGATGGAAAAGCTTGTCAGTCCAGAGCACTTCTGAATCTCAAAGATGGATGTGTTTGTGGGTAAAAGTCATAAGCTGGGTTTGTTGCAAAGTGGATTAAAGCGTGCATTTATTGATGTATGTGAAAAAGAAATAGCTGTGATTGGATGTTAGGGTGAATGATTGCTGTGCTTGGGGGGAACTGTACAGTGACTTGAGAAAAGAGCACATTTTGGATGAAGAAAAGTTGCACCTTGTGTTCACTTCCGCCTTAAAGAGTGTGTGCCAGCCACCTACTATTACAGTTCTGTCATTAGACACTGTTGTTTCATTTTTAACATGAAACTTTTTAGTGGTTAATAATATCACGTTAGTTTCGAGTTTTGATCCCAAAAGAGCAACAACAGCCTCCCAAAAATGTTCACATGACACTTGCCAGAAAGAACAGATTTAGTTTGAGTGAATTGGATGAAGTACATTTTTAACAATAACACGTTTACTTGTGCAGGGTTATGAAAATATGAATGTTTTGTAAAAACACAGTATTTACGTACATGCATTTGCATTGTGAAACTGACCTTGAGTTACATTGTGTAATGTTAATTTAAAAAATAAAAGAAGATCATTATTAAAAGTTTTAATTAAGTTTATTTAAAAAGGCGTGATCCACCAAATGGCAACACAGTTTAATGTTTCTACTCATTAATCTACTAAATATTAATGCCATTTTTGTGAATATGAGTTGTAAATTGATCTTTAAATAAAAGTAAAACATTTTATTTTTTGTTTTTGTAGTTTGTAGTTTTTTTAATTTTAAAGTACTGAAATTGACACAGAATATTCCTAAGAATATCTGGAGAAATGATAATAATTAAAGAAACAAATCAAATTCTGTGTGGTCCTGATCATGAGCAGCATTGACTTCATTTAGAACAAAGGTAGAGAAACTGTGAGGCAGTCGGAAACTTAAAACAAAATCCATGGATCATAGTTTTTTCTTTAAGTCAAAGAGTCCTGAGCTTCAAACCAATTGGGGGTGGGGATTTAGAAAGGGGGAGTTGGTTTCTCCAGACAAGCTCTCTTTTGATCAGGCAGGGGTTGCTTACACTGTTTATTTTTTGTCTGTCTAGATGAATGTTAAGTGTTAACATTTACAGATGTGTTACACATGCAAGTTTTACTAACAAAATCTATTTTGTAAGTGTAATTTATATGTTAACGTGTGTTATAGAAAACCTGATCAGCCCTTTTCTGTGTTTCTATTATTCCTCAGAGAGATGTTTAGAAGACCACGAACTAGTTGTCCAAGTCCAGACCTCAATGATCAGCGAGAGTAAATTTCTTTTCAGGAAGAACTATGCCAAATATGAATTCTTCAAAAATCCTTTGGTGAGTAAGTCCAGTGCCTCAAAGTTACTTTAATGCCTGGGTTATAGTCGAAGAGTTTATTTGCAAAAGCAGCTAAATACCACTAAGTCGATGCATCAGATAACAGTGAATGCTCTGGACAGAGATTTGTCACAAATGTTAATTACTACTCACATTTTAGTCCTGAATATCAATGTTTTCTCCACTATCTATTGGCACTATTATCTATTAGAAATCTCGAGGACCAATCAGAATCACAAACAATCACACATAATCTTTTTTCAGAGTAGAAACAGGATCCTTGAACATCAAGCATTCACTTATGAAGCCAAAAGGGGCTCCGTTAAATTCCATGTGATATGAGAGAACAGAATTTTGTTTGGATATTGTTGCCAATATCATTTAAATCTGAATGCTGATGAATTGAGCACTATGGGCATAGATTTGGATGATTTTTTGTACTATTTTTCCCATTAGTTGCTTTTGCAAAAAAACTAAAGTCAGGCATTGATGTTAATGA
Source organism: Danionella dracula (assembly GCA_900490495.1). Lineage (NCBI taxonomy): Eukaryota > Metazoa > Chordata > Actinopteri > Cypriniformes > Danionidae > Danionella > Danionella dracula. The sequence continues at coordinate 4,241,300 of UELW01000378.1, read as the reverse complement.
TGGCATTTTTGAAAAAACTATTTGTTCTCTAACTTCAAACTTCATCATAGACATTATAAGTAGCGCTAAGCTTTGAAAGGAAAAAAGTGTTAAAGTTTTTGCAACCGAAATAAAAAAAATGTTCCAATATTCGATTTTGGGACAAATTGTTTTTTTCTAGTGATTGAAGACTTAGTTTCCTCTCTGCAGTGCAGGTGTTGGTTGGTACATACAGTAATTAACATGATACGGATTACCGCTGAAAGAAAGTTCCTCACATTAAAGGACTGTTTTAGTAAATGGAGATATCAAGTGACAGGCTTCCAGTTCAGTGAGCTTCTCTCTCTCTCTCTCTCTCTCTCTCTTTTCTCTTTCTCTCTCACCTTGCACTGTCTGGGCTAGTAATCAAAACTTCGAAGAACATTCAGTCCTCTTGTAAATTCAGACAGGGAGACAAAGGGCATTGGAAAAATCTGGACCTGAAATGTAGCACATTTTAAGCTATTCAGTTTAAACACAGTTCATCCATGTGACTTAACTGTGCCAAATTTTTCAATTTAGCATCTGATCAAACAGTCCATCCTTGTGACTTAACTGTGCAAATTTTTTTCATTTTATCATCTGATCAAACAGTTCATCCATGTGACTTAACTGTGCCAAATTTTTCATTTTAACATCGGATCAAAAAGTTCATCCATGTGACTTAACTGTGCCAATTTTTTTCATTTTATCATCTGATCAAACAGTTCATCCATGTGACTTAACTGTGCCAAATTTTTTATTTTAACATCGGATCAAAAAGTTCATCCATGTGACTTAATGGTGCCAAATTTTTCGTTTTAGCATCTGATCAAACAGTTCATCCTTGTGACTTAACTGTGCCAAATTTCTTCTTTTTAACATCTGATCAAACAGTTAATCCGACTTAAATTTTCAATATAGCATCTGATCAAACTAATATTTATTGAATTATTTGTCTTTAATGCTTGCTCATGAATCCTAATTTGCTGTAGTGAGTTTTAGCATTTTACTCGTCACTTCATGTGTTTGAACCAGAGTTCTCAGCTTTATAATGTGCAAAATTGTGAACTATTTAGTTTTATTAGTTGAAGAACACATATTTGTATTGACACATATTTATATTGATTGTTAAAATGATTGGAGTTCACCAACATATTTGTGCACCCTATTAACCCATGAACTTCACATACCATGGAAGCCGAACAGAACGTTGGCTAAAGGTCTTATGGGTTTGGTGCTTTTTCATGGCAGGTAATTCAATAATCCTTAAGTCATGATCTGATTGTTTGTAGAAGTTGTTCAGATTTCCGAGAGAAGCAAGTGTTGCATTGGTTTTTGTTGTGCTCAGAAACTAAGTTCAGCCATACAATCGAGAAAAGATTATATTATTAGCTGTGTGCCCCCTCGTGTCTCACGTCTTTTGCGACTTTTTTCCATTAATAACTTAAAGCGATACTGCATATCGGTCAGTTTATATGGTGACATTTTCTCACTCTGAAACATGATGGTATGAGGAACGACATGGGATTGGTTGTTTGTCAGTCAAACGGCCTCATGGATGTTTAGATTATGAAAAAGATAACACTTTTTAAATCTAAAATGACATATTTAAGTCTTCCATGGCAGTGAAGGTCACAAGATCAAGTCATGGCAACACACACCAGAAAACTCTTTGCCTTTATTACATCATCATGATGATGGTGATGATGAAAAAACTCAATTGAATAATAGTCTTATCTCTTTATCTCTTATATAACTCTACTGTTTTGTCAGGTTTCAGAAGAGCTTTGGAAATAATTGCAAATAATTGGTCTTGTACTTCATCCACCTTAACCACTAAAGACAGCCTTTTCAGCAGTCATTACCAAAGCTTTCCCCTTTGTTTTCTAATGTTACACAAGCAGATGAAGCCATAACATAGAGACATTCACTTTGGTATGCTGCAATATTACTTTACAGCTTTTCAAATTGAATAAGCAGAGGAGACCATTTATGTAACAAATTTGATTAGCTTTGCCTCTTGCATATTATAAACGTTATATAACTGAATTCATGTGCCTTTTTCCCTCTAACAGAACTTCTTCCCAGAGCAAATGGTTGCTTGGTGTCAGGAGACGAATGGGACCATCCCCCCTTCTCAACTCCTGCAGGTACAGCTTGAACACTTGATCCTTTCTCACTGCGCTCTCTAAAAACCAGCTCTTATTGACTTGTAAACCATATTTCAAGATTACGGTCTCACATGACTTGTATTAAAATTATTACTCAAATATAGAAAAACTGAAGAAATCATGTTGAGCAAAATCTGTGTTAATAATATTAGGATGTTTTAAGTCAGGTTCAATTGAAATGTTCTCTCTGTTTTTGTTCAGAACTTTTTAAACTCCAGCAGTTGTCCGGAGATCCAGGGATTTTTGTATGTGAAAGAGATGGGGAGGAAAGCATGGAAGAAATTGTATGTGTTTTTAAGACGATCAGGATTGTATTTCTCAACAAAAGGAATGTCAAAGGTGAGCTTTGAATGCTGAAATATAAGCGTGGCTGGGTCTTCATGAACGCTTCATTATAATTTTGTGTGTTTTTCTGTATGACTGTGCTCATGGGTCTGCATGGTTGGTCTACTTAAGTCTGTGTTGCTATCATCAGGTCACTGGCTTGATCTTTCCCCTCCCCCATTTTGGAGTGCTCTGCTCTGAGTGCTCTTTTAATGTGCCCTCTTGATCCTTTAAAAGACATGAGCTGTTGGCTGATTTTTTACAGGAGCCCAGGCATTTACAGCTTCTTGCAGACCTGGAGGACAGCAACATCTTCACTGTTACAACAGGCAGAAAGCAGCACAATGCACCCACAGAGTTTGAATTCTGTATAAAAGTACGTTTATTTGGGGGGTTACAGTTGCTGGTTTGGAATTTGGTGCTTTTGGTAAAGATAATAGGAGCCCTTTCAGACTGGCGTCTGTATTCAAAAACACTTGGCTCCTGTAACGGTTTATTGTTGCGTGCATGAAAGCAATCCTTTTGTTTTCATTAACCTTTGCCAAAACCGCTTCAGGAGGTAGTCTTGGAAACGGTTCAGGCAGTCTAGTGGAGATATAGGCAGGACATGTGGCTCAAAAGAGGAAGATGTGTGCAATTGACGTGACGTAATAACAGACTAAATCGATCATTATATACAGCACATGGCTAAGAAAAGGATCTTTTCATCGCCCAAACTGCATGGTAAATATGCAAATATGGAGGGTGTGTGTGGAAAGAACATCTACAAATCAGCGTCCACTCCATGTCACACAGTTTTGTGGTGAACTGTCCACACACTGTTGAGAGAGAGATAACGTCTATAATGTGACTTCTATGAAGTAAATAGGTTAGCGTTTCTGAAACGGATCTAAAGGTACTGTATGAACATATAACTGTGGGGGATTTGGGAGAGGAAGCGACCGCATCCCAAAAACATAACAGATTTGACGTCGCCAGTCTGAAAATGTCCTAAAATGCCTTGAGCTGAAAAGCACACGACTTCAGGTCTAGAGATGGTGAGTTGAGCTAATGTTGTTCCCTGTGATCTCTTCGCAGCCTAACAAAGGAAAGAACGAAGTGAAAGAATTAAGGATGTTGTGTGCAGAGGATGAACAGAGTAGAACATGCTGGATGACGGCATCCCGACTTTTCAAGGTTTGTAGAGGAATCTTCCCTCACTGAAGCTTTTCGCTGGCTGATCTCGGAGTTTCTTCTATTGTAACCAGAACACCTCTCATAAGTGAAGTAGACCACACTTCTTTTACCTGGCCTATCTGGAATGTTTTACCTTTCTTGGACTTTCAACTACAGTATTCATATATATATTTCATTATATAACATTTACAGTTTTCTCTTATTTTTGAGAGACTTTAAATGAAGAGTTTTGGAGTTATTTGGGGAAAATGTTTAAATATAGCAACACTATACAGTCTAGATTTTAATCCATAATCATTTTCTTTGACACTTATCCCTTTTCCCCCCTCTAGTATGGGATTTTACTCTATCAAAATTACAAGATCCACCAACAGAGAAAAATGTTGCTCTCTCACTTCCCAGCACCCGTGGTAAGGCCCTCTTTAAGTAACTCTATTTCTCTTCCTCACTACACTACAGTACCAACCAGATGGAGCATTAATCAGACACATATCAACATGTGGCACATGATGTCACGTTATGGAATGATTGGACCGGTCTTGGCTCTACAGTTATTTGTACATCTTGTGCTATGGATATAATGTACCGATTGCCTTTTTATTCTGAACAAGCACAGAGATGCAATTAATGACCACTCTGTGTACTAGATTAGATTGTTAGTAACATGTAAACATCTGCTCATGCTCGCGTTATGTATCTGTGATTGCATGACTCTTTCTTGACTTATTTTTTTCATCAGTCAATTATACCTAAATGGACATGTCTAAATGGAAATGTCTACACTGTTCTTGCATAGCAAACTAATAGATTGAAAAGCTTGTGGATGAAAGAGGTTGACAAGCATAATGTTAAGAGAGAGTTATATGGGAAATATTTGTTAGTCATACAAACAAAGTGTAGGGGGGAAAGTTGAGGTAAAAAGGAGTTGTACTGATATAAACTGTCTTGTGAGAAGCTGATCTGTGGAAAACTGGAGCATTTGTTTCTATTTTGTTTATTTTAGGTCCACCAATTTCCTTAAACCACTAGCACACTGGGTGTCAAACTGAATCCATGGAGTCTCAACACCATGGACAGTTTTATTTAAATCGGGATTCAACAGATAGACCTTTAGTTTTCAATCAAGACTTAGTTGGGATGTTTGATCAAGGCTGCATGGAAAATGGTTCTCAGGGTGTTGGTCCTCTAGGGATCCAGTTTGACATGTGTGCACTAGACGATCCTTAATACCTCCAAAAACGTAATATTCAATTAAATTTGAATGTGAATTTAAAATTGTTTTGTTTAAGTCTGTAAATAGCAACAATCTGATAACATTTGCTTTTTATGTCTAAACTAGCAGACATTTGAAATATTTTATTCACATAATACAGAAGATCATACACAATACTAACGCCTGCTAATTCCAGTTCTAAAAAAACTAAGGACTGGACACGTTAATACTTTAACTCAGCATTATCTAGAGCAGTCATTATCTAAGACAATTATTTTTCCCCCACAACACAGTTTTTTTATTTTATTTTAAATGTCAGAAACACATTGGCTTTTATTTTGTAAAAGTCACATGATAGAGCCTGGACCGTTGCACTGGTGAGGCGCTCACAGGAAGACATAACAGAATAGTAAACAAAGGAAGTAAACTGGAGACATGGAGAATGGTATAGAACTTTTACAAAGTAATTTCATTTTAAAGTTCTTTTGGATGGCACAGTTGACAGACACAAAGCCACAAGTAACCACTTCAATACCGAACCGTGTTATTATTTTACACATTTTTAACATTTTAACACTTTTTTTGTAATGCGACACACCATATAATTGCTGCAAAGTAGGACACTTTTTCCACAAACATAATTACTAAAAGAAGAATAAACTACAATGGACACTTCTAAAATATATGTATTATGAACATAAATGCAAATAATTAGCCATAGTCTCTGACAGCCTCCCAATACAAAGATTATTTTTGAACATGTTAAAAAGGGATACCTTTAAACCATACTTGGTTTACCTCAGCTCTAGAAGTCCATGCTAGAAGTGCTCTGGAAGACAATACTATATCTTCTGTAATATGAAAGTAACTGTTGCCTCTGGTCATCTTTTCCAGAGGAGTGTGTCCGAGAGCTCTCTGGTTGCCATGGATTTCTCAGGGAGAACAGGCAGAGTGATTGACAATCCTGTGGAGGCTCAGAGTGCTGCCATGGAGGAGGGGCATGCCTGGAGAGTTAGTAGCAGTCAACTTCATTCTTCTGATTTTAGGTTATTCATGTGAACAAACAATGGCAGAACTATTCAAAATAAGTTCTTATGTCTGGTATTGAAACGTTGAAATCAAGCATTACTCAGAGGTAATGAACGAATCATCTTAGTGGGATTTATTTATAGCTATAAATTATTTCAATCCTAAAACTGCTTGATATCATAGAGTAAAATTAACCCACTGCTCTGATTTGATATTAAAAATGTCAAGTAGAGTTGAAGTAGCATGGCACAGAAAAATGAGTGCTGATTGAACTAGTGTTTGCTTCTGTTTTGATTTTTCTAGAAGAAAAGTCAGCGTATGAACACTCTGGGAAGCCCGAGCTCTTTACATCCCTCATCATTAAGTGGAGGTAATATCCAACACAAACAGACAAATCAATAATCAATGTTTGCTTGAACTTTGTTCTTAGTTGAACTCAAATGCATGTTTTATTGAAGTTTAAAATGAACGCAAAAGGAATTTGAGTTTCTGAGCAGGGAAAGTGATCAGGCCCTGGAGGCTCAGAGAGAAGTGTGGTCCCCAATTGCATGACAGTTGTAAAAATATATTTCATTAAAAGAACAAATAACAAGCTCAGGGAAAAGTAAATGAGAATAAATAAAGGAAAAACCAAAATGAGGGAAGGGCTTGATGATCTGTCATCTAAAGACAAAGTATTACAACACTGACACAGGTCAAAGATCATGACAGGTGAACAGTCACAAAGATACTGCACAAGACAAACAGGAAGATACAATGATCAACCAAATGGGAAATTTATTTGATGGTTTATATGACGAAGGTGACATGCTGGGTGTTTTTTTAGAGAGGTTTCATCTGAAAAACGTAATGAAATCATGGGCATGACAGATGATGGGAAAAGGAGTATGTTGTGCAAAGGTTGCTATAGTAACAATTAACTATTTCACATTAAGATTTTATAAATATACGTAAAAACAAAGATATAAAAAGACTGGGGAGCCTCAATAAATTCTTAAACCAAAACAAAGATGGTTAAGGAAACATGCTCATGCTTTTTGTTTAATGCAAACGAAACAGTATATTAACATTGTGGAAATCTGTCATTATTTCTTATTTATATATTTTTTTCTTGATAAAAAGAAATATATCATATCAATATAAATCAATATATATATATATATATATATATATATATATATATATATATATATATATATATATATATATATATATATATATATCAAATATAAAAAAATGTCTCTGATGATGCACTGTGCCAATTGTAAAAGGATCTTAAAGGAATTTTGTTTCTGCTCTGATCCAGTTATTCACAGAACTCAGCTTTGGTTTCACGGTCGTATTTCACGAGAAGAGTCCCACAAGATGATCCATCAGCAGGGCAGAGTGGATGGGTACATGTCACACCACATTAACCTCAATAGCAGGATGGAATAGAGACTGAAGTGGATCTGTTTTTGTGCTGCAGAATGTTTCTCTTGAGGGACAGCCAGAGCAATCCTAAAGCATTCGTGCTGACACTGTGTCACCATCAGAAAATCAAACATTTTCAGATTTTACCGGTAAGATTTTCAAGATTTTACACCTCTGAAAATTGATAAAATTAATAATTTGTCAGTCCATTCAAAAAGAATGCCACACCTTTAATTAGAAAATTAAAATAAGAACTTCTTCTGCAAAGAAGAGAGCTAAGCTCTTTATGTCATCGATTTAAGGGAGCTCTGAAGAGTACTGAAATTCTCTTCACATTGATTAATTAACCAAGATGTATCATGTTTCTTTGATTAAATGCAGATTTTCAAAGTTGTGGTGTTCTTTTTGAATCACAAAATGTCAAATTTGGGAAATTTCTATAATCTTTCAATTATTTATATTTCAATTTGTTCCAAAAATATGTTTTAATAGCATGTTTTTACATTCTTTCATTGTGTACAACAAACCATTCAAATGTTATTTTCTTTGAAATAAAACATTCAAATGAATAAAAAAGGAAGATAAATAACATTTTAAAGGTAAAACAATTTGTTAAAAATAAACTATAAACACAATATTTGCAAACAAATAAAGAACAAAATCACTCTTTGGAGAGAGATCAAGTTAATCAAAGGAAATCAGATGTTTTAAAATATTATTTTAATTTGTAAAATTAGATTATTTCCTTTTCTTATGTATGTCCACCAGGGATCTGATTCGTTTTTTTTAGTCTTTGCCACTGATTCAAATAACCCGTAGTTCAGGGTTTAATATATTTAATTTAAAGCAAAGCTGCTTTTTATTAGTTTATTATATATTTAGAGCTCTAAAAGGAAGGCAATAAAGGCAGAGTATACACTCTAAAAAATGGCTTGGTTAAAATAACCCAATTTGTGTTATTTTTGTAACCCAGTCATTTTTTGACCCAGTGTTGGGTTAAAATAACGATCCATATTTGACCCAGTGCTGGGTTACTTTAACTAAGCACATTGGGGTATATTTTTGACCCAACATGCTGAGTTATTAGATTTTTGACATTTCTGATTCAGAACTGTTAAATCAGTTAGAAAATAGTTTCAATAATAATGATAATGATCATATTAAAAGTCTTATGAACAATAATTAGACACAAACTGTCAAAAGGTGAAGATTTATCATTAACAAAATAGTATATATATATACTATACATATATATATATATATATATATATATATATATATATATATATATATATATATATATACAAATAAATAATTCCATTACAATAAAAAACAACAACATTTATACATTTTGATACAATGCAATACAATTTAATTTTCACATTAATTATTTAATTTATTTTACCAAAAGAAACTAAATTGCGTACAAGATAAAATTCTATGGGATGCATTCAGCTTGACAATACCCACACTGTATTATTGTTGTTTAAATAAATAAATAAAAATAAAAATTGAGTGAATATTTTCCACATACATCCAGAACTTTTGTGACACTTACCGGAATAACAAATGATTAAGTTATAGAAAGCTAGTTTTAAATTAAGTACAAATTATGTAAATTTTACATTCAAGTTTGCTGAAACATAATGTAGACTTTTTAGTAAAGTAAAGAGCGATCAGATAATTAGCGAAAAATCTACAGGTGTTTCCAATCCCTCTGCTCGCTCAAGAGATAAAACCGTAACCACTCCACTTCCAATTCGACGATGAAATGCAAAATTCCCTCCGCCACCCCTGTCTACACATCTCATGGGGGGGTTCTCGGGCCTCGCTTCTCGCCTCGAGGCCCTCCCGTGGACAGCTCGCCCAGTATGCTTATCTTAATCTCGCCACATACGCTTGCATTTTCTGGGCTAATTCTATGTAAGCGAACTCTTGAAATGGAGAGTTTTGAATAGGTTTTTTTTTTTTTTACCTGAAATGAAAAAACATGAATCCAATAAAAAACATAAAGTAATAAAAAAACAAGTAGAGAGAAGCCTAGCTTCTAGGTTTTCAGAACAAAAAATCTCTGGATTTACAATACTGCAAACTGATGCCATAGAAGCAAACTAAATTGTATAATTTTAACAAAACAACTTCCTAGAACATGTAAATCCCTGCTTAATCTTATCCAGTGTGAAGAAGATGGTCAGATGTTCTTGAGCCTGGACGACGGCGCCACCAAATTCACAGACCTGATCCAGGTGGTGGAGTTCTATACGCTCAACAGAGGTGTGTTGCCTTGCAAACTCAAACACCCCTGCACCACCGTAGCCTTATGACCTCCAGATGCCTGATTCTGCCTAAAGACAAACCCTCAGATTGTGGGCTGTGGTGTACAGCTGTGCAGCCAGGCTAGAGAAACAGAAGCACACCGGGAGAGCGAGGAAGAAAAAGCATCAAAATGACACACCTACAGTGAATTAAGGAAATATCGCTTGTTTGCTAGCTACGGTCAGATTAAAACCGTGGCTGAAGCAGGTTCTCAGGACAATCATCCAGAGGGAGTCTTCAGGATCAACCGTCTTCACCGTGAAGATGTGGTAGCGCTTTTGAGAGGCCAACAAAAATATTTAAATTCTTGCTTCAAACTTAATTTGCACTCATGAACCAGATAACCAAGCTATAGCAGTTGATGCTTTTTGTTGCATATTCGATGATGTGCTGGTTAAATCGGAACACTAATTGAGGGTTTCGGTAATGTGAATAGAAGGCGCTGTCTCTGAATTTTTTGTTGTTGTTTTACCCAAATTTGAATGAATTTTGGTTTAATTTTAGCATCGTCTTGAGCACAGAAGTCATAAATGCATTGTTAGTCTTGAAGCTCCCTCAGCTGGTCTCTTCAGGAAAATACATAAAGCCTTGAAGGAATAGTGTACCTCAAAAATTAATCCAGAATCCTCCACTCACACTCGCTTTCTTAAAAAAAGTTTTACAAACACAGAGACTGAGAAAACAGCATGTCAATTATTCACATCACTAATTTAGTATAGAAATTACAGCCAAAAACAGTACACTTTTTTATATTCATATTAATTCAGAAAAGCATTTTACAATGTTCCCACGTTTTAAAGTGGTCCCAAAAAAACCAAAAAAAAAATTAAGTCAAGAAAAGTCTGCTTTTAAACAATCTTTCATTAGAACAATGCAAATCAAACACAGGCTTGGAGCTTATAAAGGGGAGGCTAAATAATGATGAAATTCTTTACTACACTGTACATTCAATAAGTTCAGTTTACTGAAAAACTTAGGAAAATGATTGTCTTATTTATTCAAAGCAAACTTAGGAGGAAGTTTAATAATTATCTTCAAGTAAAATGATTTATTTATATTTGAGTAAATGTAGTAATTAATATACATTTATATATGCATGTTCAAGGACATGTAGTAAAAAATTTGAGTAATTAAACTTTTTTTGTTAGTGCTCTTAAATGTGTATTCAAACATTCTACCAATACTTAACTATTTTAAGTAAACTCAACAATTAACTCAAATAAAAAAATGTAATCACATTTATCCAGTAAAGTATACTATTTATTTTACAGTGAATAAATCTAGAAATGCAAGCAACTTAGATGAAACTAAAGCATGTGAAATGAGGATTTAACACTCCATTTTGAGACACCAAAACAGCTGGCAAACTACAGTTTTTACTTGACCTTCAGGCAGCTACATTTAAATGTCTGACCAAATCTGCTAAATCTGGGATTTTAATGATTGGTCAAAATGTTTTAACTGCCTCCTACTGTAAATAAACTATGACAACCCAATCTAATTGTTATTGGGTAAAAACATTCAAGTTTAAGTATGCAAAGAAGTGGTATTTTTAAAAATTAGAATTGTTGAGAGTCTATTGCAGTATATAAAATCAAACCTGTTAGAAGCAATAAGATATTGTTTGCGGTTTAGGAAAGATGACATTTTTGAGTTACCTATTCCTTTCAACATCAGCGTCCTTCAGAAACGGTGCCTTGAAATCTGCGAAGTTGAAAAGAAAAACCACTAAGCCATCGCCTGAGAACATGGTCTATCAGGAACTCGATCCACAAAAAGAAGTCTCCACGAAGGCTCGGTGCAATCCTAGCTTAATTCTATTTTTCTCTCGATGTTTGAAAGATTGTTTGGAGGACAGCACACTGTGAAGCCTGGGTCACAAAACATTCACAGAACGATTGGAGTTGGAACTTCTAATCTGCCTTGTTTATGGTAGCTGTAGATAAAATGGATTTAGAACAATATTTTTGTACATGTGAAGCAATGAAAAGAAAGAGCCATGATTTCAGCTAGGCTAGATGAGGAGACAACACATCTATCATATCAACAAAGAGAGCAAGATGTAGAGGGTCACGAACTCCAGCATTTTGATATTTTGCTTCATTATTTATTTTTCATTATTTTAGTACTTGAAATTTAATTTTAGTTGTGTATCTAGTTCTTTCTTTCAGCACTGTTCTATATTTTTTCTCATCATCATTCTGGATTTCTTTCTTTTTGGCAACCTTCTTTTAAAACCTTTTAAAGTAAGAAGACAGTCCTCATGCTCCAAACTTCAGATATTTTTTATATAAAGTGTAAACATTTAAACCGTTGTACCCCTGTGTAAGATTCTTCCTTCAGTTAAATACAAAAAATATAGGTCATTCTTTATTTTAGGGTCCAGATTTGGGCATTAGCCGACTTGCTCACACTTAAGAGTTGGCTAATTACTAACAAACTATTAATTAAGGATTAATTGAGTCTCTACTTAAACACAAGTTCAGCGTGAATAATATTTATTCAAGCATTGACTAATGACTAACTTATTCACAATTAGGAGTCATTTTAGTGCCAACACACTATTAATTAAAGTTTAACTGGTTAATATGAACATCTGCTTAACCAAAACTGATGTTGAACATTTAAAAAGGCTTTTAATCCTGTCACATAGTAGTAGTTAAGGCATTTTAATGTTTTAATGTTTAATTTTAAAGTGATCAAAGGTTAGTTACGTTTACACTTATAATTCCACTTCTTTAATGACTTTACAAGCATCAAGAGGAATACGTTAATAATTAACCTTAACTACTTTTAATATAACACTGATTTGACCTCTTGCTCTTTGTATTAATGATAGTTATGATATATTAAAGTAGATTACATGTTCAAAATATGAATTACGCTGAACTAATTCATTACCTTCATAAATCGTTTTTAGTAGTTTACTAATTCTTATTGTTAATGTTAATTAATGCCTAACTAATGTATTAATATTACCCTAAAACTAAAGTGTTACCAAAAATATATATTTTACTATTTTTTTCTATTGTGAAAATCTCAATATATATAAATAATCATTTTGTAATCAAGAGAAAGAGTAAACTCAAAGGGTTTGGATCCTTTTGAGGCTGAGGAGTTGTGCCTCAGACTCTTTGAGTACATTCATTCTTTATTGATTCTCAGATAAATCCATTTCTTTATCAGTAAACTGTGTCCAGATGCAAGACTATATATTCACGTCCATTTTGAAAAAAAAAAAAAAGGCATTGTATGAAATCATAGTGCAGAGTTTATTTTACGATGCTGAATGTATAGGCACTCCTTTTTTATATTTTGGCTTTTTGGAAATACTGAAACATTTTACCAACTGCTAACTCCTAATTTCCGCTGGTTTTTCATTGGGAAGTCTAGCGGATGTATATGTTGTGCCTTTGTACAAAAAAGAAGCAATATTTATTGATTCAAAATCCCTGAAATTTCTCTGAAAGTATAGATTACACAAGTCTCTCAGCAAATCACGTAATAAGCAAATTACATCAGGTAGCATTTTAATGTTGGTGAGTGTAAAAAACGTTGGAAAAGACAGCAGTGCGTCGTTCACTTGAATAGTGTTATTCTCAGTTTTGAGGACGTTCCACCTGAGGAAAAAACGATGCTCTTTCCCCTCTGTTTCCAAACAAGTTTAAATGTGTTAAACACAAAGGAACTGTTGTTGAATAAAAAAAAACAACCTTCCTAGTTTTTAAGAAGATAGATACTTGAAGCCAAAAGAATTTAAAATATCTTCTCCTGTTTGTATGCTTTACAAACATTTACGGTTGAATTTCTATCTCAGATCTAATTGCTAATTATATATTTTTTAAGCAAGGACATGGAAATGAGCGGGTTTGGATGAATCCGTCAAATCAATATTACTCTCAGAATTAAAAAAAAGCAACAACTGAGCAAAAGCAGAAGAAAAAAGTTAAGCGAGGAGACTGAAAAGAAACTGTGATCAAATTGGAAAAAGGAAAACTTGTTTTTTATTTACATTTTTTTTTTCATTTGTTTATCAAAGTTTACCCTATCCGGAACAGGATCATTTGCTGTGGTGTGAGCTGCAAGTCAATCGGAGTAGAGCAGGAGTGTTAAAGTGGATACACCCATTTATCAATTAACCAATAAAGTGCATCTCCTGAGCTTTGCTCTGGGTTTGAGATCCAAATCAGCCAATCAGAACTCGCCATAAGAGCTCTATCTGAACTATACTGATGATTTACGTTTATCGATTTTTGTTGTGAACAGAATTTCCTTAAATTACAAGTATTTAAAGGTAAAAATGTTTCCCTTGTAAGGGTAAATTGAACTCAGCTTATTTTCATACATAAAGTGTTTAGCCTGTTAATTGATTGTTAACTGATCTAAAAAAGAATGACAGGGTGTTTGTTCAAAGTCCAAAGTACTCGTGTTAGCATTTCTGAGCTGAAATGGTGGTCCACCTGTAAATGAAAATGTCTCATAATTAATGACCCCAGCGTTACTCTGTTAAACTGAAGTACAGATGTCACAGTGTCCTCGTTGTGTAAAACATCTTCTATGCTCTTCAACAGAGACAAGAAACTTTTTTAGGGTGACCGAATGGTTCCATTTTCGTTTTAAGTGGAATTATCTGTCCGTTACACAGTAGGCGCCATTGAGATGTGTTTCATTTACAGCAGTTTCCTTTGTCAGCATTTTTTTGGAGCAGTTGTTACACTCCATTCATGTACAGCTGTTTAAGTTTGTAGATATCACTGAATTACTGGATGCAGATCTTTATTTGTTTCCACAATGGCATATAAAATGAAGAAACTTGACTTATTTTAGTGCATTTATATTGTTGGTTTAAGTGTGTAAATACTGAATCTTTGTTATGTTGCTTTGTCATGCTCATTGATCTTTATGCAATTGTTTTGTTGCATCAAGTGGATGGAAACTGGACTTTTGAACTATTTTCGTCATTGAAGGTCATTATTAAGCTCTGTGGCTGTTTGAAATATGTATTCTCACAAATACACTTCATGGGAACACTAACAAGCCTATGCCTTGTAGATATCGTAGACATTTTCTTTATTATGAATCAAAGACAGATTTTTCATTGTTGCTGAGCGTTTTGTTAAGAGTTTATCGGTGAAAGAAATAAATGTCTTTTTTTCTATTTAAAAGAAATGAATGTAACTGGGTTGCTCAGGGTTGAAGTGGAGGCTGTTTAAAACTGGTCCCGTGGATCAGCAACTTCTTCTCTGTATGTTTGTTTTTGTCTTTTATTAAACTAAGGGTTTACTTCTTTCCTTTTCGGCCTCTGCTTATTTCTCACCTTTTATTAGTTGTCTTGAATGATTCTAAGATGATGTTTTCATGCAGCTTTATATAATTATATATATATATATATATATATATATATATATATATATATATATATATATATATATATATATAATTATAAATAACCACTGTGTCACTCAATGCCTTGTATCTACGTGGGAGTTTGTAAAAGTTGTTCTGAGTTTTTTTCTTTCATTCTAATAGCACTTAGGTGATGGGAAATCAAGTGAATTTAATCCATTACATACTTCACATTATGGAAACATTTTGGTGAGGACCAAAAGAAAGACTAACTACTGGAGGATAAAGACTTTCTAGAAATAACAGTAAATGTATTTGTGATTGCAAATTACATTTGCTATTAATCTCAGTAGTGGAACAAGCAGAGGTGGGCAAACTCATTCCTGGAGGGCCGTGGCCGCTGATGGTTTTTGCTCTTACACTTTTTTAAGAGACACAAAGATTGCCTAAAACAAGTCAACAGGAGCTTAATTGGTAGAATCAAGTGTGCTGCAAGAAGGTTGAAGTGAAACTTGCCTACTTCTGTGAAGAAGAAAATTCCAATTCAATGATGTGTTGAGAAAGTTTATTGTTCAATGGATTTCATGCACGCCCTCGTTAAAAAGTTATATGCCACTACTTGCTGATATTTTTAAAATATTTAGAAACCTAAATAACCAGGGTAACTCTCGAAGCTAGTGGTGCCTGAAAAGTTGTCACCTTCGTTTCTGTATTGGATCTGTTATTAAAGACCAGTTTTGACAATTGTTAAGAATGTTGTCCAGAGGAACATGCCTAAAATATGCTTTATGTATCATTTGCTGAATGTAAATTATTTACACAAAAAAAAAAGACAAAAATGTAATTTCTTCAGTTTAGAAGTAAACTATTTCCATTTGTCAACATTTGAATTTGAAGACTATAAAATAATACTATAATATAAGTTTTGTATAAAGTACATAAGGTTTTTGTTAGACTAAAACAAAGCTTATCATATAATATATGTGTTTGTGTATGTATGGCACATACAAAGTGAAAAACATAAATAGTTTGTGAAAATACCTGTTGTTTTTGATGGTTCTAGAATTTCATAGAATTAGAATTTCAGAACAGAATTGAAGAAATAAAATACGTGATCTTGGACATTTCATTGTCTTGTTTTATTGTAAAAACAAATAACTGTTTGTACAAAATGAAGCTTTTTTTGTTTTTCACAAGAACAGTAGACCTGGAGACGGCTCCATTTGCTGCTAAAAAAACTATATGCTAAAACAAAACTCCCTCATTTTCTAATTTACTAAAAGCACCCTGAAGAACATGATTAGAAGGGACAGAAACATCATTGTTCCCGGCAGCTTTCGAAAATAACTGTTGCTTTTATTGCTTCCACACAAACGTGCACTAGAGGGCAGAATTCCTCGAGTTCAGAACATAAAATATATACTGTGATCTTTGGACATTTTTTTATTATTGTCTAACGCTCATAGCAAAAATTATACAAAATTAAGATTTTTCTTTTGTCTGTAACAAGACCAGTAAGCTTCCAGAAATATCCAAGATATTTTGCTCACTAGCCCCCAAAGAACATCTGCAGACAAGTAAGTGAAATATACTGGAAAACACCTGTTTCTTAAAATAAGTGTAACAAAGTAATAATTGTACAATTATACCTTTTCACATATTTATAGCTTTTATACCTAAATAATTTTAGATACAGGTAAAGATTGTGTATGCTTTGAACACTGTTTGAACGCACATTTGAAAGTAAATTAATCTCAATGGCATAATAAGGCAATTAAAATAACGTTTTAACCATCTTTTTGTGTATTCAAGCTCTGTAACAGTTCAATGAAATTGGTTTATTTGAGGTACAAAATGTTGTGTGGTAAAACATGTGAAAGAGTTCTAATCAATTCATTTTTATCTTAATATGAGGAAATTAGTATAGGAATTAGTTTATTCTACAGATATGTTCGGCCAATCAACTGCCACCTTTTGCTAAAAAAGTTTATTTCAGACTTAAGTGAAACTTCTTCAAACAAGGACAATGATATTTCCTTTAGAAATCAGAAATGATGATTCGGATTTGAATATTTTCAGATAAACTTTTTGTAAAAATATAAGCCAATGAATATTAACAGATTATAACTTAGCAGGTAAATGCATAATTTTGCACATGTTATTGGGATAGCTATAAAATACAGAACCTGTTGGAGGTCATGCTGTAAAGACATCCATTGTTTTCTTGCGATAAAGACTTAATTTCTCATTATATCAATCTCAATGAATGAATCCATCAACATAAATTCAAGAGGAGCTTGTTTTATAATTCACCACTAACTAGTTTTTACCCAACTGTGACATTTTCACTTTAGCTTGTTGCTAATCCAGTATATAATCATAAACAGGCAATTATTCACATTTTTGCAAGCTACCCTATCCCTTCACCAATTGGCAGTGGGTCCAGGTTTCTTACCACCTTCTTTGTGTTACTGTTCAATTATAAATAAAAGGGAATTAGTGAAGGAGCATCAAGGAGCTGCTTTTAGTCACTTTCGACGTCTGCCTGTGATGTCACTCTGTGCTTGAGTCTCCATGGCTTGAATAGAAACTGAATGCAAATGTAAAAAGATCTTTCTTCTGTTGTGTTCATGAGTTACCCTGATTCGGCTATTCATGGGCAGGGCTCAAGGAAGACTTGCCAGTTTGGAGAATAAATGGAAAAGAATATTGATGTTCTCAGCTGAAGAGGTTTCGCTTAAGACTCTAATGAACTTTTTGAGCAAGTAAGTCTGCAATTTAACAGCTTGATATTGATATGAGGTTCAAAGACTTTGCCACAGTTGAGTTTTTTTTTTTATCTGTTCTCTATTTTGGACAAGGGTTGTGCTAGTGGGTTTTCTCAAAAAACATAAAAGTTAACATTAAATCTCAATCATGCAAAAAGTGATGCAATTTTTTTTGTACATGGACCATTTGTGACCGAAGCGGTAACTTTTATATTGCCATTTTAGTTGAAAAATAAACTTTTGAATGGAAAACTTTGATTTATGAAATTGATGTACAATTGTCAGAATGTGCATGAATGTTTTTTTTTTTTTTTTAGAAAGGCATTTTTTTTATACTGTTGACATACCAAACCACACTTGTTTTCTTGCAAAAATAATTTTCATGTGCTCTCATTCGTCTCTTGCATGTATTCAGCCGGTGGGTGTTAGGGGCTGTTATTGGTCACTTTTGAAGAGGTTGAATGTTTGTCTGTGATGCCACTCTCTTCAATCAGGGTCACTGTCATTAAAACTGTCAAAAAAAGTTCTGAACCTTTCAATTTTGCACGCTATTCCATCAACTTCATTGTCAGAAGATATCTTTTTATGTGTTTTATATATTTAATTATTTACCAATGTAATAGATTTTCCAGATTTATTGTAATTATATCAATAGTAAAATCTGTATTTTTATTTGTATTAATTTTAAAATCTATTATGTGTAAATACTCATTTACAATAAAAAAAAAAAACCTTAACTTATTCACATTATTTGCAGGACTCAAACGTTTTCAAAAATAAAATAAAAGTAATAATGTCTAAAAATGAATGAGTACTGCATAGTCAAGATCGAAAATCATGTCACTCATCAAAAACATTTATCAATCCATCTAGTTTGTTAAAGAAATTATACATTCATATGTTATATATTATAAGCTTTAAAAACGTTTCTTTTACTAAGCTCAGCGAGCTCATACAGAACCTGTACAATCGCTCAGGCGATAAATCCAAAAGCTAAATGATTTAAACAGTTTTGCATTGAGATAATGATTCCATAGGAATTGTTCTCTTGCTTGAAAAATGCTCCAAGATTGTTTGGAACTAATCATGCATTCATAACCAGGCAGTAGGTGAGAATATTCAACTCTTTTACTTTAGCAACTTATGCAGCTGACACTACTCTGCTATATCTATCGCTCTGCCTATGATTTCAAAGAACGCTTGAACATGAGCTCAAGTTTGATTGGCTACCAGTGTGCATCATGTAATTAGCTGCCAATCCCAGCAGTTTTGGACACTTTTACTAATTGGAAGATTTTACGCTATTTTTTTGTTGTTTACTCACAGAGAGCGAGTAATGTATTGTGGTGAACATGAAGGAAAAACTATTTTGATTAAAACAGTTTTTGGCTTGTTGCATAAGTTACACAGGTTCAATTAAGTCTCAGTCATTTATTTGCATTATGTGTATACTTGTTTATTTATTTATATACAACTCCTTGAATCTGCAAGTCTTATTGAAGTATTTAGTCTGAAATTCCCCAGATGCCCAGGGCAAGCAACGCCCCCTGGTTGTTTGACTGAATGAATATTTTCTCATTTTCTAATCAGTGGCTAATGTTGACTGGATTAATCAATGTTGTGTCAGAGTGATGCCCTGAAATAATTTGAAAAAAAAAAAAATTGTGTACAGATCATTTGGAAAAGATATTATGTTTTGGAAAGACATTAATCACCAGAAATGTGGATATGAACACATGGATTTTGTATGTGCCAACAAGCAAAACCTCTGAAAGAGGATTTGTATTTGTGAGAGGTACTGGTTCTTAAACAAAGTGGTAATACAAAGCTGGCTCTAAAAATGGGTGTTTTTCTGACCATTCTGATGATGAGTGGCATTGAGAGGAGCAGAGGTAAACATGACATTTTCCCCAACATCCAAAGGTGATTCAAAGGCATTGTTTACGATATATACTGTCTTTTGAACTTAATGCTTTAAAAAGGGCATCAAATGGCATATTTAAGACTGGACTTAACTTTCTGAACAAAATGTGACTGTGTAGTGCTGTTAATTGAATGCTAAAATTACTATTCAAGTCACTGAAGTCATTCAACTGCTTGATATGATAAGTTAGTTTATCATATCCTTACGTTTTTCATTATTACGTTTTTCAGGAATAATGAAACATTTGTTTGTTTGTTTTTTACATGAAGAGCTACTCTTTCTATCAACTGGCAAATAACAGCTAAAGAAAATTACGAGAATATTTGGACCTGTACCATCTATCTATATCACCATTTATTTTAAAACTTATGTTACAGGTATATTGTTTGGGCTAACAGAATATTTTTAAAATAGAACCTTTAAATAGATCATTTTGCTAAGCTTTTAAAGTCACTGATCTTAAATTGTGTATAAAATGTTACATTTACAGTATGATGTGATTTCCTTACTGTCATTTAATTTTGGTTACACATTTCTGCAGTATTGTTAAAATAGTTTTTACATGTCGATATTATTTCTAAAAAATATGTACCAGCTCTTTTTAACCCAGTGTGAGCTTCCATGACTGTAATTTGGACTAAGAGAGTTTAGAAGAAGAGTGAATGAATGAAAGCAATAATTTCATATAAAACATTTTATTGAAGTGTTGTTTTTAAAACTGTGACATCCTCGTGTACTCTGCATCGACATAAAGCAAACCTCTCTCTTTAAAAAAAAAAACAAACAAACAAAGAAAACCATTTTTTATTTACTTGGCAGAACTATGTTTTTGCTTTGTTTAGCATCTGTTTGCATTCTTTACTAATTTAATCATATGTGTTTGAACATATAGATCTTGTTAACTCTTAATCAGCTCCTCCTGCACGGCCAGCCTGTGAAAGTTGCATTCTGATTGGCTGCCGGAATCATCACAGGGTTGATAAACCCCCAGGCTTCCCTGCTGTTTCACATCGCTCCTCTTTTGCTTGGTGTTTATAGTTGTGTTTGAATCAAGCCGAAAGCCAACGAGGACTCTCAAGAGGAAGGACACTTTCACCTGATACTGTGAGTACAATCAAAGCTGTTTGAGGAAAGCGGCAGATAATGAGAGCAAGGCACTTGTTGAGCAGTTAAAAAGGTACAAGGTCCAGATAGAGGACTGTTACAGCAGCTGCATATGGAGAAGAAAATAAAATTAAAAAACTGAAATTTTATGCATACTGTTTACACACAATATTACAATTTTAAGAGCTGATTTGATCTGTTTAACAGAGAAAAGTAATTTTAATATTGGAAACAATTTCGTCACGCACCTGTAGTCCAGTTGGTATTACATTGTTCTGCCTTAAAAAAAATCTAAATCAAAATGAATTAAAGGTATTAATCTGAGAGTATTTTTTACAGCAGCTTATGTATTGAATAGCATGCTATAAAGATATTATAATATAAGATATTACTACCTACAATTATTATTATTAATTCAAAATAACCCTCATCATTCTTTAACAGATTCAAAACCTTTTTAGATTGCTATCAGAAGAATGTTATTGAAACACACTTTAAACATTTAAGATGTTAAAGAAATTGTATTTTCTGCACTTGCAATCACTGTATTATTGTTGTATATATTGCTCTAGGCTTTGCAGCTTAGCCGCTATTTGATGTTGATTCCACATTATGCATATCCGTCAAGCCCAGAAATTAACCTTGTGCTGAATGTGTCTGTCACTGTGTACTATGTACTATGACTGTGTAAAAGGTACTCGCAGCAGCCGGGGTGCGGACTGCCAAGCTGGTTAGCGAATAGGATGGGACATCCTTGGGATAAATATAAAGCAATCTGACTGTCCAAGAGTGTGCTCAATGGAGTCCCCACAAAATGACTACAGGTCTCCGATTTTTAAGTCTGAGCATAACAGACACAAATTCGTCCTCAGTAAATTAAAAAATAAAAAGACTTTTGTCATTGTAGTTATTCAACTAATTTTGTTTAGTAGCTAACAAGCCAGCAGAAATAGAAAAGAAAACATAAATAAACATAGTTAATAAATACAGTAAATATAGTATTAAAATATAAAATTACAATGCTACAAGTAAAACAAATATAGAAATTTAAGAGTGGATGTAAAACAGATTAGTAAAGACTAGACATTAAATGATCAGATCAGATCAATTCACAAATTTCACTCATAGCTTTATCTTCTGATCTGGCCAAGAAAGTTAAAAAATCTAGAGTTTCATCCATTTTAATTATTTCAACACTGAGCACACAACATCAGCAAGATATCATTTTACCAACATACATCGCAAGATATTTTTAATGAACTGTGTTTTTGCATTTAAAAAAAGTAAAAATTCAATATCTAAAAGGAAAGAAGTTATAGTATAATTATTCATTTATCATACTCCATTGCGTCAAATATTAACCAGTGTTTGAAAGTAAATGTTTTTTTGATATGTTTACTTGTGCATATTAAAAACAAACCACCTCCAAGATTTGCCATCAACCACACACACACACACACACACACACGCACGCACGCACCAACACTGACAGCTCTCAATCCATTTGTATTATGTGGATTAAGGAGAGAGAGCAGCCATTGAACTAATTAGAGCTTGGCCTCTGACAGAAACAACAATTCTTTTACTGTGATTGTACCAGACGGATCCAATCCGAAAATGTTTTAATGTACGTTTTATGCTACAATAGTATAAATGTAAAATGTACATATTTTTCAATCAAGATAAACATCAATATAACATAAGATTGCACAATAAAAAAAATTACACAATATAAAAGTAAGTTTTTGGATCTGTAAAAGATACCTTCACAATGATCAAGCTTAATAGCTTTTTTCCCTTGTCTATTGACAGATTCAACATAAAGATATTGTTTGATTAGTAAAAAAAACTAAATGATCAAAAACAAATGTCAGGTTAACAGGTTGAACGTAAATTAACATTTGAATTATTTGTGCTAGTTGCATGCAAAACTATGACATTTCCATTTCGGAGCTTAGACTAATTTATTTCGCCTCATTGATTCACATTGTCTTGCTTCTTAACAACTTAATCTTAATTATAAAAAGCACCTTATGACAAATCTTAGCTTTCTGTTGTCATTGTGCACATGCACAATCCACATTACTTCTATAAAAAGGTTCAAAAGTGAGTAAATCATATTTTTTATCATAATATATTTCAAGATCTGCGTAACTACAATAAAAAATCATTCAAAGTGAATTGATAGTGAGGACATTTTAAGAAATGGAGGTGAAAATACATAAACAAGGTTCAGAAATTAGACCTCTATTAGCTATTTTTTTTTTCATCATCACCAGATAATCAGGAAACATAATTCTAAGGTATATTATCTATTTATGTACTAAAGTGTGCATCTGTTCTATGTGTTTGCATGGGTTTCCTCTGGGGCTCAGATTTTCTTCTGCAAAAGTAGGAATTTCATGTAAATCTTAACTCTAAATTGCCAAAGTATTAAATGTGAGCTTCAGCTAGCTCATCTCAGGCTAGGTTCAGCTAGAGCTCATCTCAGTCTAAATTCAGCTTGCTCATCTCAGTCTAGGTTCAGCTAGAGCTCATTTCTGTCTAATTTCAGCTAGCTCATCTCAGGCTAGGTTCAGTTAGCTCATCTCAGGCTATATATGTTAAGCTAGCTAATCTCAGACTGTATAGGTTCCGCTAGAGCTCATCTCAGGCTAGGTTCAGCTAGCTCATCTCAGGCTATATAGGTTCAGCTAGCTCATCTCAGGCTATATAGGTTCAGCTAGCTCATCTCAGGCTATATAGGTTCAGCTAGAGCTCATCTCAGGCTAGGTTCAGCTAGCTCATCTCAGGCTATATAGGTTCAGCTAGCTCATCTGAGGCTATATAGGTTCAGCTAGAGCTCATGTCAGGCTAGGTTCAGCAAGAGCTCACCTCAGGCTAGGTTCAACTAGAGCTCACCTCAGGCTAGGTTCAACTAGCTCATCTCAAGCTAGGTTCAGCTAGCTCATCTCAGGCTATATAGGTTCAGCTAGCTCATCTCAGGCTATATAGGTTCAGCTAGAGCTCATCTGAGGCAAAGTTTAACAATTCCAAGGGTCAAGTGTGTTCGGACACAAATCAAGGACCCCAGTTTGAAAGGGCCTTTAGATCAACCAAAATAACAAAATTTTTACCTCTCCTCAATTTTCACAGAGATGGAATCAGCAGAGTTTCGGAGATATGGGAAAGAGATGGTGGACTTTGTCGCAGATTACTTAGACAATATTGAGAAGAGGCAGGTGTACCCTGATGTGGAGCCGGGCTATCTGAGGTCTTTAATTCCAGAGGATGCTCCAGAAGAACCAGAGAGCTACCAGGATGTGATTGGAGATGTAGAAAGGGTGATCATGCCTGGGGTGAGTTTAGATTTACAGAGACAATGACGTCCACAAATTATTACATCTAATAATAACACTTTAGATACTGATTTTTTTAAATGTTTGTCATCACGAGGATTTACATATAAATATAAAATAAACTTCTTGTAAAATGATCAAGACTGAACTAACCTAACCTTGGATCTTTGACTATATGTAGTCAATGGGAGCATTCAAACATACTTCATCTGCCATATTCAAAAGTCAAGTGATCGATGGTTCTACTGTTTTGGTAACTTGTTTATTTGTTTACCACAGTTAACTTGGATCAGTACACAAGTATGCAGACTCAAAATCACTCACACAATAAACATTTTACTGAGGACCATTTTGGATAAACAAATGTCTTTTAAAGATCCTCTGATGTTCTTTCTTTATTTTTGCATTTAGACAATGTTATAAAAAATGGATAAACTTGTACGTTCATCAACTTTCATTTCCATAAACTTTTGAAGCTAATTATTTAAATATTGTGGTACAATAATTTATCAAAAAAATATAAAAATCCAGAAACTAAATGTTAAGGTTATTTTTGACAAGTAATCTACTTATGTAGTATTGTTTTCTATTATAAAATATTGTGTACATTGGTAAATATTCAAAGGGACTTTTCAACAGAAAAATAATTTTAATGGATTTAATGGATTTTTTTATGGAACATACTGTGAAACAATAACTATTACTCTTCTTTAAAAAAGACAAAATCAGGATAAATGTCACAAACTCATGTGTTCCAAAAACATATTTATCTTCTGCAAATAAAGATAATAATTCATTTTAATAGCCAATGACCACATCACAAGACCCTCAATAATTTCTGTAATTTAACTGCTCAAAGTTCACTTTTTGCAGGTCTGGGCTCTGAAAGATAGGAAATGAATCATTAAACTCTTACCTCATGTCAAACATAAGTCTCCCCACACCTTAATTTTATAGTTCAGAGGAAAATAACAAACATTTTATTTCTTTAAAAGGTGTTAACCTTCCAAGTGGGCCCAATTCATCCAATTTTCTTGTACAAACGGACGTACAGTACGGTGTAGGAGGTTTTATTGCTGTTATAATGCATGCTCCAGAGCTAATAAATGACACACCACAGGACAATCCTGTAAGAAAGACACAAACTGGCCCACATTGCAGAGAGCGCTCTCCACTAAACACATGGAATAATTTAATTTTATGCTGTAAATCTCTGTTAACCTTTAACAATATTTAAAGGGGAATCACTACATCACTTTTCCCAAAGCAGCAAAGGTGGAAGAAAGTACACTGTAAACAGATATAGGTTGGTTGAACTGAACAGAAGATATGAAAAAGTGTTGCCCTAAAAATGTTTGTCTGTAAATATAAATAACAACATATTTTATAGGTTTTGTTTAAATCAATGAAAAACATGTTGTTCAATGTACTTTGTTAGCTTCTTGTAACAACTTAAAATACATACACATTTTAAAACTATAACATTAAATTACTTTTTTATGTTCAATCTCGTTGAAAATTGGCGGACAAGCATTATTTTTGACGAATCATGTTTCAATTTCCCAGACTCTTTGAACTCCTCAAGCATATTCTTAATAATAATTATTTTATATTCTTTTCATTCAACTTTAGCTATGAGGAGATTACTCTAGAAACTAACAATGATTCCACCTTCTTGGTTATGTCATACTCCTCTGCTATGTAAATATGTGTCAACGCATACTCCTAATTGGTTCATGCAGACTTAAATGTCAGCAAAGTTCAAATATTAAACTTGGGCAAGTTTCGTTGCATTGTTGTTCACACTGCATCATTTTTATCCTGCAAGTCAATTTCTTCTGGTCCTTTGTACTGCAGAGTGCAAGATAACATGTCCCATTGACTTAAGATGTACATCATTGGTCCTGCCAAGTCCAAGTCAAAGCTTGTTCAAAGTAATTGGAAGAGCCAATAAAAATCAAAAACAAGTTTTGATTATTATATTCAATCTAAGCGTGCTCAGTAGAATAAAAAAATCATGCAAATCATACAATAAATTAGAGACTAGAGGCATATGTGTATAATAGTAGAATTCGAAGCAATTGTATCCACAAATTTTGAATTAATAACATTTTAGGATGTCTAGAGTATATATGACAAATAATGGCCATTGATCTTTAGCTTGATCATGATGTAAGCAAACAGAGAGGTTGTATTTCTCAAAGTAACATGAATATTTCAGAGAAAATGTAAAGGAATATTAGTATAAAAACTCTGCTTTGTTTCAGGTGACTCATTGGCACAGTCCGTACTTCTATGCATACTTTCCTACAGCCAACTCCTTCCCTGCTCTCCTCGCTGACATTCTGAGTGGAGCTATTGGCTGCATTGGCTTCTCATGGGTAGGCATTTCTTTTTCACAAACAAATCCTTTAAAATATAAACTTTCTTGCGACCAACTTGCACTATTTTCCATCAAACACAGTTGTGGCCCTCAAAGACATTTTGAAACAATTTGTCATATGCAAATTTTGGTTTGAGAGTCCGAGTCTAGTCAATTCATCAACTGTGTTAAAGTCAGCACATTTACTTAGCTTCTTTCAACCTCTTGTTCTTTTGCATTTCCTTCTTTACATCAATCGACTTATTTAGCAGTGACCTTTTAACTATTCAACCGACACCACCTCAAAACTTGCTGTTATTTTGTCATCTTTACTCTTATTACTCAACACAAGACTTTTCTACTTTTTAGGCTGCAAGTCCTGCCTGTACAGAGCTGGAAACTGTGATGATGGATTGGCTTGGAAAGATGCTGAAGCTTCCAGAAAGTTTCATTGCAGGAAGAGAAGGTCAAGGGGGTGGGGTCATTCAGGTAAGATTTGAAAAAAAAAAATATCTGATGCTGAGAGAGAGGTCTTTTTTTTACTTTAGCACAAGATTAAACAGGTACAGTAAACCTACTGTATCTGCATTAGACTGATTGATGCTAGTTCATCATACCCGGTTTGTATCACAGTTTAATATCATGAAACTCCTGAAGCAGCCAAGAAAGTCTTGAATGATGCATGGTTGACTTTGTCATTTCAATAACTTTAAGTTGCTTTTAAGTACCCAAAAATTTGCTTAAATGTAACATACATTATACCACACAACACTATTAAACCATTAAAAGATTACCCAGGGCATATGCTTCTCACACATACACAGATGACATCAGCTAATTTTAAATCATTTATAAACATTTTTTGCTTCATTAATTTATGCCTAATTTATAAACATATTATTTTGCTTAAATGTTCTCTTCAGAATTAACTGGGAAATATAATATGTAAACATGTTGAGATGAAACATTTAGGAAGCAGATATGCACTCAAATATGCACATAAGCAAGTCTTTCTTTTTACTCAATAGTATGCTGTAAACTGTCCTACCTAAACACAATGATACAAAAGTTATATACTGCTATTCATTCTTTACTGATGAACTGGTCACTTTAAATTCTGTCTTACTTAGCAAGCACTCCTTGGCTTTTCACCTCTGTATGATAAATTTCCAAACTCACCACAACTAATTTTTTGCTCACTTTCACTGATCCTCTGAAGCGTGTTCATTAAAGATTCTAGGGCAGATGTTTGTTATGTTTTGGTGTCGAGTTGTGTTTTGTTAAGTTGGATGTTTCTGCTCACATGTTCTGGAACACTCAACCTAAATACACCAGTGACCTCCAATCTTCTTATCCTGTTTTTACATTTTTTGTCATGTCTTCAAATGGTGAGATTGTCCAAACTGCTTTCGTCTATCAAGTCTTGTCAGTGTTCAGTTTTATTTGTTTGAAACGATAGACTGGCCATGACGACTTATAATTAGGGTTTTCTCTTACTTATCTATTCTTACTTATCTATCTATTTAATTGTTATAAAACATAGCCTGGCCTTAGCCTAGTGATGACTACAAATATCTTAGCTCTTCAGAGTTAGAAAATAGAAGCAAACACTTCACTTGAAACAGCAGGTGAGAGCAGATCTCAATAACTGCAGTGGACAGAGTGTTGAGCTCTTTAATGAAGTTCATGTAAAAAAGTCCGCTAATGACTATGACAAAGCCTCCCCCAAATCCGACTCCCATATGAGGGTAACCTGAACACATCTCCATCTCAACATAGGTAACTAGATTTTCTTTACAAACAGAAAGTTACTAACACTTCTCCAACCTTTGTTAAACATGTATAGCACTAAAACATAAAACGGTATCTCTTAATAGTTCTCCAAATACCACCAAATAGACTTTAGTTACCAATTACTTGACTCAAAAAGTAACTGTATTACTTTGTTAGCTACTTGTGTTACAAAGTAATGAGCTGCTGTTAAAAGGAACTAATTAGAAACAATTTACATTACATTATTACCCTTTTATTTTAATATCAGTGTCACATGGAAAATACTACTCTGGTAGTTAGTTTAACCGTTTTTCTTTATTTGCGTTCTGACTTAACACCAAGCATTATTGTCAATTTTACACACAAAACTGACTTTAGACAAAGAAAACCTTTAAATGATAATGCATGTCAGACTAACATAAGCTGAATATCAATGGATCTTTAAAAAAATAACACAAAATAAAGTAAGTAAGCACTTATACATTTACTTCTCAAGCAACCATTGACAAGGTCTGAGTGAAACTGGTCCTATTAAAACATGTCTTGGACCTCTAGGTTATCTGCTAGCCACCTAAGTCATCTTGATATAGA
Source organism: Danionella dracula (assembly GCA_900490495.1). Lineage (NCBI taxonomy): Eukaryota > Metazoa > Chordata > Actinopteri > Cypriniformes > Danionidae > Danionella > Danionella dracula. The sequence continues at coordinate 4,212,452 of UELW01000378.1, read as the reverse complement.
GAAATAACTCACTTTACATTGTACTTGTTAACTCTAAAGGAGTTATTAAAAATGGAGCAACAGATTAACTCAGTTGTGAGAGCAAGTTTTTTCATCTTGAAAAACGATACATGCTTTATTACTTCTTGGCTAGAAAATGCTAACACTTTGAGGAGTGAACCAATGCGCTTACATTTTTGTGCAACTGATCCAAAATGTAGAGGCTCACTTGTTAACGAATCTCAATGTTGTAGTCACATTCCTCTTGTTTTTATCTTCTTTGCGCTAGTTTCCTGTTCAGCTGATTTGAATGAATTTTAAATGAATTTTATAGGTAACCAATGAAGGTGTTGCAAGACTGGAGTATTCTCTGCATACGGTGTTCGTATGATCAATCTGGTGAAGAAATTTTGAACGAGTGGTAGTTTATGGAGAGATTTAGCAAGAAGGTAAAACAGTAGTGCATTATAGATGCATACATTACATGCATTAGATGCATACGTTTCAATCCACATAAACTGCCACCTGAACAATCCTACTGCTGCTCAATCTGTGTTTATGGACAATCTATCTTCAAAACAAACAAATCTCTTCAAAACGAAGACCCAACTAATGGTTTGTTATTGACTGTCCAGACCAAGAAAATTGTTCCATTCTGCAGAAATTGCTTTTAAGACGTCATGTTCAAATGAGAGTAAAATTTCAGGTGGCTGTGCGTGTGTCAAGAGCGATCTGTGTTCATTTGTTCTGGATGGATTCTACAGTTGAGCAGCTGTAGCCATTTAAAGAGACACAGGAAGCCCAGCGTAGCGTACAGAAGCCCACTGATGACAGTCAGTTTGATGCCCTGTCATTAAGGGTGCTTTTGAGTGTGTGTCCTCCTCCTGGATGGTTTTGTCTTTGGGCCTTTCATAGAGCTCACTATGGAAACAGGCATTATTCTCACTCAGTGCTTGCATTAATGAGTGAGTGGGTTTGTAAGTGATGCGTTTCAGCAAAGGTGGACGTGGGAGTGAGGGGAGGAGAACAGGTGTAGGAATCATGTAAGGAAAAACAAGCATGTTTTTAATAATAATTCACAAAATTATCTTAAACAAGTCACAAATGTCAATTGACACAATTTTAGGTTCTTTACACAGCTTCATCTGAAATCATTAGTTATCATGACAAGGGTCTGCTCTTAATTGTCGTAAAAAAACAACTTGTGTCGTACAATGAGCTGATTTAATATCTTAAGATCAATTCAAATCTTTCTGATCTTGTTTATACAGGGCACTGCAAGTGAAGCTTGCCTCGTAGCTCTTCTTGCTGCTCGCTCCAGAATGACCAAACTGATCCAGGCGGAGCATCCGCAGCGATCTGAGGCTGACATTATAAGCAAGCTAGTTGCCTATTCATCTGATCAGGTGAGACAAAACCCTGAATGAAAGACCTCAAATACTTAACCAATATAATGAACAACATTTGACATGAGTACTATTTTTGAGGCTGGAGAGCGTTGCTTATCATGAAGGATTAGTTTGAATTGTAATTTAGAATTTAGAGTATTTGTCTATCAAAGGAATAATCCTCTCTTTATAATAAATATGTTCATTTTGAATTTAACATTAACGTTCTGGACTTCTGTACATCTAGCAGTACAGGAAAGCATCTACAGTTTAAATTCTGACATCATGACCACACTACCCAAAGTTACCATAGTAATATGAACACTTCAAATATGTACGTTACCTACTTTAAACAATATTTATTTATTTGACGTTAGAATTGGAGGAATGCTGCTAAGATGTAAATATGTTGTAACTCAAATTTAACTAGACAAAAGTACAGATTTTTCACAAAATAATTTTTAATATCAAGCGATTTTATAAAATCAAGCAAAGAAAAATAACCTTTTTTTATGTCAGGCACACTCATCGGTGGAGAGGGCAGGGTTGATAGCTGGGGTGAGGATGAAGCAAATTTCCACCGACAACAACTTTTCTGCGAGAGGACATACCTTAAGAAAGGTTCTGGAAGAGGACAGAGCAGCAGGACTCATACCCTTTTTTGTAAGTAAACTAATTACATCTCAATTTATTTTTACATTTAAGATTACCTAGTGCATTATGCAGTTATGCTTGCTTAAAATATTGAATTTGATTCTTAAATTAAAACAGGTAATTATAAAAAAAAATTACATCTATTTTGATAAAGATATACAATGCAAAATAAACTACACAACAAATTTGTAAAAAAAAAAAAAAAATCTATCAAATCACTATCAAAAATGGTTTATTAATGAGTGAGAGAAAGAGAGAGAGAGTGAGCATGTTTTTTAACAATCTAAGCTCAAGTCCAAATGGATTTTACAGTTAACAAATTCCCAAAATTATATAAGTTTAATGTGATGTCATAAAGTGAAACCCCAACTTTTCTATTATGTACTACATGTTCTTTGGTACATGCTCATGTTCTTTGTGTGTTTCGTATCATACTGTGTAACAACTTCAATTGTAGAATGGAAAGGGTTTTCAGCCTAAAGTTAGTTTCTTTAAACATCACATGATATTTAAAACATCAAATTATCTAGCTCTTGGGTATCTAATTATCTAATTGTTGAAAGTAATATATCATAAAGACAGTCTTTGCTGAAAACAAAAGTAATTTGATTCATTACAATAGTGTAAATGACTAAGACCTCATGGCAGGGAAAACAGCATCCTCTCAGTCTATAAGAGAGGCTGAAATGAGAATAGACTGGGCATTACTCTGCGCTGTTTGTCTGAAGCTAACCCCTCCACCCCAGGCGGTCTGCACAATGCCTAATGCTGTTTGCAGAGCCTGTTTCTCAATCACATTAGTCAAATTTGCCCCAGGCTCATCCAGCAAACCTATGTTAGAAGATTTAGAGCTTTACAAGAAAACAAACAGTAATAAATTGTATGGATCACAACAGCATAGACTTTGAGTATCAGTCGGTTTCCCTAGTTCAGCCTAACTTATTATTTTAAGCAAGGTGCCGAACAATAAGAAGCATACGAGGTGAGTAAGAAGTCTGTAACCAAAAAAGCGACCTATGCCTAGTGTACCCAAAAGTGTGGTGAAGGGGTGGAATTTAGGATAACTTGTACAAATGTTTATGGCTTCCTGTATGTTTCTGCTTATATATGGAATTAGCAACAAGCTAAATGGGAAACAACGTGTTAGTGAGTAATTAAAGGTACCATATTGAGGAAACTTATACTCTTTAGACATTTCTTGCATGTTTTATTATTGTTCCCTCGTCAAAAACACACCTCAAGTCATATTTGGATTGGTTCACACATTGGTTTGTGTAATCCTATTTTCTTTTTTTTGGAAAGTCAAATTGGCTTGATGACCATACTTCCATGGCACGATCACAAACCAATCACAAACCTGCTTATGTAGCTCTTCTCAATGAAGAACCTCTATGACTATAAAAGTAGCAGATCTGCGTCCGATAAACAGATATATATATATATATATTTAAAGATAAATTTACAGCTAGATTTACACTTCAATTAGTTCAGTTTACTAAAAAAAATCTTAGGAAACTGATTGATTATTCAATGCAAATGTAGGAAGAAAATCTAGGTAAATCAGGTAAATTTGAATTTATTATATTTGATTAAATTTACTGATAAATATTAGGTTATATTTACATACTCAATGACACAGTTTTATTAGTACTCCCAAATATTTATTCACACATTTTACCAATACTTAACTATTTTAAGTAAACTGAACATTTGAAAGAGAAAGTAACTTTCAGATTAAATTACAGAGTTTTGATGGCTTAATTTGGCCACCCCTCAGCAAGACTGATTGATTTACATTAACTGATTTAAATTGCTCTGTATTTGTCACAGTTCTGCGCAACATTGGGATCAACGCCTTCCTGTGCTTTTGACAACATCATGGAAATTGGCCCCTTATGTAAGACCATTCTTCCCTACTTTGTCTTCCGTTATCTATATTGCTTACTTCTCAATTGGAGCATACTAGTGGTTTTTGACCAACAAAAATGGACTAACTTTGGCATTTCTTGCATTTGGCAAATAGATCAACTTTGGCTTTTCATCTTGCATTGGTATTTGTGAGATTAACTGTGTGTCTATCAGGGGTGATATCATATTTAATCTAACATAGACTACATTTAAGGTTAACTTGGCTGAAGCTTCAGAGTTGATCCACCCATGGTACTTGGTCCAAGCAATACTTGTTGTATAGCTAGACCAAATAAAACTTGTTTTGTGTTCTTTGTGTTAAAACACTTTTATTAAACACACAGATACGCGAGCAGACATCATATCACATGAGAAACTTAGAGTCATCGGTCAACTTGACATTAGTGTGCTTAGACTGTGGCAAGAAACATCTGCGAGGACAACGAAGAAACCCCATTCAGTCAGGATTCAAATCATGAGCTGACTTATAGAGAGGAAGCATGCTATCCTTTCAAAAAACTGTTTGCTAATTTATTTCTTTTTTTTTTTATTTGAAATGTAAAGGATTTACATTGCCCCTGACCTTGCACCAAAATAAAGATAGTTTGATAAGATAATAAAGATAATTAAAAAATTGTATTTCTTGATCCAATTACTGTTTCTGTACCAGGTAATGCAGAGAAAATCTGGATGCACATTGATGCTGCATATGCTGGGAGTGCATTTATTTGCCCGGAGTTCAGACCCTTGCTGAATGGTGTGGAGGTGAGCTGATTCTTAAGTGGCATTTAAAGCTCTTGAGTACACTTCACAGAGAGTCCTCTTAAAGCTCTGGGAGGCATGAAAGATAACAGAAGAGCAAGCTCCTCTAAGCTCAGCCTCTGATCTGTGTATATCTGTGTGTGCATGATTGAGAATAGTTAAATGTCACAAATAATTCGAGCTGGCATGAGTGACGTCTTGTGGAATGGGCTGGAAATTAGAGATGGCTGATCGTTCTTTGTGTTGTTGTGGTGCTCGGCTGGGATTCGCAATGATAAGGCTAAAGTAATTTCCTGAGGCAAAGGAAGACCTTTAGATGAGTTCCTTTTTTCACTCGCTAAAGCAAATATCAATCGTTATTAGCAGCACAATAGTGAAGACTGCTCCCTCAGATGGCAGACTTTTAGTATCACTGCAAAGATAGAAGGTTTCTGTTTCCTGTTTGGGGGTGGTTGCCAGGAAGTGAATATTTTACCATGGCAACAATCAAAATCTGCTTTCTTTATTACAGAAGATAGAAAGGATATTGGAAAAGGAGAGGGAGTTAAAGATAAGGCTTGTGACGTTGGCTCCTGAAATATCCAGAAATATCAGAGAAAAAAACTCTCATAGTTAAGATTTTAGAATAACAGCAAAACTATTCATGGATCTCACTGTAGATGTATCAAACAACTGTCTACTTTTTATACTCTTCTCTGTGACAGAAAATACTCAGTCACAATGTATTAAGAGTGTGTGCAGAAGGCTATCTAGCAAACTTTAAAAGATATGTATAGCCATGTAAATGAAAGTCTATATGACATATTTTTTTGTTCAGAAGTTAAATTGTAGCATTTCCCAACAGTATGCCATGAATCATTAGCTAACATGCAATATACCAACTGCTTTACAATGAGTTCATGACGAATTATCTGAGATATAATCAAATTGACATTGTATTAAACTCCTATTTGTGTTTTTTGAGTTACTACATGAGATATCACCTAATGTCATCTTTAGTTACTGAATTTAGAAAATATGATGAACAAATTGAAACAGATTCTTATGAAGAACATTTCATTTAATGCTTGTTTGTTTTATTGTAAATATTTAGTTAATGAATGTTTAATGTTTATGATGCAAGACCTTTACTGTATGGCCAATATCATTGTAAACTTGTTTTGTTGTAGTTAACATTGAATCATAATTTAACATTTCACATTTTAATCAGTTAATAATAAAGTAACAGAAGTTACCTAAGTCATAATATTTGTATAAAATTAGTAATTACAAATGTTTAAATGTAAAAAATTACAAAAGGTTTGTAGACATATGGACGCATAGAAGACCAAATTGAACAATGGCAGTATTTTGATTACAGAAAAAGAAGAAAGACAAAATTTGTTCCAAAAAAACAGAAAGACCAAAATCATAACAAAACCAAGACAATCTACATTATTTTTGGTAATGCTGACTTATTATGTGTAGTAACACATTCACCGAATGATCATTTCTTGTCGTTGTATGTCTGTAGTGGAATCTGAAGTGGAGTTTAATAAAACAAAATTCAAACTATGAATGTAGAGTGCAGTGTTTGTTATGTCATTTTTGGGTTTCTAAGAGTTCTAAGAAGGCTTTGAGCTGCATTGGTCACAAATTTACTGGCAAAAACTAGCAAAAGGTAGATTTGTGGCAGACTTTATTTAAAAAAAATTCAGTGCTGATAATTGTAAAGTTGTTATTGTAAAATTTTAATAGCAACATTTGCATGTTGATGATTTGTTGTGCTGCTAGGATACTGAAAACAGCCAATCAGAAATGCAATTGTCCTTAAAATAAAGCTAACAAGTAGCCAGTTCATGTGAATTTATTTTTAACACATCAGTAATTAGAATGCATATAAATTAAACAATAAAATATTACATTTCCACTAGATGATCTTCTTATGTTCTGTTTTTTATTTGTGCAATTGTGCGACAAATCATTTTATGTACAGTAAGTTGCATCCAAATGCAGAGGATAAGTCTCATTTTTAATAGTTTAAGAAGGAACTTAACCAGCTTTGTTTGATGAACATATTTATTTAGCAAAGAGTCTATTTAAAGTTTGGATTGTGTGTGGGTGTATGCGCGTGTGTGTCTCGCATCTTTTTCTGATTGATGATGATAGAAGTTTGGAGAGATGACAATTTTGAAAACAAATATTTCTTCTCTTTTAGTTTGCAGACTCTTTTAATTTCAATGCTCATAAATGGCTCCTGGTCAACTTTGACTGTTCTGCGATGTGGTAAGTGTTGATTGATTAGGATTACTGTAGTTAAAAAGTAAACACTTTTTTGATTCTTGTGTTAACAGCAGTATTGTAACAATATTATATTTATATCACAAAAATATTATATTGCTGTTATTTTTAGTAACATAGTAGTGTAACTTATTACTCTAATTTTTTCTGTAATAAGTAATATGTTATATGTTCAGTTAAGCATATGTTACAAAGCAGTTTTTGCCAAAAGTTTAAAAATGTGTAATAAAATGTTGTAAAAAAAGGAAAAGAAGAAAATTTGTGATATTTCCTGTTCAGTTTGATACTTCATTATTCTTTTGTTGCCAAATATGAACTATGTATTATTGCAAGCAGAATCACTTATGCTACAGCATCAAAATGTGAAAAAGAATTGTGTGTAATGAAATTCTGTATTGATTTGTTGAAGATAAATTAAAAGTAATACTGAACCACATAAATCATTAGAAAGCAATACTATAGTCTAAGGAATTACATTTGTATGTCAGTAATAAGTAGAAAGTAATAAATTACAGATTGCAAGTAACTTGCACAACACTGATTAACATTAACTATATTTTCTTTTTCCTGGCTGTCATAATTCAATAATTGTCCAGCATATATTTTATTCAGAAAAGCATGTGCATTATGGCATTTGCAAATAACTCTGGACTTGTATAATGAATAAAGAGAGAAAATTGTTTGGGATGGAAAACATTTGAAAATACATTACATAACAGTTTAATCTGTGTTCTTTGATTGATACACTTTGTTTTTTTTTCACAGGGTAAAGAAAAGAGCAGATATTATTGGAGCATTTAAAATAGAACCGCTATATCTGAAGCATGATCACCAAGAGTCAGGTAATCAACTTTTTTTACTCTACAGTATCATTCAGGGATCCAAATAATACAGTTTTTTTACAGTTCAAAAACAGAATATACAAAACAAAAGAGTGAACTCTGAAAAAAAAACACTGATTGGGAGCTAACGAAACAAACATGGATATAAATAGAAATCTGTGGAATACTGAAGACATGGGAGAGGCTAGGAGAGCACAACCTGTACAGCATAAGATGTGTGCCAGAACATCCCCAGACAGGAACACTGGGAGAAACTAGAACTAAAACTATTAAACAGGTATTAAACAGAGGCACAGGTGAACTCAATCAGGACAATGAACAGGGGGTGGAGACTGGAACAATTTGGACAATCAGAGGACACAGCATAATTCTTCAGGACTGTGGCAAATAGATAAGAGACTGAACATGACAAGCCAGGGAATATAACAGAACCTCAATATGTAAAATCACAAATTTGTGAAGGAACATAATACACATGTTAGAAAAAAACTCTGGAAAACATGATGTAGAACATGATATTTTAGTTAAACATCTTAACCAACAACTATGTTCAATATTGAGGGTGCTACAGCTTTGCAAAAAACTTTACCCATAAATGTAACTAATTTTGTCATGTCTACTTAAAGAACACACTCAAAACAATAGTGAGATGACTAAATAACCGAAGTGCATTAGCGTGAGGTGTGGCGTGGATGACAGTGATCCTCATTAATCAGACACGACATCTCGAGCTGACATCTCTTGTTCGTCACTCTGAAGCTTCTATCAGATTATTGCTTGTCATGCTCTGCTGTCTTCTGTAAGCCTCTCTGTTTGCTAGTAAACAACAGCTCTCACACTTAGCTCTCACACGTCTTTCCTCCCAGTGTAAACTGTGAGATGTGTAATAGTGGTGGGCAGTTTGCCAGTCGATTACTACAAAGGCTATGAAAAGTAAAGAATTTAGTATTTAGTAAACTGCCGTCAACCATTATGGCAGTGCACTGAAAAAAATAGGAAAATATTTTTTTTTTTTGGCCAGACCAATTTTACAGAACTGGTCTGTTTTTAGGATTTACAGGGTTTTGTCTGTGTTTTGAAAGATCTGCTGATATGAAAGGTGCCAATATATCCCAAACAACTGCCAATATCTCTCTTTATATACAGTTAGTGTGTGGATAAGCGAAAGCTTGTGCTTATTTACTATATTATATGGTAAAAAGGTATTTGTCTAAGCTGTTGTCTGTTTTGAGTTAGGATACTTAGGAAACTTGCTTGGGCAAGTTTGACACATAATCACATCTTGAATTACAGTTAAAATGAGTATTATCCTTTGTAACATTACACAAGACAGAAGTATCTATCCAATTAATAAATGTTCAGTATGTACATTTTAGTTTACGGAAATACCCGTTTTAAAATAAATGTTCCTCTGATTGATCAACATTTGTTTCGTCAAGTATTTTTTCAGCCTTTCTGAAACATGTCAGTGACTAAGCTGCTTGTTGATCTTTTATACCTGGCTAAACAAAGACTCATAGAGTCCCAGTTTTTTGTGCAAATGTGGGAAGTGTTCAGCTGTGCAGACTATTGTGATGGTGATGACAAGCGAACAAATGAGCAGTCCCTGTCTCTCAAGCACACACACGTTCACGCATGTACACATGTGCAAACACCTTCAAGTCATATCTATCGCAAAATACCTAATTAAAAAAAGCCTTGAGTGGATTTCATTGCTGTATATGTGAAATGCTTCTCTTATTATAATATTTCCAACTGGTTTTTAGTGTGACTTGAATATTGTGTTTTACTTTATTCACAGGACTTGTCACTGATTATAGAGTAAGTAAACTTCATTCAGTGAGTGTTTGTGTGTGCGCGTGTGTGCGTGAGTGTTTGTGTGTGTTTAGGATAAAAATAAATGGAATGAAAGAATAAAAAAGGATGAAATTATTTGAATGTGATGACTGTAGATAATTTAAAACAGTAGATAATGTGTGAAAAGGTAAACCCTGCTTGTTTTAAATGAAGTTTCACATGACAGGATGTGTTTAGTTACGAACAAGCACTTCAAACCAGAGTAAGGTTAGTAATAACAGAAACAGCTCAAAAAAGGGGTGACAATTATAGGGTATGGGGTCATATTAGACAAAAGAATATAATAACTCAAAGGATAAACAAAACTTTTTTTTCCATTTAATATTGAGAGTAGGTGCAATTAATAAAACAATTTTCTTTTGTTTGTCCAATCAACTTTTTTTTGTTTTATTTTTAAGTTTCAGTCAAAACAAATCTTTAAAAAACATTTTGTTGTTCAAATATAGGTAATGAGAGAAATACGGCTGATGTTGGTGCACTGGTGTGATTTTGTGCGTTTTAAGCAGAAAGTGCATGTGTCATCTCTCATCTCATCTCATCTGATCTGCCCTCAGCACTGGCAGATCCCGCTGGGTCGCAGGTTCCGCTCGCTCAAGATGTGGTTTGTGTTCCGCATGTATGGACTCAAAGGACTGCAAGCTCACATCCGCAAGGTAACCGTGTTTAATTCAAACAGCCAATCACGTTACTCTCTCTCCACATCTACCCAGACTCCACAGTCAATTTACAATGACGTACATCTTTCCTTTTTCTTTAATTTTGAGTCATTATTACATGCTCTGTTCTGAACCTGATGCAAAGAAAGCCTGGTCACAATCAAATATCTGCAAAGAAGTACAGCAGAGGAAGAGTTCTTGATATGTTTATTCCAAAAACCACATTAGATTTATTCTAAATATAGAACAAAATGAGCTATAATTGCACTGCCTGGACAGGAACGCTTCATGAAAATCACACAGTACAGTAGTAGTACAGCGTGTCTCCTCTCTGGGTAAAATGTACCAAAACATAGGGTTTTAACCCCCCTCACTTGTTAGTCAGTACTTCCTTAAATCTAATATACTTCATTCAACTGTACTGCTGGATATTCTACGAAATATATACAATTTGATCAATACATAATGATGAAAAGGGTATTGTAGTTGCTCTTCAAGTTTCTTTTTTTTTAAGCATAATTTCTTAGATGGACTTCAGTACAGTCTCAACAGGCACAAAACGTTTTAAGAACTTCTTCATGGTTGAATCTAAAAATATGCAGACCTAGACTTCAACTCAAAAGATCACAAAGACAGTGTGTCACTCTAAGGCTACAGAAATCAGTCCTTAATGAAACAAATCAGTCCATACACGACCTGTATCCGATATTTTCACATCCGTTTGAACTCTGAATATTTCAAATCCAACTCATGTTTAAAATACCCATCATTACTTTCCATATGTGGAAACTATGGAGCTGAATGCAGTCTGGGGAATGAAAGTGAAGTTATAGAACTAATAAATATTTAGGAATATCCCAACTTTTAGACTTCTTGACATTTTTTGGATGAAATTATGGTGGCATTGATAAAAAAATGAGCTCTACTAAACCCCAAACAATTACCTGGATACATATTCAGATCTACAACACAGAAAAAAACACATTTACCTGTACCTATTTACCTGATTGAAGCTGTCATTTCTCAACTGACCACTTGAGTCTGGTTCTTGAAGGGAACAAGTATCAATTGACACCCATGTTAAAAATGCCTGGTTACAAGTTTTTTTTTATTCATATCGATAACTTTGACTTTAATGACAACACTGACGGGGGGATTTTTTATTATCCCTTTCTTTAGGTTAGATTAACATTTTTTATCCATCAAACAACTTCATTTTGCCTGTTTTTACCATCTTGTAGTTATGCTTTGTTAGTAGGAAGTGGCTGATATACCCAAAATAAACTCAAAGCCTCTTTTGCTTTCTGCTAAGACTGTGGTGATGTCATGCATATTCTATACAGTGAAAAGACTCGTAGTCTGAGTATAGCGTTGCATTCATGGCTCTCTCATATCACTGAACTCACAGAGGCATATGCATTTCATGATACCTATTTTCAAGGCTCTTCTCAGAATGGCTGCATTTGAATGACAAAGTCGGTTTGCTTTTTGTTCAGGTGACTATATTTTATTAAAGGTTGCACTGGTAGATAATTTGAATGGCACTGCCCTCTACTGGAGTGTCAAATGAGTGTCTTTTAGAGAAGTGAGTTGCAGGAATTATTATTATTTTTAATAATTCAAATAACCAATATATCAGTCGATTATCAAAATAGAAGTTTCTTGCAGGTCTGCTGTATGCTGCAGAAAATCTGACAGTCAGGCCATCTATGCAGTCATCTTGTTAGAATCTGTCAAGCAGTCAGTTTTTAAACCATGAAATTCTTTTCTCTTGTCTTCAGTGTTTCATTTGTGTTGCTCGTGTCTCAGCATGTAGGTCTGGCTAAAGAGTTTGAGTCTCTGGTGAGAGCAGATCAGCATTTTGAGATCTCAGCCGATGTTGTGCTAGGCCTCGTCTGCTTCAGACTCAAGGTACTGTAAGAGAGGACATACGGGTGTCTGGAATTGGGAGAGTTGGATATTTCTCATGAAATTAAAACTAATAAACTAATATCAATAGGTTAAAGGTATATATATATATATATATATATATATATATATATATATATATATATATATATATATATATATATATATATAAACTAATCTGTGACTCGCTTTCAATTGTACAAGCCATTTTAATGCTATCAGCTACAAAATGTAGAAAATGATTGCGTTCCAAACCGAACTATATCTGCTAACAGTTGAATAGCTATTACAACAGTTTATGCTGTAGAGTACATTACAGATAAAAAAAATTGGATATAAACTGTTCAAATTGATTTTTAACTTTGGTGAAATGTACACATTCTTTAAAACAAATATTTTTTAAATAGTTTTTTAAAATAGCATCAAAATCATTTCTTTAATATCACTTGTGTGATATAAATTATTTTATGATGACAACAAATTGAGTTGTTTTTTCTACTCTCAAAAGCTTCAGTTTCAAACCTCTTAAGCTTATTAATTAATTCAGTCTGCACTACGTATGTAATGACAAAAATACTTTGGAGGGATTTCTAGAAAAAACCCAGTAAAAGCAGAAAGAGTTGATTTACACTACAAAATTTAAATATAAACATTATTTCAGGGCTGGGACTGTTTTTTTTGTAAATTAAAAAAATAATGAGCAAAACATTTTATTTACTGTTTTTTTTTACATTTTTACATTTCGTTTACTTTTATTTATAACTTAATTTTTAATCAAATGTGCTTTAAATTATCACGATTCCTTAATATAAACATATCAATGCCATTGCCTCATTACTTGTGTTACATTTCTTATATAATGAGCAGTTAGTTAGAAACGAAATAAATTATAATTCAAATTATAAAGTCAAATATGTTTTTACTCAAAGTATACATTTAAATCAGTATCAACTTCTTTTAGAAGTAAATATAGCATCGTAAATTATATTATAATCACTTTAGCACCTCAATTTTTGAGTTACCAATAATCCCATTTAGCATCAACTATAGTGAGCTACACTACAGATTTCCAAATATGTACCTAAACAAATAAAGTAATTTAAAATGGAATACTGGTTTCAGGTGATACACACATTTTTGGAGCATTAACATGAAATAAAGAATGCCATCTTCCTTGTTTATTTAACCCAACAGGGCAATAATGAGTTGAATAAAATTCTGTTGAAGAGGATCAACAGTGCACGAAAAATTCATGTGGTACCATGTGAGCTGGCCGGCAAGTTTGTTCTGCGTTTCGCAGTGTGTGCACGTACCACCGAGTCACGTCATATTCAGGAGGCCTGGAGCCACATCAGCCAGCTCTCATCCCAGCTGCTTAAGGAACAGCTTCACTGAAGAGACTCCTGAGGTGGAAATCATTCTCAGCCACTGATCCTTCATCACAAAAAATGCCTCCCTCAATGTCCATTCAGCCTCAATGACTCAAATTTAGAAGGTAAAACTTTAAAATAAGGTGACATATCATTAGTTAATGCATAAATTACCCATTTATGTGTGAGTTAATGGTTCATTAGATGAGGTAATATATATTTATCAATAAACCCATACGTGAGTCAATTGAAATATTTCATAGATCATTTAATTAGCCTTAATTAATTAACAGTTTCTTATTGTTAGGTAATGCATCACATTTTGCTTTGAGGTAAATAATAAAAAGTAAATAGGTAATTAATACCTAATTATTAATTGATCAGTTAATTATTGATTAGTTAATTATGATGTGCCCCCTAAAGTAAAGTCAACACCAAAACGTGTACTAATAAATAACGTATCATGAACTTTGGAATTTGGTTGTTGTATTTTATTTTTATTTTTATTGATGATTTTCTGTAGAAGGGTACATAGCATTATTAACTTTTCATTAATAAATGATTAGTTCATGATTAGTTAATTTTGTGTAGCTGGTGACTTTACTCTAGGGTAGACACCATTGTTGAACTAACCATTTATTGATTATTATTTATATTTATTCTAAGTGTGTTATTCTAGGCGAATTGAACCTTTTTGCTATGTTCATATTGTTTTGTAGCACTCCTAAGAAAGTGATAAATTGTAAATATAAAACAATTAAAAAATTTTTACGCGATTACAAGAAAACTATTTGACATATTTTACAAATCTTTACTTACTGCCTAGCAAGGCTACTTACCGTACCAGAAGTGCTTCTGAGGGGAAAAATGTTTCGGATGAACTATTTTATTTAAACTTTACTTAAAATTAATAAAATTAAACACAGGGCCCTGTGCGCATAAAGGGGCAAAATATTAGGTGCTAAGCCCCTTAATGTCCGTGCCTGATTTATGGTTTTATTCAGACATACATTAACTTATTATTACGGCATAATTAACTCATCGTTACTTAATTGTAAATGTATGTGTTGACAAATGATGGTTCATGTCATCTAAATGTAAAGTGTTACCATTTATACATTTACAATTGGATTATTAAACTCAAAATATTTTATTTTAGTAATAGCAAAGTGTTCAAGCCATTTGCCAAAGACACCAGAGTAGAACAAAAACATGTAATAGAAGTAAATATAGACAAGAAAAAAGTAGTAACACTTTATTTATTTTAACAGCAGAAACAAGCTCTACCAGGCTTGGATTTAGGGGGTACTGAAGGGATGCTAAATTGACTATTGTTTGGTGTCTAATTGGAAAACATCAACTATAATCACTCTGTTGCTTTGTCTCTGCTTACATTGCTTGTGATTTTTATTGTCAAATATTTAAGCGTCTATGTGTTAGTCACAAAACTGTCCAGCTCTCTTCACTTACCAAAAACCACAAATGAACCCTAGCGCTCTTAAAAAGAATTTGGCCAGTCCTAGACATTTTATTGATTTAAGTGTTTTATATTTGTTATAGAATCATCTACTATTTAAAATTCTAAATAGTAAATAAAAAACTAAATAGATCTGTATCCAGTTGTTGTTTAGAAACCTTAAAGTGTCTTCAGATCTTTACAGGTAATTAAAACTCATTAGTGAACACCAGAAACATTTCTAGACATTTACTACTGCTATTAAAAAAACATTTTAAAAATACATCAAAACTGGAGTGAGATTCATATATGTGTTTTCAACTTTATGTAAGTGGAGTAGGATCCACAAGTTTCTTTCTAGTGAGTGTAAAGTGTCTGTGTTTGCTTGTTCATACAGTGCCTGTTCTATATAGTGGAAAGCTGTTTCCTTGAAAATATGTACTGTAAATGAACCGTTTGAACAGCAAAATACCCAGTACTGTGCCTATTCATATCCTAACTCAATGTTCATTTTACTAAACATGTTAAAAAATAGTTTTCGAGTTTTCATCAGAGAAAGGTTATCTGAAAGCAACACTTCATAACTTAAATTTTTACTTGCCGGGTTACTCTACAGTTAATGTATGATAGTGTCTATGAACAACTGCAGTAATGCACTAGACTAGGCTAATGCTTGTGTAACATCATGTATAGGCATGAACGGCTTTGGATTCAAAAAAATGAAACAGTATGCTTACAGGCTAAATAGCTTATATAAGAAACCCCATTTTATTCTTTCAATTCATGGCTGTAAGTCAAAACTGCATCAATATTCACCATAGTTCTATTTTTCTTTCTGCCTCTCCCATGATCTTTCGCCAGTTTGTTGATTTCCTTTAATTGCATAGCTTTGTATATCAGGTTGGTTTTCTGAAGATGAAAACCACAATGTGAGGGGAAAAAAAACTAAATATTGTTGCTTTAAGATTCACATTTGCTACGTCCAACATGCAAAAAAGATTTGTCTTGTACGTTTCAAAACCTGTTGTGGCTGTCAAATCTTCTCAATAAAGTGCATTCCTCCCAAAAATGTAGTTAACAGTTTTTTTTTCTCTGTGAAATGCTACAACTTGCTTGTCAACATAAGTCACTTTCATAGAAATTGTTCAGAGAAAGCTGCTGTTGATTCAAAGTGTCAAAAAATTATGAATATCCTAAAATGTTGGCCAATATATTAGTTAACCAAAACACTGCTGAATATTAATTAACACACCTTTTAAAACAAAAAGAAATTCCAAATTGTTTACGATGTAAAAATGCAATACTTGTACAAACAGTACGGGGTTTGAAAAAACAAATCATAAATACCCATATTTTAGATTTTAGAGAGTTGGGATCAATTGAAAATGGGATCAATTTAGTTCATTTGGAATTGTTTATGAATTCACCCCACTCACAGAAGATCAGATGTCCAAACATCTTCACTCAGCACATCGAACCACCTGCCCCCTTAATCCCTTCTACAAATAATCTCACCTACCACCTGCCCTCACTCACATCATCAACTCCTCAATATCTACTGCCATTTTTCCTAACACCTTCAAGGTGGCCAGAGTCACCTCCCTTCTCAGTAAACCTACACTCCACATATCACTGGTGGACAATTACGGACCTGTCTCTCTGCTACCCTACACTGCCAAAGTCGGGTGGAGGGGTGAGGTCTCCAACACTCATTTTGGAGAGGTCATCCAACACTCACACACTCCCCAGGGTTCAGTCCTTGGTCCCCTTCTCTTCTCCATCTACACCACCTCCTTGGGCCCTGTCATCCACAGACACAGATTCTAGTACCACTGCTATGCTGATGACACTCAACCTCATCTGTCATTCGCACCCGATGACAAGAAATCCCTGATTTCCCGATGAATTCGGACCTAATCCAGTCAAGAAAGCAGAAACACTAATGGCTGGAAACTCTTCTCTTCAGGGAACACAAATTTTTTCCACCTCTGTCTTTATTTTCTTCCTGCTAAGTCTGTAAGTCGCTTTGAACAAAAGCGTCTGCCAAATGCCGAAATGTAAATGTAATGTAAATGTTCTGTAATTTTATTAAGTATGTAACAGAGATTATATTTTACTTGTAAGTTACTTTATAATATTAAAGCAAACAAGCAATTGAAACTTTATTGAAGGAAAAATAAACTTTACTATTAATTGATATAAAAATACAAAAATATTGATGAGGTTGCAGTAACTTTTCAAACCAGCAGATGGCTTCCTTGCTACTTCAAATTCTCTGTTGCTCTGAATTCAAAAGAGGCTATACGTTTAAGTTTCAGATTTTTGTAAAACAAAATAAAAAAATGTAATCCAATTTAAATATTTTAAAAATATTTAAAAGCAAAGTGCCCTATAACAAAAAAAAAAAACAGCTGCAGAAAACAGAAGAAAGGGTAAAAACATAAAATGCTCACGTTTTGAAAATCTACTGCTGAGGACTGTGAAACAAGTTGCTGTGGGGCCAGAACTCATTGCAGTTATATCCAAGTGTGCGTTATCCCATAAAAATAAATGTTTTTTCCCCCCAGTTTTTCAAGGATTTTTTTTCTTCAAGGATTAATTTTTTCTACATGCCGTTTCCAAAATATAAAACACACTTAATACAAACTACTTTCTACAGACTAAAGCCTAACAGAACGACAAAGGAGGTTTGATATTAGGAACATATGGCTTCAGAGTGATTGTCAAATGAATAAACAGTGGTTATGATCATGTGAGCTAATGGACTTTGTACAAACATATCACATTGCACATTTAACAGCTGAAATTTGATGAATAGACCACACAAGCTATGATTATTTAGCAAGATGTATAGATGTCATGCAACAATTACAACAGTTGTTGAATACTGAATGCCTGGCTGTCTCCCTCTGCTTTACTTCACTCCATTTTAATGTGTTCCTAATAACCATTTCAATTTTGCAGGTCATTTTTTTTTAAACCTTTATGAAACAGTTTACAAATCTCTGATAATTTTTAGTGTTTAGAAATAAATTTGTGGCTGTTACTTGCAATTATTTCTTGAGTTCCCAAATAGACTGAAATGGTCCAAATCCAGATTTCAAATGGCAAGAGTGATTACCAGACACATTATGTCTGCCTATTCAGAACATCAAACAGTTTCCAAATTGAACATGAAAATATTAAAAGACGGCCCGATTTTCCATTCACAAAAGGACAAGTGTCCAACTTCTGACATCACATTTGTAACGAGGCCAAATTTAACTGTTGAGGCATCTGGATAAAGAGCATCCCAAAACTGGAGCTCATACCCTTTCATAGAGAAGGCGCCTGAAATAATACCAAAAAATGTGGAGCATTTGTGTTCTGCTGAAACTTTTATTCAAGTTTTGGGTCCTCTCAGTTCTGTTCTTTAACAATAAGACTTTGAGTAGGTTGCTTATTATTAATACACTTAAAGTATTGTTTGAAGAAAATAACTCCCATTTTCTATTTGTTATATTCATCTGTTAAATTGGTCAAGTTAAAAGTAAATAAAATATAGTAATATTCTAGAAATAGAGGTAGTAAAAATATAAAGTAATAGAACTATAATTATAGAAGTCCAAGGTGCTTAAGAGATGTGCTTTGGAGGTAATGTGCAGACCAAAGCGTTAAATAAAAGTAAAGTGCACCAACAGAATGACAGAACGTGGAGCGACTGGAAATGTGCAAAGATTCCACATCAGAGTCCTGTTGCAATACTTAGAGGATAAATATGTGAGTGTTAATAGGGAAAGTTATGGGTTCAGGAGCTGAATGGCCTGAGGGAAGAAGCTCTATTTGTGCCGGGCTGTCCTGGTGTTTAGGGGTCTGAAGCACCGACCGGAGGATAAGAGCTGGAAGAGGTGGTTGCCTGGGTGGGCAGGATTCAGAGTGATTTTGAGAGTTCTCTTTCTAATTCTGGAGGTGTGAAGTTCTTGAAGGGATGGTAGGGAGCTCCAATGATTGGATGCTGACAAACATTGAATCATTCACAGTTAAAGGTGAAAAATTGGAAATCGTAAACCAGCACATTGGTACATCATGTTTTCCTTTTATAAAAAGTTGTCACTTGATTACCTTTCACCACTTTTTGTTTATAATAAATTGTATGATATCTCTGAAGTAGCTCTACCCTGTTTAACAATATATATGTAAAATATATGCAACTCAGTGATTAATTTGGGATCTAAAAGTAACAGAATACATTCGCTTGTATCCTGTTCTCACTGTCCAGACACATTACCAGTCACTTGTGAAAAAATACTGGGTTACATTTTACCTTTGTGTAAAGTTTTATCTGAGGCAAAAAAAGATTGACTAATCCACCCTTCCCCTCTTCTGAAAAGCAGGGTCCTGTATCCAAAGGTAAGATATAATATTTGTGCAGTGTTTAATCTGAAACTAGATAAACCAAACCGAAACATTTCTATGATTTGGGGCTTTGTCTTTGGTTGAATTTAAAATGCAATTGAAGTGCACTTTCTGTATGCATCCAAGATCAGGTTTTGATTTACTCTACCGATGAGCTACAGTATTTATAGGTGCTGGGGTGTTCAGTGGCAATGAGAAGAGGACTTCAAACCATATTAGTGCAAAGAGAAAGGCTTTAATATGACTATTTCCCTCCCTTCTCCATTCTAATCCAATTGGGAAGAACTGACTTTCCGGCTTCTTCTGACTAATGGAGTGTCGAATCACACTTCCAGAAGCTAAAAATACATATATTCAGCACATCCTATGATCAAGAGAACAACCTAATCGAGTTTGGCCATTTTCATCTCCAGTCAGTGTTAAGGTGTGTTTCATATTTCCTAGCAACTCTACTCAGATGTGTTAAGCGGGGATGTCTCAGTCGGATAAAGAGAAAAAAAAGGAACAGAGAATGCAGCTTTAATTAGGTATAAAATTAAAAGTTCAAATGTTTTTTTGTGTGTAAAATGGGTGAAAATTACATTTTAAAATAAGTAACATCTAAGAACCACTCTTACTGTCACTCCCCGTACCTCCTTTGTCGTGTGACTAGTGATGTAATAATGTGGCATACAGGGTCACATATTTGGCTTTTAGAGTTGTTCATTTAAATCACGTTTTGGAAATTTAACATCCAGTGGAAAATTATTGTAGACTTCACCTTGGGGTTTTTATGTTTTGAAACTAAATTGACAAACCTTAACAACAATTAGATAGGATTTAGTTTTTCTTCCGTAGCTCCAGGCATTTCTTAAAACAGGGAACAATTAAATAACCTCATCAACAAGCAATTCTCAAATGTGTTTAGTAACTATTTATTGCACTGTTATGTACTTTCATAATAATTAAAAATTTAGGAATAATCTATTGATTAATTTCATAATAAAAAGACCAGTTATAAAAAATCTTTCCCTATTTCTCTTTTAATTTGCAGTTTTGTTAGGTGTTTTCATTATCATCAGATCCAAACTATTTTTATTTGTTTTATTTACACTATGAAATGAAATTTCTTTAAAAATACATTAAAACAATATATCGTATACATGTCACTATTGTTACTTTTCACAGAAAGTAAAGAAATATAAACAATGTAGATTTTTATATACTGCTAATATTATCTTAACTTATTTCTGTTAGCGAATCTGTGCAGAGTGGATCAATAGTCTTTTGTCATCTGTGAGAATAAAATTTTTAAACAACAATTGCATCTTAATTTGTATATCATATAATATTAGTTTTGAGGTATTTCCATGAGAATTTTTCGTTTCAATAGTAAAAAGCCGTTTTGGGAACTGATCCCCATAGTAGAATTTTGTTTCTCAAAACATGTCCTCCCCAGTATTTCCCATTATAATTCTGCAAGTCAATAAAGATTAATGTAAAGAAGTCCTTTCCCGAAGAATGAATACCTCACCCTGAACCATGCCGCAATGTAGAGCTCTGTTGTGTAAATGGATCCCGTTGAAGCAGAGAGTTAATGGAATGTCAGGGTCAGGGTATCTCTCGTGTGGTCTGCGACTGTCCATTGAAGGGATTTCCATGAGCACTGATCACCACAAAGCTCTCTCGCTCATTCTCAGGTTGCCTTAAAAAGCCCCATTAAGAGCTGTCATAAACACATTCAGCTGACCAAGCAAACAGAATAGGCCATTATACATATTTTCGATTGATATTAAAACATCTAATGGGAGGAAAGAAAGCGAAAAACAAAAAGATTAAACCACACTTGCCAACCATGCAAGTTTCCTGTGTTTTTTACAAATGTAATGTAATGTTTGGGTCAGATTTAAAAGCTTACATCAAGTAAAGCATTATTTGTTATTAAACATTAACAGAATACATACCCAAACCGACCAAAAAACAACAACACTGTTGTTCAGCATGATTTCAAATGTGGAAATTATAATATATATAACTATAAATGCATTTGCCTTTTAACACACAACTGAAATATCTGAGATTTGAATCAGAGTTACAGGTTTTATCTGCTCAAGTTTTGGACCAGTAAACCATTAGTTTTATTTCAAGAAATTCTAACACTTCATGTTTTTCATCTGTAATAGAAAAAAAGTAGTTTTGAAAATAGTATAAAGCAATCATTGCACAAAATTTGAATCAGAAGTGTTTTATGAATTTTATGAATGTCAATCTGAATGTCATTCTCATCACATTTTAAGGAACAGCTCTTGATACAGGGAGTGACAGCCGAACCCCTCCCATACTGTCTGTCCGAATGGTTTTCCCACACAGAGACTCACTCAGATCTGAGATCAGTTACACACTCTCTACTTGCACGTCTGGAAAGAATGATCAATAAGGAATCTCAGTCTTCAGACCACCTCACAGCAGCCTCAAGCAGAGGGGTAAGTAAAAGATAGATTTTATGAAATATCTAATTGTTTTATTCTTGTTATTTTGCTTCGATAACATGCATGTGACAGAAAATCATGCAGATTATGCCTAATTCATTGTGTTATTGTTTATTTACACTGATTGATTTCTAACCACTTATTTAAATATCTCAGAAATATTATCATACATGTTTTTATATTTAAATAATACAATTTTGATGTTAACCCTGAGTTTTCATGAATCAAAAACTAACAGGTCAGTTTTTTTGTGATTATCAATTTATATTTTTATATTTATTGTATACTAATCTTGTGAGAACAGACAACATTTATTTGATATTATCATGATAGACCATGCCATTAAATGTGAACTCTCTAATCTTAAAATGCAAAGTAGATAAATGAGTGTGCTCAAGACCCTAAACTGTTTAGTAATTGATGGCAACTAAGCTCATCTAAGTTCACAAACACATTAAATATTCATGAAAAATATCTGTGCTTCCATTTTAAAGTATACATCACTAAATAATCGTTAGATTAAATCTGAGAAACTTAAAAAGAGATGATAAAATGTTTAAATATCTGCAACATACGAAGTCAAACATAGTGTATATATTAATGATATATTGCATGGTTAACAAAAAAGATGTGTTTGTTATGTTTAGCTGCAAAAAAATTTAGAACATGTTGAGTAAGTTCCATTTTTAAATCAAAATGACCTTGATTGTTGTTCAGTCTCTTCTATCCAATTTAAGGTTATTTCACTTAAAATCAGTTTAATGTAAAATATCACAATCTGCTGATTAGAGTAGCATCAACCTTAACCTCACCTAAATGTCAATTACTTAGATGTAATTCTCAGAATGTTTTGATTTTATATCTAGTTAATCATGTACTTTTGCTCTTTTTTGACACTAGAATGTATTGTTTTTACGGGGTTGTGTTGAGTTAGGCGTAGAACATAACATATATTTTATTTTATTTATTTTCTCTGTTGGTTCATTGAGATACAAACAAATTAATGCAGTATAACGTAACCTATTTTTCTGTAGGTAACAATGGCAAAAGTGGGTGTCGCTTTGGCAGCTGCCTTTATGCTGGCCAGTATAGCAGTCATCATTTCTATCGCTGTTGTGCAAACTCATAAGAAAACATACATATCTCGTGGACTAAAGGTAAGGTTAAGAAGCAAGTTACCAGCACCTAAAACTAATAGCTATATCTATTGGAATAACTTTTAGGATATTTCGTCATACTGCACAGAACATGTTACATAAGTGCACTAGCAACTGATTTTCTATTATGCATTTCAAATTTATCACTAACTATTTCTTTTTAAAATGTTTCACTTCAAAAATACACTTTGTAATGAAATAAAACCATGTTAAGTATATATATATATATATATATATATATATATATATATATATATATATATATATATATATATATTTATATATTATGAAACATTTTAGCATATTGGTTGGAAATGTTTTTTTTATACAATTATTGTCAATCTATTCTTTTTATATATATATTTCCTGCTAACCTTAAAACTTGATCTAGTTTTTTAATCCATACAGTGCTGTATCTGTAGAACTGCAGAACCCAAGACTTCAGATGACTCATGTTTTAATCAATGAATAGTCTCCAAAAGGAAAAATTTGCTTTTTTGTCCATCCAAAAAAGCCTCAGGCTGTGGCATGTCTGTTCTTGAGTGTCTCCTTCACTCATGTTTTGAACTATGGCGACTAGCTCTTTGTTATTGCATTGAGTAACAAATGAATGTGGTCTTTATGCCTCTACAGCTTGAGAAGTTGCATTGATTTGGGGCATTTCTCATCTGTTTTTCTCTCTATCTGCAGTATGGTATTGTTTTGGATGCTGGCTCCTCCAGGACTACTGTATATCTCTATGAATGGCCCGCTGAGAAAGAAAATAACACTGGAGTTGTTAGCGAGAACAGAAAGTGTCAGGTTGAAGGTATAAAAAAACTTTTGCAAATAGATTTGGAGGGTTAAATGTACATTTTTTGTAACCCGTGTTAAGATTTGAAATCACAACCTTGTCCTGCATTTAATCATTAATTTCTGATTAGCTTCAGGTTACCAGAACAGTTGTCACTTGTGTTGATTGCATACAAACTTGGCCTTTAATGGCAGATATGCAACTTTCAAGAGCAGTTGTTGATTTTTAAAATGACTAAAAGCTAACATGCTGCTAATAGTGAGTAAATTCTCAACTACTGCTGACTGGCTCCCCGTCTCCCAATGAACACAAGCCATCAATGCAACTAGTTCTGAACCAAAAGACATCATATATAAATGATACAAATCTATTTTTATAGATTTAGATATAGATATAGGTTTCTTTTTTCTTTTTGCTGTAGTTCAAACTCAAGTTTTTACCATCATCTCTCCTTTAAAGTACTAACGCCAAGGTAGTGTCATTGCTATAAAATAATAATTAATAAAAACTAAAATACTTGTGTAATAAAGTAAATAAAATAAAAACAATTATATACATGTTTGTGATTGTATGTGCAGATAGTTGATCTATAGATCTTCTGCAGATAGTTAATAATTAATTAATTAATGTATTTATTTATTTTTTATTAGTAATATTAACATTTAGTTTCTTCAATCCTGCATACAATTGTTATACATTTAAGGTCTAAATTTATTAAACACATTTTACAGGATAATTGGGAATTTCTAAACTACTTTCAACAAAACTCTTAAAATAAAAGCTTTAAATAATAAAACATAGTAATACAATTTTATTAAAAACATAAGTAAATTGGCTATTTAATAATGTTTATAAACTACCATATTTCCATATTTTCCCATTGAGAATAATATATTAAGGGCATAGTTAGCGAGAGTGTACAATTAAGCTTACAATTAAACTAAAGTGGGCTGGCAGATAAAATAACTTCTAGAGATTAAGGGATCCATTCTGCAAGCATCAGAATGAGATTCTTTTACATGATTAAAAATTGACAGGGCAAGGTAAGAAAACTGGCCTTTAGATGCACTAACAATGACCCCAACTCAGCTAAGTATAAGGATGTTTAATGGGAAGAGATGTGATCCAACAAGCTGCTTTTGAGAACACCTGAGGCAACCAGGGAACAGTTGAGAGCAATTAGGGTGAGAGTTAAAGTATTAGAGAGCTCTGATGAAATGGATAATAACAGCTGTCAGATAATGATTTTAAGTTGTATGACAAATGTATGATAACATTTTAGTTGGCTTTAAAATTCTATAACACATTTTGACAATGTGCCTTTCCCAGGTCCTGGAATTTCCGATCTCGGTTTGGACAAGAATCAGGACCAAAATACATGGAAAAGCATAAAATCGTGCATGGCAAAGATGACAGAGGCCATTCCTTCCCAACAGCATAACTCAACCCCGGTTTTCCTTGGTGCAACTGCAGGGATGAGACTTCTACAGTATGATTCATTACAACAAATAGCTGTTATAAATGTAAATTGAAATGTAAAAGCTCTGACAATAAACCAGGTTCAATATTATTTCTACAGTATGAAAAATGAAGAGGCATCAAACAACATTCTGAATCAAATCAAGAACTACCTCAGCTCCCTTCCTTTCTATTTTCAAAATGCTTCCATCATCTCTGGACAAGAAGAAGGTCTTTATGGCTGGATCACAGTTAACTACCTAAAGGGGAACTTCCTGGAGGTCAGTAAATATGCTGCTTTGATGGGAATTGAGGTTCAATGGAAATGCTAATTGATAATTTTATCCACAAATAACTAATTACACATTCATGATAATTGTAAACAGTTTACCATTCAACTATGAAATTGAGTATGAAAACTATAGTACTAATTTCCCAACCCCCATTCAAACTAAGGATTTACAACTATTAACTTTGTGTAAAGACTTGTTTGCTTGAACGGTCAGTAACACACAAAACAAAAACACAAAATATAAACCTAAACATTAATTCAGGGGTGTAAATTAAATTTTAAAATGTGAATATTCAGGATGGTCAACCATCAGTGATATTAGAACAAAACAATCACCCACAAGTCAATGACCAAAATGTTTCTTTATTGACTGAACTGAGATAATTATTCTTCCTGATTTTGGAAGGAACTCTACAATCCCTAATGAAGCAGTATATTGCAGGGGGGTTTCTACTCCATGGAACTTTCGTGTGGGTCATTGTCATTAATGAAATGTCATATCATTAAAAATGTAATCAACACATATGGCATTATAAAACAAACATGTAATGCTAATTAACAGAGCCTATAACAATAATCAAAATCCTAAAGGAAACGAAAACGTATAACGCAATACTTTTATTTCTTAAAAAGACTAAGAATAATTTTAGAATATAAAATCATAATAATAGTAATAATATAGTAGTAAAGAATAGGAAAGGTTAATTTTCCCTCCTTCATATAAAGATCATACTACTTTCCAGGTGGTGGTGGTAATGTACTGTTAAGAAGGCTTGCAAAGTGCCGTTACACAGCATATGAAGAAGAACCTTGGGCTGGGAGCATTGACAGGGGCAAGGACAGGGGCGGGGTGGGGCGTTGAAGACAGTGATAGGCAGGCAAAGCCCAAAATGCAGCACCAGTTCCTTCGTCTTAAGAGAAAAAAAGTTGCTATAAGTTGCCAGGAACAGCAGGAAAAGTCACTAGATTTGTTGGTAGACACTAGTATTAAAAAAAGTTACTAGACGGTCTGAAAAGTTGTTAAACCTAGCAACAAAGTCACTAAGTTGGCAACACTGCTCCAGAGGGAGATTTACCCAGAATATAGAGGAGGGTGGATTTCATTGGACTAATCCAGTGTCCTTCAAATGGGCCCCGATTAGTGTCTGCGATACTCACGGCCGATAATTTTTTGATTGACATCCACACACACAGTAAGCACAGCCGCTGGCTTCGCGCTCCACCAACAGGTTTTCAAGTACCACCAGTGGTAAGCGTACCACAGTTTGAGAACCACTGAACACTGTAGAGCATCTTTGAATTCCAGATGGGTCTGCAATTCCCTATCACACTCAAGTTGCTCTGTTAATATCACTGAATTTAAATCACTGCTTCTGAATGTTGTCTCTCTTATTCGTTCAGCTGACCTCTATGTTAACGCAGTTAATATCTTCATTTGTCTCACACAACATGTGTTTCATTGTGATCTATGTGTTTGCTATCTAGTACATGTAATGTCCCTCCTATCTTTTTAAGGTGTCCTTGTGCTCTAGAAAGGCGGTATATAAATAATATGTATTATTATTATTATTGAACCAACTGCTAAAAAAAGCGCTATAGAAAACATTTTGATTGGTGAATGGATGCATTGATCGATGCATGGATGGACGGATGTATGTATGGATGGATGAAAAGAGACAAATAAAATCTAAACCAGAAGTGTTTTGTAATTGAGAAGATTTTCTGTGTTTTGTAGAAAAACCTTTGGAATGCCTGGGTACATCCTCATGGTGCAAAGACAGTTGGATCGTTGGACTTAGGAGGAGCCTCAACCCAGATTGCCTTTGCTACTTCAGATGATGTCAAAGGGGAAGATGTCATTAAGGTTTCACTGTATGGCTATGAATACAACATCTACACTCACAGCTTCCTTTGTTATGGGAAAAATGAAGCTGAGAAGCGAGTCTTGGCCAAACTTTCAAAGGTATGGAGTTCTGAGTGCTGCCTGAGTATAACCTATATCAATCGATATCTATATATCTAGACATTCTTCAAAATTAGAATAAAAATGATTGTTTTGAATGATTGAAACTATTTTCTTCTCAGGAAGCTGCAAACTGGGCTCTTGTAAAGCACCCCTGCTTTCCTTCAGGTTACAATATCTCCATTCCTGCCGAAGAGGTTTTTGGTAGTGAATGTACAAAGAACAACGCTCCAGTTGAATATAACCCAAAACGATCCCTTACCTTCCTCGGGCAGAGTGACCCAGAACAATGCAAATCATTGGTCAGGAGTATTTTTAACTTCACCTCCTGCCAGACAACTGACAACTGCTCTTTTGATGGAGTTTACCAACCTCCTCTCAGTGGAGACTTCACTGTAAGTTTTCTTTTAACTTGTGTAGAAGAGTGATAAAACAACAATTCAGTTATTTATCTTTTTTATGGTAAAGACTGGGGCATCACATAGTCGTCTCACAGCAAGAAGGTTTTGGATCAGTTTCTGAGTGGAGTTTGCAGGTTCTCCCCATAATCGCTGGGGTTTTGCCGGTATTCCCCACAAGTCCAAAAACATGCGGTACAAGTGAATTCATTAAACACAATTGTCTGTAGTGTATGAGTGTGTGGATGTTTCCTGATGGTGGGTTGTGGCTGGAAGTGCATCTACTGTGTAAAACCCCTAAATGATAAAAGGGATTATAGGTGGATGGATGGTGAACAGTATTTTATGTATTGCAGGTCTTATAATAAAAAGATTTATTTATACATTTGATAGTTTTTTTACAATTACTTGTGTAGAACGCATAAAATTTAGCAATCTTTTAAAATATATTTTCTGAAAAATATTTTAATATGTTTGTTTAATGTTTTGTTTTTACCAAATGTTTTCAATGGTATTTTACTCTACATCAAAGTAAAACTCAACATAATACGGTGTTGTTAACAGTTTTTCTACATGTATATTAATATAGATTTTATGAATTCACATAAAAAACACTATTTTAGCTATTTGGCAATTTTGCAGCTTTAAGAATTTTACTATTTATTGTTCAGTGAAAGTCATATTTTTTATGTGTGTGTGTAGAAAACAGATAATGAACATTATTAGTTCTGTATGTTATTACCATCATCATCATTAACTTAATGAAGAATTTATTTCTCTAACAAAAAGTTTCATAAGATGCATATTAAATTTATGAGCTGTAATTTTCACTGTCAACATTAGCTAAATGATAACTAAAAGATATAATGTATGGTTAGTAAATTGTTCCATCACTTTATTTCAATATTTTCAGTTCAATTTAACCCCATGTTCTCCTGTTTCTTTAAGGCTTATGCTGGGTTCTATTGGACTGCTTGGGCTCTTAAAGTGGTGGGCTCGAATACTATGGACACATTTAACACAAATATGAAGCAATTTTGCTCAAAAGACTGGAAAAATGTAAGTAAAATGCATTAGTGAACAATTTATGGGAATATGAAGAGCAGAGTGGATGACTAATGCAATTATTTAAGCTTTACTGTATGTGTCCAATCAATAAGTCCATCTTACAATGTCTCTACACCAACCACCATGACCACCTTTCTCTTCTCTGCAGCTAAAGGATAACTACGAGATCAGAGACATCCATCTCAAGTCCTACTGCTACTCTGCAAATTATGTGCACACCATACTGGCAGACGGCTACAAGTTTGACACTGAAAACTGGGAAAATCTGGACTTCAGTAAAGAGGTGTGTCAAATTTTGCTGCGACTTTGTCACCATTTCTAAAAAAAAAAATTTTAAAAAATGTGTTATTTCTGAAACTTCATTAAATCAGCTCTTATCAGCTGGTGTATTATTTGATCACATTCAATAATTTTAAAGAAGTTAAAAAATGTTATACGAAAGAATTGAAATCCTTAAAAACTCTGGATAAAAGTGTATGTTTGCCAGTAAGTTACATTGCCACTGATAAGGTTCCTTTCATTATAGATCAAAACAGAAGTATGCATCTCAAACATGGCATTATAGTAATCGTTATCTTTATTTTTCCACTAGTTATAAGAAATTATTTCCACTGTATTATATGCAAACCTAAACTAACTGCATGAGTTTCAAAAGAATATGGAGAATGCCTTTATTAAGCCTCATATATTGAATTTGAAATTACTGTAATATGTCAATAACATTTTTTTCTTCTCCATCACTTGCTCAGCTTCATCATGAACCCCCCAATCAACATCACAACTTCTATATCTCTCTGTGTGTCATAGGTAAACAAAACCAGTATAGCCTGGTCCCTGGGTTACATGCTTGCACTTTCCAACATGATCCCAGCTGAAGGGAAAATCCTCAAGCTCCCCATAAACAACGTTCTCTTCGCGGGTCTCCTGCTCCTCTTTTCTGCTTTGACTGTGATCACCCTCACATACCTGGTCATAGCTTTGGTGCGCTTTTGCTATTGAAGTTCCCATGGGTGCTGTGTCGAGTTTTCAACTAGAATTGGTGTCCATTGGGTGGATTTGGAAACCTGCTAGAGTAGGACACTACATTTCGGATTCCCAGAAGTGGAATTAACATCCAGTATGAACTCCAAATGCGTTCAGATGTTTGTAGAAAATGGACGAGATCGGGTCTTTGTAGTAGAACAATCAAGCTTCAAGCTGATGTACTGTGCACTTGAATGAAGATATTAAAAGCAAATTAACGATTGTATCTTATATGGCGCTAATACAATAATGACAATGTTTTAACTGAGACTTATGTGTAATGTTTAAATTTTTGCACTATATAATGCCTTATAGTATGCATCTAAGAAATGTATTTCTGCATGTGCTCTTCAGCACAAGTTAAATGAACTATATAAATAAATATGATTGTTGTGGAATGTGTTGCAAAGAGTAATGATTATTTTGTATACGCGTTCATCCAAAGCTTAGCCTTGATTAGGGTTGGTGATTGTTAAGGACAGGTTTTGAAGTATTTGACAGATTGTATCACTGGATGATGGATGAAATGCAAATGTAAAAAGATTTGTTCTGCCTTCACAATTATAGATTTATTTGTAGAACCGATATGTTGGCAATATATATTTCCTGGCCAAAAAATAAAAAAAGCGGCATCATAAAAATCAAACAGTCATATTTCACTGGACCAACTTTAGCTTTGATTAAGCACACATTCGATATGTCATTGTCACAATAATCTTCTGCAATTCCATCCAGTGTTGCATAGATTCTTCACCAAATTAATCTTTCATTGTTGATTGTAGAGTATGATTGCTGCATAAAGCCTTCTCCAGCACATCCTGAAGATTCTCTATGGGATTAAGGTCTGAAATAGTTTTTGCAATCTCCTTAGATGTTTCTCTGCTTGATGCATGCCAATGATCTGAGGCTTCTAACAGACTAACATCTTTTCACGACAATACAATGTGTTTTCAACATGGTTGTTTACGAAAGGAGCATTATTGCACCAGTTAAGCTTAAATTGCTTGTTGCCAGCTGAAGGATGCCCACCATGCAGTCAATATACAATAGTGGTCTTGTAATTTTTTGCATTGTTAAATCTAGGCTGTGTATAATGACCAGCAAACAAATGGAATAGATCATTGAAATGTAATAATGACCTAAAGACACTGACAGCACCAAAAAGTAAGTGGTTGAGCTGGTTAAAAATCCCAAGTCAGAAGCAACGTTACCAGGTGGGCGTATAACACAAGAGTTAAAACTTCTGCATTTTTGGGCATGTATTACGTTTCACAAGTCAGGACCCTGAA
The DNA here is from genome assembly GCA_900490495.1 of Danionella dracula. NCBI lineage: Eukaryota > Metazoa > Chordata > Actinopteri > Cypriniformes > Danionidae > Danionella > Danionella dracula. The sequence continues at coordinate 4,181,088 of UELW01000378.1, read as the reverse complement.
GCAGATGAAAGTATGGCTTTTTACTTCAAAACTATGATGTTTAAACAGATCACTTTTATTTGGAAATCATAACTGATTAAAATGCAGGGAGTACGAGTCAGCATTCATAAAAGAAGTATTTCTTCATAGTATTCTAGACTGCTGGATCAGTATTCTAGATCGCTAGTGGCTTTTGATAACCCAGCAACAAGGGGTAGTAAGGAAACAGACAAAATCCAATAAAAAATGAATAAAAAAATAGCAAAATCAAAAGAAAAAAAAAACACAGATTTTGCACCATAGACAATGAGCAATATTTCTGTTCTGTGTTAAATTCCTGTCAGACGTTAAAAGTCTGCATATAAAGATGTTGAACAAAAAAAACTAATTTCACATTTTAAATACATCTTAACTGTAAAAGAAAAGATATTCGTCTTTATTGAAATATTGACAAAGTTGGTGAAAAATCATGAACTGAGGAGAGGTTTCTACAGCAGGTTCATGTAAGAGTGAAGAGGACTCCATTTGAACCTCACGGCTCTTGAACCTAAGTTAATGTCTATTTATTGTGTGGTTTTGATAAGAGATAGCCACATACATACATAATAAATTAGTGAGATAATTAATATGACTCAATGATGACAGTATGATCCAAACATTAGCCTGGTTTGCTCAACACTCAATACACTAGCTTTCTACCAGAAGAGGACAGTATAGTCCAAAAGATTTGTCTGTGTTGAAGACCAACTAACAATTTCTAAGCCTAACATTTTTACTGTCAACTCAAACATCAAGTTATTTAAACTAAAGTTGAAGCGTTTTTATACTTATACTATTCTTCTTACCATCTTTTAAAATATTTCATTATCAGTTGCCCTTTATTCCAATGTCAAATTTCAACTGTGCCACACATAAATATACTTTGTTGGCCCATATTCATGTTTCACATTGTCTTCTTTCTCTTTGAAATCTTTCTTTCACCCTTTATACATAGACCCAATATAGCTTTTGTTTGATTGACTGAGCTAATGATAGTGCTAATTACTAAATGCAAATGATAATTATTTGCAAACTTTGGTTGCAGAACCAGTTTTTCTCATAAACTTACATATTTCACCTTTAACACTGAATTATATACATATATAAAATGACAAAAATGGCCTATTTTGACTAAATTAAGAGCAAAACTACTATTAAGGTTTTGATACTGAAGGATTGTGGTGCTGAAATGAGGAAGACTGGACAAGTAGGGAAAACAATATGCAATATAGTGTGCATCTAAGGATGCAGTGAACATGTAAGAAAAAAATATTGTCATGTATTGTTGCTTTATTTTAAAACACTTATTTTAGACTTATTTCTGAAAGGGGAATTGGTTCATTTAAAAGTGAAACAACATAACAAAATTCACTGTGTCCTCTCTGGAATTGCCCGGATCAGGATTATACATTTTCAGTTTTTTTTCTCTCTCTCTTTCTTTCTCTCTCTCTCTTTAAGACTCTTCTCATGTTACACAGCACATTCCTCTCCTAACCTCCACTCTGCCTTCCCTTCTCAAGTCCACCATCCTCCTGCAACGTGTTGCTGGAGATCGCAGCTTTGTTCTGACTCTCCATAGGAAACTCCAGAGAAAAGTTTCCAAATAATAATTGTAGACCCTTCTCGCATAGACATTAGACCAGATAAGATCAGACCAAGTTCAGTAGGCTGCAAACGCAGCAACAACGGTCTGTTTGCATGGACAAGGAGTGCAGGAATCAAGATGATGTGGCGCTGATGCTGTCATTCAAAGAGGATGGTGTTTACAATGGTGAGTGGTGATTTCCCTTGGTAAATAGATGGTGTTGACTGGACTGCATCTAGCAATTATTTTCAAAACTTAGCAAGTAGGAAAAATTCTCATCTGGATGTAAATATTTTTTACTAAACAGTGCAGGACTGCCTAATTTTTTCTTTGCAAATATTGCTTCAGAGACAGGAAACAGAGACAGAGACAGGAAAAAAACAGAGCTTTGAACTTGAACTTGCTTATCCTAACATGATAGTGCAACATCTTTTTTTTGTTTCAGCATTAAGAACCTTTGAAATATCCCTATTGTTTCAAATGCCAGACTCAGAAGTCCTAAATTTCCCCTTTTCTGCATCCCATCAAGAAATCTATGTTAAAAATATATGTTCTAAACAACTTTGATTAATCTTGCATGTTATCAGTATTTGAAATAAAAAGGCTTTACATGTTTTGTTTTTATATATACAGGTAGTTAAACATAATCCCTGTCCAGCAGTATTTAATTGTATTAATAGCAAAGGTTTATATACATGGATCTTTATGGTTCTTCAAATGTGTTTATCAAAATAAAAACAAGAACTTTACAAATTGCAGCCCTTTACCCTAATACCATCAAATGACAGGTTTAGTTGGCATGCTAGTAAAAATATATGGTAACTGAATAACTGGAGCATAAACGTTTTATTATTGAGAAAATTCAAGTTTTCTCTAAATTGTGAGCAACATTCCAACCAAAAATGTGGAAAGTAAAACCTTTTCTGTGTTTGATAAAACAAACTACAGTTCAGACTCATTGAGGGTCTTCCAAATTAGATAACCTTTTTATATTGTTCACTTTATTAAGGATGCATATAGCCTGAAAAATAATTTTAAAAATCCCTCTTTTGTCACTTATACTAAGACTCAATATGTTTTTTCTAGTTTTAAGATATTTAGTTTTTGTCATGTGACATGATATTGTATAATATTCCTTTATTTTGGCACAAGTCAATGGTTAACGCACACAAAACTTTCTGTTTTTGTAAATGCAACATCTAATTAGCTAATAAAGAAACACACAGTGGCAGATTTAGTTCCTTTGGAGCCCAAAGCAAATAAATGCACAGGGGCCATATATGTATAAATACACACAAATATATTATGTAACAAATTACTTTTATTAATTTAAGGAGGGGCATAAGGAGAAAATTAACAATTTAATTGCCTACTTTTTTTACTTTAAGTAAAACCTTGTGAGTCTTGGAACATCTGAAGAGATTTTTGGGAATTTTCACATTAAAATCTTAAATTTGGGTAAGAATTGTAAAGCAAGTCAGTGCCAAATATAGCTGAAGTTAAAACTTCAGAATAAAAGTATACATTGTAGCTTTTAAAGAGTAAAAAAAAAAAAAAACACCCACAGGGTTTGAAACCTTCTGAGATGTTTGTGCGTTTTCAGGTTACATGCTGAAACACATTTCTATATTTCAAGGAATTGGTGGCAACCCACAGTAAGGACCCCCTAAAAATTTTGATAAAACCGCATATGGATATCAAACTTTTTGCGCAATTAAACATTCACCCTCAAAAAGATGTTGCCATATCTTTAACAGGGTTTAAATGAAATATATAAAATGGGTTTACATGTTCTCTATGTGTTTTCCTGGGAAGTATAACGCATTGCCCAAGACATATTCATCCTACACAACCTGACCAGCACATCATGTTTCAAGACACCATCAGTGTCAAATACATCCGCTCTGTAAATGAAAGACTGCTGTAATGAGAACTTGTGACAGCAAAAGATATCTGATCTCTCGCCGACTCCTTTCCTTTAGCCTTCTTTAAGCCTTTTACCATCTTCAAGAAAAGCATTCACTGATCCTCCTATCCAGGTAGAGTTATGCTACATCTTTACCCTGCAATAACATGCATTGAACTCTGCCTTTCATGATAAGAAGAATCTTAGAATGCTGACATTTCACATTTTAGTCTTAGGAGGTTAGTTTTAATAAAATCATTCTATATATTTCTCATTCAAGCGAATATATTTTTTTTCTACAGACATGCTGGATTTGTGTCAAATATATATAAGAATGAAATATCTTTCTTGTTGTCTACAAAATTCTCCACAAAATTCATTACAAATAAGGACATGTTTGTAAGCAATGTCTAAGTCTTTGTTTAAGGCTGTTACAAGAAGCCTTACCCAGTTATGTCTAATGCAGCTTTCACAAACAATCAGCTGCTTTTTTCTTTGGTTACTGAAAAAAAAATATTTTTTTAAGTAAGAAATGTTAAACAAGTAACGATATAATGGCCCAGATGTGTCAAAAGATATTAAAGAATCCTGTCAATTTTAAGCACTGATATAACTGACAATAGTAGCCAAGCTAAAATATTGAAAATCTGTTTAGATTTTTTCTTCTGACCTTTCAATCTTTGCACATTGTTTACTCTGGAAAGGTTGCAGTATGTTCAGAATTAAGCTGCCCGTGTTGTGACCAGGACCAGAAAATATGAACACATTACACCTGGTCTGAAATCACTGTACTGGCTGCCGGTTCGCTTAAAATTTTAACCCTCACATATAAAGCACTACATGGTCTGACCCCTTACACTTACACCCCGAGTTGAACGCTCCACTCCTGACAGTCTAAGATTCTGTCTGTTCCATGCACTCGCACTAAAACTTTGGGAAAAATCGCCTTTTCTGTCTATGCGCCGACACTGTGGAACTCTCCGGGATGAGCTCAGGGATGCACAAAGCTACACCATTTATAAATCCTATCTTAAAACTCAATTTTTTTAACTGCCTTACGATAGTTAACATTTTTACCTTTATCTATATCTATCTATTTTGTTTTGTATTTTGCATTTCTTCATTTTATCTCTGCTGGTAATGTAATTTTTTGTACTGTTTTTCTCTGTACAGTGCTTTAGGGAAGCCAGCTTTAAAGGCGCTTTATAAAATAAAGTTTATAAATATTTATTATAGTTATTTAGAACCCCTAGAGCTGGAAACCTTTAGTCTGGAAGGGAAGGATTGCAAGCTTCACAGTAGTTGTTAATTCAGTACCTATTTTGGTCAGAAACATGTAGAGGTAAGCGATTTTCATTCAGCTGGACATTTTTAATTAAGTAATCCAGTACTTTGTACCAGTATGTTGTAGAAAACCGTTACATTGTATATGTTAGGTTAGTTGCTTTCACCCAAGTTTGTAGTTTAAGCTGAGTGCTCCGATATTTTGTTAAATGATAATCAGTCTGTGTCAACACTGTATATTGGAGTATAGAATAATAAACCTTAAATCGAAAAGACCTGCTCTGAAATCGTGTTCTTTCATTTGGTTCCAAAAGAAAATTAGAATCAAGGTTTTGAGCTCATGATCACTTAAAAAGGCATAAGTGTATAATTCTTTTCACATAATGTTTAGCAAGAGTCTGGACAAAAATTATAATGGTATATTATAGCCATAATAAACCATAGTACTTAAGTACATTTTATGGCAAATACTTTGTACTTTTGCTCATGTGAAATTCGAAGGGGGCACTTTTACTTTTTCTCAAGTAATATTTTATCTAGTGTATCTACTTTAACTCAAGCACTTGGTTTGTGTACTTTGTCCATCACTGGTAAAGTGTGCGAATGAAAAATGTTATTTTGACATAGATCTGTTCATGCAAGGTGTGAACACAGTCCAGTTGTTACAATTCTTCTGGTCATTTTGGTCAAATCAGTAAAAGTAAAATGGCAGAGTTGTTGTCAGGTCAATTGGTTTTTGAAGTTCCTGAACAAAGATGGATTTTATCTGAGCGTGGGCCTCAGTCTTCATAATGAAAATGATACTGGTGATGTGGAGAGCACTTTTACTATTTCGGGAAATATCTGAATCATATTAAGAAGTCTCTAATTTACCACATAATAATAAATATTCTTCAAGTTAGTCAGGTCACATAGTTAAATGTAAAAACAGCTTGCCAGATGGCCAACCTGCATTTAGTTCTCATCTTAGCTTAACCCTGTCTGAAAAAGTGCTAAAATACTTCTTTCATTCACACCACAAAATAAAAAAGTAAGTACAAAGATCTAAAACTCAACACTTACCATGTTTAAGAGGGCCATATAATTCAGACAACATCAAAAAGCCATTATAGGTGACCTTTAAGCAAACTATCTTGTTACAAAATACAGTTTGAGTTGATCATACTACAATTTCCCCTTTTACACAAGTACTGGACTTGTGACATGAACCTGAGAGCAAGGCAACTTTCCAAGAACTCGTATTCTTGCTACATATTTTATCATTTTTCTTTACTTCTTTTTGGTAAGCTTCAAAGTGATGGAGACAGTGGACCTATTTTCTCTTTTACTCTGCCCCAACATCTTAGAATAGCTTTGTTAAGTTATCTTTTAGTGAGCGCGACACACCTTCAGATATCTACAATCTACGGTTAGGGAAAACGTGTGACCCAAAAAGTGTGACCCATTTTGTTTAATTGAGATCTCAAATCTTCCTCTCCAGAGCAGTTTGCACATACTATACCTTTTTATTACATGTAAGTTTTTGGGACATGCTTTTATCCAGGGCAACTTCCATCGCAAGGAATGAACATATTTATCCTTTTCCTTCGTTTAATTCTCTTCCTTGAATTCCACTCTCATGACAAAAGCTAAATTGGCCTACCAGTTGTGTTTCAAAGTTAAAGAACCAGTCATGTATTAAAGTTAAAGAATCTTATTTAAACACACTTATTTAAACACAATGAATTAAACACACTTATTTCAATATGATACCAGGTGCTTCTCCTTCTTTCCTCTTATTCTGTGAAAGACGTTTTAATACTTTAGTGCCACTCTCTGGAATGGAGGGTTCACTGCATATTGTTTTAATTTTCGGCTTCCATTTTTATTCAAATTATATTCATTACCATTTCAAATAAAAAACTATTTTCATTATAGCTCATTACATTTTAGAAATGTTTTTCTTCTTGTTTCATTTAACATTATTTTAAGTATAAAAACGACTCTTTTTTTCAGACCTTTTTTTGTTTTATCGGGCTTTTCCTTTCATTGTCTTTTTACTCTGTGAACTACAAATCTTACTAATAACTGTTGAAATAAGATTTAAGGATTTAAGTTCAACTTTCAAAACATTCTCACCCTACAGTATTGTTGGAATGTGTGTAATATTAAATGACAACACATAAGCATTTTCCCTCTGACTGACCTAGATATCCACTCTCTTTCACTTTTTGTATAAATTATTATTTAACAAGCCCAAACCTGCACAGCTTTCTACAACTTGTGAATCAGCACATAAGACATTCTTGAAACGAAATCTTAGGTGATTTTACACCAGTGCTACCTGTAAGAGTAAAAAAAATGTCTGCTTGCAGGTGATATCTCACAGCTTTGCGAAGTGTCTTTCCTTTATAGCATTCCAATGAATATACAATGTGGGTAAGTTAAACAAGCTACACTCTTTTTTTGTGTGTAAAGCTGTCCTCAAATTTAAATATAATTTTACCTTACCAAAACCCGTAGTACTTTGGGTACTATCATGCAAACTAATTGTCTTTGTAAGTCTTTATCAACCCCATGCATCTGGTTTAGTAAATGTTAACTCCACCTCCAAAGGTGGGACATTTAATGCAAGGTCAAACACATTTAAATTATCTTTAAATTAAATGCATTAATTTCTTCCTGCTGTTTGTAGGGATTACTGTAAGTAATCAGTCTTCTGTAAGTGTGGCTCTCTTAAAACCAGTTGTCATTGAGACATGATGCAAACAGTATCTACCAAGATTTTTGTCTATATGTAAGTGAAATCCTAGTGGTGAGCGACATATTCAATGAACTTAAACCAAGAAAAGACTTCACATTAAAAACGAAAACTGTATTGTTCTCCAAACTTTCAAAATATCACATTTTTTATGAAACCCTTATTTTAATGTCAATGGTGTTTTGTAAGGAATATTTTGTTCCTGTTGATTCTCACTAGCAAGGGATTTACCTATTAAATACTTGTGCCACTAGTAGGTGGAGCAGCAGGGTACTGTCTCATTTCAACGGTTTTCTATTAATGACATTAAACTGGAAAAATGGAATGTGAAAGTGGTTCCAAGTTTCACACTTTAACAAGTATATTTTTTTCAAAACATTTAAATCAACTGTATTTTGTAGAACTTTAAAGCAGCGTTATAGAAGGATGGGCCTTATGTATTAATTTTGGCAATATATTATAATAATACCATAAACAAATACATAAAAACAACAATGTTTAATTAACTTGAGGCAAATAAAGCATTAGCATTAAGCTAGATTAAAGTAACACATTAGATTAACATCTGCTCATTTATGAGACTAAGCAGCCACACAGCAATTACACAAACATATTTTTGTAGCTTTATTATTCATACAGGACAACGTACAATTAAGAGTTATTAGTTTTATTAGTATTAGTTCAGTCAATTTAAGTCAAGATACAAATGTTTGCTTTAAAACTAGGTTGTTCAAGTTGATAAAGTATTTTGTAGGCAAGAACTGTGAACAACGTCATAAAAATGGAATGTTGCAAAGGGGATTTGGTGTAACATTCCCTTTTTAATTAGTCAAAAGACCTTTTTAGATGGCTTCTAGCTTATAAACCACAACTTAAAGATTTTCCCTAGTGTAGGATGGGTCAATATAAAACAATCTGCATTTTTAATGGTTTATGTAGTTGTTCTCTAAATTCTGATACCTACCAAAGACCAAGAGTCACAAAACTATTTAACCTGGATTTTGTAGAACCTGCCATATAAAACACGTGTGACATGCATTTTTTTTGCCTTTATTTAATCAGTATATCAACCACAAAGAAAACTGCTTAAATGAAACTGTGTTCAGTCAGACTCTGACAGGAAACTCCTCAAATAACATTGATTTACTTGCCAACTGCAATCCAAATTTCTTCCACCATTTCAAACTTCAAAAGACTTTTAAGTGGGATATTTATGACTTGCTTGCTGACATCACTGTTCCACTTGTCTTTAACGACACCTTCTTTGCTGTGTCTTACAGGCTGTAAGAGCATGGATGAAGTTCAGGCTGAAATGTTGCTTAGTGGTTACCATCCTGTTTCTCTTCAGTCTGTCAGTGGTGATGATATACACCCTTCCTCCCTTCCAATCTAAACAGAGCAGAGTGAATGTACGAGGCCTCCGCAATAACAAACCAAGTATGCTGAAGGAAAAGTGGGCTCCCAGGGCTTATCTACCAATGCTTTCACATGGACAGAACAGCAGAATCTGGAATAACCCTGAAATGAAAGATTCTGCCAAGCATCTACTTATGGTGAAGAATTACCATTCATCCATATCTTCTGAAAAAACAGCCATGGGAGACATTTCAAACAAAAAAACTCAAAAAGGAAAGGCCTTTAGTAAAGAAAAATATCTGAAAATCACAAACGACCAAGTCAAGCAGTTTGCTGTTAAAAGAAAAAGAGATGCAAGAATTGAAAAAAGTGCCAACTCTAAAACAATTTATCTTCTTCACTCCAGACATGACCCAGCATTTACTCGGTCTGCCAGTGTCCAAAGCCCCCACCCGACAAACAAGACACGCAAGCACAACTGCTCTCCAGATGGGGACAAAGTAAAGGACCAAGAGAGGCAGTCCTCTAATGCACAGCAGGTGGAGAAACCGAAACATACCCCTCGGGATGCAGAAACACATGAAAGACAAAGGAAGCCCACTGAGAATAAGAAGTCAGAGAGCAATGAGAGGATTCTTGAAACTGGCATCAAAGAGTCGATCGATGCCTGGTGTAATGCTGTCTCTGATGAGACTCTCATCGAAAATTTGAACAACACCAAAGCAGAATCTCTTCCCTGGCTCAGTGAGGATGATGTCACAAAGATGACAATTCTCTTTAAAGGCCAGGTTCTGAGTAAAGAAAGGATACCTGGTCATGGACAAGTGCTTCAAGTTGGACTAAGAGATCAAAACGACAGCTTTCCTTCTGTAGCAGAAAATCATATCAAACTTTGCCAAACAGGCAACTGTGCTCTCATTAAACGCCCCAATGACTGGTTTGAAGTGTTCGCGTTTCACCTAGACAGAGTTCTCGGTCTGAATCGGAGCCTTCCCACAGTCATGAGAAGATTTCACACTCAGATTCTCCCTTACAAATACACGACTGGTCCTCCCAGGCCTGTGGTGTGGTGGGATCCCAGCATTCAGCATCTCTCTGATGCCGAGAACGATCAGAACTCTTTCTCACTCAGGTGGACACATTATCAAGCACTTCTCAAGAGCCAGTGTGGAATTCGGTTGCCTCTGAACTTCACAGCCTGTGTGGGGGTTCATCATTCAGAATGGGAGAAATTGTCCTTGTTTGATTTTCTGCTGCAGGTAGGAGTCATAAAAACCCTTTTAATTAGAGCTAAAATGGATGTGAACAGCTGTGAAGGCAGGGGTGCGAGTGTGTCCAACTAGAAATTTTACTTTCCTAGAATGTCCTCATTGGTGTTAGGAAATTTGACTGATTATGTTCTCAGGATGTTCTGGGAAAATCACAATATTGACTTCTTTAAGGTTAGGTAAACGTTATTATAGGACCAACAGAGAACCATACGGGGACGTTTGGCTATAAATGTTCTTGTTTTTAAAGTTGTGTGTGTGGCCACAGAATGACCAATACAAAAAGTTACCCTTAAGTCATACCAGAAGCTTTAAACAGTAGTGATGTTTTAAAAACATGCTGAAAGTTATTTGAAGATATTTTGTCACTTTTGGGAGATATTGCAAAAGTCATGGTGACTTTATCTGCTACTGGGGTTGGCGTAGTCAAAATTAAAGACAGATGATGATGATAAAATGTCATCTGCAGTGCCTTTACCAACTCTCAATAAAACAAGAATTAAACTTTAGATTAAAACTTCCCCAAGAAAAATACTTGCAACATACAAAAATGTAATGCATTGATGCCAGAATTATTGGTATTTTAGGAAATACCTTAAAAATGAACTGCAACACCAACAACAGACTCTTGTGTCCTAAAATTTCTGCCTGCTCTTCTAGTTTGATAGGCCTGTCTTTGGAAAATGTCAGGCGTGTTTATCTTTATTTTTGCCACGCTCTGTCTAAATACTCAATTCTGATTTGCTGTCAGGTGCTGTATAATTCTCGATATACGCACATGTTGCGCTGGCACAGACAGATTACTCTATGTATCTTTCTGTGACTTGAGGAACCATTAATTGATTTGTCCATTCGAGCACGCTATACCACAGTTCGCAGATTCGCTCAACCTGGATTGTACGTAAAATAAGTATTATGAATACTTAGCAGAGTGAATTAATTATGAGACTAGAAACATGCCCCTGACTGTGAAGAAGATTTTAAACCCGAAAGTTGACATTTTGACAAATTTGTAGAAAAGATCATAATTTGTTAACGAATACTGTCATAATGTCCAACAGACATTCGTAAACTTATTTTTGTCAGTCTGCACACAACAGGAAAGCCCTTGCTCCCTAGATGTAGACATCTAATGATTCATGACTGAAAAAAATGGAAATGTAGACATGTAAATCAACAGAAATAAATAGAGTAACCCATACAAAATAATATATTGTGCTTCTTTCTTTGACAGTTAGTTTTTTTGCTCGTTTGTTTTGGTCTCTTAAAGTGCTAAACATTGGTAAGCATTTGACACAGAATATTTAATCAGCATTGGAGGGCTGCTATTTTAATTTAGAAAGAACACTGAAAATAAAAATACTTTGCAGTTCAATCCGGAGGGATCAGAGTCCATTACTGGACACATCTGGAGAATGTATTCTTTGAGACTTAAAGAAGGAATTTAACTTCATGTCATAGAAAAAACATCATCCAAGTGATAGATCTAAGGCTTTTATTTATGTACGGTATACAGTAGGAAACATCAAAAGAAAGAAAGAAAGAAGGAAAGAAAGAAAGAAAGAAAGAAAGAAAGAAAGAAAGAAAAGTGTAAAGTAAGTTCCCATCACCAAGCATAGAAAAGAAATCTTGTTGAATGCATTTAAATGATATGGTTGTCGATTTTGGTTTGAAACTCATGCCATGAATTATGAACAAAGTCTAGGGTTCTGTAAATGATATAATTACCCAGCAGCGGAGGTCTGTATTTAAAGAAACTAAAGGTTTCCATTTTTAGCACTGGTAGTTTTGTTTATAACAGCCTCTCTCAAAAAGGTGAAGCATGTGATTTAGATATTTTGGGTCCCAAACAAGCATTTTCTGAGCTCTTGTTCCTTCGGTCACTGGTTAACTTGTTAAAGTTCCCTCAAACACAGTTCAATGGTTGGCGATTAAAAATCTTGGTAAGTTTCTCTGACAACTTGACTATTTATAGGAAAAAAAGTATGTTTGTACTAAGTTGTTTTAATATATAATTGTATAGTATATCTCTTTGATACATTTTCAAATTCGTTAGTTCTTTCAGTAAACTGTGACTTTCATATCTTGGTTTCTACACACACCTTCTGTTGCTCATCATCTTAAATTTTTGGGCTTCATTTGTATATTTTTTGATTAGTTGATCTTTCTGAAGTTGGAGTATAAAACCCCCTGCTTGGTTTAAACCAGGGCTAATGCATGTGCAAAGAGACTCACTGTGTGTGAAAATCATGCGTTCATTCAAACTGTGTGTGTCAATGAATAATACATAAGATCTTGGGAAGAATGTCAATAGCTGTAACATGGCCAAAAGCTAATAGCTTTGTATTGATTTGGTGCAATTGCTGACTGGGGCCCCTTGAACACTTGTTCCCTTCTACTCATTTAGCACCTCTGATGGCACGGATCTGAAACCTCACACGCTTAAGCACCAAAGAGTGTGAAGGACAAACTCACTGGCACTACAGAAAAAGACCTTCTGTGCTTCTATGAAACCTCGATCAGTGCTTCTCTTTTGAAGGCAGAGTCTGGAATCACAGAACTAGAGATTAATATTTGATAATGCACATTATAATTGTGATTCTTTAAAGACTGAATTCTTAGATTTAACATTTTAAATTGAACTATTAAAGTCATATTTAAAAAAAAAGTGTTTCCATTTTTGAGAATAAGCTCTTAACAAATAAATTAACAGATTTTCATCATTCATACTCATTTCATCATCAACTAAACAGCTTTGTCACTTTTGAAAAACGGAGGGGTAACACTACAAAACTAATTCCAAAATGTTAAAGAATATAGTCTAAAACGGTTGATCTCAGCATAGATCAATCTGAGGTGAGACTTATGAGTTATTATCAGTATTTTGGTACATTTCAGATGATTTGTTTTATTGTCAAACCAGTGCACGTTTTCTTACCATTATTACTTGTGAAATATGACAAAACACACAATTGCTCTATAACTCAAAAATCTACAATTGCTTGCTTCCACTCATCTCCTAGAGAATGGAAGGACTGCTCTATTTTGGCTAAATTGACTAGAGATGTCTTGAGTCATGTCGCAAACATGCAGGTTGATGAATTATTTTGCTAATGTGGTTTACATGAAAGAATTCAAGAGTATGTGTTCAATGAGCTTATGGGGAGTTGCCCCGAACAAACTAAGCGCTGGTCCTTTTATTGTTTCATTTGGCTGTCTGGATTTTTCTCCAGATGCTGTCACTCTCAATTAGTTAATCCTTCACTTGTATTATTTAATGATCTAGATCAGGGGTCGGCAACCCGTGGCTCTGGAGCCACATGTGGCTCTTTAGCGCTGCCCTAGTGGCTCCCTGGAGCTTTTTCAAAAATGAAAAAATAAAAGGAAAAATGTAAATATGTTTTTTGTTTAATATGGTTTCTATAGGAGGAAAAACATTCTTAACGTTTTCCAATGCTGTAAAAGAGTGTAGAATAAATATTTAATTTCAACATTTCTGTCAGCGACGATTTGCGTCATCACCTGCGACACACGTTTCTATCAGCGGGACGGGATGCCAGGTAAGGTGGCTGCTGTAAACAAACCAGCGGCTATGTGGTGGGCCATGAATCCCAAAGAGAAAAAGAGAAAAATAACTGTGGAGAACAAAGGATTCCACGGTTCTTGGACCGAATCGATGGCGGAAGGATTGCCTGAATGTTTGCTCTGTATTGGGAAGTTGTCTAATAACAAGAGTAAAGTGGAAAGACATTTCCAGGGAAGGCATGCACGTATTTAGTAACAAAGTGGCTGTGATTTTATATACTTCTTTTCAAAAGGCTGCTATTTTTTTTTTTATAAATGTATGCTGCATTTTTTCACATTGTTTGTTGCCCAGTTAAGGGGCACGTTGTGCACGTTCCATTTTGATGTTATTTTTGTGAATCCTCAAAATAAAAATGACATCAAAAATTCGATTTCTTTATTGCATTTCTCTAATTTCATCAAAGCAATGAAACATAATTCATTAATATTGTAATCGTACAACAGAGTAGTCACGTGGTGCGTCGTTCTCTACAGGATTCACTGCAGGGAAAATAAACATTTAATCATGAAGGCTCATTATGTATTCGTAGCAAACTTAGTCATTTTTATAGTAGGCTAATATAGATACATAAAGCATGTGTTGCCTTCATTATAAGGCTTATACAAGGCTTTTAATTTTTTGCGGCTCCGGACCTATTTGTTTTTTGTTTTTTTGGTCCAATATGGCTCTTTCAACATTTTGGGTTGCCCACCCCTGATCTAGATACAAATAGTGCCAAGTCACATAAGCGTCTGAGTCCATTTCTCAGTTTCTTCCATTTGTTTGATTGCAAGTTGCCTGGTTTAAAACAGTGAATTATGTTGTTTTTAAGAACAAGTTCATGATCAATGACAAGTTCATTAAATACTCCTAACTCTAATGCAAATCGCACATTATTCAAATGTTTTGATTTCTAAGCAGAAACTCACATATTCAGAACATCCAGAGGCTGTAAAATGTCTTGAGCAAAAATGCTCTACAGTGTTCTCCATGGTTCACTGGCATCATTGGCTTGGAACATTACATAATCAAGCCCTAAGGTTATCACAGAGCTGGCTGTGTGAGGAGAGAGAACACAGATTTAAGCACTGATGTGAACATGAACATGGAGTGTGTTGACGACTGTCTGCTTGTTGTTCTACAAACTGACAGCAGCTGTCACAGACACTGAGCGGATGACAGAAAGATTGTTATTCTTAGAATAGCCCCAGCACGAGGACAAGTGGCACACACATTTCATATATATTTTAATGTTACCTATAAGATGTTTCCCACGTAGCAAAAAAAACACTATAACTGTGTTATACAAGAGTTTGCAAAAATTAGCAGTGTACAACCATGATACTGCTTCTGTCCGCTACCAATATTTCTCTTGTTAACTTTGAATAAGTTGTGTGCTTTTCCTCTAGTGTTTTCACTTCCATCCCAAAGTCGGTAAACTTTAATTTGCCCTAAACAGTGAGTCCATCATGCACCTAGCTTTAGATGTATACTTTCAGCTGAAAATGCTTTTTTTACTCAAAAATAATTCATGAACCATTTCCTTTTATACTAAATTTCTGAAGAGTAATTTTTATGAATAATAGAATTTTTATATACACAAACACAGATTTTGTGAAGTTTTGCCTATAAAAAAATGCATTGTTATTAATGGTGGAGTACAGGATTCAGGAGCTTGCTTAGATTCATGTAATGTTTTTTGTTTAGTTAGTAAACCTACAAAAACCTGCGTCTGACACAAGTATGGTGTGTAAAACCAAATGATAGTAACCAGGACTTGGTTCCTTATAAAGGAGCCTCTGTCATTGGCCAACACTGTTTAATATTTTAATATTTTGTATAATGTTAAAAAATATATAAGTTTATCAGGACTTATAACAAAAAGTCCCAGTTACTATCACTTGGTTTTAACAGGAAGTGAATACAACGCTCCTTCAGATGCAGGTTAATGTAGGTTTACTAACTCAATTTCTTAGAGTGAAACGTGGTATTTAATCATGTATTTTAGTAAATAAGGAGAAACTGTACCATCACAGACAATCAACTGCAAAAAAGTCGATAACAATAAACGGAAGGTGTCTTGGCAAAAATAGCACAGAATGAAACGTAAATGAACATATACATAATAATCTCTGTAAATTACAAAAACAGGTTCTGCAAAGTGAACAGGGCATTTATCCTGTGTTTTTACAGATTGTTTTATTGTTGTCACAGAGTAGGTTGTCACTACTAAAAATAACAGAAGAATTTATAATGGCTTTATAATATATACAACCTACAGTTCCAACATGTCACATATTTTTTTTCAGTTCATGCATGATTATTGTAACCTCTAGAAGGTAACCTTAAATATAATTAAAAGACACAAAGCAATAGCAGCGATAGTTAATAGCAGTGTCTTTTAATAATTTAGTGATCTACAATAAAAACTTTGCTGAATTCAGACACTGTTTACTTCACGTTGTGAAATTTGGCAGATATGTGTCTGGATGACTGCAGTGTTTGGAGAGCAAGCAAAGGTGTTCAAACTGGGAACGAGCTGGTAAAACTAACACTTTCTGCGCAATGGGGTCACATCTCACGTTAAATCTCTTCTCATAGTGAGATCACACATGTGCACACACACACGCACACAAAGCAAAGAGAAGCAGTAAAAATGATTTAAGATGGTTTAATAAATACAGGATTAAAATGTATTTTTTACACAATACCTAAAAATCAATGCCTTGATTTCTGAATATTCCAAATAGAATCAGTTTTTTCAATATAATAATCATCTTTATAGATGTGTATAACTGCAGATATTTCTGTTTAATAGTACATTTATTATTTATCCATGTAAAAAGAAACATTTTCACAGTAGTTTTTCGTTGTATATTGTTCTTCAAAAAATATCTTAACATAAAATTAATTTTGTATTTTAAAGGTAAATGCTGGGCGAATTTATTTACATGTTTTACCATTTTCTCAGAGTTAATTTTAAAATATGTATACTGTAGCTGGTTACAGGTTAAAAGGTTACAGTTTTGTAAAAGGCCTCTAGCTTGGGTGAAAATATAATGCCAGGTTGTATGTGAATAATTGTCCTCGTTAAAATATCCCATTTGCCCTGTTTCTAGCATTTTATGTTAGTAGATTTTGATGCCCTTGTCAAAATTGTAATTTGTTACATAAATTAAACAATTATTATTAAAAGTTTCAAGATTTTTCCCCAAACCTGCAACGCCATCTCTATAAACATAGACTTTTGAGGAAACTGTCGTCACTTAAAACATTGCTTATTTGTTGGTTTTCTCAGGTTAATGACAGACTGGATCGAGCTTGCTGTGGCTTCAGACCAGACCCAACAGATTTGTGTGTGGAAAACCTGCTTCATCTTAAATGTGAAAACCCAAAGGAGTTAAATCTGGTGCACATTCTGGTACGTGAAACATTAGTTATATTATGAGATTGGTAAAAGCATAAAGGTGCTATTCTCATTACAATTCTCATTTCAATCATAGATCGCAGAGACTCAGAAACGGATGAATACTTTGTAGTTTGTACATTTTAAGCTATCTGATAAAAAATCTTTTTTTTATATTTGAATCACCTGTTTATGTAAACAACATTGCAGTTTAATGGAAAAAAGATATCTCAATTTGAATCCTTTATTTACAGGTTCGGGAGACAGAACCATCCAAACTGGTTTTTATTGACAATGCAGGCAGACCTTTTCAACCGCTGGACAATCTAAACTTCAGATTGGTGGAAGGTATTCACAGGTAAGTAATAATATTTATAATAGTGTTGCCCTATTCAGATGTATCCTGGCATTTGTTGCCTTCCTGAGGATTTTGTCACAAGCACCTACGTAGTGTTGAAGAAACTTGGTCTTGGATTATACTAGTCTCCACTTCAGACATCATGCGCACAGAGCATTTACCAACCATCTGATGGGTATAGGATGCTTGACTAAAAATATTTCAAACATCTTCAAGTCGAAACCTGATTGGTTGAATTTATCTGGATTTAGTTTCACCTGGAAATTAAACGTTGCCATATAATCGAGAAAACATTACTTCATCCCCCTCATATCGACTATGGAAGATTACTGTTCTATTGTAACTTTTTGTTATATCTTGTCTTCTATGACTTTTTTCTATGGCTAACTTGTTGTATATCAGTCAGATTTTGAGGTGGCATTTCCATGGCCCGCAATATGATGCAATGCAAAACAACATGTGATTGGCTATTTGACATCAATCAATCAACTTCCTGGGCGGGTCTTGGCCAAAGAAAGCTACCATTAACACAAGACCTTGCTGAGGGTCTGACCATGCAAGACTCGAATTTCACCAAGATGCTTTGAAAGAGTTATGAAACCACTGAAAAAATCATTATTAGATTTTCAGAGGTGTGTTAAACATCATTTCACAAAATATTGTTTGTTGTTGTTATTTTTTTCTTCCTCTGTTCATCACTATTTTTAACTGAAATGATTAAAATAAAATTCCTCCATTGAGAGGCTTCCATTCTCATATGCTTTTCTAGGACATGTTTCTTTCAAGAAACATAACATACCACACTTTCAAATAAATTTTATTCAGATGTGGCTTTTAATAATGTAAATTCACTCACAAAAGCTTCATTGAAAGTGTAATGGCTCCTTAATTAGACGCACGGTTTTTGTTACTTAATTATACACATGTCACAACCCTTTATTAATTTACAAAACACTCTTCTTGACTTGGTGGGAGACAGTAGACTACTTTTATTTAATGCTGGTTTCAAAGGGAATTCTTACAAATTTGCATAATGTATCAGTGTGCACAACATTTATGAGAACTCTTAATGGATTTTGCATAAACTACTCTTCATGGCTTGCATTAGCAGTGTTGCTTTAATAGCATTCATAGACCCTCTATTGTAGCCTCAGTAAAATGTCTATTGAATCTCACTGATTAGTTTGTTTAACAGATTTTCCTTTACTAAACAAACTATATTGGTTAAGCATGCATTTGTTGCTCGCAAGGTCTGTTCATATTAAAGTCATATTGTGTAACAATCTTTGATTTGAGTTTGTGCCTTTTTTTTACTTATCAATGGATATTTTTTATCTTTTTTGCACATCATCAAGACACGTTTGCTATGATTTTCAGTTTTCCACAGAGGGCCATTTCAGTGCTGCGCTCAGGGTGTCTGGAAAGGATGCTTCTTCGCTCTTTATCAGTGGACCAGGAATTTTGGAAGAGAAGAGGGAAAGTATCTGGGATTAAACCCCTTATCCAGCACATTGAACAAAGAGCCATGGCCCTTCTTCAGCATATGCAAGAAAAGAAACTTTGATGAACTGTGATGCTCTTCAGCCAACGTAATTGGTTTATGACAATGATGAGATTTTTAAGATTCCTTTACTGCATGCAGTTGTCTCCAAGAGTTTGTCTTGCTGCTTCAAAATGTAATCAGATTCATTTTGACAGGAAAAACGAATGGAGGCAATGTTTTTGCAGCATGGATTTTAAGTTATTCCAGGACTGGGAGTCCATGAATTGTGATCTGACACACTCACTTGCTGAGAGAAGAGATACCTTATGGTAATTTGCAAAGCAGGCTTTGCGCAAAGGCCCACTGTGAAGAGACTTGAGTCTTATTCCATTTCTCCATCTTATTACTATTCCTTCCCTTTTCCTTTTGAAAAAAAAAAGAAAAACAGGTCATAAAAAGAGCCTGGATGAAAAGGAACACCAAAGAAGGGATCACTAAATCAAATGTTTACATTTAGGTGAACTCAATTTACTTTCAATAATATTGTTTCAAATGTGTTCACTATATGTTTTTTAGTTTTTCTTTATTTGTCCTATGGTGCTCTATAAATCTTTACAGTAATGAAAAGTTATCAGATCTGTGGTTAAAAAGCAAGTGAACTGAGACTGGTGCTGCAGAGAAAGGCTGCATTGAGACCCATCTGTTCATGAGCCCATCTTGTCTCTGCCTTTAAGCCTCAAACTGATCACACATTTGGAGATGAGGAGCACACCAGGAAGGAAAATAAATGATACCAACGAAACATTAAATCTCCCTTTCATCCAGCTGAAAATCCCACTGGTCTCATTTTCATTTGCCTAAAGTGGGCCAGAGACTCCTGCTTGTGTTCTGCTTCCAATTTCCTTTGAAAGCGTTTTGAACACTTCTTTGCCAAACAGCAGAGATT
This sequence comes from Danionella dracula, assembly GCA_900490495.1. Lineage (NCBI taxonomy): Eukaryota > Metazoa > Chordata > Actinopteri > Cypriniformes > Danionidae > Danionella > Danionella dracula. The sequence goes on along the minus strand of UELW01000378.1, from coordinate 4,161,173 downwards.
TTGTAACCCATGAGAACATCAGACCAGCTACCAAAAATAATGAATAGACTGGACTATTAGTCCACTAACAGAGTAAGACATATTCATGTTTTTAAAGGACATGATTTCAAAATGTGTTCTGACAATCTGTACAGGAAATTTGGACCAATTCAGTTGAAACTGATGCAACCAAACTGGAACACAGTTGTTTACTCCCCGTTTCTACTTTTCTCAAAACATCTGTTTCCCATTTATTAATTCGATTTTCAAATAAAAACGAATATCTAATATGTTTTTCCATTATTTATTTTCAAAACAAATATTAAAAAGATTTTAAAATTGTATAATTCTGTGTTTAAATTGATAATGCAAAAATTAATTAAATGCGTGAATCATATTTTGATTTTCAATTTTTCTTTTGGGGATGCTTAACGTGACCCGAAAATTTTATGACATCACCCACCTAGTTTTGATTTGTAGTGGGAGCATTTATGTACATTTATAATCACATTTACATTTTTTAACCTTAATGAATCTTATGTCAATATATGACCTATCCATTACATTTAGGATTGTGAGCCTTTTCTCAAACATCATCAAAATAAGACCTGTGAAAAATTAGAACAGTGAATTTAGGACTATTTAAGGCCTACAATTTGGGCTTTTACATTTTTCACTTTTTAAGACTCACCGGACACCCAGTACACAAAAACAATAATGTAGGCATTCGCGTGTAAATAGCCAAAAGGTAGAATTGGAGAAGAAAATCCTCAAGGGTAATAATTACAGAGCTTCTGTAAATGTCCTTGGAGTAAGGGCAAATAGTCTTCCTCAAGAAATATTGTTGTATACAGATATGGAACGGTTCTGTAAATCCCCATCAAATATGAGAATTCAAACCATACGTATTCATCTTTTCGAACACACACCAACCAATTTCAGGGGCTTCCAGATAAAAGAAAAGCATTTCCTACAGACAATCTATGATGCCAATCATAGCTGGTGTTTAGATTCAGTCTCCAGTCAACACCAAGTGCCATAGAAATGTCCATCATCCACCACAGCCACCCCAATTTTACACTGCAATCCACCACAAACATTTTCCTTTGTAATTTTTCTACTCAACCTGGCAGCCATAATGCCATATTAAATAAGGACCTTTCATTTGCAGCTACATTATGTTTCTCATCAGTGTCCTTACACCATTCCAGGTTTTTAGCTGCAAATGAAAAACCTTTCTAATCCCTCGTTACATAAAGTCTCATATGCATTCCGTAATTAAAGACGGTCTTGTGCTTGTAATAATAAAATATGTTTTTTTCTTCAGCTGCATCTGCTTTGAAAGTGAGTACTCCTCTGGATTATGCTTGGGAACATAATGTTTCCCCCCACAAGAACTGCTCATTAGGACTTAACTCATTTTTTTTCTGGAAAGTATTAACTAAGTGTCTTGTATGTGCCAGAAAACACTGCACAAAAAAAATCAGTAACATAGTTCTCTCGAAGAAGCCTGGGCACCAGACTGAAAGCAGATGTTTGTAAAATGACTCTAGAATACTAACATAGAGAATTAAAACATTTCTGTTTCACGAAGTTCTGTGTTAGATTAGCAATATATTTGTGTTTTTCATACTGGTGAAAGAATCTGGATTTTACACTTAAGATACACTTAAAAAGTTGATTGGTCAGTGAAAATAACATGACAGCCCAGACGACTTCTTAAAAGGAAATCGATTCATTGTTTGAAGTGTGGAACAAAGAATAAAATAGAAATATACGCAAAAAAAACAAAACAATCAAAGATGATATATAGAATCCTTGTTAGGTAATAGTAATATTATAGTGTCCTGGCATATCTCAAAATAATAAGAATACTTCATAGACTGTAGAAACCAGTAAAAACAATTTAGATTTTTCTTCGTCCTGATCAAATTACATATTAGTAGGTGTTGGTAATGCACAAAACGTAGATTGCAAACCACCAAAAAAAAAAAAAAACAATATAAGAAGTTTGAAGTGTGGAATAAAAAACTGTGAGAAACTCCAAGGAAGCCAAATAAAGTCATTTTCAGAAAATCACCTACATAATTAATTTCATTCATAAGTTTGCTTGTTAGCTTTAGCATGGGTTAATGCTTGGAAAAGTTTGAAGGATGTTTTTACCAATTGTTTGTTTGTGTTTATATAAGTGCATAGCCTTAAGCATTAGGAATATCTTAAATAAAATCATGTTTCTGATGGAAGATCAAGTGCTTTGAGTTTGCTTTAAACTTCAAGTTAATGCATATACTTTTACAAATTTGGGCAATTTGGCTCTTAAATAATTTGGTAATCGTACAGCATATAATCTAATGCATATAAAGATATAGTCTACATAAAGCTACAAAAGCTAGAAGAGTGAAAGAAGGCTGTTATCTCTGTAACTCACCACATTTAGTTTTAGTCAGTAAAAGAAAGATTCATGTAGATTCTGAGTCCCCTATTGGGATCAGGTGTTTTATTGAAGGTTTAACCAACTAATTTTCCCAACATTGTACTAGATAACTGATAACTAATGTTCAAATTGGTAACAAAAATGTACACCTTTGTGTAAAATATGGGCTGTTTGTATGGTTTTAGATAATCAATGTTAAAACAACAATGAAATGCTAAAAAAAAAAAAAAATTTCTAATAATGGCAGTAGTGGTGACAAGTTTATCCAGTTTAAGGCATTTTTTAAATAGAACATGATTTAATTGTGTTCCCAACATAATATATTTTTTATATATTCTGTTGATGTGACAAATGTTCACCCATAAACATAGTAAAACAACATGAAAATTATCAGTACTTTAACAGGTTATGAATTTTTTGGGCTTTCTACTCGGTTAACTGGCAGTCCCACAGGTGAGGGATGAACTACACAGATGGTGTACGACTCTGTACAGGTTGACCGATTTACCCAAGGAATACCATAGTACCAGGTAATGATGTCCTAATTATAAAAAAGCAGATAAGAGATTTGGACAATATTGTACATCTTTTGATGATCTGACAACTTCTTTTGACTCTTCAAATGAATTCCTCCAAGTAAAAAAAAGCCACTTATCAGGTAAATGTTAATATTCCGATAGGAGTGAATGAATGTGGATGGTGAGTGAACATGGTGTTGATATTGATTGGCAACAGGCAATCTATCAAATCTGAGCAGGAGGCCAGAGTAGACAGGTCCTGAGACCCAACAAGGATTGAAAAGTTAGATGTTGAATAAATGGGATTTATACTCTAACTTCACAAAGAAAGACATTTTAGCCCACACAACTATTAACCAATACTCATCAGTTAAGAATGTTATTTTTGTGTTGCAAAGCCTCTGTCTTCTGATGCTAGTAAGTCCTTAAGGTCCTCACTTCCAGTGTTGCCATGACAACACTTAGTCAGCTCTGGGCAGCCACCTCAGGTTCATTGTGAATGCGTGATTGACAAATCCTCCCCAAGGGTCGAGGCTCAGGTACAAAGATGAGCCAGCCGCTGGAGTGTCACTCGACTGCTTTCAGTCCACAAACCCTTAGTTTTAATCTGAGCTTATATAGCCCTATTTCAACCGTTTCTCAACTTGTTAAGAGCACATTGAGATTACAATAGGAAATGTATCCATGTGGAGTGAGTAATAGTTTGTTAATGTGGGTGTTGTATTTAGCACTTCTTTTTGTCAGTGACAAGGTTTCGAAAGATAGACCTAATCTCGGAAACTTTTCTGAGTGGACTTAACATATTCTCTGTGTTGTATGACTTTCCTCCAGGCAGTACTGTTTCCTTACAGTAGTTTAAAAACACTCGTGTCAGGCTGATGGGTGATGAAATAGCCAGAGATGGACTGGCAATATGTTCACAGGGTCTGCATATGTAATCCAATATAAGCTTAAATAGCAAACCATCGTGATCCTATTTTGGATTCATAAGCAGGTAAAATATGATTTATAATGTGTATGCATGCAACATAGCCACTTTTAAAATAACTTTATATTTTGTTGTTAATTAGCAAGAGCAATATAAAGCAAAAAAAAGTCTGACAATATAAAGCAAAACTTTAACCATGGGATTGTCATGGCTAGCTCCAATAAAAACAAATCAGTTTGAAACAAAAAGAGTGTGCCCAATTATCTCCTTTATATATTATTCCCAGAAGGGAAAGGACAATTCTGTTAGATTAATTTACCCAGTATGTGTAATTGTGTTTTATAGCTGTAAAATGACCAGTTTCTGTGAAATTCAGTTGATGTAAATTAAAAAGTATTGTCTACTTAACACATGCAATGAAAAACTATTATGAGTACCAACAAGGTGAAGGTTTCAAAACAGTATCAAATTTTGAAGTTAGAAAAAAAAAAAAAAACCCTGAGTTGCTGAATTTGCAATTGTGTTACTTTCTTAATCCTGACTTTAATTGATGTCAACATACCAAACATGCATTCTTATCACCAATGTCTCTTGGTAGTACATAGCACTTTGAAACTGGAAGACGTCTCAATGTTCTTTAAGATGGTGTCAGTTTAAGACAGAACAAACATCCATAAATAATTTTTAAAATCTGTTAAAATGGAGATCAGATTAAACTACTTTGTATGGTATGTAGTACTGACATGTCTTACGTCACTAGCCACAAAACAAAATGTAAATGAAAAGAATAACTTTTAATAGGGTATATTAAAATAATCCTCCCCCTACCCCCCACACACACCTAACTGAACGGTGTTAACTTGAACTTATGCATTTAAAAATACAGAATGAGAATTCTCATTTTCTGGATACACACTAGCTTTGTGAAAAAACTCTTTCATCTAGACAGGGTTGCCGGTTAAATGCATTGGAGGAAAGGTTCTTAACAGTAAACGATATCCAAGTCATAGTTGTTGAAGAGAATTTGCAACATTGAAATACAAAAGTTATTTTTCTTTAACTAATGTAAAATGATGACAAAAACATTTGGGAAACTGCATATTTAATAAAAATGACAAAGATCGCAAAATCATTCCAATTGCACTTTAACCTCAGTATTATAAACTGGCACAGGACATATGCTTTACAGAAGCAATCTCTTATCGAGCGAAGTTGAAAATTCACACACAGTCTGACTGAAATCTGAGAGCAAAGAAATCTGAGAACCACTCTTAGTAGAGGGCAAAGATTTTACAGTCTCTTTCTGTCTCCAATTATCAGCAAAAGACATTTTGGTTGTATGTATTCTGTATGTATTGTTTAATTAAAGAAATAGAGTTTGTGTGACATGTGCTTACCTGAACAAATGACCTAATTCACAGGGAAATGGAGTGAGAAATTGTGAGTTGACATCCCCAAATCTCCAATAGTAAATGTTCTTGTTCTTTTAGCATGTATTAAACCTTCACACACATAACATCCGGAAATAAAGAAACCATACAAATCAGCTTAAAGCAAATAAAGTTTTCTTGCCAGAGCCTTTGAAGCAAAGTAAAGTGGGCTTTTGCATGGTTCTGGAGTTTTAAACATCAATCACATTAGCATTGGAAAAGTCACAGCATACATTTCAAAAGAATATGGACTATAAATATGGATAATAAATAAACAACTTAAAGTATGTTTACATTGTTATTACAATCCACTAGACAGTAAGACATAATGCAGTTGAGGCTTATGTATGAGCAAAATAAATAAATTAAATAAATAAACACACACACACACACACATATATATATATATATATATATATATATATATATATATATATATATATATATATATATATATGTATACATACATGTGTCACTCCCTGTGTTTACAGCACATTTAATGTCTCAAATAATTTGTTAAATTTTAAGAGGCACATCTAAACCTCTTCAAAAATACATTGTTGTGGGTATATATTTTTTAAATGGGATCCATCATGTAGGTCTATGGAATATATGCTATAAGATGCTGATGTCTCTTCTTATTCAAAAGAAAATGCTGTACTCCATCCCATTCCTTACAGATGAGAATTCAATAGAAAATATGTATATTTTTATGAGTGAAAATCATCAAGAACATACATAAAATGTTTAAATATTCGTTTTAAAGCCATGTTTGAATTCTTACAACATGCAGTACACATATTGAGGTTGTAATTATAATCCAATTGACTCGAGAAAAGAAAAATGTAACAGAATTTACACTGAATACAACCTTTTAAATCAGCAAATCAGATCGCATCAGTTGTTAAGAATACAATTTTCATTAGTACTTTTCAAAGCTGAATGTTTGGTTCATCAATAGGTCTTCAGCATTGGTTCATACAATTTCAATAATATTGGGCACCTCTACAAAGTAAAGGCCAGGTTTTAGGTTTGACGTGCATATCTTCAAAATGTTTAACCTTGCTGTGCAGTCGACACAAGCCTCTGATTGGATGGTTTGGTGTTGAGCCCATGTATACAAATGTCATTACAACAAAATTACAATGAGTAAAATCGCAAGTTGATTTGAAGAAGGGTGACTATATATAATGACTGTATTGTTTTCTACGTTGATGAGCTCCGACAAAGTTTAAAACAATGCATCAAGTTTTATTCACCCTTGTTACTACAGCAGAAACTCAAACATGAGTGAAGACACAGCATTGAAGTCCCACAGCATAACCTTAAAAACTAGTGATCGAACTAGGTAGTATATTGCACAATAAAAAAAGCCTAACAGCCGAACTTGGCTACGTATCTCCCAATTTTACACAGATGTAGCATGACTAGTATCAACTATTTCAATAATGTAAATTAATGCACAGAGCAGGGAATGAGCATCATCATCTTCATTGGACCAATAAATTGGATTAAATCGCAGTTTGGCTAATGTGCATGTTCAACATGAAACCAGTGTGTTGGACTTTAAAATTCTGAAACATTTCTCTGGTGGTGTTTAAGTATTATCATTCTAGGCCAAGATCAAATCTATAAAATATTTGGAAATATGCAAAACTCCAATTACATCAGCTTTCACAGCCATCAAGATTTTTCAACAGCTAGATACACTCAAAGTGTGAAAAGCAATTTACCTGTGTCACACTGCATAACTAATCTTGAGAAAACTTGCTTTTAACTCCTCGCACATTAACCATCATAGCGTTACATTTAGCCTGAATACAGAATCAAGTTTTACATATAAGAACATCTGCAAAGGGACCCAGAAGGTTCTTATTAAAGATACAGCGCACCCATACTAAATAAGTCGTAAAGGGTTTGATATTCTCTGAAAAGGTGTAGTTCAGATGGGGCAGAATGTAAGGCATGTATGTGTTTTCTCCCTGCTCCTGTATCCACACTTCATATTTCACCTCTTTAACCTTCAGATACTTCAAGTTCCATGGTATCTGCCATGAAACTGAGAGCTTAGCTTCATTTGTTGCCTTCACTGATGTCTGGCACTTGGGCTCCCTGACACGACCAGGATGCACAGTGCTGGCCACCTTTATCTTTTTAAGATTACGCCTTTTTAGAGTTTCTCTAAGTAGTTTCAGAAAAGACTCAATGTTCACAGTAGTGTCCTGGTAAATACGGAAAAGCCACTCAGGATTACGGCAACAAAGATGTCTTGGCACCTCGTTGCTGGCAAGAATACGTTCTTGCTCATCTTTCTCCAAGTGGACAATGCCACCCTGATCCCAAGGGCGATCAGGATATGTGACTGTGTTCTCTTCAATTGTGTTTCTCCAAGCAATGTATTGTAGGTCCATGCCAGGCAAGGAGGCTAAGGTTTTGTAGGGTGTGTACTGTTCTGGGTTTACAGCATAAGGGAAGAGTTCAACCACAGCTGCACCACGGGGCAAAAACATGGAGGTGATCATCTGTGCTCCGTGCATGCTGATTAGCATGGTTGCTCCACTAATAATTTGGATAATGGTATCCAACGACTGCTCTTCCAAAGATACAGTAACAGTCTTCATCTGAAACTCTTGTGCCAATGCCAGAAGAAGTTCAGCCTCGTTGAGAATGAGCCTGTTAGTGGTGCGTTTAAATACTACTATATAGTCATCATCCTCCTCTCTGGTGACATTAAACCTCTCCATCAAACCTGCAGCAAACTGACGGATCTCGTTACCCGTTATCAGAATGTTGGCTTTGGGTCCTTGTGGTTGCACAAATCCATACTGATACCACGTAGTCATCTTTGACAGTCCCACATAGGACTTGGTAAAGCACATGAGCTTACCAAAGCTCTTCAACTGTTCCTTGAGAAGTGGCTGCTTGCTGCTGAGCAATCGATAAAGGTCAAAGTGTGGCCCTTCACCCCAACCCTCCATGAAGACAAGCCTGGCTTCATCGTCCAAGTCTGAATACTGCTGCATGGTGTAGTATATAGGCAAAAGGTCATCATGGAAAATGTGCATTAGGTTGTCTGGGTTAAACCGATTTAAAATTAGAGTGACATCTGGCACAAAAACAGGTTTTGGCATAAACTTTAAAGCGGCTGCTGGAAGCTCTAGGAAGTTAAAATATTGCGTATTGTGGTCTTCGACTGATGAGAGGTCCAGCAGGGCTGGCTGAAATCGTCTAGAGCCAAGATTGGGCAGCATCACAGAGTCATTACTCTGAAAGAACACAAACTCCTCAGCCTCTGTGCAGTAGCAAAGGTAGTCAAACCGACAGATGCGATCGGTGTGCATCTTGCCAGTGCATACCATTCTAGTGCCATGCTCTTGGAGTGCTAACAAGGCCCCGTGGTAATCGATACGCACCTGTGAGAACTCCTGAGATTGACGGGTGAGCTGTAATTCCTCTTCCAGCTGTGAAGTGTGTTCAATCAGGCGGACATATTTCCAGAGCAAAGCTGCAACCACTGACACCAGCAGCCCATTCAGCACTGCTGGCAGGTTCATTCTACACCCAATAGCACGCATCACAGCAGATCTCCGATGCCACAGTCATGCTCCACCTGAATTGATAAGAATATCACAATTTCAACACAAATGCATCACAAACATTCTCTCAGGAACAGGGATTAATAGCATAGTGTATGAGAATGAGAGTTAAGCAAAAACTTTGCATTAAGCCGATGCATTGATAGCTTTTTGATAGCAACGATTTAAGAAAACCAAGAGAATTTACTGGTTTGCAATGTCCACATTCAAACATAGAAATATCTATATAATGATACCGATTACATCAAATGGTAAAACTGCACTTTCACATATAAGTGTGATTCTGATACGTGATGAAGGTGGACTGAATACGCTCATGTTCGCTGCTTCATTAACCTGAGCAGCAGATTGAAAGCCTTACTTTTTTCCTGCTCAGTAACAAAACCCAACCACAATTGCAATCAGCAATCAGCAGGGTCTATATATAAAACAACAACAATTAGTTGGCTATCTTGATACTGCAACTGATACAGAAATTCCTGACTTTCTGAGTGTCTTTACAATATCCGGATAACTTTTGGGAATAGTTAAGCATTTTTTGTCCTCTTACATGCAAATAAGTTACTGAGTTTAGTATGTGTGACATCACAGAAGAAACCTCCAAGATAGAAATTACCTACAAATATATTAAAACTATAATGCTGTACATGATATTATTTACTGCATCAGTGAACGCGCCATTGTGTTTAATTGCATCTTGAGTTTAACTGTAAATAATCAAATATGTGCATTTTAAAACTGCAATATTGCATACAGTGCATGGGAGACAACTATTTGCCCAATCCCCTGAAGTTCCTGACAACTCTCACTAATTAAGGCGTTTAGATGTAAAGATAAATCATGGTTATTGAGCAAGAAAAATAGCAGCACTGATTAAATTCTCATAAGAAACTATTACAATAATATGGTTTATAACAACCAACTATTGAGAAACAAAAAAAAGACACCACAAACCAAAAACAGAAACACTGATTTCCACTGATAAACAGAGGCCAATTTAAATATTATCTGCATGCTAAACTGCTTCACATACTGGATTGCTTTGCCATAAGCTCTTGCATGTGTTTATCTCTCCTGTGATCAAAATTGACTATTAAACTCAAAGGGAGGACGTAGACCTGCAAACATCTCTGGTAATGCAACGTGATAATGATAAGATTAGTGAGAGTTCATTCATCACAATACTGAAAAAACATACATAATCAAGAATATTGGCCCATATATTCTTTTCAAACATTCCTTCTTAAATTGACTTGTTTGCGAAAGCAATACAACAGACCTAAGGCAGATTAATATCCAAATTGGCATATGGTATTGTTAAAACTTCTATTGCGTGTTGTAGTCATGTCTGTCTGGTCTGACCAGATATATAAATGAATGCGCAAAAAGTCCTGTCCTTGAAACACTAATTTTACAGCTTGTGAAGCGAGTAATGAAACAGTTATCATGTATGAAAGAGGATTTTCAGAGCCAGTGATTCCATGGATTTCTGAGAGCAAATATGTGAAGAGGAACATGGGCCTGACTAACAGGGTTCTCCCAGCTCCCTTGTGTACCATTGCACTGTTTGCTATGTGGATGATAAGCACCACAATGATGGGGGAAGGCAGCCTAGCGCTTCTAATGCATTTTAATAAGGCTCCTGGAAATACACAGCGCTGACTCCTTCAATGGCTTTCTTTTTTGAACAGTCACTTCTGGCCTTGTGGAGACTCTGCTCAGGTTCATGCCCATGACAGCAAATGCTCTACTAGATGGGACACCATCAGTATGCCTCCTATTTAGGCTAACTGTCCATTCTTGCTCTTTTGATTTTTTTTCCATGAAATGTGAAATCAGAAAACAACCTAAAAAATCTCGAATTACTGTGGAGAGTCACAATCCTTTATACACTAAAGGCCATCGCACTAGACACATTTTTAGTCTGAAGAAATGTCAGTGGACCTAAAGACAAAACAATGAGCAGTGATTCAAGTACTAACACTTCACAGAAAGATGCGGGCGAAAAAAAAAAAAATATATATATATATAAAAAAAAAGATTTGGCCCTGACAAGTCATCGTTGATTTTTGGTTCGCCCTTTTGATCAAATGTTTATAGTTCTATTAAGGCATAAACGAGCATCTGAGTGTTGCTCGATACAGACTTTTGTGCCAACCTCATGACCCTCATGTGTCACTGAGCATAACTGCAACAACATTCACCAGCAGGGGTGTGAAGCTAGTGAAAAGCCGTTCGAGTATGCAAACAAATTCCAGTTTGTCTGGGTGTTTTATATTTAACTGATTTAAAATGCTTTTCATGCTTTTCTATCCATTTGTGGAACCAGTCGAATGGCCTTTTATGGAGCTGCAGCTAATCAACAGCTGCTTCTAGCTACTTTACCACCAAGTAGCAGTGCAATATTAGTAGAGAAACTTCACTGAGATGACTGCATTCTATTTTAACGTTGCTTTATTTTAAACCTATCGTTTTCAACAATCTGAAGAGTTTCCAGCTTTTATTTTTTTCAATGGTGATGCCATTCATTGACATTTTATCGTGGTGAAGGATCACTGGCTGGCAGAGAAGCTAAGGATTTGAATATGAAACCCCATAGACTTATGCTAGAATTATTAGCATACTTTTTTATCATATCGCCCAATGCTACTAGTGGTATATTTTTGCAGAATGTGTTAAAGGACAAAACACTAAGCTCTGCATTGTTAAACACCATTACTTTAAATAAAAACTGGGTACTGCATGGGACACTTTTCATCAATTTGCAGAGTAAATTAAAGGTCATTGATTAAAGGTCATATGATTCTAATGATGATCAAACATTAAGATAAATACTACAGCAATGCACTAACGTCCTTAAAAATCAAAGTGTGTTATTTAAACTTATGTCTGTGGACATTTTTCCATTCAACAAATTAAATAAATGTAAAAACAAGTCAAAGAACATACAATGATTAAAATGTTTGTTTAATAATTTAAACCAATATATGAGTAAAAAATCATGAATGGTTTCAGATTTAGATTGTTGCCATCACCATCTTTGACTGCAAGTTAAAAGAAGCAAATTTGTGGAATCCCAGAAAATCTTTGACCTGATAGTGTGATTTTACAGATCTGTTGTACAAATTCTAAATTCAATTTTTGACTAAACATTTCTGTAAGGACTTTGGTCAACTATGTTGTTTTGAAAGTGCATTAGAAATAAAGTTGATGAGTTGAAACCATGTTATCAATGACTGTCCATCTATTTCTTACCATTGTATGCCATGTCATACTAACAAGAGTAAACCCAGTAAGGTTTTTAATTTGACTGAGCTACAATGTAAAACTAAATCATGTAGAAATACAGAACAAATGCCATGTTCATTTGACATAATCTGTCTGTTTTCATGATTTACAGAGTGTTATGTGAATTTTAAAACTCCTGTTACATTTCTGAATAGACAGCTGATTGAAAAAGAAGCTATTATTTCCCAAACACCTGCTGGCTATCGTTACCTTTTTTAGTTGGTCGTTGGAGGAGAGGTTTGTTCTTTTTTTCTTTTTTTACCGTATAGCTAAACTAAAGAAAATGTCATTTGTTTCTTGCATTGATTTAGCTTTCCTCTCTTACATATTAAAAGGTAATCAATCACGCACCAGAACTCACAATATGTTTTTTACAACCAGAAATCAATAGCATGCTGATTGATACAGTCAGCAGTAATGTCCTCAAATGCATCCCATGTCCCTCTATTCCTCAGGGACAAACGGAGAATGAGTTGGAAATAGCTTTCCAGTAGGGGTTACAGGAAACAATGTCACTCAGCCTCCTGAGAGCAGGACTCTACGCAACATTGCAGAGCTGGGTTGAGGACAGAGAAATGACAAACTACTAGAGCTGTAGAAGCACAGAGTGAAAATCAAAACTTCAAATATCCAAAAGCCGAGATTGCTTATGGAAATTAGATGGGTTGCAGTTACAAATAAAAATAAAACAATATGAAGAGCTGGTATGGGATTGACACTGTGCACACCAAAATGTATTTTCTGTTATTGACAGAAAATTGGTGATTAGTTACAACATTCTCTTCCTATATATGCAACGACTTGTTTTCACTCTTTTTTTTCTTTTCATTGGCTTCTTCAACCATTACCCACCTGAGGTAATGTTTTGGTCTACTGCCTGACACATAGACAAATGGGATACAAAAAAAAATGTGTGTATACAAGTCTTTTCTCAAACGATAGTAGCGCTAAACATCACTTTTATGTTTTTGAGGATTTTTCTGAAACTCTGTCAACCCTAACCATATGTTGTGTTTTTAAGCATTTATGCACATTTTCTCACACTATAAGAAAAAAGCTCCCAAATAATTTTTTTGCACCAATCTCTGACAAAGTTAAGCGACAAAATGAACACAGGTCAAATAAGCTTTACATGGACATTTAAGACATGAAAAAGTACATGTAGGACTTTTTAAATGCCTAAAATGTAGACTTTTTAAGACCCTGAGGAAACCTTGAACAAATTATGGATAGAAAACAGAACGCATCATTCTGAATGAAGAATAAATGTAATATATCTTCTTTTGTCATTTAAGGTAACACCTTCAATAAATAGTTTTCGTTTAATATGTGCTGTTTTAAAATGTAAAGTGGATTTTGCACTGCATGTCAAGACAGTTTATGTAAGTCGCTTTGGACAAAAGCGTCTGCCAAATGCATAAATGTAAATGTAAGTTTAGCATACATTGAAACTGCCGTTTCCCCATTTACTTATTTTATTGATTAAAGAAATCAAATGAACAGCAAATGTTACTCTGTTAAATTATAAAAAAATAACTTCATGCTATATTCCTTGGATATCATGTCTAATTCACGTAGATCTACCATTTTTCCTGCGTTTACCTAACCCGAGAAGTCATTGAAACACCGGTTTCTCGAAGCAAATGGCAAAAAACCCACTTTGAGATCCAGACAGTTCATATAATAAATAGTTACTTGTTATGTGCAGCATCTGTTTTAAGATGGAGAAGGTTGTTTTTGATCGTTACGTATGGTTACAATGTGTGTAAAATAACCTTATGACGTCTGCTGGAAGAATTAACGTTAGGTTATGGTAATAAGTTTATCAAAAAAAACTCAGATAATTGCAACTACCAAACCACGTTGGGTGAAAACAAACATACCTGTAGCAAAGGTGAATCAAGACGAAGTGATGAGAATTCACTACGGTGCACTGGTTCCAGCAAACCGGTGGCAATTATCAGTTACGACTCGAAAGTGGACAAACGTGCAATTTCCAAGACAGTTGAGTTAAACATAAAAAGTGTTAATTCAACAAACCGACTAAATGTTGGCGTATCGATTACTTTCTATCGGTATATAGCACACAAATTCTAGTCTAACGGCTGATCTACCAGCATTAACCCAGCTGCTATAGAGAAGACTCCACCCACAAAATGACATACTCGTTACACAAAGTCTCGCGATATCTTTTCGCCTCCTATCAACCTCACGTTTTATTCTAGATGTATCGCGAGAGCACATAAATGCAAACGAAACGTTCAGTTGGTTTTAAATACAGCTAGTTTAACTACTTTCTAGTTTATAACCGTTGTTAGATAAACACGTAACATTTTCTGCTTATTTATTAAGTCATTCATTTGGTCAAAATTCTTTGAAACAACTCTACCTGTAATTTTATAGGTTGAGCGATTCAATGTTCAGAGGGTTTTCAAGGAGGTAAACAATGCCCTCTTGAGCTCTTTTAAGGTAAAACAACACTGTAAAGGAGATTTTATGAATGTTTGCAACTACTTAACAATTAATTAACCAGTTATACTTTATACTATTTATTTATAACATAGATCACAATAATGTTTCTGTTCCATGCAGTCAGAAAGCAATAGTAACGTGTTTGACATCTGATGCTCCACTTAGCAATGTTTCTAAAGTACCTGTTCGTAGCGATAGCGATGAACAGAGAAATGACCAGCAGAGAGCAGTATAACCATTTGTTTACTGTATATTTTCTTTAAAACGTTGGAAATTAACAAAACAAAATAGCTTAAAAAAGAATGACTCCGTTCAGCGTTAATCACACGTTGAATTTTAATTGACAACTGTCTATTTAATTTAGACTTTTATTTTCAAGAGCATCCAAGCAACTCTAATGTTTCAGCTAGTGAAATGAGTCCCGTGGAAAACCATTTTGTTGTACATTTGATAAGAAACCTCATAGCCCTATATTTCCTGGTTCAAGAACTTATAAAGTCACTGTTTAACTAGGTCAAATGTGCTCCCTTGCATGCTGCTGTAATAATTCAAGGTTAAATCAATAAAACTTTGATGTATTTCATTTTTAGTGTTATAGGTCAATTAATGTGCATGTGTAGAAGAGCTGGTCAGTAAACTGAGCACTTTTCAATGTATTCCACTAGTGGTGAACTCAATATTGCAATTCTTACTGTGCACTGGACTCCCAATGACATCCCTTTCATGTAAAATCCCATTTACAGTGTGAACAATCAAAAGCAAAGTCAGAGAGAACAAGTGTCTATTGGACGTTTATTTATTCATTGAACATTCTTTGGTGTTCATATAAATAACTCTTGTGTATTTTCCTTTAGACTTCCAGAATGTTATATCCATTAAGGTATAAAGATAGGCTAGCACCAATATTTGATTATAAATCTAAAATACTTGAAAAAGGATGGCATGGCAAACTGCTACATTTAAAGTGGTGCAAATTTTATTTTCCATCCCATTTATATTTTTGTATATAAAAATTATAGTATAGCATTTAATTCATCATTGCATCTATTGATTCCAGTTAAGCTCAATTATTTTGTGTTTTTCTTGTCATAGAGTAAGCGCCCACAGAGAAAATAAAGCTAAAAAGTAGGTTTATTTAAAAAGCAGCCTATTAAGTGAAGCTGTCTATTAAAAATAAATACATAATAAATATATTTGGAAAAAATGAATAAACTGATTTTAATTTAAATGGACAAAATAAATATTTGAACTGTTCACATGCATGCTGGCATAACCTTTGTACTCAATCACATAAGGCAGAGGGTTATTGTAGTTTTTCACCAGGTTGTACTCAGGTCAGTAAGTATTCGTGTTCCACCTTACAGACTTCCTTCAAGTCATTATGGATTTGGCGCTGATGTGTGCCAACTCATGTGTTTTAACACAGGATTTTTAGGCTACATGGTCCAGTCCATCATTCTTCTGATGTACTTTAGTGCACTTGTCCTGTCGCCTTTGCAGAAAACACCCACAGGTGTTTCATTTACTCGCACTGTAATTGAGTAGATTTTTCATGTACTGTATAATGGAAATGTGTACTTTTACTTTTACTTGAGAGGATTTTAACTGACGTAAAGTACTTCTCTAAATTTGAAATCAGACTCTCTACTTGAGTAAAATGTATTTAATCTTGTACATCCAGTGGAATAGAGACCATTGAACATGCAGCAACAAGTCTTTGACTTCAGCTTGGCTCTACGGTCAACAATCTTTTAAAAAGGCCTAATTACATTTACAGACTTGTAATTTTTGTGTGTGCATAGGCAACCAATTAAAATCAGCAAGGGGTCAAATACTTCTTTCCTTCACTGTGTAGACGCTGTGAATCGACTATACAGCGCCCCCTTCAGGGGTTATTCAGCGCTGCAGACTCATTGCAGTTCAGCGGTTAGCTTTCGGGGCGGAGAGCGGCAGAGAAGCGCGTAGAGTCGCACTTGCACCAGGATCCTTCACTCACACACTCACCATTAATAACCACATATGCTGACAAAACACGCGCGGGGCTGGACTCACAAACAGCCGGGTCTTAACACATCAGACCTCACACTCGTTCAATTCATTTCGGATTCTGAAGTGGTTTAAATGTGCGTCGGAGCGAGCGGTAAGTCTGAGCTTTGTGTGACAGTACGTTTGAATGCTAGCTAGGTTAGCTGCTTAGCATTTTCACTAGCGGGAGTACATAACGCTGCAATTGATTAATCTGTATTTGTTTTGGTTGTGTGATTTGTCTGTGAGAGCATATAATGTCCGTTAGACCTTTTTAGACTTCATTTTCTACACAGACAGTATTTGAAGCATATAGCTGGCAAGCTAACGTTATTATTTATGCTCTTCCTCTTTATGGATGTTACGTTATGAAGCTCATAAGAAGCTTAAGGGTTAGATCAGGCCTGACATACATCGCTGTAACATCTCCGATATGTACTGCACGTTCATGGTCAATGAAAATGATGGTTTGTTGGCATTTGTTGCTGTTTATGTCTTCGGTTTTAACCAGTGTAACCAGAAAAACCTTACGCCAGAAGACTGACTGGACTGCATGCTTGCTTCTGTGTTGAGTGTGAGTCTTGGTAACTGCTTTGAACCTCTCAGTGAGAGAGCCTGTAAATCTATCTGTTGTGATCACATTACCGATCCAATAGTGCGTGTGTCTGTGAGCTTTCATTTTGTCTAAAAGCACTAAGAACATTAAAATGCTGATTTGTGATGTAGATCTATCACACTTATGGAAACTTACAGCTCATTGGTATTTTACATTTAACTTGACGTTCAGACTTAAATGTACAGACAAAGTAAAATTCACATTATGTGAGGTAGAGCTTATCTCAACACTATATATATATATATATATATATATATATATATATATATATATATATATATATATATATCTTATATAAAGTATGAATAGTTTTCATATTCAAAGAGTGAAAATTTTACTTGAGAGTGACTCAACGGGAGTTTTTTTGTATTAAAGTTATTATTTGTATTAAAGTTACAAGACTTTAAGCTTTGTTTTTTTTCTTCCTGCTATGGTTTATTGATCAGTTGATACAATTTCTATTATGAGCAAGCTGAGATAGACTTTGACGGTGTAACAGATTGCATATTGTCTCTCCCCTACTATAAGTTGCTTTGGACAAAAGCGTCTGCCAAATGCATAAATGTAAATGTTGTAGGCTGATCACTCTCGTGTCAAAGTGGAATGTGTAAGGTGTGGACCACGTTCCTGCAGACGCGTCTAATGTAATCTTGTTACGCAACGTGTAAGGTAAAACTGGGCCTGTGACTGCTGGATTCATGGTTCACATGAACAGTGAGGTTGTTGGGTTAAGATTTTACGTTCATATTTTATGGTCTGAGAAATGACCATCGCTTGATCACAGAGAACCGGTAAACGCCACAATAGGATTCTATAGTTTCATATTCATAGGATTTTATAGTATAATCTAACATGTAACTGGCCTATTTGGTTTCTATTTAGATATTGGTTTTAATTAGAAACGTTAGAGTTCCTGTTCCCATTATCTATTTTTGAGAATAATCTCTCTTATAGTAATACTGAATATTGTAATATTCACTCTAAATCATAATCTTTTAAACAAATAACATTCATAACACACAAGGAGTATTGTGCACATAGTATAAACAAATATAAATAAATGATTTGAAAATTGAAGCAACCAAAAGTAAATGCTTGTTTCTAACTTTACAGGGTTATCCATGACCTCAACTGTATAATTACAGTGAAGTATTGCACAACACTTACAGTACATTCCTGGCAGTGGTAAAGAACGGTCACTGACAGATTCTTGGCTGGTGAATGGAAGTTTAACAGGATTTCCCCCTTTAAGGTGTAGATGTTCCTGTTTAGTAGTCACTGGCAAATGTTAGGTGTTGCAAACGAGACAACATTTATTTTAGCTTAGTACTAAACTGCATTTCAGCTGAACTGCTTTTGCTACCCTTACGTTTGTAAACAACAGTGTTGGAGGAACTCTGGATTTAGTGAATGCATGCTGATATTTATATTGAAATTCTCACACTTTATTGTGGGCTTTGGTGTGGTTATCTGTTATAATCAGCCATTTCCCAATGCATAATCACACCACAAGCACGAATAATACACAGAATCCTTGTATGCTTGCTTCTCTTAAAAACACAACAAGCTTATTTTTCATAAAAACAGGACATTTGTTTAGGTAGAACAAAAGCTACTGTTGTTGATATTAGAGTTCATTATTAAATTACCAAACTGATATTGGTGTCTTTAGAAAGCGTTTATGGATATTAATGGAGCTTGCAGGCTAATAATGATATTTGCAATTCAATACATGCTACCCATTTTATTGGTCTAAATGAACCATAGCTTCTTACAAAAACTATATATTTCTGTCATCATATTTAAATGCGTCCAGTTCCACAAATCATGCCGTAAACTTCCCTTTGACCCTTGTGCATGTTGTAAGGAAATCATCCATTCACTGTTCCACTTCTTTTTGAACATTTCTCTTTCGCCACTGCAGTTTTTTTTCTGTGCGCTCACATAGCGTACATTATACTAATTTTTAATTGCTGCCTCTCATTCAGAAGGTCTCTGTGTCAAGGCCAGCTGGAGAGCTTCCTGAGTGTAGTTTGTATGTTCTCCTAATTGTTTCGTGGCTTCATTCTGGTTGCTCTGGTGTCTTTAAAGCCAAGTCTGTAAACACGTTTCTTGCGATTTAAAGACTTTAAATTTCACTTAGGAGTTAAACGCAATGTCATTTGTTACCCCAACCAAGGATGGGTTGTTGGATTAAGCAACATGACTATGTTTTTGTACAAAACCTCACAATTAAAAAAAAAATAAGTAGCGTCGGTTGCCTTACATTTCTAAGTAGAGAAATTTATTTTAATTGTAAAAGTTATTCAACATTGGTTTTTCTTTATTATTTTTTATAATTTTTTTAAGGATCAGTAAACTTACATAGCAAGTCGGCAAAATTTTAACGAAATTTTACAACAACAAAAAAAAACTTATTTTCACAATTGTACAGTTTCCATTAAATGTATTTTTATGCAATTAAACTCAAACCAACTCTCGTGTTAAGTCATTGTAGACAGACGTCAACAAAACTAATTTACAACATTAGCACTCATTGTGTGCCGAAGGAGACATTGGCATCTTACTCAGACCATGGAGCGACAAGTGCCTACAGATGAAGCGGTTTTGGGAAATATTTGTGATTTTACGCAGGAGGTAAGGACACAACCATCCCACATGATAAAGTCAACTTTTCAGGAGCTGTGTGATGCCATAGGACCTTTCTAGTACCTAATGTGCAGGGCCTAAGGCAGCCACATGACTCATTTAGTAAAAAACTGTTTCCATTACAGTTTAGCAAAATATGTAAATTTCAATATGTTTCAAATACCACCTCCTCCAAAGCAAAAACTTTTCTTTCAATAAATTTTCTTTCAATGAGTTTTTAAAAATTTGGTTATGATCATGTAAATGTATTATCAAAAATCAAATTTGCGCAATTTCATGATCAATGGATGTGTGACTGTTTTACACTAACATCAAACTTCAAAGAAAGATTAATTTATTTTCTGACTACTGTTAAAAAATTCTGACTTTAAAATTATCCACACATTATCCACTCGCTTATAAAATGCTCATTATAAGTTTCAATTCCAATGGTAATAGTCTTTTTCATTATATTTAATGCTTAGGTATTACAACTTAATGTGAACTTACCTCTCGGTTATTCATGAAGGTTTGAGCTAGATTTCCCTCATAATCAATGACGAGGTCTTTTAAAGTTATCAATAACATGTCATAACCATTCCCTCTAGTGGGATGACACACCAAAACTCACTGTTTAAAAAAGTGTCTCAACAGAATAGTTACCAGTATTCCTTTTTGTACTACAAATCTCTGTTTGGCTGATCATCTTCCATCAGCTCAGCTTCTGCTCCCCCCTGATGTGAGATTTACTTTGAAGAATTGTAGTGCATATTTAAGACCAGCTTCCCTCAATGTTTTACAGGATTCTTCCCTGTCTGGAATATATAGGATGAATATGTGAAAGTCAAGGGCGCACCCGTGGGTGTGCACTGCCGCACTGGCCTGAGGTTAATGCCCCTGCAATTGAATCAGACCTTTTAGAAGCAGCCTCTTCTCTGGAGCACCAGCTTGCTCGATGTCTGCTTTTTGTTTTTCCGCTAACAAGAGAAAAATCAATATAGATCTATGATGGTCCATGTTGATGGCTTGTGGCGGTGCAATCACTCTGTAGCCTGGTTGATGGAGAATTTGTTTTTCTACAGTTGAGCTACATAGAGATAAGAATCACTTCTGAAATTATTCGTTCTTTACGTTATGTGTTTGACTTTAATTATTTAAATTATTATCCGGTTTGTTTATGGTTTAAGGTTTATGCTTTTATGTATGCTGTTTAATGTTTTTACATTGTATGCTTTTTCTATGATTTAAGTAACTTTTGAAAAGAAGTTAAAGCTTAATGGTGGGCAAAAAATATGTCCTTCAGCCCCTGGCAAATGACAGTTTTGGAGTTAATTTCAGTAAATATATGTTTTGAGATGGTTCATTCTTCAGCTCACTGACTGAGCATTGATGAGTTTGACTCTTTGTATCTTGGCAGCACATTGACTGCACTCTTTGTTTTCATGTCAATGCATGCTCAATGTGTTTGATGCTGAATAGTGTTATTATTGCATGGCATACTACTGAGGGTATTTTTGCCAATCTAGTGATTTGATTCTTATTTGATATGATTCTGTTTACAGAAGTTATTTTCTGTTTGTTTTTGAGTTTTTATTATTAGACCATACCACTAATTAAGAATATATTATGGTATTTGGATTTGTTTTTGCATTATTTAATGTTTATTTGACTTTTCATAAATTTTTATAGTATATTCACTTCTATTTAGTTAATAAAAATATGTTGTTTCAGCTTAAAGAATTCATGTTGCCCTTTTGGCCAGTCTGAAGTTTTTTTTCAGGTATCAATAAAAAACTAAAACATTTCTAAAATGTTCAACAGAAATTTCTATTATAGCAATTAATTTGATAATTTATAACATTCAAAAACTAGGCTAATGTTCGAAATGAGCTGATGACAAGCTGAAAACTAAGCTCTCTATCACTTTAGTTTGCAATTTCATTTTAACTCTGGTTTACATGTTCAACACTCTGCCGCATCTTGAAACTACTTAGAGTTGGCATGTCTGCAGCTATATGTTATAATGTTATAATTTGGAAGCAGTTTTAGCAAATTTTGCTTCGGAACTGATGAGGAAAGATTGTTTCTGGTTCTGATCAATACTCATGAGTGATCAATACTGATCAATACTCATAGTTTTACCCACCACAGTCCACAGTCATCAGAAATTTTACAGCAATACCCAAAGTCTTTGATAAGCTGTACAGAAAACCACATAAACACATAATGTTAGTGTGGGGTCACCTAACGCACAGACTGGTTTTTAATAAATTGTAAATAAATAGTAAAACTGTATTTGTCAAATGTCTATTCCACCATGATCATTAATAATAATAGATTAATCCACAGGTTGATCAGTTACACTCTTAAATTTAGTCTTTGACTTTAACTACATTTACCATCTATGTCTTTAAATACATCTTGCTAGAACCTGGTTACATTCTGTGTTTCCAGCATTGCATTCATTGTTTTTAGCATTCTTTTGTTCTCTGACTTCATTTTTGTTCAAAATTATTGCTCTTTTCAGCCCATTTTGTTATATCCTAGAGGTGGTGGTGCACCAGAAACTATAGATCTTTTTTTTTTACTATTAAAAGTAGCCTATTTGTGCACAAACCATGATTATTGGTTCAGCCTAAATTAAGTCTTTATTCTCTTACCATTCTAGTGCTTAGTTTGAACTTCACTGCAATGATGATGTAGATGCAAAAAGCTTTGAATTTTTGCAAAGTGAGACAAAATTGGCTGTTGTCATTTTGGGTTATTCTAGTGTCTAATTTTTGATCTGGTCTCTGCTTAACAGGAACTGGCCATCATGGGATTGCTGTTACCAGCGAATGTCCTAAAGTGAGCTGGATTTTGCCTCCAGTTTAAGCTCAACCTCCATCCCTTTGGAGGACCGGCAATCATGTCGGGAATAAAGCGTGGATATGATGGAAAGATCGCTGGATTATATGACCTGGACAAGACACTTGGACGTGGCCATTTCGCAGTTGTCAAACTTGCACGCCACGTCTTCACAGGGGAAAAAGTTGCAGTCAAGGTTATCGACAAGACCAAGCTTGACACTGTCGCGACTGGTCATCTTTTCCAGGAGGTTCGTTGTATGAAATTAGTCCAGCATCCCAACATCGTTCGCCTCTATGAGGTCATCGACACCCAGACCAAACTCTACTTGATACTAGAGCTGGGCGATGGTGGTGACATGTTCGATTACATCATGAAGCACGAGGAGGGACTGAATGAAGAGCTAGCAAAAAAATATTTTGCTCAGATTGTGCATGCCATCTCTTACTGTCACCGACTGCATGTGGTTCACAGAGATCTAAAGCCTGAAAATGTAGTGTTCTTTGAGAAACAAGGCTTGGTCAAGCTCACTGACTTTGGCTTCAGTAATAAATTTCAGCCTGGAAAGAAACTGACAACCAGCTGTGGCTCTCTGGCTTATTCTGCACCTGAGATCCTACTGGGAGATGAGTATGATGCACCTGCTGTGGGTAAGTGGCAAAGTCAAGTCTGTCTTTTAAACATTTGAATATTCATGGCAGCAGTTCTCTCTGCATCACTGCATATTTCGTCGATGCTTTTTCAGCATTACAGTTTGGAATGAACTTGCAGAGTAATATTTGCTGATGTTATAGTTATTTGTTCATGAATGTCAATAATAGATAGTAATTTGTCACTTTTATATCATGAAGCTACTCCCATAGGACATACATCAGGAAGAATAGACATTTGGTATAATTTGTCTTTGTTTTCCTTTTTTTAGGATGTTTCCCTCAGAAACATCACAGAGGGGATTAATCGATCAGACGCTAATTTTCTTTCATCTTCTTTAGGAAAAATTAAATCGCATTCTCAAAGGTGTTATACACATTAAGACGTGTTTTATCTTTATAAAAGTTATGTAATGTAATGTAAATTCCTCATTGTAATAAAAATCTTTGTGAGTTTAATCTTTCCATAGTCTAAAGCTTATGTAATTATAGCACACTGACTTGGCACCATTCAAAATAATTACATTAATTTGTCATAAATATAGCACAAATTAGAAATGCACAATTAATCATTAAAAGATCGCGATCGCGATTCCAACCCTCTCGCGATCTTAATCCAGCTTTATACAATTCAGCCAAACTCATCTGATCTCTTGAAAACATGCAACCCGTCTCGCTGGGCGTGATAACGGCTGACGCATGGGCCCTATGCAAGTTCATGCACCAGCAGTGAGATGTGCCTGTTACCAGTTAGGCGGCAGACAAATTAAAAACAAACTAAACAGAGGCAATGAGGCAGAGCAATGTTCAAGTAAGTCCGTTAACCCGCATATTTTAATACTAAAAAAGGATTTTGTTCCGAAGTATGGGGAATGTTTACTTTGGGAATGTAATGTATTTAATCACCTGAAATGTAATTATATACAACAGTATGAAATTTTACGGCGAATCAAAGACCCTCAATCTCAAAGTTCCCGCAGCCGGACGAAGCAAACGCAAAAGTCATACAATAGGGGCCCAACAGCCTCACATAAAAACACAGAAATAACAAACACAGTCGCTTTTCACCCGACTAAAGACACAGTTCCTGTGAATACTGTTGCAAAAGAAGGACTTAAATAACAAATTCAAATGCTTATTAAGTGCTATTGCGAGCCATCTTGGCGCATATATATATATATATATATATATATAATATATAAAAAAATTTTTTTATATATCTATATACTTTAATTTAACCATTTTGTTCCAATTCAAAGAGAACCTGGAATTGTCTGCATCATATATCTGTAAATATTTGCATAGTATTAGTCACAACATTGCAGTCATGTAAGCATCGTCTTTGGTTAATTGTACTTCCAGGCAGGTGGTGGGACACTTAATCCGCTGTTTGTTTGAGCTCGGCTTTCCTGCTGGAGCTCTGATTAAACACTCTTTATTGACACGGTCAGTGTGATCAAATAGACGTTGGGCTCTAAAGCTAGTGCTCCCAGCCAATTTCTGGTTTTGCTTCTAAATCGATGATCATTTGTCTATTGATTAACTGGGAAAATAGTTAATACAATTCTTATAGAAATATGCTTTACGTTTAGTAGTTTTTTTTATTTGATAGCAGTGGTCTTTTCATTGCTAAAACAAGATTATGACCTATAAAATTGCTAGTCATTACTAATGTTAACTTCAAACTTGTGTCAGTTTATCACAGGGACAGCATGTTAAATGAACAATTTAAAGATAAAAATTAAGTTAGTTGACGGCTCTGGCCTGCTCAACCAAACCATATCCAGTCACTGACTATTCTCTGAGTATTTATTTGATCAAAATATGTTTAATGTTGGCTTGTCCAATGATTGAATTTGGTAATTAGTTTTGAATACTACAAGACAAACATGCAGTCTGTTTGTTTTCGAGTTGGTCCTCCAAGCTCGAATGCACTGTAGGCTAGCTAGCTACTTGACCAATGAGCATTAAGCGCTTGTGCCTGCTATGGGTGGGCAAAAAGTTTGTTGTCACATACTGGGGACACGTTCTGCATGGTCTTATGATTAATTCAGATTTTTCCATGAAATCCATTGTTTGGGTGTAAACTACATCACCCAGAATGCACTGTTCATGGAAGTGAACGTTGATCTTAATGCTGCTGTAAGCACTTTCTCTGGTTTCGTTGATGCAAATGTTTGATAGTGCTAAATAGTAAAAAAAAAGATATCGAGATAGAAAAAACAAGTATTATGGAATATTGTCAGCAGTGTAGTTACAATTGCTGGGATAAAAACACTGACTTCATTCAAACCGTTAAATAAATCTTACAAGTGTCTTCCTGTAAAAGATCGTCCTCTCCAGAGACTTGTATCTGTGAGAAAAAAAAACGGCATTGAAGCTGGACTCTATGGTAGAGTTGAATATTGGATAGTACATTAATTTAATATAAATTCAAATGTTTTTTCATTATTCTTTAGTATTTTAATTAATTAATCTTTTAATTGATTGAGTGCATTTTGAACTGTTGCATACCTCTTTGTTCTTATTTTTCAGACTGGACATTAAATAGATTTTCATTATTTATTTGACTTTGGCATTGACTCTTTAAAGGCAAATGTAAATTTATTAACCCTATTAATTAAGAGAAAAGTGGTTTGTGTGGTTTGAAACAATGCCAGGTCTGAAAGCTATTTCACTGTAGAGAACTGATAGATGTAAATGACTTACTGAAATACTAACTTTTATCTTGACCTGCTTGTACTTGTTGAATTTCTGTTTTTATTTTAACTTCATTCTCATGCCAAAGTTAACAAGAACAATGTTTAAATGCATGAGGGAACACTTTCACGTGAGAAAAGGAAATGAACGCAAATCAAGAACAGGTTTCTCATGATAACCAGTTCTGTTGAATTTAGTAGCTTGAGCTGGTCATGACGCAATGTGTTTTGTATTTGAATTCATTCATGTTGTACATTTCAGGGACTGATTTAGGATTATTTAGAAGGCTTTGGCTGAAAATTGATTGCAGTCTGCATAGAAGTAGTGTGTAGTTTTAGCCTTTGAACTGACAAACGTTTAACTGACAGGCCTATGCAGGCAAACACAAGACGTCAGGAGGGCTGTTATGGCTGGAGGCTTGACTTATGGCTTTGCGCGTGAACAGTCAAATGCTAATTCAAATCTTGGTTAGGCATTCATGTAAGGATTCAAAAGTCATCACTGCATTACCTCTTGGCAATGCATTAGGCAAATAGACATGTCCCTGTCTGTCTGTATTATTAATATTAAGAAACACTTCTGGCATGAAAGAAGAATAACCACTCAGTGGTCTTATTTTATGCATCATTGTTGAATCTGTACTTGAGCCATTGCTGTTAGGAGAGTTCTATTGCAGAAATATACGTTTTTGTTTTGGTGCAAACAGCACTTCAGTTGTGTGTTTGTACCTTGCCTTTTTGTGGAACATGTACTTAACCTTTCACTTGTTTTTTCTGTTGATTGTAGATATTTATCAGTATCCTTGTTGATAATTTCAAGTTGAATACCAATGTAAAAGTGTTTTAACTTTTGAACTAACCTCAGTAGGACTGAAGATCGTACCACCTGATTTGTCTACTATTCACAAATCTATTATTAATCAATTATTGATGCATCCTGAATCAATGCATCATTAAGCACCTTTTATTAACCATGACACTTAACTGGATGAAGTAGATGTGGCAGCTGTTTTCAAACATTCTTATCTCTGGTTGGTGCTGTGTTCGAACAGTGTTAATGCAGAAGATGATCTGCTTTGCATGCATGCACAGTGCTTGCGCTCCAAGCAATCGAACGTCGTGCATTACGTGGTGGAAAGCTCATATGGAGCAGTATCCAGGATTGTCTTCAATAGCTAGGAAATACCTTTGCATTCCTACAGCCAGTTCCCCCTCTGACTGCATGCACGTTGACATCAACAAAGGAAGTTTCATGGTTTGCAAGTGATTTACATTTTAAGTTAGAGAAGATGTGATCTTGAATCTGAGCAGAGAAAGCAGAGCTTGTGTTTTGAATAGTGCACTGTAGCTGTCTAGAATTTCTTATTGAACTCACTGAAGTTCAAATAATTTAAAGTTGATGGATATTCGCACCCATGCTAACCAATCAGGAAGTTCATAGAATAGCTATACGAGGAAAAAAAGAAAAGAGAGATTTTGAGATTTTCTTGAATTAATTTAGAGATTTTCGGGAGGTGTACCCAATGAGGGTCTGAACACTGCTTGAGAGTGTTTTCAGCATAGGAGGCAGTAGGCAGCATTATCTCTTCACTAGGGCTGTGCAATTAATAAAATTTTCATTACGAACGATTTACCATATTATTGACAAATAATAATTTTTGCATTTATTATTTACAATTTGCCTTTACATGGGCATTAATGCCCCCCCAAGCCCATTGCGTCTGTCTCGAGCACATTTATGTGGAAATTGCACTGATTCTGGGATTCACACTTAAGTTGTTTACCCCACTATAGCAGATATATTTATCTAGAATACCTATTGTTCAGTTATAGGTATTGAACACAATAATGTGGATAATAGCAGAGATTAGGGTTGGTTCGATAGACGATGCCATCGTCCATCGCCAATGGCAGATAGACATCGCGATGCTGAGTCGGCATCGGCAATCCTCCGGCTCGCTATACAGCTTATCTCTGGAATTAGACTGCCTTCAAGTTCATAATAAGTTTCCTTCAAAGACAAAGAATAATCAATTAAATGAACCATGATTTCAAATCTTTATGATTATGTTTTCCATAATCGAGCAGCTCCTCTTTCTACTCACTGTTCTGTGCTGAAGCTAGCCAGGAGTTTCTAGCTTCAAATTTTTAACTCTCTTCACTCTAACATTCATTCATTCATTCATCTTCATGTCGGCTTTATTCCCTTTCGGGGTCGCCACAGCGGAATGAACCGCCAACTCACTGGCATATGTTTTACGCAGCGGATGCCCTTCCCTGCCGCAACCCATCGCTGGGAAACATTCACACACACATTCACACTTTAACACTATGGGCAATCGTTCTTATTCAATTCACTTATTCCGCATGTCTTTGGACTTGTGGGGAAACCAGAGCACCCGGAGAAAACCCACGCGACCACGGGGAGAACATGCAAACTCCACACAGAAATGCCACCTGCCCCAGCCGAGCCTAGAACCAGCGACCTTCTTGCTGTGAGGCGACCGTGCTACCCACTGCGCCACCGTGACGCCAGTCACTCTAACATATAAGTGATTTAATTTTTCTGTTGTAGATATTGACAGATAATTGTGCCTTATTTTGCTGCTGTTTGGTTTCTTACATTTTACGAGATACTTAAAAAAAAGTTTTCAAGAATCGTGATCTTTATTTTAAAACAAAATGGGAATTTTAGCATTAAATCCATAATTATCTAGCTCTACTGTACAGTGCTTAGTCGTATGAGTTGCATTAGAATGCACTCTGTCAGTTTGTTTGCATCATGTGACGAACATTAAGAAGTAGAGGTCATATTAATATTTAAGAATTTCGACAGATGTATTTGAACCCACTTCTGCAGTCAACTACTTAATTTTTCATACAAATCAACACACAAGCACATGGTTTCCAATTTTCTGGATGTGACGATACCATTGGAAAAAAATTTTTGTCCACCACCAGTATTCTGCATCAACCTCCAGTATTCTGCATCCACCTGTCGATGTGCCAGACCACTAACCACTCATTACCTTGCTGGTGGATGGGAGTCAATCATTATATGAGGAATATTAGTTGTGAGCAAAGTAGGCTAGAATACTAGGGTAGAGAGCAGAAGAAATTCTGGGAGGGTTCCAGGTTACAAGTGATTTATTTAATTTGATTGTGCTGAAATAGTAATTGAAATGTTATAATCAGATTAGAAAGGTTAATGTTAAAATTAAACAATTACCTAACTAAACCATTAAATTGGTGTTTAAATTGCATTAAAGACTATGCCTGCAAATAGATCTTTTATTAAAATATACCTTAACTATTGTATATTCTTCTCTGCCATTTTTAGCTGTAAGCTTGAGGATTGTCCAGTGCTGAAGTGAAAATAACCCGTTTTGCATAATACTCTGTGGAGCCTGGTGTCAAGTCCATTGTGCATAAAGCTGAATCTGACAGCTTGACAAAAAAAAAAGCGCTCCAGTCTCAGCATCTGTTGATGGCTTGCTTCAGTTTCACTGCCATCTTCACATACAGCCATTGTGTCTTTTATAAGGAAACAGCATTTGAAGTTCATCCCCAGCTGACTGACAGAGCAACACAGATGGACTCTTGCAGCAAAGCAGCCCTTTGTTTGGCCACAACCTATTAGTCTGTGTCTGTAGCTAGACAAAGTGGCTTTCTACTGTTATAAAATGAATTCGTGTTGGTAGTTGTTGCTTTGTGAAATGAACTGTTTGATTAGTTTTGCTTGGTTTGACCACTTTGATCTGCCAGAGAGCCGTGAAAATGCAACCATGTTAAGTCTTTTTATTGTTATAATTTGATTTGAATGGGTTCTAAAAATATATTTTCTTGAATTGGCAATGATATAGTATAATGATAAATTATTGCTCTGAAGTTTTAGCACAATCTTATCACTTCTGCAAAAACTGTAAAACTGTTTCTTTATTATTTAGCTTTGGTCAAAAATTTTAATCTGGATGCATCAAAATGCTTGAAACAAAAACTACATTTAATTTGTAAGTTCATTTGTTTCTTAGTTTTATTCACTGCCACACAATTTTTTTAAACTACTAAACTATTTTAAAGTATACTGTTTTTATGAACATTTAAATGAGATTAATCATTCAATTAAGGCAAGTTTGTTAGTAGCTTTGTCGATAATTGACATCTAATCATATAGTCCCACCTACCTTACATTTTCAGTATATGAGACATGATCTAAGGGACAAAAACAATGTTGTGCAAGCTATCCCTCCTTCTGCCCCTTTGCCTCTTCAAAGTAAAAAACTGCAAACAAGTGGATTGAAACACCATCTATTATTGCAGGAAATGCCACAGACACAGAAGAGCTTTTTCCAAAAACAGAAGCCATGTCAATTGTGTGGAAATAAGTTTGTTTAGAAATGCTTGTAAAGCGGACAGTCATGACAAGACCATTACCTGCTTAGTACAGTTAAGAAAGAGGGTTTCAACTTGTTTTTTTTTTCACATTTTAAATACTTGAACAAAACCTGGTTGGACTTAAAGCAATATTATTAATGTTTCACAAAGTGAAAAGTTCCACACCTTGTCTATTTAGTTGCTTTAAAACAATTTATAGTTGTCTTAATAAAAGTCCAGTGGATAAAGAAGTTTTCACTTTGAAAGTTACAGGATACACACTTTTGCCAGCTTTTTTTTCCCAGCACTAAACTTGCATAATAAATTGTTGTATACATTGACTACAACAGTCTTAGATTCTGGTTTCTTCACATCATTACAATTATGAGTGTTATTGTCAGCTCTGTGAACAGTATCATTTTGAGACCATTCAAACCTGAGTTAATACTAGTCTGCTCACTACAAACCAGTATTGAAATGAAGTTAACATGCATGGAAAAAAATACAGAAAAAAAATGGAAAAAAATACAGTAAAATACAGTGACAGTTATAATTTGTAAAAAAAATAATTAAATGTAACTGTCTTGTACTTCTAGGAAACATTTTTGATGTAGCTAGTAGTGGGTGAGCTGTAAGGCAGATTTTTGTTAAAGCCACCCAGAAACTGAATATCTTCAGTTAAGGATTGAGTTTTGATTTTCTTCAGCTTAATGAGTCCTCAGAGAAACTACAGAAACATTAAAGATATTTTTCTACATTTTTCTTCATTTAGCCGCAGAAATGCCAAAAGTCTCAGAGTATCATCCAAGATTAGTTAGCATCATGTGGTGTGTTTCTCTTGGAGTTTGACATTCTGCAGGGACTCTGGCTTTACTATGAGCTCTTGCTGGGCTAGATTTGTTTCGGATCCATCTGGCTGTCAGTAGTCAGGGCAGAACCCACAGCCTCTGGGTGAACAGGTCATTACGTCCCAACAGTCCCAGCAGGGACAGAAAACAGTCCAGAGTCACTGGCACGATGCATAATCACGTCTGTTTAGTGCCTCAGGTGTGCATCTGCACACTCCACAGCAGACTGAAGCTCTCTGAGGAGCCATTATCAGATAAAAGATTTCCCGTTACCTCCAAGAAATGCAGCCCTGCCTTCTGTAGGAGCTGGAACTAGAAACCATGCCTCTTCCATGTCCTCAAATGTGTTGTCAGTTTTTTAAATTAGACCGTTAAAGGGGTTTGCTTCTTGCCAATGGAAACTGTTACCCTAGCTGTGGTGACTTCCCCAGAGAGTGGAAGGATAATGGATTTTTTGCTCACACTTTCCGTCTTGTTTCAGTTACAATTGTGCTTACATTGTAAATGTAAAATTAACCAGTGCCTGTCAATGCAAACCGCTCATGCCAAAAACATTCTCAAACTTGTTTGTTTTACTGATTACCACCAAAGTGCAAAAGTAGACTTCAAATGTCAACGTTGTCCCCCTGAAATAACTTGCACAACTTTTTATGGAAGGTCTACCTAATTATATTCAGCTTTCTAAATGAGATGAGCAAGACTTTGTCAAGAGCTTCAATATATTGGGTTTTGAATTCATTTTTATATAATTAACAAATAAACATAAACAGAATAATACATCCCTTTAATGAAAATCAAGTTAAACAGTACCTTACTATATCACACTAAATATTCCACAATTCCTTATTGACTTTCCAACCCACAATGAAACAACAATGTGTAAATCAGCATTTCTAAATTAAATAACATCTGTAAGCAAATATTATTTCACAAATAAACGATAATGGCATGCATACATTTTTGCATAAGCATGTTTTACATTCAAAACGTTAACTTTCTGGCTAGTGGTCTTATACAGTGAAAACAATATCTATTTAATCAAAAATATGTTTTCACACCGCTGAAGAAAATCCATTAAATAACTAGAGTGTTTTAAAGCAACTTTCGTTAGATAAAGGGAAAGTATAGTCTCTCTCTTGACTTGGCGCTGAAGGAGCATTACACAGCTGTGTATTAATGGCAGTAGCATAAAAGTACCTCTGATTTGTTCTATGAATGAAACGTCAGTTTAGTGTGTAAACATAGAACTACTAAGCCTTTAGCATGGTCTCAAAATAAATGGTGCCAAGCCCCTAATGTAGTCATTGTAACCAAAAGAAAAGTATTTAAATTCGTTTGAATTCTGAACTGCAGCACAAATTATGTGGCAAATGTGTGCTTTTCAAAGAAGTTATGTAGAGCTTGGAGAGCATAGAATCATTCACATATACTTTGAAGCTGATTCAACCAAAAATATTTATATAATCTATCTAATCTGTTTTTATATTGTGTTTCTACAGCATTTAATGACGAATCTTTTTAAAGTCTAAAGTCTACCTCCTCTGCCCTGCAGATATCTGGAGTCTAGGAGTCATCCTCTTCATGCTGGTGTGTGGTCAACCGCCTTTTCAGGAGGCCAATGACAGCGAAACTCTCACAATGATCATGGACTGCAAATACACTGTACCCGCGCATGTCTCCAATGCCTGCAAAGAGTAAGTTGCTGGCATTATCAAACAGTTAATTCTACGGAATGTTAATATGAGGGATTTCATTACGTATAGCTCACGCATTTCCACCTTCATTTAAATGGCTTTTTAAGGAAAATATAAGCTACATTTCCATGGTATTAGGAAAGCAACTCAAATGATTTATTGCTTCAGAAAAAACAGCATTGCACAGGAATCTGTGTGATTTTTTTTTTTAGTTGCTTTGCTTGTACTGTTACTGCATGTTTGCAATTGTGTCAAAGAAAGAGTTTGTTCATTTGCAAAGTCCAATTGAAGAAGAAAAAGCAGCAGTGAAGATTAAAAAAAAGCGCAATTGTATGGACTGATAAAACTATAAAATATTTAGAATAAAATATGTATTTTTTGCTTATACTCTAGGGGAAAAGTCATGTATATTCTAACTATTATCTCTTGATTTGCTTAGCAACAATTGTGGCTGAGGTGTTGTGATTTTTTTTTGTGCATTTAGAATTTAGAATTGTGCATTTAGTCGTGGATTCGTAAAACCATAGCACTGTTGAATAAAAAGCCTGAACTGTTGTCATGGGGACTGATTCAAATACATTTTCTCATTTCTACATTTTCTTCATTTTCTGATCTTAAAAAATTGACTAATGTTTCAAAGCAGAAAACATTCATTGTATATTTAGACTAATACATTTTGAATTGTTTAGCAAGGAGGAACTGATGTGGTTTGGAACATTATAAAGGTTTTGGAAGAACTGTACTTTGAACCTAAGCCTCTAGCTCCATTGGATCATCTCTGGCATTTGAGCAGCTTGAATGATGATATTTTCTATTAGGCCTTATGGTGGATTTTCTAGGAAATTTGATATAGAAAACAGGTAGCTCAGGAAAACCTTTCTCTGTCTTGTTTGCAAATATCTTATGTCTGGCTGTCATCGCTTTGACATTTTGTGGGGACAATACATTGTTGGAAAACAACTGCTGCAATTGAGGAAACTTTTTCATCTCTTTGAGATGCAACGCAATGCAAGTTAATCTACTAAAAAAGAACATTTCATAGCATAAACATGTATTAATCTGCATGAATTACTCCTGAACTTACAAGAAAGCAAGAATGGGGTCGGTTGGCAGGCAATTCAAAGAAATAGCATTGCAAGTATGTTTGTTTGTATAATAACATTTACAAAAATAAATGTTTTCCTGAAGAAAACAGAGCCGCACAGTTAATCAAACGATACGATTTTGAGCTTTAACGATTTAGACAATTGTAGTTTTGGTCTTTATTTTGATCCACAATTGTTTGAATGGGAGTCAAACATCTTAAATCTGTTAAAGTTGGAAATTAGGCTCTCCATGTTTGGAGTGAACTCATGAAATGTCTGATTTGGTAGATCTTAGTTATCGACAGCTCTTTTTGGTTTGGATTTCTACCAAATATTTCATTAAAGTTGTGCAGCACTAAAAAGCATAAAACTGATTCAAATGTAATTTAAATAGATTTTTCTGTATTTTAATCTCCAGACCTTTGAACGCACATTAATTTTTAAAACTGATCCCTTTTACTTGATTTTTATAGCAAGATGTACATTAGGTTGCTCAATGTTTTAATGTCTGTTGTCCTAAGTGTCATCAACTTGAAAATGTTTGTTCACATATTTATGAATGTGACAGTTAATATGTACAGAAACAAATGTATTTAAACAGGAAGGTGAAGGGCCAGTTCCTCATCATCAGAGATATCTGGCCAGTCCATTGCATAAACTTCATTTTTTCCCATTTTAAACTGTTCATGTTTATAAAATGAAAATTCAAAAAGTACATCAAAGTGATTACTTACAAAATTGTCCATCAACAGTAAGAAGTGAAATACTTTTGTAGAAGATTATATATAGTTTCTTTTGCTGTTGAGAAAACTTAAAAACAGAACAAATACTTTCGTTTCTATCATTTCTTTTGATCTCAGACTGAAGGTGAATGTGAAAAAAGATCTGGTGTGTCCTTAAGGTGGCAAGCAGGGTGCTTGTCATCGGTTTCACTCATGTCAGAGTGGATTTAAATCTGATTGGCAGCTGGGGCCAGACTAACCCGATGGTGTCAAATGGCATGGTTGTGTAACAGATAAGCTTCGGGCATCTTTACAGAAGCTGCCTTTAATCTCTTTCATTCACTCACATTTGTTTCCCCTCCCGTCACTCCCGACTGTGTCATTTAGCTCACACGATTGCCTCATGCGGCTTCTTGTAAAAAAACTTGCATGTCAGGCCGGTGTGTCTGTTTGTTCGCTGAAGTTTTGTCCGGGGCTTTGTGTGCACATGTGTTTAGTGTTGGTGTCTCAGAACTACTGCCAACAGGTAAAATTAGACTCTTAAGTAGGAAGTCTGTTCACAAAGAAACTCAAAAGAGCACACACATTAATATGTTCGGTCAACTCTTTAAATATTTGGGGTACTGCCTCCGCTATGGTGTTGGATCGTATTTTATTTACAATTGTGCACTTCAAGTTTTGGAATCAAATTTGACTCTCATCAAGGCATTGCTATCAGCTTGAGGCTGGACATCATACCAGATAGCCCTAGAGGAATGAGAAATTACATTTATTTTATTGTCGATGAAGGCAAGGTGCCACCATGAGCCAGTTTTTCCAAAATATTCCAAATGGTCTGGCAAATTTCATATCCTTCTCAATTTACTAACAATGTATTAGACCGTCTGATGATGTCTGGCTACGCATCACACAAGGGATGCACAGATTCAACATTCAGCTTTAAACTGGGCTAAATGGTTAATGCCCAAAAACATTTTTAAAGGTATCATGTTCTGATAAATGATCTGTAATGGTTTTGTGAAGGTTTGGTTTATAATAATACGAATGCACTAAAAGTGTAATTGTCTAAGTTTTACTCATTTATATATTTGAGTTGCCTATATGTTACGACTTTTTTGCTTTTCTTATTCGGCTATGCAATTATGCCATTTAACACCATTGGGTTTGCCTGGCCCCAGCTGCTAGTTAGATAAAAATCCAGGCTGACCGTGGTGGAACCAATGACATGCTTGGCACTTTAACACATCAGATCTCCTTTCAGTTTAACCTTCAGTCTGAGATTTAAAAAGTTACATCTTATGTATCATCATATGCTTGCAAATTGACATTTAAAAATTGTATATATATTACACAAATAAAAATGCCTATACACATTCAAGACTGTGCAAACTTCACCTTTTTTCAAATTTAAAGTATGCCTTTACTGTTTTTTTTTTTTTTTGAGAAATATTTCTGGCCCAGCTAACTTGAAAATCTTCTTTTTGATTGTTTTTTATTTGCAAATTTTTCCAATAGCGATTTATTTTCTTAGTTTTTTATTATTTTAACTAGGGATGCAATTGTTATATATATTTAGTTTGCATGATTATGGTCTGAGGAATAATCACAGTTATTGCTATTATTATGCATTTATTAATTTAAAAACATAGTTTAGAAAATCACATGAAAACTCCTTATAATTTAAGTTATGGGTACCCAGTAACCAAATAATACAGCACAAAGTGATAAAACAAAGAATAATCAATTTGTCTTTTTGGAAAAGTTATATATATATATATATATATATATATATATATATATATATATATATATATATAATCATATTGCTCTTTTTTATGTTTTTATAGTTTTGAGGTACCATTAATTATGGAAGATAGCTAACAGTTTGTACTGTTTTTAATCACCTGATCACCTGAGCGATGCTGCTCTGTTCGTTTTTGTTTTTCATGAATATGTATGATAAAAGAAAAACACCTGGAGGTGATCACAAATTTTGGGAGCCACTCTCTGCCGTGGCTGAAAGGAAGTGTACACATCAGGATTCGGAATGACTGCAGGTTGAAGTAGCACGAAGCAGTTTCGTTCTGTGCAACAGACGCACAATGTTGAGAAACCCTTAAGATGAATTAATTGGTATGAACGTAACCACGGATAACAATGAAGTCAGTTAATCATTGTATCCCTACTCTTAACATTATACATTGTTGTCGAAACTTGATCTTTTCAAAATATGGGCCTCTGTGAACTTTTTGAAAAATATATTTTTGGCTTTGTCACACATTAAATAATTTATTTTTAGTGCTGCCTTTGCTATTCCTGCTTGTGAAAGATGCTCACAGGATCACACGCACAGTGTGAGAGTGCATGAGAGGAGTAGACAGAGAGACCTGAGACCGGTTTCAGTCATCCTGGATGCAGAAGCAGCTAGTAAACAGCTTGATATTGCCAAGCAGCACATAAACAGATAGTATTTTATGCTTGCATGTGCTTGTGTCCTTAATAATTTATCCCCACATTGTAGTCTATGCGCATGCGGCTCGCTTCCAAAAAACTAGTGTGACAAATAAACAGAAAGCTTGATATCAAAACAAAACTCCCCATCTAAGTGAAATCTGTAGAAATCCTGTGTCTCTCTGAGTTTATCTTTGTTTTATTTGTAGAAATAAAGTTTCCTGTTTGTCACAGTTTGAATACAGAAGTCTAAATTTCAGCAATCAAACACTTCAGAAAGTTAGGATGTGTGAGGTAGGGCTGCAGACTTCATCCTGTCATTATCACTTTTAGAGAGAACAAAGCAGAAACTGTGTGTCGGGGTGAGGAAACATATCTGACTGTGATGCAGCTTTTCAGCAGAATGCCATTGTTAGTCTCCTGTATGCATTACAATGCTCAGCTGTGTATTAGATCAACAGACCTGTCTAACCAGTAGTTAATAGTTGTAAATGCTTAAGGTTGAAGATAAATGATTCTTTCAAATATGTAAATGAATGTTGTTATGAAAGGAATGTTAGGTGTTGTCTTTGTAAATGTGACTGGTTGTGACCTTATACATAAAGCAGGGTTATATAGAGCTCTGTCATCATGACTGTTCAGTAATCTGAGCCTGTTAGCTGGCTAGTCAGAATAGTGTTGTGAAGCCACAGTTGTGCCACTTGTTTGGCTGAGGTAAAATGAAAGCTGCATAAGACCAACCTCTGATTTTGAATGTTTAGTAATTAAACTTTTAATGTTGACAAAATAAGTTAAAAATCCTGAAAAATGCTTTTGCACCAATCATTAAATTTACTAGCAAATGAGTCCGTCTTAGATTTTCTTTAGACTTTTTATATGATGCCAATTACAATTGTACAAAAGTAAATGAAAATATAGTGTATAGTTCATTTTTAAACGGGACGATGGGTGTACTGTTTCAATTTGACAGCTTTTTAATTGCAATATTATTGTTATTTATAATAATATCCACTCAAGCAGCGCCAATACTTGTTAGATTTTATTATGATCAAATTAGTTTACATTAGATAGCCAGATCTTATTCCTAATAATAATAATAAAGAAAAAATGCTTTTGGTTTAATTTGTCTTATTCACAACACTTGCATAATAACTATTGTATATTGTACATAATAAATAATTATGTCTTAGCACATGATAATTTTTTTTTATTAAAGTAACTAAAGTTACTATGTTGAAACTAAAGATAAAAACCCAGATGCGAGAGTTCTCGGTTGACAATGAAAGATATTCAACTTCTATTGAAACAAAAGCAACTTATCAACAGAACAGGGCAAAGTCACTGAGCACAAATACTAGACGGAGCACAACATTCCAACAAAAGTCTCCTTTTTAGAGCCTTAACAAAAACAGAAGAAAATATAAAGAGTCATTGTAGCACCAAACTGGAAAGTTAGAAGTTCAGGGAGATGCGTTGCAATCCGGGTTCAGCTGAATTTAACTTTCACTTGCAAAACCACGTGCTGACACCTGAGTGGAAAGTGGAAAGGTGTGGAAAAGGTTGTGGCAAGTGTTAACAGAAAAAGTTTTAACCAAGTTTTTTTGGTGGACTTTAGTTGCTAAACTTTTGTTTCGTGTAAAGTAGGTTAGAGTGAGATGCTGATGCAGTTTGAATAATTTATATGTAATTCACCTTCCCTGGTGGGGGGGGTCTTCATCACCACATAGCTATGGGACTGCTCTTCAGAACTCTCAAGGCTAGTGTGACCACGACATTAGGCTGCTTCTTTCTTTGTTTTCTTCAACAAACCACTTTTCAGTTACAACAAAAAGGATTGAGTGATTGTTTTAATCCTAAACTATGAAAGGGCTGCAACAAACCCTATAGGTTACAATCTCACTTGTTTAATGAAGATGGATGAATGAAACGCATTGATTATGTGGTTGTGAAATTATAGACAGAGGTTTGAGGTGAACTATGAGGGTAAAATAACACTTTAGTAGTACATTTATCATCTGGCGATGTGATTGAACTTTCAGTTGGGAATCCAGTCCGTTCCAAATGCTCACTGTGCAGAATTTTCAACATTATGTAGAAAAACTGCCCCTTGATTTCTTTTTTGAGTTCCCTGTCAAGATTTCTGCTTTATTTTCATGTCTTTCATATCTTATAGGAGGAATAGATTTTACTCATGAATAATTTGCCATTTTTACCTTTTCATAGCCCTTAAATTCCTTGGCTCATTCTCTGGGAGATTAATAAATATGGTAATATAGAGCTCTCCCGGTATGTGAGCAAGTGAAGCATGCTAAAAAGGTCTTAAAATTCCATAACCGTTGTGTTTGGTCTGTTTAATTTTTGCCTCAATTAGTATTCTATTTTTGTCCTGTGGTCGGAAGCCACTTCTTTTTCTTATTTTATTTTCTCAGTTTTTTTTTTCATGTATATGATAATACTTCTGCTGCTTTTAATATAGTAACACCAAAGTCATATTTATGTATTTACATCTAGCTCACAAGAGAGCATGTGTTTGCTGACAAGTCCTGTGTGTAGTCCTTTGAAAAACTGGGGACTAGTTGGAAATGTTGGTCCAGAAAATGATGAAATTGATCATTTTAGAGCTCTTTATTGAGTAAATAAAGGTTTTAAGCTGTTTAAGCAACTTTGTGTAGCCTTATTTTACACATTACATAGACATCCATACATTGAATATGCTAACATTATTTGTGAAACCATTTAGCAAAGTTAAATATTTTATTGTGTTTTACTGTGCATTTTAAATCAGAACATTTACCATTATTTTTTAAAAGAAAGAAAACTTTTCAAGCAATAAGACATTTCAAAGGAGAATTTTAAATTTTCATGTATTGCTCTATTGAACTATGCAATTAATAGAACTTGATTGTAAATGTGATTGCTGTTGTATTGCATTTAATGATTTAAAATCTGCAATCTGAATGATCCCAACATATTACATACTTTTGGACATTTTAAAACCCGCCTCTCAAGTGAGATAGAATAAGGAAGTACTTTTTTAATATCAGATGGTCATTTACAATCTATTGTTTGCTTATTGTGCTTTGTAATTTACCAAATAACACAATCTTAAGCTTCTTTTTGATGGCAATAATTAATAGACAAAAGATTTGGCTAATATCAAAATGGCGAGGCAGTAAAATTCCAAAAAAAGAATAGTTCTTCTATCAAGTGATCATATGGGATTGATCACCATGTTTCCATTACTGACAAAGGTTAGTAGCCGAGTTGTTATACTAGATAACCAGCTGTGTCCTGTGACTGAGGTCTTCATGGCATTTTACCTTAGTTTACTACACAAATTCATTTGCAATCAAAACTCTGCATTACTATATGTCTACTAAACTTTGTATCTTAAATTGATTTATTCTACCTTGTAATTTTAAGAAGATTTTATCTTTACTATCATGCACTTGTCTAGAAGTAGAAAAGGGAACAAAACTCTACCTTTATGTCAAATGTACTTAAAGGAATATGCAAATGTATGTAATTGCTGTAACAATAAAGTACTTTTATTGAATTGGTACAAAATGTTTTATTTCTGAGAATGCACAATTTGTTGATTCTTTAAATCAGCAATGATCTCTGTTAAAACCTTTCTACTAATCATTTAGATTTATGATTTAACTTCAACTATTAACTATTTAACTGTTAAATATAACTTTTATAATAAAATTATTAAATTATTAAATTAAATATGACTATTATAATAACATCTCCACAAAATCGACCCTAATATTTTTCCTTTGGAAGGTAAACGTGTCCAAGCAGCGGTTGGCTCATCATCTCTGAACATCCATTTGCTATCATTTACATGTCTTGTTTTTAAGTGTTTTTTTTTTTCAGGTTTGCAAACTTTACCAAACAGTGCAAATATCTCAAAGACTGTCAGAATTGTTTTTAAAGCATTGAAGTCAATAAACGTAAAACAGAATACCGAAATCAAAAATATTTTTTTTTAGAAAATGGAGTTTTGAAAATAAGTAAGTTCTTTATTTTGTGCAATATATAAATATATATATATATATATATATATATATATATATATATATATATATATATATATATATATTTGGATTGTTTGGATCATGTAGATTTTTTTTATCACAAAACTTGAACCCAAAGTTATAAAGCAAGTTATATAGCAATATTTTGTATGATTATTATTGAGAGGGGGTCTTATTGGGGCTTGTTGCCATCCTGGAGATCCGAGAGGGTGTGCAGTCACCAGGGAAGTGCTTGTTGACAGAAGTTTTGGCATCATGAGAAGAGCTTGAGCCAATCCAGGACCATTGTTTCAAACAGAATTTCAAGAAAACAGATGTAGTGTTTTCCTGTGTTGCTAATTTTGACCCTGTTATTTTGCCTGGACCTTTTCAGGCTATGTGGGATCCCTTCTCACTGAGCCTTTACAACACGTGAGTCATTTCAACAATGTAAAATGTGTCAAATGTAAAATGTGTGTGAAGCAGCACAAAGTAATAGTATCTATAGCTGTGGCATTATGATCATGAAATGGAAGAGTAGTGACGAAAAGGTTTGCTCAACGGCAGGGCTTAAAAATGAAAAATAAATCTAAACTGTTCACTCAGAGAAAAATCATTATTGTAACGTTTCTGATCCTGCATTGGTCAGTAGACATACTCATTATTTTCAGTTTTCAGTTTGGTAAAAAATGTTTTAATTTTGGCAAATCGCATTGAAAAATAACACATTACACAATAATTACACTAGAACATTTAATGTGCTTATAGAAGTCACACTGTGTGGCACAGACACTAGTTCATTTTTGATGGGAGGGGCATGTCAAGTGGTTTCACAAGCTGCAGAAAAGCAGCATTTAAGCAAGCAGTGCCTTGACAGCCTCCGCCAGAGATGAAAATATTTAGTCTTTTTGGACTTGACACACAGAAACCATATATATACTTCAACTAACGATCCTTGACAGCTGGTTTTTCTGCTTTTGATTGTGAACAACGCAAACCAGAGGAGCAGCTTGTTTCGACAGTGATCGAATTTCCTCAGAACTTTATGATTTAGCAAAAGTCTTGTTCAGATTTTATTTTAACTGTTTTAAATATAATTTGTTGATTTATTTAGGTTACATTATAGTTAAGTACATTTTATCTTTCATAAAATTGTTACAACTTTCTCTTTTCTCCTCATTCATGAAATGCAATGCTTAACCTACAATTATAAAGTGTCTTCATTAAACGACAAATCTCCTGGCAAACAGGGTTATAAGGTGCACTGCCAATGGTCGCCAATAACCTCTTATTTCAGACATAAGGCATACCAGATTATAAGGCATATTAGGCAGATAAAACAGATAAACAGGTAATCAGGTAAACAGGTAATCAAACATATTAACTTCTTTTGTTGTTGTTGTAAGACATGAAATACAAAGGAATTTACTTTTTAGTTCCACAAATCCACCAAATTCATCATCATCATCAGTATCAGGAAAAAAAAACTGTTATTTAGGCATCAAGCACCCATGTCACGTTACAATTTAACCTTACTTGGTGAATAAATACACACGTATAAATATATAAAAGCAATATTAAATATTCCTGTTGTCCATAGATATATTTATTAATATGTTATGTGTTATTCCTTTGTTTACATAAAGCTACTATTCACATTTCCGATATTTTTGGTACACATGCCTGTAGACCAAATTTGTGGTAGTCTCATTTATTTATTTCAAGTATTTCAGAGGGGACTACTCTTTTTTTTCACCTCTGTTGGCAGATTAGACTATCGCTAAAGATTTGGCTCCTGACTTGACAGCTTCACTTGCAAAGTTTTTAGGTAAGTATTAGTTGCTGCCAGTAGTAAAGAGGATGATAAAATTATGTTATTAACCTGCTGTGGGTTATTTTAAAAATAATTTCCTTTCAGAAACTTCCCCTAAATTTTGTTGTTGTGAAAATAACATTTGTTTCCGTTTTTTTGTCTTCCTTTCATGAGCCGTTCAGAGCCCTAGCCAGAGGCGTTGGTTTATATTACATTCATTGAAGAATAGTGCAGCCCTTACAAAACCAAAAACGTACACATTTATCTTGTGTTTTATTGTCGAATTTTTAAGTCTTTGATTTGAGTCATTCGTGGTTTTGTTTTTAAACTTTTTGGCATCTCTCTGATTCTGCTTAAACTCGTTTTGTTAGGATTTGGATTTTATCTTTGGGGATTTTCAGGCTGGGTATTTTAAAGCGACTGTGTCTGGCAGATTAATTAAGCCACTGGCAGCTTGTGTGAAATCCTCTCCCTCGTTATCGACTAGCTCTTTTTCACACATATGCATGTGAAATTCAAATAACAGAGCTGAGAGACTGCTATGAACCTTTCTTACTCAAACTTTATTTATGAAATCTGCTCTTCAGCTGATGAGGTCATTTCAGTTGAAGAGAGGCCACCAACCTAGTTAGCAGCCAGACATTGTCATTTTCATTTCACAGCAAGTGTGTAAATCCTTACAGAGAAGAAAAATCTGTTTTAGATAAAGCCCTAGAGCCTTTTCTTTCTCTTTCTGCAGCAAAGGCTGTTTTCCAATCTCAAGCGCAGAAATGGAAAATTCCTCTGTACCATGAATATTTCATGACCAAATGTGTTATAACTGAGGGCTTGTTGAAATTAAATAGATGGCCATTAATCTAAGCTAGCTTTTTTTCGTCTTGGTGACAGATGTTGTTTAGAAGAAGTATGTTGTTTATTGTTTTGACATAAAGAACATAACAAAAATAACTTTTTCATTTTGATTCAGTTGCAATCATGTAGTTTACAACCAATTTTAATACATTGTAAAAGCCTCTTGTGAAATGGTTTTGAGTTATAAAACTCAAAGAAAGATTTCTTCACCTACAAATAGCATCTTTAGAACACAAATAAAAAAATAATAGTAGTCAGAAAGAATATTTTCCACTAAAAATTATTCACTAACACTAATATTAACACTGAATAAAACACTCTACTGAGGGGTATTTTGTCTATTAGTTGACCAAACATTATGTTTATTTAATTCTTTTAATTATTGATTATGATTAGGGCTGTAGCTATGGAATATTTTAGTTATCGTGTATTCTACTGAAACTTTCATTGATTAACCGAGTAATCTGATAAAACGTGTGACATCACGTGTCACTTCCAGTGCCTGCTGCTTCACTTGCTCATAGTCATTCAGTGGTAGAAGGTGCTGATTATTATTAAATCAAAAACACTTTAAATCTGTTTAAAATGAAGGGGAACGTTATGTGTAGATTAGAGGATACAACGCGTCATAATAAATATTATGTGTAATATAGGGGAACGTTATGTGTAGATTAGAGGATACAACGCGTCATAATAAATATTAGTCACTGTATGCTTAAAAAATCCCTTCATAA
Organism: Danionella dracula; assembly: GCA_900490495.1. Classification (NCBI taxonomy): domain Eukaryota; kingdom Metazoa; phylum Chordata; class Actinopteri; order Cypriniformes; family Danionidae; genus Danionella; species Danionella dracula. The sequence continues at coordinate 4,116,468 of UELW01000378.1, read as the reverse complement.
AGTGGAAAGTGCTGTTCTGGAGTGCAAGTTACAGGAGCAACCCCGTCTTTAACTTTAATTTCATAACAGTAGTTTCCACTTTATACACGTAGTTTTTGTCCCCATTTAAATGTTTTTTTTTTTTTTTGCCAACACTCGCATAATTAAGTTATTATGAATAACTTAAAAGAGCAATACAAGAGTGGAACAATGCAGCTGAAAGTTTTAATAATTTAATAATCATTATGAAGATGTATTAAGAACATTGCTATGTCAAAGGTTGTTTGAACTTTCACTTTTTGAAAATACAGATAAACAGCTATATATATATATATTTATATATATATATATATATATATATATATATATATATATATATATATTTATATAAACAATAACAAAAACAGGTCCAGAGAGGTGGGACATGAGTTTAGCAAAGACATCTGATTAGCTAAAGATATAAAATTATTATATCTTAAACAAACGAATAAAAACAAAACTCACCCCCCTCTCTCAGAGTGTTTAAGAAGTTCAAAATTAGCAAGCTTTTTATGTTTCAGCTCCAAAGTTGGGCAGTGAATAACAAAGGAGTGAATGAGAACCTGCTCACCTCTGACCCCACCCTCCTTGTGGTCGGTCTAGTTACAACAGTTCAGTCACTTCCTATTGCATACCGGCAGAGAGAGCAGGAGGTTGCCCCTTGGATAGTACTCACAGTATGTTAATTTCTTGAATATGAATTAAGAGATTTAGAGGAATCTGCTTCAACTATTCAAATTTTTCGCATCACCACTGACACAAACCAGTTAGTTACATCATCAAGATCTCACCTGTCTCATACACTTTGTTCTTTTGCCCATTGAAAGCTTACATCTGGACCCCATTTCCTCTGTCCCTACAGCCTCCAATAATTACTCTCTTATTTCGTTATACTAATGACTACTCCGGGTGCCAGGTTGCCTGATGACTGGTTGTTTCTGAGACCTCGGAAAGAAAACATCATCTTGATGCCTTGAAGTCTTATCCTCTTTATTCTTGTAGTGAAAATTGTGGCTTCAATCGCTATCTCCTGAAAGCATCCTGTTGTTTTGAATCCCATTCTTGCCACCAGAATGCAAATTTCACATATAATGTCGGCTGATAAGAGCTTGGCAGCATATTCAAAAAAAGACAAAGAGGGAGAGACTTGTGGCCAGTGCTTCTTTCTCTACCTTCTCATTTTTGTTGTGTTCAGATAATGATTATGCGTCTGCAGCTCAGCGATGATGATTTTCAGAGTGTTGGTGTAAATCCACTGAATCTCTCCTTGGCTCTTTCATGGTGTTGGGCTGTAATTTTGCTGTGTACGTGTCCTGAATGCTGATGCACCTTCGGTGAACTTTACCTCAGTGTCTGCTCACAGAAATAGTGACTCAAGTAATGCTTTCCGAAGAGTTTTTGGCTTCTTCAGTTAATGAATGAAACTAGCATTGTGGCAGCTATTTCAGTTAAGGTTTTAAGTAAAATTATGTATTTTTTTTCTAAATGGGCATGTATGTTTTGCCTTTTATTGTCACCACTGATGACTTAAAATAGTTCAGTCGGCTTTTTTACATATTAGACATCAGCACACAATCAAACTAAGCTTTGTAGTATAATATTCTGTTTACTTGACCAAAAAACCTTTTGTTACATTTATTTCAACTTTGCATTTACAGTAATATTTTTTGCAACAATCTTTTAGCCATTACACAAAGCATACAATTTTGTTCATCTTAGCTTTGTTATTTTTTATTGTTATTTGTTTAGCTTATCTACTGTGTTTTTCTTGTGTGTGGAGCAGTTGTTTGATTTGAAGAAAAAAAAAAATCATTTCAGAAGTTAGCTTTGTTTTTGTTTTTTTTTTACCTTAAATGTCTTTGTCATAAAAGTCCTATTCTGGGTTATAGATCGGTTTGCCTAATTTGTGAGCATCTTTTGAAATAAAGTGGAATGGTTATTAATGTAGACTTTCATTTTCAGTCGATGTGCTTTTGAACTGGCCATGACATTTGAATAGCTTTTAAAACGAAAATGTCTTTGGTTAAAGCTTGAGAAGTTGATTTTTATGATGACTGATGCGTGTCCTCTTTTTGTCTTGCTGTTCTTCACAGCCTGATAAACCGAATGCTTCAGCGGGATCCAAAGAGACGAGCATCATTGGAGGAGATCGAGACTCATGCCTGGCTTCAAGGAGTTGATCCATCTCCAGCCACCAAATTCAACACTCCACTTGTGTCCCATAAAAACCTGTCAGAAGAGGAACACAACAGCATCATTCAGCGCATGGTCCTTGGCGATATTGCTGATAGGGAAGCCATCATTGAGTAAGAATTACATATATGTTCTAACTATGATGCAGTAGCAATGTAGAACTTGATATATGAGAATTCATTTGCAGGATTTGCTGTTTTGTTAAAAAAAAACTTTGTTGAGGGGTACATCTCAACATTTGTTCTTCTCAAAAAAGAACTATTTGTTTTTTAAACTAGGGTTCTTCTAAGGATTAGCATTTAAGGTGTGAAATATGTAATAAACAACATTTTACAGTTTTGTTTAAACATAGGGCGATATGGTGCTGGATTTAATTACAGTTATACAGAAGCAGGTGTCCATAAACTGTGGCTTTAAGTTTCTCTGCTATTTTTATCTAGAGACGATGCATCACTAGTCTAGAGCAAGCTGATTGATTGGGGAAGCAGGTTTCTGTCAAAAGTTCAGATACTTCGGCATTGTCTGTCTCTCCCGTGAGGGCAACATTGCACTCTATGCTTTCTCTGGCATCATAAAAATACATATTTGCTCCACAATTCTGCTTTTGCAGCACAATTGCATATTCTTATTGACTTTACATGTAAAGTATCTGCCATTCTCACGTTTTTGCTTGTTGGTGTGAACAAAACATGAGAGCTCTTCTGGTTGTAACATTAACCTTTCTGAGAACCAAAGATCTCTCTTTTTCTCTCAACAATAATGCCTTTAATTTATAAAAACGCATTTTCATAGCATTTCCATACACTCAAAGACACTTTACAATTATAATAGCATTCACTCCACATTCCCACACTGGTGGTGATAAGCTACCTTGGTAACCCTCAGGCAGTGAAGGGGTTTGCCCTAGGCCATAATGGCAAAAGGTAGCTAGCGGGAATCGAACCCCAACCACTGCACCACCTTTCCATTGTGTAATAAAATACCTAAATTATAAATCACATATCATGTGTATATATGCATTACCTTACGCACTCGGCACTAAGGTTAAGTTTCAACAAGGGGAGGCATGGATATTGAAAACTGTTCGCAATAAGAATGAAATAAGAGAGCACTGATGAGGAAACACTCTAGCTTATCACCTCCCTAACAATTCAGGCCATCATGAAAATGCAAGTTTATTCTTTTAGAAAAAAAAACTTTTAAACATCATGCCTCATTTTATAGCATTATAGCTTTTCTTATTGTAACCGTGAAAATAACCATCTGGCGTGGTGCTAAACACATCTGATAAGTAAGACAATAAGGAATAAAAATCTGTTGATCACTAAAACATTAGTGCAATCTTCAAGGTGTATACTTTCTGAATTTTTGGAAGATTATAGTGTTTCGTTGCTGGCTGTTTTATTGGAAACACAAGTCAAACATCCTTTTCTAAAAATGCAATTGGGAACTTTTATTTTAATTTAATTTATTTTTATTTAAATGCAGCTTCCTCTTCTACCCAGTGTACTTGAAAACAAGAAGCCCCATGAACACAGACTAGAACTTTGAGCTATTATCTTTATATATTTCATAACTCTTTTACCCAACACAACCCAGTTAGTCTATGCTATACTATATTTGGATGAAGATATCTGTGTAAGCATGAAGTCCGTGTGCTGTCTTGTTTTAGAAGATCTTTTGAACTTAAACCCCTTGAGTTTAATTGTTTAATAACTTTTTTGAAAAGGCTCTATTCAGGAGTTTCTCTTTCTCTGTGTCCTCTCCATCTTTCAATTCTCTTTGCTTCTTCTTCAGAGCCCTGGAGACAAACAAGTACAACCACATCACTGCTACTTATTTCCTGTTGGCTGAACGAATTCTGAGGGAAAAGCAGGAGAAAGCAAGCCCCAGTAATATCAAGGCACACTTCAGGTACTTCAAAGCTCCCCTGCAACTGCAAGGAAATTAGATATTACCTTGTCCAGTCCATCTAGCAAGGCTTGGTGTAATGAAAAAAATATTTTGGATTGGATCAGGGGTTTTCCCATATTTTTTATGTTTTGGTTTTGTAAAAGATTAAAAAAGATCTATATAATAAAACATACAACTATTGGAATAACTATAGTGTAAATTTTTTCTTTAGTGACTTTAGTGTTTAATATGTTCATAATACTTTTCTATTGGTCAAATAGCAAGTATGCACATTTGTCAGGGCATATACTTCTTGTGGAACAGTCTCGCATGAGAAAAGCATTGTATGGACTCAACATGATTTGAAATATTTCTTTTTGTAGTGCAGAAGATGGCATCAAATCTGCTGAAATTATTTGGAATTGGTTTTAGCAGAATTTCATCCTGATTAAATGGACAAGTCAAACAAAGCCAGATCGCTTCAGATACAAGACAATGTAATGCCTATTTGAGTGTTTGTATATATATATATATATATATATATATATATATATATATATATATATATATATATATATATATATATATATATATATATATATATAAATATTTATTTATTTCTACTTGATTTTAATATCATATTCATTGTTGTTACTAAGATTATTACATATGAATCAAAATCCAAGATGTGAAATATTTCTAAATAGGAATGAAATAATCAATTTAAAATAACTATTGATTATTAATAGCATTAAAAATAAATTGCAAAATGTAAAAATCATTTGGGACATTTAGACGTCTATGGGGAGAGGCTACAATGTGTTCTTTTCAATGAAAATATTTTTCAGTTTTTATTCAATTTATATTGCAAATCTATATATTCACCCTGTGAATATTAATCTCGATCTTTTGCCAAGGTCAACAGTCAATGACTTTCTATTTATTTTGACTCTACTTTTTTGTTTACTTCATCCCTTTATCTTTTAAGGGAAAATATATAGTCAACACTAAAGACTTTTTTGAGAGAGTAAACATTAAATCAAATATTTCAGTTAGATTTTTCTCTCTTTCGATCTTACTTAGGAAATTAATCATTTCTAGAAAGCTTTGCAAATGACTACTTTGTATTGGCTCACCCCAATGAAACTCTGATTACTTTTCAAACTAAAACCTTACATAATCATAGAACAAGTAATTAATGTAGACACAAATGTGCATACGTTAAGTATCACTGAATTCCACCAAAATAGTTGTCTATTGGAATCTGAAAATAAAATAAAAGGTTAATGGAATTTAAGTAAAAAAGAGATAAAAAAAAAAACTATATAACCAAAACAATTTTTCTGTGCCTTGGCCTCATAACAGACATACTCCTCTCTGACGAATGACACCAGTTTTTAATGAAATCCTCCATGTCGAGTCTAAAATCGAACATGGGGAGCTAACCGGAAGTTTGTTGGCTCTCAGTAGGGGTGAGGGCTCAGCGAGGGGCAGGGTTCTATATAAAGGTTTTGAGAGATCTGCTTAATGTTAGAATCCATTCTCCTCTGTGTGCATACAGCCAGCACTTCCTCTAAGGTCTGTGCCGGGTAACAAATCTGTATAAAAGATGAGGCTAAAATTGGTTTGGACTGACCTAGAAAATCAGCAAGGCTATAGAGAGTTTTTTGATGGGGGCATGCAGTGAAAGAAATTACATCGTTTACTGGGGAAGAGAAGACGATCTTATCTTAAAATACAAGATCTTAGGTTTTGAAGAGATGAAAGTGTCCATGTAGGTTTCTAGGAAAAAAATGGAATAACATATGATCAAACAGAGCCACTTATACTATGAACACCCTGCAGGTTTTAATTTTCTGGTGTGTTTGTTCACATTACAAATAATATGCATCTGTTATCCGTCTTCTGTGTGAACTAAATGTGGCTCTGATGTGACATGTATGTACAAAAGAGCAAACCACATCACCCAGAATGCATCTCTAAGCACTCTTGCAGCTTTGTTGATGCAAATGTCTGATCAGAGACAATGTTATAATTACTAAATAGTATAACCAAAAAGATTGCGACAGAAAAGAGTAAGGAGCATGACATGAAGGCAGATGCAGAGTTAGAACTGCTATGAAAAACACTGACTTGTTTTAAATCTTTGAATATGTTTTTTGAGTGTCTTGTAATAATTTTGGTAACATAACATATTCTCCAGTGACTCGTATCTATGCAAAACCTTTTAAGTTGGACCTTGATGATGTAATAGGGAGACCTGGGCTTTTAGTTTGTCATGAAAATATCCAATGCCCATATGAGTAATTGAACATTGACTAGAGGTGAACTGGACTGTGGCTACTCTTCTCATACATCAGTCTGTCCCTTGTAGACAAAACGTCCTTATATTTGATCCTGATCTTAATATAATTGTAGTTGTAATAGAGCATGAACTCTGACTAAAAAACTATTTTCTGTTTGAGGTTACATTTTGGATGCTTGCTGGGATTTCCTCATGCTGATAACATCGACAGCTGACAGCATCATTTGCTACAACGTTGTGTGATATTTGCAGCAATCCTTTAACGTTGAAGAAATTCAAGTGTTTTTTCAGCCATGTGACCATAAATCTTACAGATTTTTCTTGGTGCTCTACTGGTAGTTCGGGTATTGTACCAGAAACCAGTGTGTCTTATTCTAAAGTGGTCTTTTATCCCATTCAGTTTATCCTATTCAATTTGTATGGCACTTTTTTGTTTAATGCAATTGTTCACCCTATCGTCTTTACAATTTATATCTTTTAACAAGCACTTTATATGTTCATCTTTCATTTTTTTATATATATATATATATTTTTTTTTTATTTGACTTCAGTTTTACGGCATTCTTTCACACAGGAAAAAACTTCTATCTGTTTGTTTCACCTTGGGTTGTGTTTGTGCCTTCTTGTTATTGTTCAGCACAATGGCCAACGGAAGTTGTTATTAATCAGAATAAATTGTCATTGTCACTGGCACAGCCATTTTTGACAGTGATTAAGTTTTAGAAGCAAACACTTCTAAAGCCGACTGAAGGCCACCACACGCCTATGTGTATAATCAGTGTGAAATGACACATGTACATGCCTCAACCCCAAAATAATGTGCGTACCGTGGAAGAGAGCTCAGATATTTGGCTGTTGGATCGGTTTAAAAAAAGTTTCATTCTGACAAGTCGTCTTGGTTTGATGCAGTGTGCGATCTCAGGGTTGACCAATAAAAGTTGGCTCTTTAAATCATGTGTTCAAAGTGTTTTCGAGACATTCAAGAGCCACTGGGAGGCGCTCGATACAAACCCGTGTCGACTAATGACAGGAAATAGAGCAGAAGAAATTTATGGAAGAGAATGAATAGTGAAAAGCTTATCATGTTTGTGTCAGAGTGTCCAGAGTTGTTCTCCCATAAACACTACAAAAACATGGATAAAAAATAGGACATACGACGTGGCGTATCATTGTCTTGAAGTCCCCCTGAGCGCCATCCAAAGACAAAGAGCGGCAGTGCATCAACAGAGGGGTGAAAATCCCTGCAGATAAGCTGGTGTGGAATTTTACATTTACATATTTTCACATAGGTGTGTGGTGACCTTTAGAGAGAACATACAAAAGTAGACTCCCAACTTCTGTGAAATCTGTCCATCTATGAAAAGAAAGTTATCGAGACACATGCGATGGTTTAAGTAGGGTCTCAGTGGGTGATTTCAGGGGTTTAGATCTCCTTCACTACCTCATCTTACATGATTGTAAGATTCTGGATCCAGGGTGAGGTTAATGTTAAAAGGAAAAGCCTATGGCAAAAGCAAAAAACATAGCTTCAAACTAATCTGTCTGGTTTAAGAAACAGGTCATATGCAATATGTGTTGTAGAAAATCTTGGCAGAAAAAATAATAAAACTGGGAACGTCTAGTTTCACATTGATCTTTTTCAGGGGTGTAGTTCCAATATTTCAGGACAAAGCATTTGCCTGCTGTTGTAGATATTACCGTTTTGTTTAATAAATGTGTGAACAGAAGGCAATATTCTACCAAAACCAAAACTGTTTTTTTCTCTGTTCTTCTAACCTATTTTCTTCTACCTTACCTTCTTCTATCTTAGTCACACCAGTCTTTTGCTGAATTTGTGTTTACAATGTTTGATTCACCGTTATAGCAACACAGAACTAATGGAGTGTTAATGTGGTTGTGAAACCAGCAGAGCTTTATGAATTTGCTGCTTTTCAGATGTTTATATTTTAACATTAAAAACTAATCTGAAGTGGTGTGTACTGTGGAGCAAAATTTGTACTAGTGCTAAATTATTTTCATTAAAAAAAAATTAAATCTGTCTTTCTGCAGGCAGTCTTGGCCAACAAAAAATGACATGCACCAGGACATCGGGGATAGCTTAGCCTCTTCGTCCATCTGTCATTCTGGAGGTCCGCAGTCTCCCGCACGCAGTGCTGAGAGTCTTTTAAACGGTCACCGCAATAAAGGTCTTTTGGACGTGAGCCATAGAGAAGAGATCAGTGAAGCCTCGGGAAGTTCTGCAACACCCGTTCTTCCCCAAAACCCTCTGAAACCTGGCACCATGGGTCTTCTGGCTTCCTCCTCATCTTCCTCAGCCAAGCAACGAACCTCCCTTTGTCGTGTGGAGGAGGATGAAGAGGAGGAAGAAGAACAGGATCCTTCTCCATTACCTACCCAAGTTGTATATCGGCGCAAACCACTGTCTGTCACCAACAGACTTACATCTAGAAAAAGTGCTCCTGTGCTCAATCAGATATTTGAAGAGGAGGGTGAATCAGATGATGACTTTGACATGGATGAAAGTCTCCCGCCCAAGCTCAGCCGCTTGAAAATGAACATGACGTCTCCAGGAACCGCTCAAAAGAGATTCCCACGCCGCAAAAGTCAGGGCCGGGGTTCAAGCTGCTCTAGCTCTGAAACAAGTGATGATGATTCCGAGAGCCACCGGCGCAGACTAGACAAAGACACAAAGTTATACAGCTTGAACCGCCGGGACAGCAGTGAGGGTCCACCTGGAAACTCTGGGGGGAATGGGGGCGGCAGTACCGGAGGACAGAGCAAACCCCCTGGGGAAGGGAACTCTGGCCCAGACAAAGGAAGTCCTCCTGGGGGAGGAAGTGGTGGAAGTGCAGGAGGAGGCAGTGGAGGCGGTGGAAGTACTAAAGGACAGGGAGGCTCTTCCAGTTGTTCCCGAAGCTGCAACAATGCCTCTTCTGGCTCGAAGCGTAGTGCCCCTCGAAGTGCAGGGGAACTGGTGGAGAGCTTAAAACTCATGAGTCTGTGCTTGAGTTCTCAGTTTCAGCATCGCAGCTCTGGAGGAGGCAGTGGCGGACGGTTTATCCTCGACCCTCAAAGCCTGTCTAGCGTGAAGGTCCAAGAGAAGTCTTCCTGGAAGATGTGCATCGGCTCTAACAACAGTCTTGACAAAGTGATCAGCCCTGCCTTGAATGGGGGCATCGCTACAATGGAGCATTATCAAGACCAAACGGCAGTCATGTTAAACGAACTCAGCCTGGTCAAAGAGAACAGCCTGAACTTGAAAAATAATGTTCTTCAGCTACCTCTGTGTGAAAAGGCCATCTCGGTGAACATCCAGCGAAACCCCAGAGATGGACTGCTCTGTGCCTCGGCCCAGCCAAGCTGCTGTCAGGTCATATGATGGCGATGCTCATGATTCTCAGAGTGTGTTTTGTTCCTATTGCCACATCTGTAGCGTTCTCCACCAGTAGCTGTTCATGACCTCCCTCGATCCAAATGTGACCTTTTACTTGCCTTCTACGTTGTTTTAATCATTCTCATTTTATTTATTATGTTTTTTTTTCTTTTCTTCCTCATTTGGAGTCATCAGTTTTTAATGAAGTGCGCACTGCTACTCTTTTGTTGTGTCTTGTTTTGCTTTGCCCAACCAGACTCAGTTGTCTGATTTTGCTTTCATCTGCCTTGAGAGAAAATGCTATTATTAGCTTGGATTCTTCTACTCCAGCACCACTCAATCACATTGCGTGGATGCTGTAAATATGAATAAAATTATTCTTAATAAAGTAAATGATTTTAAATATGATCTGCAGGATGCTACTGTAGCTCAGAACATGGGAATTCATCAAACAAGCACTTAAAAAAAGCTCACCCTTTACATTTTAAATATTTATGCCCAATTTTTACGGTATTGGAATGGTTGTACAGTAAAAGGAATGGTGAGATTTTTTATTTGTTTTGTAAAAAGTCTTACTTTATTGGATTCTTAAGGAGTCTTAAGCTCAAGGGCCATTTGCAAACCCCTCTAAAACTCTCTCATTCTATCACTGTTGAGGTTTTTTTTGTCTTATAGTTAGAATATTAAAGTTAATGACAATCTGTTGCAATAACAAGGGAAATGTTATAAGGAGGAATATGGGGCTACGTTAAATCACAATAACTTTCACAATTCACTGATTAATAGTTCTGGTGATGTTTTGGGGTTAATTGGAGGAAGAGATTGGGGTTTAAGTGCAATTTATAGTCAGGTATATGATTCCATTTATCTTGTTCACCCACACAATTTCATCTTTTTTTCCTGAAAACTCAGTTTAAACATTGTATTTTTAATACTACTGAAATATAACAGCCACTGATTTCTTGTCCCAGTGCTTCGAGTGTCAGGCTTCTACATTCTTCTTTTGTGCTGAAAACATGCACTCACTCAAATAATGAGCATTTGAAAGCCAGGAAGGGTTTTTTGTAATAAATTTTCTAAGACAGCACTCAGACGGGTACATCTGCATACAAATTTGTTCATTAGTCAACATGCTTTATCCACAGTAAAGTAATTTACTGTGGATAAAGCTTCAAAAAGACCAGCTATCATTTGTAAATTTCTGAATAAAAGTCTGTAGATCTGATAGAGATCTCACCCCTGTTCTTTTACCATTCAACTTGAGTCGCTGTAAATAGTGCTCTCACACTTGACTGGCCTTAGGGTTTGTTTATAAGTATGTACATACATTGTTTATTCTATATAGTTTCTTTTTCTTTTCGTAACGAACTGCTGTTTTTAAATTGTGATTTTTAAAGGGATATTTCACCTGAAAATAAAAATGGGATCTCCCATGAAGTGGTTTCAAAACTGTTTTGTTTATTTTTTTTCTTAGACTTGAACAAAATAATGAAAAAACTAGGAAATTAAGACTGTTGGAAACTGCTAGCCATTAACTGAATATAATTAATTTAATAATTTTTTAATTTAGCATTTTAAGTTTAGTTAAATTTAGTTTACTTGAAAAGTTACTTAAATTAGTTATTGTTGTTATATTTGTTAATATTCTGTATTTTCTGATTTAAAAAAAGTCCAAACAGGTATGAAACAAGTACAATATTATAAATTGAGATGTTTTTTATGTATTCATTAAAATGTATAATAGATTAAAACTGTAGTTATTTTTTTCACCAAAATGCAACATCATGTCATAAGAAAATTGATATCTTATAAATTGGGCATTGCTTCCAAAGACGACTAAATCAAAAATTATTTTTAAAAACAATAAAATTGTGTTTTGTTCTTTATTGAAGAAGAATAAAAAAACTTACTGCAAATGTAAATGAATGGCTACTAGTTGCCTATTTTCAGAAAGTCTTCTTTTAAATTCAAGAGTGTAAGGAAACTGTTTTGAAACCTTTTCAAAGAGAGTCAGTGGTGAGCGAATTTTTCTTTTTGTGTGGACTACCCCTTTAAGGGCATTTGCAATAAGCTAAGCTATAAGTTGCAGCTATGTGTAAATATGATTTCTTTTGTTTTTATATTCAAACTTGTACATCCTTCAAATGGCCCAAAATCAAGTATTTTTGTTTTGTCTTTTTGTTCTGAGAATAAAGTCTGTAAATATCAGTGTAAATATGGTGCTCTTAGAGATGCAGTCCTGAACTTCTGGTTCATAACTGTGTTATAGCCTTATTAGAAGTGAGTGTCAAAACAGAGCGATGGCGGGATGAAAGATGAAAAAAATTCAGTGCTATATTATGCATAATGTCAGTCTCTGAGTTTGTTCTATGATAATGTTAAATGATAAATGCCATGTGCATGTGATTGTGCGTTTGACGTTACAGATCCATAAAAACAACAATCTTTAAAAAAAATATTTCTGGACCAAACCATGTACTGACATTAAAAGATTGAGTAAATATCAACTTTGAAAAGGAGATATGAATTAATGTTCTGTTGCTGAACTTTGTCCTTATAAGTTACATATAGCTATGGTGATGTCCGAAATTAAATGTGAAATATGTTGTCTATAAATCTGGGCTGATTGGTTTTCTCCTTTTGTCTCGATTGTTTAGAATGATACATTTTCACATTACAAAATAGGATTTATATTTAAGCATTAAAAAAAGTAAAATGTTTTATCCATTTGAAGCTTACATAAAGAACAATGGTTTGTGTTTCAGTTTTATTGTCCTACATTGGATTTCATCCTTTTAAAGGTATATAGAGTACAGCCGTTAAGAGAATAGGTGGTAGGAAGTTAACACAACCACAAACACAACAACTTGAGTGTTTAAATTAAAGTTAGATTAAGATAAACGTATTCGTTTATCATAAAGCTTAGATTAACATAAAGCGAGCCCTCACACTCATTTACCTGCTTTACATCCAACCTATGAAACAGGAAGTGTGATCATTCATTCGTGTGACTCAATAGCAGGAAATAATAATAGTCAAAATAAGCTATTTTCAGCACTTACAAGATACAGTCTAAGAGCTGAGTGTATCTCAGCCAACTTGGTACAGTAAATGCCAGTCTATTTCCTTAGGATTGGCTTTAAATGTAACACGTCCAGAATGTAAGATTAGGTACAAACAAGTATCTGGTCATGGATGAGATCCGCAAATGAATGAAGGCAAACGTGTAATAAAAAAATTTGTCATCATGACCTTCACAAAACATTAAAATGATCTATATGTGAATCAGATACATTTTTATTAAGCTTTTTACATTTATTTGTGGAACAGTTATATTTATTTAGCGTTTTGACACTATTGTCCTCCCATATTGAAGAGCTAGCAGAAAACAAGTCAAAATGGATGCCTTTTTACTTCACATTTCATCTCAAAATGCTTTCATATTGTTGCCACTTAGAGTCGTATACATCCCAGTTCAACACTATAAGATTCTTAAATGATCACCTTCTCTTTTCAAGAGTGCAGACAAATCAAGGTTGAAACAATAGAAGAATTCATGTAAAAATGCAATAAAAAGCTTAACTTTCTCTACACAGACCACAATATTTCCACTGCTGAGAGGTACTTGGTCTGAATAAATTGCCTGCTTGGGTTGTCGAGGTGTCTCTAATAATCCAAAGCTTTTCAGGGTTGTCTCAAGTACATACTTGCCATTCCACTACACAAGGAGCATTAGTGTAATGGCCAGACATGCACACGTTCTGTCATTGTGAGGCAGTGGAATATTTTGCGAAGGGTGCAGTGTCAAAAAGTGACATGCGCTTATTTTATTGGATAAAGCTATAAAACCACACCCTTGCTCTGTCCTTATCGAGCAAGGAGCCAGTGAACAACTGACAGAAACAGCAGTACACCGGCTGCCTCCAAAATGCAACTTCTAGTTACTTTTACTCAGCTTTTACTTGTTTAAAAATCAAATCTGAAAGAAAAAACCTACTTGGTTACTTATTTTTTCTTTCTAAGGTCAGATGTTTACCTAGTAACTAACCATATGAGTAGTTTTTCAAGTAATCAGTAAATTCAAGAAGGAGTAAAAGTAGTCAGATGTACTCAGTTGTCATTTTTTGCAGGACTCTAGCTTTGCTCAAATTTTGCTCAAGTATCCCTTTGATGGTAACTGTGAGGGGGTATTTATTTGTATTTATCTTTTACTTAAGTGACATCGACAAAAGTAAGTGTTCTCTCTCTTGTTTAACTTCATGCCTGTTTCCAACAATCCAGATATTAGTGCTATTAGCTGACAGATGCTCTGCCATTGAGAAGGTGGCATTTTGAAATGTATCTTTGCCTGAAACCTATGGGCGAAGTCATGTTATGCTCTCTCCATGTTATATACAATCTCACTATCATTATTAACTTTTATGAAAAATACCTTTATTGAAACGCAACTCGGCAGAATTTTAAGCTAACAGGTATTTTATTTTTTATTTCATGGCTAGATGTTATTACACCTAGTTATTACAACAAAAAAAACATCCCTTCTCAGATCACCGAGGTCGGTAGGTTGTTTGAGACACACAGATAAAAATTATTTTTTAATTTATTGTAAGTTATATATTTCATCTTTGAAAAAAATTAAGTCACTCTGGTTATCTTGAAAATCCATAACAGCTAGAGCAAAACAAGAATAAAACTATTTGATCAATATATACTAGGGAAAAGGGTTCAGATCAATAATTTCCATTAGCCAAATATAAACATCTCATGTGGACTGTAGTGCATTTTGCCATTACAATTTTTTTTTCCTATTAACACTATTTGTTCAAAATTCATCATATGACTCATTACCCTCACAATAGCCCCAGCCAGTGACATACAGAATTTTAATGATGTCCAATTAAACATATGCTATTAACCGATAGGATTTTTTCCAAAAGGCATAATTTTTATTATTTATAACTTTTATTTAAATATCACCAATAACCACACCAATGTAAATTGAAAGTAAACATTTGAATAAACGTTAATTAACTTTATAGTCTATGGTTTTTTTTGTTCATGTCAACCCTAGTTTGTCACTAAATCACATACGAAACACAGAACATAATAATGAGACAAATACGATAGAATACATGCACTGTATTTTTCAAATCATTCTTTACATGCAGGTGATACTGGATGCTTAATTCAAGTACAGTAGAAGATGAAGTGGCATGAAATCTTAATACAGACGCTTTGTTCAGTACAGATGATTCAAGGCACTGCGCTCTCTTTGGTAAAACATGGAGTGAATAAAACGATCAATATTAACAGTTCAAACAAGACCTGAAAAAGTCGAACCTGCTCCTTAGAAGAACCTTTACAGCATTTGATTACAATAACACAAAAAAACTAATCAACCAGACTGAGTAGCCAATAACAAAATATGTGCCAACTGCCCTACTCCAATGTGTGAAATAACCGTTTTATTTATTAGCGCACAGCATCCGTTAAGCACTTTAATATGATATGCAAGGAGTGCATATTTGACCTCGGTTAAGTAAAACTATAGGCAGCATTCGCAACCTTGTCTGAGCACTTCGTGGTCACTGATTCCTTATGTTTCAGCTCTCCGTAACCTCCAGTACTTTCTGCAAAGATAAAAAAAAAATTCAAACATTACTATGCAGTAAAACTTTCAGAGTAACATTAACTATATCTTGAATAAAACCAAATACTCTACACTATTTATGTAGTAGAACTAAAAATCTATCTCAGGTGAGATTTGTATCCTAAGAATTATTTTTTTAATGAATCTCACAAATAAAAATAATATTTTGATCATCTATCAAAGTAAAAAAAATATATAAGCATAAAGGCATACTCCACAGCTAAAGGAAAGTGTAGTCATTAATCACTTATAAACCCATGAAACTCACACTGACAGCTGACATGCTGCGTATGCGTAAACCCGAGACCTGAACGGGGGCTGTGATGAGCACAAACTACTGATAATGTGATCATTTTATGGGATTCAAGTATGGGAATATAAATATTCATGTAGTTTCTTTTATGATCAGAAAGTGTTCTGTTCAATAATAAATTACTATCTAACCTGTGTGCTAGATGGAAACATTTGGAGGTGTTTTGAATGCTGATGTAAGGAATGAAAATCTGTGTGATAAGGGTGTCAGTCACAAGCACTTAAAATATGGAAATAATGCTACTTTTTCCACACATAACAATGCTTTGTCAGACTAGTTGCAATTGGTGTTTCTAGTGAGTCTGTGACTGAAATGCAAAAAGTTGGTCGCACACAATACAGAATAATAGAGACCATTGAAGGAATGCTGTATGACTCAGTGACTTTTAACAATCAGTCAATCAATAAATTTTTTTTATATAGGGCTTTTTTAGCAGTTGCTTCAAAGCAGCTTCACAAAGGCCTAGTGTGGATTAAGAGTTAAATAAGAATTCCTATTGGATAATTCTATGGGGTAGAAATAGGACTACCATATAATGCTACTTTAGGGATTGTGTAAAGTTTATTAGTATAAGGAAATTGTTGATTTAAGCTTTCAACTTTGCTTTCAACTTATTAAGTGGTAAATCAAAGGCTCCAATACACTTATTTTGTATTGATGTGGAAAAAAATTCAGAATGAAAAAAATAAAAAAAATGCACACAGACAAATATTTCCCACGTGAAGAACTCACAGGTCACCTCCCCGGCATAAAAACTATTTGAACTTAAGGTCCATCGACGCTATACTAAAACAAAAGAGTTTTTATTGAAATTATTGGTGACCAATCAGCGATTAACAGGATGTTACATCATGCCTTTCTTTCCAACCTGAAAAAGTATAACTTTGTCTCAACCGACCTGCTTTATTTGACCTTATCTTAATTATTACGCAAACTTGATTGAGAGCACTATCAATTTTAGTGTTGCAATAGTGACGTTCTATACAAAAACTGTAGTTTGATTCATTAAAATGTATGGTAAGTCCATTATAATCTAATCTTAAACGAAAAATAATAAAAATGTCTAATAAGATTCTGTGGCATTCTGCAGCAAAATAATCCCTTATGAGAGACTGCTCACAAATAACCCAAGCTTACATTCATAATCTGTCCGGATTTATAATGTTCCAAACATGCTGAGATATAAAAAGCCAAAAGCTGATCTGTTTTTAGTGTATTTTCACTCAGCCTCTGGCAGGATGTGAATCGAATGCGTCACAGTGGCATTTCAGAAATGCTTAACAAACAGGAAGCTACCAAATCTTTTTTAAATTATGTTCTCAATTAACCATCACAGAGTGTAGCTTAACAGATGTTTTATAGGGTATATATTAATTTGGTTCTCTTCATGCAGCAAATATGTTTCTCAGACTACACAACGTTTCTTTGAATCATTTCATTTCATGGCCTGCAGCAACGCAGAGAAAATTACACAGCAAGAGCAAACGTGTTAGAAGCAATTAGCTTCTCAATCCAAAGGAGAGATCAATAAAAGGGAGCTGCTGACAGTGGGGTTCTGTGGATAGGGTTCAACGAGTCCAAACTCCGTCTCCAACGAGAGGACTGCTCTAGTTATTACAAGGCAACGAAGATAAATCTCTTTGAATAGGAGAGACTAAATTATTCATTTTAAAAGAGGTCATGAAATGGACAGCCAAAATATTCTGAATGCTATTA
Organism: Danionella dracula; assembly: GCA_900490495.1. Lineage (NCBI taxonomy): Eukaryota > Metazoa > Chordata > Actinopteri > Cypriniformes > Danionidae > Danionella > Danionella dracula. The sequence goes on along the minus strand of UELW01000378.1, from coordinate 4,099,007 downwards.
GCAGATATCAAACACACAATGGAAGAATCAAAGTACATTAGTTATTTAGATGGCGAGAAACATAATCAGACTGCGCATATTAGCCTTGGCAAATGAATGAGGTTGAGATGGGATTAAAACACAAGCATAAACTACATATACGTTTTGTTAAATGGATAAGATTTCAGTTCAGAAAGATTCTTCTTTATTTTTTTAAACATTATTTCTAAAGCATCACATCTCTGTAATGTACAGCCCAAGAAAAGCTACATATTTCAACATACAGCATTGTAAAATGTACAATAAATATCCCTTGAATCTCTGTCAACTGTCTATCCATAAGCTATTGTAATGTTGTATAACTTTGAAAATGCAATTGTCCTGCCTTTTCAAACTTAATTTGTATGCCTATTTTAAGTATATTAGAGATATTGTAATACTAATCCAAATGGTGTAAAAGTTATCTGGCTAGAAGTGTATTTAAAAAAAAGTCCGATATGAAAATTCTGTGACAATGACTGATCAACAGAAGGGGCTCTAGTGAGCAACCCAAGAACTTGGCATATGTGCATGCACCTAGACCATGGACAGGAGTTGGAGCAGAAGACAACGAACTCTTTAGACTGAGTTTAGACTGTCATAGAGGGTTTGAAAGATGAAGACACACAGTTTACATTGAGATGAGGGAAGATACAGTGATCGTCCCGGCACCAGAGATACCAGCTGATGATGGACAACCAGGACTTGGAATGGAGCAAAGACTTATGCTTTGAAAATCTACAAGAAACTTTATTCTACATTGATTGAGTACTGTTTTACTTTATGATTATTATTATGTTTTGTAATATGCTTAAAACGCAATTTTTTTAAGAAATGTAATTGATTGCGAATGTTTTAAAACTTTAAGATACAAAAGCTTTGAGATAAAAGACCACAAGGTCTTTTGACCTAGTGTTAAGTAACTAAATGCTTAAGATTTCACGAGTTCACTCTGCTCATAATTGCCTAGTATCGCAAGCGTGGTTGGCGAGAAATGGTACTACGCGAGTTGTCCAAGTGTAAGTCCAGGACTGTTGGACAACCTGTGCCCGGAGAATACCCCCCCGCCCCTCCCCAACTATTAGATTTCCAACTATCACCGCAGTTTAAACGAGGAGTAGACCGTCGAACGCAAAGTGAGAAGTGAAACATGCATGCTGAGTGGCGAAGGGGTGAATGGAGGGATAGCTTGCATGATATAGATGTTAGCTCTTTGGTCGTGTCTTTTATACTGGAGAAAACATAGGTAGGTAGGACCATATGATTAATCAATTATCAGCCAAGCTCCTCCCGAACTTATGCTAATCTGATGATTAACATAATTTAGTTCAGATTCAACCCTGAGTTTAATAAATAAAAAGATTGAAGTTGTAAAAAATTAATTGAATACCCCAAAAACAGTAAAATTAATTTTCAACCTTCACTTAAAAAGTAGACTGCATCATCAAGAACTTCAGAGGAGGTAGGTTCTAAAGCTGTGCCGTTAAAACATTACCAACCCCAATGGTTAAAACACATCCTGGCAATAAAGAGTACAAATCGAAAAGGCTTTAAATATGTAAAGGTTGTAAAACAATGTTTCACTGGATCATTAGGAACCGGTTCAAATGAAAACATTGCCTAAACTAAAAAATAACTAACAAGGAGAAGCAGAACCCAGAAGCAATCCCTTATACCCTTTTAATAATAATGAAAGCTTTTTAAATCCACGTTTTTACAAGTCACCACTCGGGGTTGCATTTCCAAAACAAACAGAAGCAATTCATCCCATTGGAATTATATGGTTCTATCTGACATTTTGGTTACAAGTGAGTTCAAATATCTCCCAGCTTAACTGACAACACACCACTTACTGACTCCCATGGAGAGTAGGAGATATAGCCAATTAGCAGACCGATACTATTACAAGCCTTTGATGGGTTAAGACCAGTGGGTACACTTGATTTAGACCACAGAGAGTCAGGGCATCAATTTAACGCATCACATGAAAGATGATGCTGCTTACAGTACAAGAGTCCACATTACACACCTACACAGGCAACAAACTGAGCACCTCCGCTGGCATCACACACAGTGATTTTCACACGGGGTCTACAACCCACATACTAAACAAACTCAGCCCTGCTAAGCTTTGTGTATGGTGGCATGAAGAGTTTAAACCGTTTAGTAATCCATTTTCAAACAAGGTTCATGACTAAAACTGATCTACTCTCTCAAGCCACTATATCTGTGCAAACTGAGTACCTCTTCACTAAATGCTCATAAATAGAGAATATGCAGAAGCACAGGAGACCCTTCCCTCCCTTTCCTTCCTGCAGGCTGAGTTCAGGAAGCATGAGACTAGAGTTAGTATTTAGGATTCTGGGGAGACATCCCAATGGGCGAATAGGATTAATTGATGGGATGTGTCAGTATTGATTATTTAAGAAAGAGGCAAGCTTTAAAGCTAAAGGTTAAAGCTTTAAAGCTACAGCAGCTCGCTATCACTCACGTTAAAAATCTCTACTCAAAGCAAGTGGTCAAGAATTAACAGAGGCTATGCAGAATCAACGATACAGATAAAATATGGTTTTGGCCACTTTATTTTTTAGGATGAAGTAAAGAAAACTCTGTCTGACTCTGTTTTCAACTCACTCAATTCATATAGTTAAATGTTGATCACATTCTCCCACTCATGGTTAAAGGTTAACATGAGACCTTTTAAACTCATAGATCTCAGCAAGTTGACATATTGCCTCAGACAACCGACTTGTTCGACTGTGATGTGCTCAAGCAATGATGCGAGCGCTGACTGAATCTGACTAGGTCTATGACTGATGCAACCAACAATGTTTGCCAGCAAGACTGGATTATTGACTAGGTGAGAGAGGGCAGTGTCCCAAAGACTAATTGAAGCCTAAAAACACTACGTGATTATTTAAAGTGCAAATGCAATAACTAAAAAAAGAAAAACGGATAAAGTGGCACATTCAACTTTGCCAATGAATTAAAATATGCCCCTTAACTGAACTAACTTCAAATCATTTCATACAGGGATGCTTTACAACAAAAATGAAAACGTTATAATTTAGTACCTGAGAGGCTGGGAATTGCTACAAAGGCTCTCAAGTATTTAAAAAAATAAAAAACCCTTTCAAAGTACTTCATAATTGTTCAAATATGTACCTAATGAAATAATGAAATGATGAGAAAAAAATCATAATGACATTCAGGCTATGTTCAGACTACAACTCGATTCAGAATTTTCTTTTTCAAATCCGACCAGGTCGTTTTCATATTTATTTGAGCCCAATGGAATATGCACAATAATTCTTAATTCCTGGTCTCAGTTATCTGTCTTCTTTATTCTGATGCATTTGCATTTTGGATAATGACATAATTGCCTGCCTTGAGAATGGAAGTTAGGTCTGAGGGTGCCTTTTATCTCTGGATTAGAAAGTGTTAGTGACAGCATGATTAACAGTATGTCCTTAAAGTTGTAGTATGTGATCTTTCTGATCACATCTTATCTGATCACATCTCATCTACAATGGTGCTCAGTATCTCTGACTTATTATTAAAGCTCCGTTTAAACTGATGTTATGGTGAAATAAAGCAACCAAGGCACTTTTTTATTGTTGAGAGAAAAAAAATGTAGAACCCAGAGTAAAAAGCCACACACACGTGCAGAGAAAAAGTCTCATCTTAAGACATGTTTTTAAATGTTTGCTTTTAATGCATTGTGAGCTTTTTTGTCATCTTTGTTTATTTTTATCCTTCTATGCATTTTTTGCTGCTCATTTAAATTGTAGTATTTATTTATTTTTGTTAATGTATTAGTTTTTATGATTTAATTAGGTTTAATGAGCAGCACTTTGTTACCCTTGTGTTATAAAATGTGCTACACAAATAAAAATGGTATGGATTAGGATTGATAGCAAAAAAAAATTCTGTTTGTGTGGCTGTATTCATCTGTATTTTTGATTAGCATTTTGTAAAAGAACACTTAACATAACACCTTAAATTCACAACAAATGAGATCTAAGGTTTTTGGGTTCAAGTAGATCTAACAAATTCACTGCTTAACATCCCTGACCACTTTTTAGGGTGTTAAACAAGGTAATTAATGGTATGATGCATTGCATCTATCATCACCTAGCCATGTCAACGAGATTCAAGTTCCAAGCCAGAATTGTTCCAAAGTATCTTTTATAAATGAAGAACCAGGAGGCTTAATTTATTGATTTAGTTTGCACCACAAGACTTATTTTTTCATAATTAATCACACTACATTAATGTGCGACACTGACAGTCTTGGTTGGATGAAAAATTAGCTCCATCATTTCACAAATTGACATATGTTGTAAAAAACCAAGCCATTAATTATCGAAGTTGGAACGAGACACATTAGAGCCAAACATGCATGCAAAATACAAGCTGCCTTTGAACAGAAAAGCAGATGTTTTTAGAGTTATCATGTTAATTAGCCACCTTGTCTAAATGACTACCTCTTCACAGTTTGTTTATAAATTCATCAATCGAATACATTTATCAACCTGTGTTACAATTTGAGATTAAACACATAACTCAGTCCACAAGCACGTCCTTTCATCTTTACTTGAAATAGTGGGGTATTTATTGTTGTATATTAGAGAGGCAGAACAGAGAGTTCACCCAAACCCTAACGCCAACCGCAAAGTTGAACTTCAACATTTTTGTAGATCACCTGTAGCAACATTGCTCTAGCACTATTTTTACCCCAATATCAAAATGCATTTCAATCAAAGGAAAAAGATTGATGGAGTTTTCCAAAGATGAAATATATACATCAAAAATAAAACATTCAGAAGAATTAGTTTCGAAAAAAAGTACTTAGCATCACACCAGAGAAGTTTAGGAGAAACTACAAAACTCAAATTTGTGACTAGGTAGTTTATTGAATAAATAACTTTGAATGAGGAGTATATGGTTTTACAAAATTGTCACAATAGCAGAGTACAGTGTGCTGCAATCAGCAGGGTGCCTTCACACCTCAGTCTCACCCAAGGAAAGGGTTTTGTGACCAACCATAAGTTGATTCGATTGCTGGGAGGAGGACTATCTTCACACAATAGGAGAAAGATCTTCATTCTGGGTTCAGATCGTATCACAGCACAGAGACTGCACTTTTTTAAATTTTAAACAATCTGTTACTTGAATTGGATCAAGATAATATCTCTCTTCTTGTTCTGCTAAATGTCAGCGCTGCCTTCAATACAATAGATCATAGGATTCTCCTGGACATCCAGAGCCAGGCTCAAAGATTGTTTAACTATTACATAAATGGAGACTCTTCCGATTAAACAGCAGCAGAGTTTGATGTTCCCCAAGGATCTGTCCTGGGACTCATTCTATTCCCAATCTAAATGCTGCAACTCAGCAAAATTATTATGAGGCATGCCATTAGTTTTCATTGCTATGCAAATGACATCAAGCTCTATATGTCAGCAAAACCTAATGACCTTTCAAAGCTAAATAAAATACCAGAATGTCTTGCTGAATTTAATGATTAGATGAAGAAAATAAACTTTAAACAGAAAATTTTAGAACCGAAATATTACTTATTGGATCTAAAAAGCAACTGCAGAATCTGTCGGTTTTAAATGTTGAGCTGGGGGACACACTGTTAATTTTTCGCCTACAGTTAAAAATCTCTGTTTTATTATAGATAATGGATTGACTTTTAGAACCATTTTACTACGTTTCCTGCCTTGAACTCCAGGGTAAACAAGAAAAAAGTTTAGCAAGTCTCTAGTTGCCTCAACGATGATAGTTCCATCATCATAAAGGTTAGTGTTCTGACTATTTCAATGACATAAAAACATCTGCCATCTTAAAAAAAATGTCATGATAAACTGAGATTAACAAATCTGCATGTACTTGAAGATGTGGCGTGCAATGTATGTCAATTTTGACTTCAATATTTACTATATAAACTTTATTGGGCCCTGTCCGATCCTCTGATTAAAGATTGGTACATGCAGCTGCTACAGAGATTTTTTTTTACAGTGCCTAAATTATTAAGTAAAAAAAGGGGTGAGCAAAGTAATTTTTGGAGGGCAGCAGCATCTGCTGTTCCAACATCTTAACCACCTCTGCCCTAGACCAATAGCATCTTGTACCTAATTTGAGCTTGCTTTGTTACCTGGACTGACATTAGTACCTTTTCAAAGTGTTTGAAAAACTACACATTCCACCTTACGGGAACAAAGAGCTAATGTACATGAAAATAGCCAACTCAAGGAGCTTAATGCTACTGACTGTGCACCTCTCTGTTAATTAGCAATGAAATACTCCTCATTCTGTATGGTGTTCTTTTCAGCCAGTAACATCACGTCAGATATTGTACCCAAAGCGTGACAAAATTGTCATTTAGACCATTTTTATAATTATGCAATAATTATTTTCTGTTACGAACAATTCCATTGAATTCTATTACAAAAGGCCAAATTCACAGAAGATCAATATCGTACTGAAGGTCGATACATTTCTGGAAATAGCGATGACAGTTCAGATGGATGTTTCCAAAGGCAACCAGTCACAAGTGTGGTAATTACAAGTAGTGTTCAGTGTAGTGTTCAGCCAGGTCGATATAGCGGGCAGATTTTTCAACACTTGTTGATAATCAGTATCTGTCATCTTGATATTATCTTGAATATAACATACTAATATTAGGTTTTTAAATAAATAAGTAAATATATTTAACATAAATTATATAATATATAGAAAAGTGTTTAATAAATAGGTTATTTTAGCAAAAGTGTTTGCATCCAGTATTGCATTCCAAAACTGTACATATGCATCTAAAAATAAATTCTAAAAATCGTCTATTGGCTACCAAAATATTTAAATATCTGCCTCTTCCAGAGAAAAATCCGTATTGGTCAACATCTAGTACCAGAGGTACTAGTTTCTGAATCAAATTCTCTTCGCATGTAAAACTGGATCCAAATTTCCACCTCACTATAGCATTCTTGTGATCACACTGCCTCCAATGTGCCAGCTTCTTTCTTTCTCATCTCTAGCCACTGAATGAGTTGTTGCATGTTAAAATCAGCAGGAAGGTTCCAGTCGCCAGTTGCCACTGCTAGTTCAGTGCTAGTAATGGCATCTTGGCCTTTTCCTGGAGTTCACCCCAGATCACTTCCAACATTGGCTGTTAACAGGGGGTTTCCATTGCTGTTGCAATGTTGCAAGTACTGGCTATTTTCAGAGTGCCTTTGCCCTAGAGCAGAGAGAGCTCAATCCTGACAGCTGTCTTCACCCTTTCAAGCTGCTGAACACGTGGAAACACAGCTAAATAGCTTCATGGGCTGCAAGCTCATCACTAGTGCTTGCAAACCACTGGACCAAGCACCTCCCAAAGGACTCATGGTCGGCACTTTTGAACAGTCCCAGTTGAGGCTACTGAGGCGATTAGCTAGCTTCCATCATTCTGATGGAGAGACATACAGCTTGCACAAGCACGGGAAAGAGATGCTGTCAAGTAGAGTTTGTGATGGAGAATCAGAAGGGTGGAAGAGCAGAAATATCACGTCTTCAATCATTCTGCAACATAATCAATGTGTGTTTTACGGCCTGCATCTCTCTGCCTAATGAAAAGAAATTTTAGACGGATGAAGTTTCAATGGAGTCTCCCCTTGTCAGCCAAGTGCTCCATCATACCATTGAGAGAGCTTTGTTGAATTCCCTCTCAGAATGAGCTTTACTTTTGAAAGCCGTACAACATGATCCTTGACATCTGTGTTAAACTTGGCTATAATATACTTATATTGTGTACTTATCTTCTCATAATATAGATTCTGGATGAAAGATACAATAAGATGAAAGTGGCAGCCAACCAGACATGATTTAAAAGTGACTTGTTTGCATAATAGTTTTTTTTTTATATACTAATTGAACATTGAGGAGGAGAACACGCCCTAAAAAATGGCAAATATTTTTTGTACAGTGACTGTTTTGTTACATTTTGTAAAAAAAAAATTGCAATTTGTTCTGCTGATCCTCACTTCCAATAAGTATCATCTGGCAGTAGAATGCGCTCTCGAGTTTTGCCATTTTTCTTTATAGTTTTAACACTCGGACATTCTAACACGTCCAAAAAGTGTCCTAAAAAACAACATATTAACAATATAACTTGACATTAGAGTATCTTTCTATGAGTGGGTGATGAAGTATGGTGGTTTCTGAACTCTCTCTTATATGGAACCTTCAGATACCAAATTAAAAGAGCCACAAACAGCCCTCTTGTGATGCGAGCCTTTTTATCTGTTCTTAAGCAAAGGGTGATGGCAAACCAACATTGCATTTATTCTTACACAAAGATAGTTATTGCTTTAGACTACTCAATATTAATTACTTTTGCTTATCTTTATTAAATGATATTTAGCAAGAATAAAGCATCACATGTAAACATGTTAAATACTATACCATGACAACTACATACAAAATATTTATTAGAAAAAAACAAGTAAATTAATCAAGAAACTCCTGTTGGAAAATTTGAATGCTAGCAAACCTTTTAACCAAAAGTGCTTACCGTATAACATCAGAGCATATTGGTATTGTTTTCCATATATCAAATTCCTCATCATGTCATGTGGCAAGCCCTCAGAAACTAAAAGTTGTGTAAATTGTGTAAATATAATTAAGGCTTCAACTAACTACTATTCTCCCAGAACACCTACTCATAAACACAAAAGTTCTCATCGTGAGATCCTTATGATGAAACCTCATGGACATTTATTAGAAAATGCACAAGTTTGCTCAAATAACTCAGATAAGAAGCTTTCCTGTCTATTGCTGTTTATGTTGTTGAACACATTCTTACAAAATGTAGTCGTTTAAAGAGAAAATCTGAAACTAAACCCAAACATGAACTAAACTTGCTGACCAATTAACAGCGATTCATGTTTTTTGAATTCCGCTATTAGCAATAATGCCCTAAATGTAATGTAACTTAAGAGACATAAAGAATCAAATACTGAGATTAGCAGCTCTGATTTGCTAATAATCAACTTGTCCTGTTACAACTAATGGGAGTTTATTTTGCTCTCAATTTTTCTCCAGCCTATACCAAGCATAAACAGACTTTAAAATAGTTATTATTCTACCAATAACCTGACTAAATAATGCTAAATAATCTACATAAGGTGCATAACATTTTGTTGCACATGTGACAATGACAATATGTCAAGAAACATATATTCTATTCTTTTTTTATTCTATTCTATTCTATGTAATGTGATACTTTCCTAACCTATCCTATCCAATCCAATTTTAGTTGTCAGTGGAGGTTTTTTTTTTTTTACCGGATAAAATTTGAACAAGATTTACAAATCAGTACCAACAAATATAGTACCAACCAAACAATCTCTATACTCTTTCTCCTTTTGTGTAAATGAACTGGTGACATGCACAGCTTGCTGTTGCTGAGGTAAACGTGATAAATATGTTTAAACATCACTGGATGGATGTATTCACCTAAGATAACTTAATTTGTTATTAAATACTAAATCAGATCGCAGCTTAAAAATAAAATATTCCCCTAATTTTCACTAATAACCAGAGACATAATCTCCAAAACTCGTGATTGAATCAAATCAGGTCAGACTGCCCACATCAGTTAGTGAAGGATGGAAACACAAGGCCAAATTAAGAGTGCATGCCAACAGCACACGCCAGCTCATTGTCATTCACAATCCAACTGTGCCACATCACTAGAGCCATGGCAACGGACTTACCGACCCAGTGCTCGTCTCTGCAGATAGAAACCGGTGAATCTTGTTAAAGCATGTCGATGCTGTCTCATTGTATGAAATCATTGTTTCCTAAACATTACATCACCCTCATAAACAACATGAACATATCTTCACCCTCATATTGCTAAATGACCTCAAAACTTAATATTTAGTCCAGGTGTCTGCTGTCTCTGATTTATATGAAAAATAGTTATATGATGCAGATATATTTATCTGTTTGAAATATATTTGCATGTTGTAGCTTTTTTTAAATATTAGCAATAAATAAAAATAAATAATGACAGGGAACTATTATAACAAAAGTTATAAATGATGCATAAACGATTTTAGTGTTTGCTACTACACAATCCACCTTGTGATCTAGTGATCATTAGATTCATTAATACATCATTTCATTGATAGTCACTGATAAATATGAGTATTATTTATTAAAAAAATTCAAACGTTTTAATTATACAAATACAAACAAACAAAAAGGTAGTTTTAAAATGATGTGATATGTTTAAGAAGCTTGAACTAGTTTTATAAAATGTCATAATAGAATGATGCTAATAGGCAAACATTTTGAGTTTCTAAACACCCTTTTCCATATAATTAAAGGGCAGCATAAACCCTTGTCATCGTTAAATTATCTTCATGAATCTTTTTTTTTAAATGCACCTGATAAAGGTGGGGATCAGGTCATGGTGAAGGAAGGGAGCAAGAGAGAAGAGCAACATAGTGGCTGAGTAGACACTCTTTAAAAGATTATTGGATAAGAGAACTCTTGGGATTGTGAATAACTGAGATATGGATACGTCATGAACAGACGATCATAAAGTGAAACATCTCCAGTACTTGGCCATATGTCTAGACAAAACACATTGACATAAGAAATCCTTCTTAATTCAGCAAGAAAACGACAGATCTGGTCCACACCAGCTTCAGTAGGGACGCCAGTGGAAATGAAAAAAACTCCTTGCACTTAGAAAATAATTTAAGAAATATACTTAGAAATAATTTTTCTTTACAATACTTGTGAATATGGATAAAACTATTTAGAAAAATCATCGTAATGCAATTTTAATTTAATCGTACTTCATAATAAAAACATTTTAATATTTTCTAAACTTTTTTTTGTTCTGAAACAAATACATTTTTCTTTTTAAGCCTTGTACTCAAGTAAAATGTTCAACTAAATAAACTACCAAACCCTGAACATTTATGTAAACATTAATATTAAAGTCAGCAACAAATCACAATAGCTAAAGTTGAGAATAAGGAAGCTTTTCAACATTGAATGCATATTTTATTCACTGAGTATGAATTTGAAACATAAAAAGATGTTTTTTTTCTGACTAGTTCCAAACAACAAATGTACTGAATCCCAAACTAAAGCAGAGCACTCTTTGGTTCTGTCATTGCTGAAGCCATAATTTAACTGATTAAGTTAAAGAGTAGCATGCAACTGTTTTCTTCTTCTACAACCTGCTAAACGCTCACATAATTTGTGATGCAGGGAAATCATGTAACAATGTATCATCAATCTCTAATATTTATAAATAAAAAAAAATCAAATCACAATTTAATTATAAATTAAGCTTATTGTTAAGCCCTAAGAATAAAACAAGTGTTTATATTATTGTGGTACATTTTTAGTTTTTAAGACGATAATCATTTGCAGTGTACTAACTGTTGCCGGAGTCTAGAAGCTTCCACTTGGACAATCCAACCATTCCAAATGGACAACTGGCTTCACTAATCTAATCACTAAACTAATTTCTAATCTGATAATGAATATTATTCATGTAACAAAAACACCCCAAAAACTATACAGATCAAACACACCCAGATGTATGCTTTTTAACATTAACATTAAAAACATTAAAAATATATATTTTGAACTGAAACTTGGGACTTTTAGGTGACCCATAAATTGATATTATGGAGAAATAGGGAAGAAATAACAGAACCAACAGCCAATAACTTTTGCCTAATGATGTTCAACACATATAAATCTTTCAAAATAGAACTACATTTAACTTGTGGGTTTCATAACCCTTTAAAAATAGCTGTTGATTCAAGCAGCATGTTGCATTTCCATTTGGAACAAAGCACTTGTCTTTGAACGATGCTATTTTTCTCTCTTGCTATTAAGTATGCTTGTCTGCTGCAGTGGGCAGACTGCAATGTGTTGGCGTGTGTGCGTGAGTAAGTGTGTTTCTTTATGAGTGACCTACTTCTTTCTGTTGCATCTGAGGTGAAAAACATCTGCCTGCAACGCTAATGCTCATTACCAAACAACCTGAACACAGTAGAGCATCTCTGCATGTGGACATGTCTCTGTGGATCATTTGCTGGTCAGAAAGCATGTTAACGTGGCTCTATGTGATAATGGCTCACTCGATCAACACTAATGTTGACACAGAGCCCTGTTGTTGACTCTGAAAATGGCACAGAGGGATTTATGCAAGTAGCTCTTTGCACTGAAAGACTTCCTGTCAGGGCTGTCATATAGACGCTCTTATTTGCTGTTTCCATGGTATGCACAGGTGCACACTGATATAAGTGTACTTACCCTTTTCTTTAGAGCCTCTAGGGATTCAAAGTCTAGCTTGGAGAGTTTCACCTGGATTTCTTTTGGGACATCCGGAATGACAAATGCCAAGATGAATTTGAAAGCCAAGAGAGCGTGCTGCAAAAACAAAAAAAACAGATTTGTATCAATCACCGCTATGAGTTATATTTATTTATATATATATATTCAAAGCAAAGAATATATAAGAAAAAGCATAAGTGTCTAATATTGTTACAAGCCCAGGAAATACAAACACTTTCATGTCTGCTCATTTATGGTTAAAATTTGTTCTATTGGTTTCATCAGTTAAAGTAACAAAGATCTTACAAATGGCCATGTAAAGAAAAAAACATTGTACATTTTTAAACAACAATACCAATAACATTTCTATTTTCCATTTTTTATCAATATCTGGTAATTCCATTTAGTCTCTGTGTGAGTTTATGATTAACTATGTGAATTGTGGCTTAACAAATAAACTATTACATTTAGGCTACTTAACCATTCTGCTACCTGTCGTATCAGATTCAGCAAAAAGAAACATGAGGACTTATTTGTGGTGCACAATGACTCTATTCTCTTCTCTTATTGGCCAGATGAAAAACAGACTTTTAGAGAGCTGGAGGTAGCCGTAGTGGATCAAGCCTGGTGTGAACAGTTTCGCTAAATGGAGTAAATGTGGCTACTGTGGTGTAATTGCTAGTAAGCAGAAACATTTGTGGTTTGCCTAAAGGCTTGGAGCTTACAATACAAAAGCAGATTCCTACCATGCATGCAATGTCAGCGTTTGGACAGTGGTAGGCACCAATAAACGTTGTGAACATTTTTTTATTAATTTCTATCTATTTATAATAAACTATCTATTTAAAAAACAAATGTATCTTTGTACAATTTTAAAAGCATTGATAAAATGTCTTATTCATATATTTAATCATACATACTACTGGAAAAATGTAACAAATTTCTGTAAGGACAACATTTAGAATACATAAGAAATGTAGGTATTTTGTACATAAAGTGTGGCAGCTGAATGAACTGAAACTCAGCACTATTATAAAGCTCCTTAAACTTGTTTTTAGCTGGCCAAAATTAACAGAAAAAAAACATCCCAAAAACGTTTTACTTGTGTGTTAAAGTGCTTTAGTTTGGTGCTTCTAGAATCGCTAATCATAGAAAACAGCAAAAAGCAGGCAAGTTTTTATAATGTTACGGGCCTTTAAGTCACTTTAGTTTGATTTAAATTATTTTGTGTTACATTTGAATTATGTTTTTGTGTTTGTGATTGGGACCAGCTGGAGCTTCGGTGATTGGGTCTGCGTCAATCCTGGTTGGTGCGTGGCAGAGTGGTGGGGATTCAAAACAGGCGGAGTTCTTCAATTCACCGAGCTCATTCCGTTTGTCACAACGCTCGGTGAAGAGCTCCGGGTTCCAGCTCCGTCAGCAAACACCTTCATGTTTAGTTTCGACATTGGTTTAAGTATGCTTTGTATTGTTGTTGTTTTGTCATTTGATTCTTTCTCTTTGTGGTGGGTGGCCTATTTTTATGTTTTTGGAAGACTGTATATTTTTGTTAGGAAGTTTAGGGAAGTTGCGTTGTATTTCTACCTTTGTTGTCCATTAGGGAATTTAGTATTTTTTTTTTATTTAATAGGGGGTTTTGTTTATTATTTTGGCCGATCTCATCCAAGTTACTTTGATTCCTTAATTTTGAATGTTATTTTAATGTTAAACTAATAAACTTGTAACAATTTCATGTTTGAATTCCTTCCGTGTGGTGTTTTGTTGGCGGTGGTTGGAACTCTTTCGTTTTATTTTTTAGTTTATTCAGACCTATTATCCACACTCTCCTCCCCTTAAAATGAGTCGTAACAATAAACATATATGGTTTGGAGAGCTACCATCCCTAGTGCAAGTGATGGTTATGAACACAAAGAAGTACAGAACACTTCTTATTATTAATGCACATGTTGTTGAACATTACTAGGCGTTCACACTGAGAGCCGTTAGCGAGTGATTCGTTTGATAAGTCAATGGCATCCCACGCTATGGGACCCGTGCAGCAACAGTGTAACGTCAATGGCGATCGTGGCCCTGGTGTACACGGTGAGGAAGTTGGACTTTTTGAACTTTTGATGCCCATTCGCGATGGATATCCATATCGGGATTTGCACCAGCTTCAAGGAGCTTCTCCTGTTAGTGACGAAATATGGTGAACAAGTTGAAAGATTAAATTACTGAGAGGAGATTGATTGGAGCTCTGCTGGTAAAATAGTAGTTCATAAACAGTCAGCATGTCCTCAGTATTTCTGCCTTCAGAGAACATAAATAGCATATTTTCTCTCGACTCTGCCATGTTGCCTCGGGAAAAAGCCTACTGGAAGCTCATTTCCCAGCACTCAAGTTACTGATTCTGCGTGGTACATGCAATGTTTTCCCTTATTTCAATGCACGTTTGAATTCGTATTTAACAGCACTGATTCAGCAACAATTCGTATGTTTACCAATTTCCAGTCTGAATAAGGCATTAGGCATTCTTTGGATGCATGTCTATTAAATATTTGTCTTTTGGAACAGACAAGACTGCTCTACAATGTAATACAATTATTAATATTTTATGCATTGCTGTACTTTTTGGAAAATAGGCAGTTTTTTGCAGCAGATTTATAAGATTAGACAGTTTTAAGGTTAGAGTGTTAAGTGAGCATTTCAGGTGGTTTCAAGTGAGCAGCGACAGTGAATGTGAATGTTCTGGGTAGAGATGTTTCACCATGCTAAAAACAGACAAACACCTACCTGCCTTTTCATTTAACTCAAGTGGTTTTTATTTTAGATACTTTGAATTACCTTTCTTTCAGTTTTAACATTTTGGATTTGAAAGGTAACAGTAATGCTCCTCTAAAAAGCCTAAAAAAGCATTTTTAGTCTCAGCTTTGCAGAGTGAATAATTCACCAATGATTTATCGCAAGCAAACATCAGTAAGAGTGAAGCACAGTCTCCTGCTGGGCTCCCGATTCAAGCCGCAGGCATGTGCACAAGTGTCAAATTGATGCTGCGCTTGAGTGTGAACAGTGTAAAATGCCAGCCTCTCTTCAGCCAGTGATTGCTGTTGGAGTGTGCTTGTGTGTTTGGGATACGGTGCAATACTGAGACTCGCACATCTGATATGATGAGAAAGAACAAAAGCAGGTATTTAGAGCAGATAGAGAGAGAGCGAGAGAGAGCAGAGGAGAGAGAGAGAGAGAGAGATAGAGAGAAGAGAGAGGAGAGATGAGAGAGCTCTCTTCGCGACTCTGAGCTCTCTCTCTCTCTCTCTCTCTCCTCTCTCTCTCTCTCTCTCCTCTCTCTCGCTCTCTCTCCCTCTCTCTCTCTCTCTCTCTCTCACACACACAGAAATGTGTCTTAACTGCAGTTATGTTTATGCAGTTATGCAGTTATGCAGTATGAACAAAATTCAAACAAAAATTAAGAAAATAATATATATTTTTTAAAATGCAAATAAAATTTATTTCATGTGTACTGAACTAATCTTAGGTGAGAAATTATAAATGGGAGTCAATGTTTCTAGAATGTTGTTCCTAACAATCAAAACACAATATTTTTTAAAAATAAAATATTTATATAAATAAATTTTAAATTAATCATTACAATTTTACAAAGTTAGTAATGCTGTAATTATTACATTAAATTCCCATTTATTTATTGTAAATTATTTGACAAATTCGATAAAAAAATAGCTTACTATAAAAAAAAATTGATTTTTAACAGTTATTCCCACATTTGGATATTTGGAGATATATGAGCTCATTCCACCAATGATCTGCAAACAAAAACAAGTGGAGCTCAAAAATGACCTTAATGTATGTGTAGACAATGCTTTTACAATACAACATATAACAGGAATATCTTGAGTATCAAGTGACATGAGAATGGCGAGAGTGATGATTGGTTCTAGCAGTGGATGATATCATGTGTGAGCAGCAAACTGGAGGAGAAAGGGAAGTCTGTGAGGTGTCAGACTGTTTCCAGCTCACTGGCTTCCTCACAGATTTGAGTGGAAAAGAAAGACTGAAGCGTCTTGTCAAACATGTTTACTGAATAGAGAGCAATGCGACACCAATGTCTTCAGTTAAACAGCCCAGGAGGGGTCAGTCTACCAGTTAACATGAACACTTGCCTCGTCTGGGATGTAAATAGAATCGAAGACACCTTCTCATTGCTAAACTCATTGCTAAATTAATCACAGACACTCAGGCAACATAATAGCACAGTAAACATCTTTGGCTATCAAAAGGTCAAAATGGTTTGATTAAAGACAAATGTGTCTTGTGTAGGGCAAATCTGTGCAAAGGTAATTTTTAAATCAGTGGCAGCTAGTGCAATAGTGCAACATAACAATAGAAGCTAAGCTTCATCTGTTCTTTTGGTAAAAGAAATCTAGAACAAGGCATGTTTAAGACATTTGACAGCTGAGTAATAATAATAAAACTCTTTTGATATCAAATAAGTTTCTCCTGAAGAATGTCCAGGGCCCGTTAAGGAGATTATTTCCAAATGTTCTGATTATCCATTTTCTCATTCACAAATTTCCTCCTCTGCCATTTCCTGGTGCACTGATGATGTAGGACAATGCTGCTTGTTTGTTTATCTAGTTATGCTACAAAACCGTGTCCTTGGCTCTTCTATTATCTATTGAAGCATTCCAACAGCACATGTGCTATTCAAAATAATTAACTATAGTCTATGCAACTGCATTTATGTAACACGAAGAACTAACCTGAATGTGTATAAAAGCCTTAAATGCTCGATATGATATTAAAATTGGTTTAGAGTCAGGGTGGTTCTGTTTAGGGATGATTTTGTTTCTTCGGTCGACTGGCCAAAAATGTTTTTTCAATATTGTTGTTTTTGCTTATTTGTAGAGATTTGCATTGTTTCCTGAGTTTATGAAGTGTTTATAGCCACCCTATTTTTTTGTACACAGAACGGTTGCCAATAGAAGTCATGTGAATGTTAAAGTCTCTGTTTTGTGTTCAGCCCTATGTTTTTGTCTTTCTTTCAATGTCCTTCCTGTAACTGTTTGTCTTTCAATGAGTTTGTACATCTTTATGTCACTGTTTTTCTGTCTGTCTTTCCATGAGTGTGTATGTCTTTCCGTCAGTGTCTTTCTGTTTTTCACTGTCAGTGTTTCCATCAGTGTGTGTCTTTCTGCCTGTCGGTCAGTTACCACCTTTACTTCAGTGTCTATGTCTTTCTGTCTGTCATTATCTGTCATTCCATGAGTGTGTATGCCTTTCTTTGTTTCTGTCTGTGTTTCCGTCAGTGTCTGAGTGTCAGTGTCTGTCTGTCAGTTTCTGTCCTGCCTTCAGTGTCCATCCTATCACTGTCTGTCTTACCATGAATTTCTATGTCTTTCCGTCAATCTCTTTTTCTGTCTGTCATTGTCTGTGTGTGTGCGCGCGCGTGTGTGTGTGTGTGTGGGTGTGTGCGTTTGTCTGTCTGTTGTTCCTTCAGTGTGTATGTTCTTCTGTTAGTTTCTGTCTGCCTACCTGCCAGTGTCTTTCCATCAGCATTTATCTCTTTCTGTCAGTGTCTGTATTTTTGTCAGCGTCTGTCTGTCTTTCACTATCTGTTTTTCTGTCAGTGTCTGTCTGTGTTTCACTCTGTGTCACATCAGTGTGTCTATCTTTCCATCAGTGTGTATGTCTTTCTGTCACTCTCCACCTTTCCACTGTCCACCTTTCCGGCTGTATGTTTGTTTGTCTGTCTGTCTTCTTTCAGTACCTACCTGCCAGCCTGTCTTTCTGTCTGTGTGTTTCTCTGTGTCTCAGAGGTCACTGTCAGCCTCACTATCAACCTTACACTTCTTCCTGATGCTCAGCCATCTCTTGTCACCCCGGCTACGCTGTTGCCTAGATACTGCTCTCTGAGGCTTGTCATCGTGTAATTACCTGAGTATCGAATGGCCCAAAAATAGGCAACAGTCTTGGCTCTGAGAAATAGCAGCAATGACATGCACACACACACACACACACGACTCTGATTCATTCCACCATCAGCCACTTACAAACCATAAAGAACAAATAACATATGACATAGTAAGTGAGCATCCACTGATGTGCATAGAAAATTTCACTGGTCTGAAAAACACCATAGTTCAATAGGTTGAGTGAGCTGGGATTGATATTGGAGCTATATCTATAGTTTAAGTTAAGGTTCAATTGTCATATACTGGATAATGGTGGGTGTTTTTATGAATTTTTTACATTTTATAAAATAATCTGACAATGACTAAAATGACAAAAAGGGAAAAGCTAAATGAGGAGGAGTGAACAAAATAAACTTATGAACAGTAAAAGAATTCCGGAAAAGATGCTTTTCCATCACTTTCTTAAGCTGGTACCAGTATTGTCAGGTTCCTTCAATGTCTCACTGTGCTCTAGTATTTTTCAAATTGAAATTTTTTAGGCCATTGTTCATGTTTTCATTATTACTTTAGGTTTGAGAATGAGTACAGTTACCATTCAAAAGCAGAAGTTAGTTTAACTTTAGAAGTAAGTATAACAGTTGATATAGACAGTAAAATATAGAACTTCTAAGCTTTTATTTCACTCTTCAAAGAATTAAGGTTGTTCTTTGAAGAGTGAAATAAAAGCTTAGAAGTTCTATATTTTACTGATTTAAATATAATATTTACGAATATAATGAAATATTTAAAAAGTTTAAGTTGGGTTCATTTCTAAAAAAAAATTATTTGTAAAATGAACTTATTGACAGATTTTATTGAAGATTTGTTTCCGATTGAGCCTTTTGAATAATTATGTCATCTTTTCATCCAATCATCTTTTAACTGTGGCAGAAATAGGAAAAATATATATAAATGAATTTCATTAGGTTCAACAACCAGGCCAAAAAGATTACAATTCATACAAAAAAATGGCTCATACATCTGCTTCTTATCGCTCATCTGAAACACCACATGACAAAAGTGTCATGACTCTGACAGGAAATTAACAAAAAAGCCAGATGCACAACAGTGCCTATATCTAGATGCTCCCAGCATAGTTGATATTGCGCTGCTAACTGTCAACCACACAAGTCTCATTTTCTGCACCAGCCCTAAATAAATCACTCCATGACAACCAGCAGAGTAGCCGAACTCAATCAAGTCAATCAAAATTAAAATGTCAGACACAGGGTATACACGTAGGCAACTTGTAGTGGAAAGAATGCACAAAATGAAAATCAATTTATATATAAATCATAACATATACATATGACATTATCAAATTAATTATACAATTGAAAACCGATGCTTAACATAGATGTACACGACACAATGGAGTCCAGCTGAAGAGATCTCATGATAATGAGTGAAAACAATTTTCAGCCTTTTTTTAAGCAAACTTGACAAAGGTTTTGGAACCCATACTGAACATGTGTAACACAAAAAAACACAAGTTAAAAAAGCCATATACAACATAGATTGTAGATGGAAAAACTGGGATAAGAGTCTTAAACCCAAAGAATATTCAACAAGATGCAGGTGAACATGATCAGGAAAATGAGCTGGGGAGGAAACATCAATAAGATAACTAATGGATTAAAAACTTTAATAAACTAAATACAGAAAACAAAGGGAAAGGTTTACATACAGGGAAACCAATTCTAGAAGGCTAACAAACTAACTAAACAAGAATTACAACTATAAAGTCGGAGCACAGACTGGAAAGACGATAACCCAAACTCAATATATAACAAGACTGAACAAACTAGGTATACAAGAAAATATGGAGAATGTGAAAGCAATATAAATGTTTACCACAATGGAATTTGATCACACAGGATTAAATATTTAGCAAATAGTGACATGGAAAAGTCTAAGAAACTAAACCTTGGAATAACACAACTAACCAAACTTGACTAAACTTTTTATTCCAACTGACATAATCATGCTTATTTTTTTATTGCACATACAGTTTAACTGTAATTGTATGCTTGTTTTTTTATTTTTTTACTGTTTTAATATTGTTTTGATTTGTGTTATGCATTAACTGTATCTTCTATTGTTCCATAAGGTGTCCCTAAGTGCATTGAAAGGTGCCAGAAATAAAGCTTACTTAAAATTACTATTATTTGTAACTATTGGACATGAACAAAACTGGAAAGCATGAGACAGGACCTGCAATTGATGACACTTTTATGCAAAACACCTAATATTTGTATTATATAAAGTACCTTTAAGTATTTTATTTGAAGTTACTTTACTTAACTTCAAGTACCTTACTTTACCTAATAACTGAACCCAGAAATGTTGGAGTTACAAGCACTAGCCTCTATAAACCTAGTGTTCCTTTAAAACATTGAGTTGAATACATTTAACTTTACATTGCCAAAACAAAACAATACTCCCACACACACAGACCTAATAGAACGTTTGTATTGCTTTTCCTGAGAAGACTTTTTATTCCCTAAACATTTCACGTTTTTTAGTTTTATTTAAAATTCTGTCATGGTACACTGATGCTGTGCATGAATTACTATGGCCTAATTACAACTCCAGTGATTGCTGCGAAGTTTAATTAGTGGAAAACTAGACATGGCACAATGATTTCCTCCCCAGATCCCCAGCAGGTTCACTCAGAACACCAGCAGGCATAGTTTCTTAAAAAAAAATTAACAAAAAAAAACCAGCACCTCGAGTGTGTTTGTGTATTTCTCTTCATTCTGTGGGTCAGTTATTTTAAGGGAGTCTCTCGAGGCCGGTAGCAAACCATCGTCTTAACTTGTTTAATTCTGATGCTAGCCCATAGGGATAGAGCTTTGTGTCCTGGTGGAGTTGGAGTCTACTCTTAGACTGACAAGGTCTTGCATACCATTTTTGTTTCATTATTGAAATCACAAACATGGTGGTTGTGGAAATTGTAAACAAAACTAAATAACAGCTTACTGATGCCACCCGATGGTATAAATGAGCTATTGCAATAAAAGATTAGGGATTGAAAGTTGCAAGGTTTACACATAAAAATAACTCCAATAACAAAACCCTAAATATCCCACTCCCATAAACAAGATTCTGTACATTATACAGCATCTATACTTAAAATCACAACATGACAGCAATTAAGTGCTTTTATTTTATCGTAAAATAATTTACCAAAGGAGCCAAGCAGTCATATACCAGGATTTAAATATTGGGCATATTTTGTGAAAATAGCTTAATACTATTTCAAATATTATTTTTGAGAAGGAAATCTTTCAACTCAATCACTACAGGATATAACGACTCTCACGTCTGGACTACTGCAACGCTCTCCTAGCAGGACTTCCATTAACTATGCTCAAACCTCTGCAGATGATCCAGAATTCTGCAGCTCGTCTTATCTTCAAGGAACCGAAACGAGCTCATGTTACGCCCCTCTTCATCACCCTTCATTGGCTCCCCATTGCAGCTCGGGTTAAATTCAAATCGCTAATGCTGGCATACAAAACTATCTCCAGATCAGCCCCTGTCTACCTCCATGAGCTCATACGCTCCTACATGCCTTCCAGAAGCCTGCGCTCAGAGAAGGAACAGCGACTTGTGGTTCCATCCCACAAGGGCAGAAGATCTCTCAGCAGAACCTTCTCTTTCACTGTCCCTGGTTGGTGGAACAAACTCCCTGATCCAGTCAGGAAAGCAGCAACACTAACAGCTTTCAAAAAGCAACTGAAACTCTTCTCTTCAGAGAACACCTACTATAAAAAAAAAAAAACTACTACCCTTCTTTTCCCTCCTCTGTCTTTACCTTCTTCCCCTACTGCTTTGGTTTTTTGATCAGTTGATACAATTTCTATTGTGAGAAGTTGAGATAGACTTTGACGGTGTAACAAATTGCACAAAAATTGGACAAAAGCGTCTGCCAAATGCATAAATGTAAATGTAAAATGTAAATATAAAATGTACATACTATACTGTGATAGTCACACTTATAGTGATAGTGACTTGCAGAAAAAAATATATAAATCTACCAGGTGTTAAGACATTCAGTTTCTGTCGAGAGAAGGTGTTACCTCAATTGCCACCACGGTCAGGATGAGCTGAGTCTCTGATCCAGGGAAGTACGCTCTTGCTTGTGGTGATAAACCAATCAGTGCACAGTTGGTCACCACGGCTATAACACTCATGGTCTCGAATGCCAACTGGAAAAAATTTTAATATAAGATTACACACCATCTATGTGTTACTGAAATCAATTTCATAGAAAAGAAGTATCTTTCAGAGTAAATATTTTTATGATTAAATTGCCAATAAAAAACTTTTATAGACAGTTAAAAAAAGTTATGAAAAACAAGTACTTTGTCCTGATTTAATTTTGTGAACAACTTTTTTGTTAAAATCGGTGCTATGCAAATAAAACAAAAATACCAAAAAAATATTTACTAGCATATTTTGTTTGTTTAATAGTTCAATAAAAGTTTAATAGTTTACTTGATACAGTAAAGATTTCTTTTCAGAATTCAGAAATTGTTTTCTCATCAAGTCATATAAATATTCTTATGATTAAAATTGATCATATTGCCGGTAAAAAAATACTTTTATAGACAATTAAAGAAAATTGATAAACAAAAAATGTTTGTTAAATTGTAATATAATGTAATATAAATATAATGTAATATAAATATCCGGAACCAAAATGTTTATAAACTCTAATAAAACTAAAGAAAGAAAAAAGGTATATAATGATTTATTTCATACTATTTGTAAGAATTTGATTGCGATTCCACATCTATAAGGTTTACACTTTGGAGCTGTTCTTCCTTTCAGTAAAAAAAAAAACGGTGCATTAATCTTGTGTGGCCTTTGTATTCGACTATGTGGACGGCTCTCTAGGGATTCAGTTTGACAGCCCTGGTCTACATGATTTGGCTGCTTAAAGCATATCAAAATCAATTTGTTATGGTGGACTGGAATGCTGCATGAAATAATAACAAGTTATATGATGCCCAGAAGCTGAAATGTTTGCTCTCTGGGCACCGAATGGGAAAAATTCTAAATTGTAACTAAAAGGGAAAGAAAATTTAAGTGAATTTATGGTAAGGAAAGGTTTGCACAGCATATAGCAACCAAGCCATATATAATATTATTTATATTATATAATATAATATAATAATATAATATTATATAATATATTTGTTATATATATATATAACAAAACTATAACTGTATTGTCATTTTTAAATCATAAATACAACTTTCTCACCTGCCAGACTCCGATATTGGCTGCTGGTTCTGAGAAAGGCCTCTTGAAAACATGGCACATCTTGAAAGCATCGGAGTATACCTCCGTGATGTTGTTAAGCACCACCAGCACAGCAGCCAGCGGATACACACAGGAGAACAAGCTGACATAACCGAACAACAGGAACTGCTCAAGGAAGTCATCAAACGTGCCCTGGAATATCAAAAGTAATGATCGTTTTGACAAAATCACCCATTAATTAAACACTTTGTGAAATCCAGCAGGTGCATACCAAATATGAGTTCATTTCGGTCTCGAGTTGAATTTGTTCCAGCAGGGGGAGTTCCTTCTCCCCCATCAGTCTCTTCATCCGCTTGTGGACTCTCTTGTTCCTCCTTTTCTGCAGCCAGTATGGCAGGAAGGCTTCCATTACTTGATTCAGGATCTGAGAGGTGATGAGCAGTGTAGCCAAACTCTGTGGTACACACACATCCACAGGCAAAAGTTACGCTTATGCTAGGTGTGACATGATGTTTTACAATCACATACGATTTCATATAAGCCCCAATTCAATAAGCCCCAATATTTAATTGTAGCTGACTGATAAGTTCTACATGCCTTTCAGAAGCCTGCGCTCAGAGAAGGAACAGCATCTTTTGGTTTCGTCCCACAACGGCAGAAAATCCCTTAGCAGAACCTTCTCTCTCACTGTCCCTAGCTGGTGGAACAATCTCCCTGATCCAGTCAGGAAAGCTGCAACACTAACAGCTTTCAAAAGGCAACTGAAAACTCTTTTCTCCATGGAATACTTACTATTTAAAAAAAAAAACATTTTTCTCCTCTTGACTTTCTTGTCTTCCAGCTATGGTTGATTGATCAGCTGATACAAATTCTACTATGAGCGAACGGAGATAGACTTTGACTGTGTAAAAAACTGCATATCATCTCTCCCCTACTGTAAGTCGCTTTAGACAAAAGCATATGCTAAATACCTAAATGTAAATGTAATAAGTTATGAGAAAGGTTCGATGCTTTTACATGGGAGTAGACTAAATGAATGACTTTTCCCAAGATTTTTTTGTGAAAATTTTGGCTTCAAAGGAACAGGTTTAATCAGGACAGCAGAACTGATGCTTATATTTAATGCTTATACTATTTACAATGTGTAATGGATAGATAATTCAACCAGTGCTGGTCAAATCATAACAAGTGACAACAACTAAAACTATCTCCTCCTGTACAGCTACAGATACAGTACCTCATGTGCTCATTACTCATTCTACAGTTAATTGGGTGATTAAATGGGATTTGTTATCATTTATCACAAAAACATTAAATGGTTGGCTGAAAAAGCAAATCTCTGATTTGGACGGAATGAACTGATCGGGCAATATCTGATTTTACTTTACTTCATTTTGGGTTCTAACCAGTAACTTATGATCATCTCAAAGATGAAGCCATTCTAAGACTTAGTGTACAATTCTGTTACAGTGACTTGTGCATGTGTAAATGACTTAACTGTATATTGTCAGCACTATTTGCAAAAAAAAAAGTTTTAAAATGCATTAGATGAAAATGGTGATAACATTTCAAGATTTTTACACAAAAGCATTCACTCTTAAATGTAAAAGTCCTCTAACTCGAACAATAAATTGCAGGTTAAAATAACAAAATTCAACAGTTACACTGTTTTCATACATATGTGTTAAATCAGGAGTCTTCGATTCCTGGAGGGCCGCAGCCCTACACAGTTTTGCTCCACACCTGATTCTACTGATTGCTCCACTGGTTTTGTTTAAAGCCACTGTTTTTGTCTCTTGAAATAGGTTTGGAACAAAAAACTGCATTGGCGGCAGCCCTCCAGGAATTGGGTTTGAGACCCCTGTGTTAAATAATAGATACAAACAATAATAATACGATGAAAAAGAATAGATAACAAAAGCGTCTGTTTTTTTACTTTTTCTGTTTTTTTCTTTCTCACTAACTGAGCTTAGGCTTCTCTGCAAATCTCACCTGTCGCAGAAGCGCCATGTCTTGCATAACAAATGCAATGTAGAAAAGAGAGGCGAAGCAGTTCACAAAGTTAAACTGGAAAGAAAAAAACAAATACATCTGAAATATGTCAAGTGATTAGTTGACTATTTTTGGATTAGCCATCAAGAACAAATGTTTTCTTAACAGGTCTGTAGATCCTTAAAAATACATTTAAGGGCATCTATTTTACCCACGTAAATGTCTCTCCATAACGTGTCAAGTTAAAGGGCGCCTATTATGAAAAATATTTTTTTTTTTAGATATTTTAGATACTCGATTTACAATGGAGTGCACAATCATTTTAAACAAATTTAAACAACAAGTTTTATTTTTTACATTAAATCCCCCCCCAAAAAATATGAAAGCTTACCACCAAAACTTTGAGAACAAGGTGATTTTGAAAAGATGACTCCAGCCTGTGGTTTTCTGTAAAATAAAACAACTAGCATTAAATCTGGATGAAAACACATTCTGTTCTCAATCATTTAAAACAAATTCAACATTTAAAAAAAATGTCAGGAGCATACATGATATTATAACAACTCAAAGTATGCAATAGTTTAGAATGCTTAAAAGAATTAAAAATAACAAAAGACACATAAATACTACATAACATCAAAACTCATAATAACTCAGTTACAATGTAGCTTGATTATATATTAATTTATTTTGAGGGTAGAAAACTATGCCCACCAACTTTTAGAAATTACACAAGTGTTCTACAAAACAACTAAATGGACATTTAAACTACAGCAACTAGGAAGTTGAAGCTCACCCCAGTCAGTGAGAAACTCAGCAGCATAACGATAGAGTAAATTCATGATCTCGATGACCACAGCGTAGATGATACTTGGAACAAACATCAGAAGGCTGGTTGCAAAATTTGGGTTTTCACTGTAAACACTTTTGGCCCAATTCTCCATGTCAAAGTAGACCATCATCACATAGAAAGACAGGTATAGGCACAGCAGAACAAATGGAACAGATACCAGATAGATCCTCAACTGCCGCCTGTCGAACAAAAAACATGGTCAGGTTCAACTGAAAATAAATCCTTCACTGCTATTATTTGCTTTATCCCAATTCCAATACATCCAATGATGTAATTTGTCAGTGTATGGTGTAATGGTCCATTTTTTGGAAAAACTAATGTCTTCTCAAAATTCTGTACTTGTAACAAGAAGCACATTTAAACACAAGCAGTAAGCAAGATACGTACCTCCCTATGATCTACTGCACTACTTCCAGCAAGAACTTGAAGGGTGGGTTTGACCTTAAAGCAATTATTTCATTTAACTGTCCAGGTTGGCTACATGATGGTGATAAATTAGCCAACATGCTATGTCCAAGTGGCGACCTCACATCCTTTGGGAGGCTCATACAGAAGGCTGTAACTCATCGACAAACTTGATGCTTGTAAGCATATCAGAAGTAAGCATATTTTCAATGACGGTCTACATTAAAACTGCTCAACTTTACAGCATAAAACATATTTACAGCCTTGTGCAAACTGGATTTAGTTTTATTTTGCTATAATTACACCACTCCTGCCATGAACCTCCAACCTTCTTGAAAAAAATCTACTGTTTGGGTGATGCAATGAACTCTATGGCCAAAGTTTATTCTGTCAATAGTCCAAAATTGGTACTACACACTAGCTGTACTCACTGTTCAATAAGCAAAACAGCCCCACATAAAACCCAACAACCACTGTATCAGACCTCTGAGATTGATACCTCACATCAGGTTTGTGTTTCTTTGCCCAAAACCATATGCCAAAACTCTAATCTATAAGCAGCCCCATGAGAAGGGAGGTGCTTCGTATGAGTTGGTCAGTTTTGCTCTTTCCAGAGAATTGAAGATATTATATATTGATTATTCCTCTAGATAGAAGCTTTTAATTTATTTCATTCGCATTCATCACAATAATTACATTAATCAATCATATAAACATACATCAGGACATGCTTTTATAACTCTTACTTGGAACTAGGATAAACAGGTTCCTCTCTGGCCGTAACTGGATTAAGCCCCAAAGATCCATGAAATCCCGCTCTTGGTTCTTCAAAAGCTTTTTTCCTGCTCAGAGTTCCCCACTGGTATGCTAACGTAGCACTGCATCTCTTCCAGACCTCCAGGAACACTGTCGACCAGATCAGGTTGAAGACGGCAAACATGACATACTTGTCATAGTCCTCCCAGTCAAAAAGGTAATAAGGGATGCCAATGAGGGCCATGGGGACCAAAGCAAATGTGAAATACTCTAGAAACCCAAAGTAGAGGGCCAGACCTTCACCAAAGTAACTGCGGATGTCATCTAAATCACAAGGAACACAAAGAGAAAGAGAGAGCAATTAATATAGAAAAAAGGTTAAAGCATGCCTTAAAGGGAGTGCTTTAAAATATGCTTTAAAGGGGCAATAAATACTAATTCCACACAAGCTGATTTGATTATTTAGCATAACAAAGCACAGGGATATTTTTTACTTCAAATATACTTCAGCTAGAAAGTTAACCTCTTGGTTATAACTGATCTGTTTTCACCAATTGGAAGTCTTCTTGCTTTCTGAACTTTTGACTTTTGGGACAGAGGACTTTGTGCTTGGCATGTTGGCAATGGCTAACATGATGACTTTGAGTCACATCTTAGTCAAAAATATAATAAACAGTGCCTTATCTGTCATTTGCCATGGAGGATATTTCTCCTTAATTAATTTTTTGTAATAATATAAAATCAGTGAAGCAAATTACAAGAACATTTTGTTTTATTGACAGTTCAAAGCCAACATTCTAACACCAGCTTCAAGGTTCAACCTTGAACTTGAGTTCAATGCAAGGGTCAGCAGAGAACACTTTTCAAAAATTTTCAGGCTTCTGACATTTTTTTGACCGACTTAAAAAAAAAGTTAATAAATAAATAAATAAAGTGTGATAAGTTGGATCTAAAGACAACTTTATCCATGAGTTTGGAAACGGCTGGTTTTCACACAGCATTAAAGATTTGTTGTTGTTATTATTAAAAAAAACATGGATAGGTTTTGATCATGTTTTGATATGCACACACACACACTTATCTTTTGTCGGAGATCCCCTTTAAATAGTTTAGATAATCTTTAAATTGAACTCCTTACGAATTCAGATGACAATATAAGATATCATCCCGGATCAGTATAGAAACAGGTTTCTAGCTATAAAAACTGATGTATGTTTCACAATTCAGATTCACATTTATTTATCTCAAACTGATATAATATTAAAATGGCTCTAATCAAGCAATCGAATGTAGTCGATAAATAATTCAGAAAGAAGGCACAGCAATTATATTTCACAAGAACCTCCCAGAAAACATATCATTAAGCAGTAATTATGTAATGATCATCCTTGTGAAATCTTTCACAGCAGCTCTATTCTTCATATCTGAAGACTGATATGAAGTCTGATGTTTAGTTTAAAGTTCAGTTGCCAGAAAAACTCACGGAGGGGCTGGAAGGACAATTTGATCTTTTTGTACCAAGAGAATGAGAGCCTCTTTAGGTCTTCTTTATTATGAAGAGGGAAATACTGAACAAGGATCCCTTTAGACTGCAATCTCCGAACTGAAGGGAAAAAAAAAAAAGAGTTACCATCACAATAATATGTTAAAACACATACCATAATTATTAGAAATGTACTCTTGTGGTTCATTTATATTTTTTTAATCAAACACTTCAATGTAAATCAGTAAATAATGGAGCTGCAGCAAAATAAAATATTGGCTGCCATTTTAGGTATTTAGAATCGGCAAATAGTCAAAAACAAAACTTTTATGTCTGAAATTATTCAGAATAATCAATTGCACTTTTATGTTTGAAGTATTTATCAATTGCAAGGTGAAGTGTTGAGTCTAATTGATGAGAGTAGATTTTAATGGAATAGGAATATAACAAAAATTCCTTTAATTTATATAGTGCCTTTCCCCATTTCCAGAACTCAAAGACACATTAACATTAATATTCACTCACTCTACATTCACACACTGCCCTGGGACTGTCTGACAGGACGTGGCAGTCATTCCACGCCTACAGCCTCCTGACCACAACCAAACACTTCCCACCAGTCACACAGCCATACAGGGCAATGTGGCTGAAGTGGTTTGCCCAAGGTCACAATGGCAGAATGGACCTAGCAGGAATCGAACTTCCGGTTACAGGATGACCAACTCCAACACTGCACCATCTTTCCACCCCTAAGACCTACTGTAGAACAGGTTTAATCACAATGTGTTTTAGAGTTTAACTAATCTCAAGACAAAAGCAGATCAAACTTTTGTAGACTGAGCTTTTGATTGGTATCTGGTCAGCAAAGTCTATTCGCAAAAAAATACATACCTGTTCATCTAGGCACTTTTAACAATTGGATGTTTGCATTGTCTGTGTTGCGCAGTATTGATGTTTGGCCATGTACTCCTTTCCTATGTTTTGTATATTTTTAATTATACATTTTCATTTTGGATTTCATTTTCAGTTTTAATAAATTTTATTTTTTTTATCCTCATGGACACTAGGTAGCTTGGCTGAAGGAAAATGTACTACCTAAGTAATTGGTGCATTTTTATATAAACAGCATCAAAGAGCTTTACTGTTCCTTGTTAGCCTCTATGTAATCTGAATCATGATTTGGCCATTTCCATCTATTTCAAAAAGTAAAGTAAAGTTTCAAAATACTTGGGTTGAATTCTGGTTGTTTGGTGCTGCTAGAAGATTAGAGTATATGGCATCAACTACAAAACCAACAGTAGTGTGATCTTTGATGATCCGCTTAAAGCCAAACTTTAGACAGAACTCTTAAAACCATGAAAGAGAAGATAATGAGCATTTTGTTGTACTAGACTAATGGAAGAGAGTGCTTGGCTAATGTGCTGTCATGATGACACATGATGACCGGACATGAAATTAAATGTATTTATTCTCAATGAAATGTATTCTCAAAACATGTATTTCAATATATTTTATATATTTTTCTTCTGTGGATCTCTTCTAGTTTCGTCTTGACTGTCATTCTGATATGCCTGACAAAAAACTGAATTTCAAACCACTACAGCAAATGATGACTTACCAACTGATTTTCCAGGGTAGAGCTTAAACTTGGGGTATCCTGGAATGTGCTGTTCATTCTTTGCCCTCAGTGTGTCCAACTCATGTTTGACAATGTATTGACACTCTGCATCACTGAGAAATCCTTCCCCGTCTCCTGTCAGTAGAGAAATACAGTGTTATAGATCACTCAGGAACAATACAAAACCACACAACATCACTGAGAAGCAATGTTTTGCCTTGTTGAGTAAATTATATATATATATATATATATATATATATATATATATATATATATATATATATATATATATATATATATATATATATATATATATATATATATATATATATATATATATATATATATATTTGTTTTTGCAAAAGAAGTCATACTGACAAAAGTATCAACATGTATAGTACCATTTTATAGTATTGGAGAAAAATAAAACACTGGCCTATATCAGATAACATTCATGAGACTCTATAGCAAAGGTGTGCATTTTATCCCAATTCAAAATTAAATGTTCACTCCACTTACTCATTGGTAGCATCTGAGTTATATTAGACATGATTTGGCCATCTTAGTCTATTTCTAAAAATGCAATCATATTTAAAAACCTTCTGGTGGTTGCCTTCTAATTGTTTTCCTTTTTTAATTTGGGACGGACAGCAGATGAATGTGACATCATTTACAAAACCAACAGTTGTAGGAAATTTGATCATAGTTCATTTTATACCACTTTAAAGGTACCTGATATAATAACAAATGATAGATGTAAGTGGCATGTTGTTCATTAGAATTTTGTTTTGTTTTTCTAATAATTATAATGCATTTTATTTGAGGCACCTTTCTGTACACACAAGTACAGTGCAACAAAAACCAGAAGAGTACAATAAAAAAAATAATAGTAAAGAAAGTGTAATAAATGCACAGTAACAATCACATTACAATATAAACGATGTCTAAATAAAAATGTTTTGAGATTGACTTTAAAGTTACCAAATGATATGCTTTTGCGCATAGTTTGGGAGTCCATTTTACATCAAGGGACAAAACTGTGAGAAAGCCCTGGACCCCAAGGCAGTGTTATATGGAGGGGAAGTCCAGCCACGTGGCATTTGTAGGCCATAGCTGTCACAGAGGCTAACCTCGTCACTCCCTCCTCTGACCAACAGAGGGCACCTCCGCCGCATTAACTCCTGCTCCTCCACACTAACTCCTGCTCCTCCATACTACATTCCCCATACACCCCAGGGACATCCTGATTACACACCCAGCTGAGGAACATTACCATCCCTATTTAAACAGACTGTTTCCCTTGGCTCAGGGCGAAGTCTTGTTTGTATTTCTACTGCAATTCCGAGCGTTTACCCTGTTTGTCTGCCTGCCTGTTGTGACCTTGCCTGTTCTCCGTTTACGATCCTAGCCGCCTGCCCGTTGGACTACTCTCGCTGATCTCCGTTACTGCCTGTTTGCTGCCTGCCCTGACTAACCGCCTGTTATTGGACCACATTGTTCAATAAAAGCTTGAATATGGATCCCAACCCGAGTGATGCTTCGTTACAATAGCGCACCTGCCAGTTTGCATATATTAACCAGGTCAGCCAGGATTGAGGATGTGTGGCTATTAAGTGCTTTATAAATCGAAAGCAATACTTTCAAACTGACACATTGTTGTCCTGGGAGATAATAAGTAGGTGATAACCATAGGGGCATCATTTTGTGCTAATTTAAGTCAATGTTTAGTTTTACTAGGTAGACCAAAATAAAATCCATTACAATAATCCAATCTACTCATCACTAAAGCATGGATGAGAGTTGAGCTAGAGGCTACAGTGAGTGATTCCTGATAATACAGTGTATTTGGAAAAAACTGTTTCTGAAAATGTGTGCAGATTTAAATTTGGGGTTGTAATTATAATTGGAATAATTATGTATTATAAGTCAACGTCTAAAGTGGCACATAATAAAGTTGAATTGTAGAACTGTAATCACCTTCAAAGTCTTTGAAGCTTTCTCTGTTGGCATAAGTAAATCCTCGCATTGTGCCGTCCTGAAACTCCTTAAACAAGCCCACATCTTCAGCTCCATTCAAGAGCCTCTGTAAGGTGGAGCCCACCACTAACACATTTGGATTTGGCTTCTGACCATCCTGAGCTGGAAACAAGACTTGCTCAACCAACAAGTCTGCTCCTGTAAAAAAAAAAAAAAACTCTAACAAAACTGCAACAAAAATTTTCCTTGACACATGTTAACTAAAAAAGTACATTTGCTTTATATTTTTATAAAGTTGGAGACTGCTCAAACTTACATACAACGTGACTCCAAATGTTAATTTAGATGTAAAGCATAAAATCACATGTTTTGTAATGAAATGTACAAACACATTCTGTTAATTTTGATTATGTTAATAACTGTACCAAAATAAGTCTGTTTCTTCTTTTAAGAATAATATATTGTGCTCCTTACTAAACTATAATCTATCAATCTAATTTACAATATGCACTATATCTTTTATATAAATAAATAAAAAAATTGGAATCAATGCAAATGATTACCAATAAAACTATAATGTATCCTGATCATAGATGACTCAATATCTTGTGATTCTATTTTAATAGAAATGTAACAATCAATAGAACACTGATTTGAACGATTTGGCACTTTCAAGTAATTATTTCATTGCCTCAAGACATTACAAAAATTGATTGTGACCTCGATATTTATAGCATTACTTGTCATTATAAATGAAGGCCATCCAAGAATCCTTTTTGGGCATATTAATCCGCATGATTAAATGTTCTGTTGGTGCATTAACACATTCACTAAGCATTAAAGAATCTTTTGAAAACAGAACTGGTATCTTTGTAGCTGATGACCTCGCGACACTCATAAGTGTGGCTCCAGGTCTCTAACATTATACTCATGAGAGGTGACAGCATTTACTGAAACTCATAATGTGTATATGTTTTTGACACTCACTGAGAATAAGTGTGTCTTTCTCACTGACGACAATGCACAGAGGATCTTATTTATACTTATATAACACTTTTACAATCAACTCTGAAAAGGGTGAAGATGAAACTGAGTATTGAGTGGATTTGTAGAGGCAATGCATACAAAATGGACTGAAGACACAATCTATTTCAGAGAACTGATATTTCATATGATCATGTTAGTCCAGTGCTCAAGCAGACAAACTCACCTGCATTTTGTTGCTTGTCTCTGATCCTGTTTAGTAGCCAGGTGATTGCTTCAACTTTCGTGTCATCCGAAAGTTCCAGAACAACCAGCGGAGTGAACGAGCGCATGTCACTCTCAGAACCCAACATTTTTAGGTCCCTGGGTTACACACCTGTAAACATACCCTTAAGGTTAGAAGTTGCGTTTTACTGCACTGATCCTTAAATTTAAATAAAAAACTAATATTTTAATGTTAGCAAACATCATCTTAGGAGTTAGAGGATGCAATGAAAGTATTTTAATAACTGGCTTCCAACAGTTGCTGAAGTTGCTACAAGATTTGTTGAAGTTAGTTAGATTTGAAAAGTGCTCGACTTTTAGAAGATTTGAATGCAAATGCTTGCGCTTTAAACGATGATTGTACACTATTTAAATTAGTTTGCTTGTTCTAAACGTTTTTTAGATGCAGTTTTGGTCGGAAATATACCCAAAATGCATTTATGTTTTATGGAAATACATTAAAGTTGAACATTTTACCTCGTAACTTATGTTCATATCAAAAGCAGATGATATGATTTACAAATTTCGGGATTCCTCACACCAACTGTATACCAATTGAAATTTGCTCACTTAGTTGGGTTCTCTGCAGGGGCTTTTTCACTAGCTTCACAACTCTGCTGTTTACTGTTGGTGCAGAGATGTTCCTTGTCCTTTAATCAAGCCAATGTTAGACAAAAAAAAATCTAAGAATCTAAAAAAAAAATGAAAATCTAAAAGTCTAACAACTTGATAGTCGTACATCAACATGATGAGCTTCTAAACCTATATTCTCTTCTGCTATTTCTTTTTTAACGCTTCCTCGTGTTGTTCTTCTTCAGTTTGCTATCCCAAGGTCAATGTAATAGTTGGTATTGAGGGCCACACACTGCTCTTTTATGTCACAACAGCACTCTGAACATGATCAAAAACTTTTATTGATTAGCAACAAGATTTTGCCTTGCAAAAAAACTAAGGTGACATGGCAGAAACAAACTGTTTTGGCTTATAGTTTTCACTCAAGCAGATACAAGTAGTTTGCATTAGCACCCATTGTTTGGCTCAAGGCACTTTCCCTCACAAAACTTTGGACCAAAAATGGAAATTTGGGGGAAAGCACAAAATTAGTCATTGCTGATGTTGCTTGTGCAAGAAGCAAGTGAAATCAGATTTTCAAGCATTCACCCAAGGGCACTCAGCACATTTACTACACAGTTAGACTTACCACTAAGTTAAAAAGTTGGAGACTGACAATAAAGCAATTTCTCTCAAATCTCTGCTGCTATCCGGCAAAAATAATGCATATTAAGTGCAAATATATATTCTAAATATGATATATAACTTTACCGGATAATATAGTACTCTATGTGTGGTGACTTTTGTTGTATGTATTATAAGTAGAAATGCATATAACATTAGGCGATTTGATGCTTTCAGAAAATGATAAAATGTGTGGCCATCACAAAGTAACAGGTCCTTCTGGAAATGAACACATTTTTTTGTATACAGCTTTCGTTAATAGAATCATATCTATAACCACTAACACATTTTTTTTACGAATTAAATAATATATTGAAAACTGACTCTTCTTTACTATAATAATTCTTGTCAGTGTTAATGCTGCTCCTGAATAAACATAAGGTCTCATGGGGTCTCTAGCAGACTCGATGTCCCAATAAATATACTTTGTCTCCGGCCAAGATAAACAGCCATTCTGGTGAATTTGTGAGAGGTGACACTGTTAACTGAAACTCAATATGTTGTTTAATGTGTTAATGTTTGTCTTGGGTATAGAAATTACTTCTTTGGAATAAATAAATACATTTCAAATGATTTAGAAGTTGTGTCTGTGTCAGTTGATATCTCCTGAGTTCAACGGGTCATTCTCACTTAATTCAATGCACAGATGTTCTGAATTCTAACTCAACTTCTCTCTCTAGACTTCGAGCGATATTGTATATGCATTATTTCAATATTCTTCAAAAGAAAAGCTTAACAATGACTCAATGTGTTTGAGTATTTAAGAATGCATGCATCATGTGAACATTTAACAAAAGGATGCATTTAAAGTAGCAAGACCAATACATGTTTTTTTTACAGTACACAGCTCAGTTGGGAAAACAGCATGTAATTTTGATTGGGTTAGTAAGTGTGGATAGTGTTTTGACAGACAGGAAACTGTTTTGACAGACCAATGGGAGGAGCTTAACACATGTTTATCAAGAAAACAAACAAAAACGTGTCACCCTGCAATAAAAAATAACACATATCCTTCAACTATCACTCAGTTTTACCCATTTCAAATCCCACGATGATTTTGAATCATTAAAACTCTATGTCAGGCCCGTAACACACAACCGAACACAGATGAACTATGTCTAGCTACTTACAGTGTTAGCCACGCGCCCAGCTGTCTGAAAGCGGCTGGTTTCTCGAGCTCTGATTAGACACACATTAAACCGAGTGAGTTGACCATATAGTACGTTAGTGACGGAATCTATCTTCGGTTCAAATGTGTCCTGTGGCAAGGTTTAAAGTTAAGTCTGACTTTAGTTCCTCCACGCCACGTAGATGACACAGCCCTAAATGTGAATCACACCCATGCAGCCTCTATGCGTTACTAACACACGACTTAACGTTGATTTAACATTGTACTTACAGAAGGAAGTTAAGTCGACTGCAATTAATACTTACGCTAGTTTGTATCTAGCGTTGTACTATCAATAGAAACCAATACGCATATTGTCTTCAACAATGCATTCGATGGTTAAAAAGCGAGTTTTGGACAACAAGTAACACTGATAATTGTCATTTTATCGATAGGAAGCCTAGATCAGAGTTCATTGTTGACGCTTGTCACGTGATCTACGTCAACTTGGTGACTGAATCATTTACAAACTGATTCTTATGAGTTGATTCATAAACCAAATCGCGAGCCTTGCGATGTAAAAATTCAATTTACTCATTTATTTATTTTCATTTGCGCGTTTATTTGTTCACACATTTTGGGAAAATCGTCTATTTTCGGTCATATATGAGTTCAACTGGATAACAATTTAAAGCAATGAGGAAAAATACTCGTAAAATTCATTGACGTAAGAGATTGTACTATATGATGACCAGTTTTTGATTTGTATTTTCTATTCTACCTCGCCTTTGTTCGGTTCATTTAGAGTTGTTTCACTGGATCAGTCAGTTTTTGCTTCAGAGTTTGTAATTAAACTGATTCAATTGGAAGATTCGACTCGTTCGCACACCAACCGACCACAGTAAATGTGCTCGGCCGCGTTACTCTCTGTACTTTACCGTGTTGGTGAAACATGACAGAAGAGACAAGGTTAGCAGAAACGGGGTAAGTCAGAAACTGGTAACTTTAATTAGTTTTAAGAACCCTTTCCGTGTGATAATCAAATGTTCTGTAATGCTACTTCTCCTAGTTAGCATTTGAACGTGTGTTCGTAATCAAACCATTCCGTTTCTGTTATTTGATTTTTAATACTTGCAAAGTTTGATAGAGCTAGAAGAGAGTAGCTTTAATAATTAAATAATGCAGCTCAATATTAAGTCTATTGAAATTGACCTGTGATTACAGTATGGGACTTTTGTTTGTTTAATCGCCTTCATTTAACACAGACTGGCACTGGCACAGCCTGTACAACGCTTACACGGTATTCATGCTCTCTTCTACAATGTTTTCTGTTTCTTGGACATAACAGTAAGGTAAAATGTGTCAGAATAGTTAGTTATGTTCAGTGTACACTGTCCATATTATTTCAAAACAACTTATCTTCCTTCCAAGACCATATAGTGCTAAATGTAACTCACCCTTCTCACATTGTTTTTCTTCTTCGCTCTTTACGAGATATTTCTCAAATCATTGAGGTATCTCAAAATTAACAATTCACTCTTTGGATATATCTTGAAAATGTGTAATAACCTTCAAACACATAATGCTCACCATAAAATTAAAGAAAGTGGTTGGCTAGTAATGAATGTTTACTTGTTTGTTGTAAGTTTGTTATTTATTCATAACTGTTGGGAAAATGTTGTTAATATGTAAAACATGGACACTAATCAACAGTTGTTTTTCTTCTTTAACCACTTTGTGACCAATAGTCAGCTGTTTGTCAGTCTACTCTCTTTTTACTTTTAATGTCAGTCCACCTCAGTGTATTTAGTGTAGTATTAGTTATAAATAAATACAATATATTAGTGTAATTAGACTCAGAGTTTCTTTTGTTTCAGATCTTGGTGGAGCAGCAGCTGGCTGCCCTCGTGGTGCCTGACCTCTCATAGCCGCTTGAGGGAGGCAGAAGAGAGGATGCTGGAGTGTGAGTGACCACATGTTTCTGCTGTTTGGATTGTCTTGTGAAATTCTCAGAAGCTTTTGCAAGATTTTTTTGTGGACATAACGTGGAATTATAATAAACTCAATGTTGATTAGTAACATTGACATGTTGTAACTCTAACAACGCAATCGCATTGTTGCAACTTGTCATGTTGCACAGAACTAAATTATGAAGATTATGACTAATTTAAACAAGTTTTTGAGTTCTGTTCATAGTTTTTATGGACAGAATCTCAAGGCGCAGCCGGGGGCCGGAGGGGGTCCGGTTCGGGGACCTCAGGATTTCATCGCTGCTGTTTGCGGATGATGTTGTCCTGTTGGCTTCTTCGGGCCTGGACCTGCAGCGTGCGTTGGGGCGGTTTGCAGCCGAGTGTGAAGCGGCTGGGATGAGGATCAGCACCTCCAAGTCTGAGGCCATGGTTCTCGACCGGAAAAAGGTGGCCTGCCCTCTCCAGGTCAGTGGAGTGCTCCTGCCTCAGGTGGAGGAGTTCAAGTATCTCGGGGTCCTGTTCACGAGTGAGGGGAGGATGGAGCGCGAGATCGACAGGCGGATCGGTGCAGCATCTGCAGTGATGCGGTTGCTGTATCGGTCTGTTGTGGTGAAAAGGGAGCTGAGCCGAAAGGCGAAGCTCTCGATTTACCGGTCGATCTACGTCCCTACTCTCACCTATGGTCATGAGCTCTGGGTCATGACCGAAAGGACAAGATCCCGGATACAAGCGGCCCGAAATGAGCTTCCTCCGCCGGGTGGCTGGGCGCTCCCTTAGAGATAGGGTGAGAAGCTCCGTCACCCGGGGGGAGCTCGGAGTAGAGCCTCTGCTCCTCCACATCGAGAGGAGTCAGCTGAGGTGGCTTGGGCATCTGTTC
Organism: Danionella dracula; assembly: GCA_900490495.1. Classification (NCBI taxonomy): domain Eukaryota; kingdom Metazoa; phylum Chordata; class Actinopteri; order Cypriniformes; family Danionidae; genus Danionella; species Danionella dracula. The sequence continues at coordinate 4,059,889 of UELW01000378.1, read as the reverse complement.
CGGATGCCTCCTGGACGCCTCCCAGGGGAGGTGTTCCGGGCATGTCCCACTGGGAGGAGGCCCCGGGGAAGACCCAGGACGCGCTGGAGGGACTATGTCTCCCAGCTGGCCTGGGAACGCCTCGGGATCCCTCCCGGGGAGTTGGAAGAAGTGTCTGTGGAGAGGGAAGTCTGGGCATCCCTGCTTAGACTGCTGCCCCCGCGACCCGGCCCCGGATAAGCGGGAGAAGATGGATGGATGGAAGTTTTTGATACTTTTATGTGTGAACGATAAAACATTTATTTTCTAAATGAAAGGTTGTTGTGGACTGGATTATTTTTACCTCACAGTCTTGGACATTTTTTAAAAAACATGTATTTTTAAGGATTTGTGTGTGTTTTGATGCAGCATTAGCTTTGCGTGTTTTCTCACTCATTTATTGTTCATAACTGCCTTTTTCCCATTGACTCCCATTATAAATTACATTTGTACGTTGCAATTCCTTGACCCCTCATTCTGATTTTTCATGTTTTTTTCTTGGCAGGAAAAGGTTAAGTTTGTCATTTTTAGTCTTCATTGTCAGTTGTTCTCATTAACTTCAAATGGACATGTTCTAAAGATTCTTAATTTGCTTTAGTATGGAGTATAACAGTATACTGTAGTGTACTGTTTGTGTGAGAACATTGTAACTTCTATTGTATTGTGAGTGAAATCTTTCTATACTTACTTTGATGAAACTGAGAAAATCAAAATATGCACCTCACCTCTTACAACTGCATAGGGTTTAGGTAAACAACTTAATTATATTTATCCACATGTGTTTTCTCAGCATCAGGATTATGATTTGTTATTTGTAAAATTTTGTTATGAGACATAATGGAAAAACATTAAATAATTGAACAAATACACAAAGCTTAAACTTATAATAAAGTTGTCTATAAATAAGTAAATTTCTTCATGTAAAATCTTCTTTAAAAATTAATATTCATGAAAAATCTAATCTTTGACCCTCTCTTGTCCATGATTTCCTATCAGACATCACAAGCAAGTTCTGCAGGCAGTATGTCCACATATCCGACAAGAACTCTCTGTGGACATTGATGTTTAAAGGGGCCAAGGAAAAGAAGACCCCTCTGGTGCTGCTGCATGGATTCGGGGCTGGTGTGGGGCTCTGGGCCTTAAACCTGGACTCTCTCTCGCAGCAGAGACCTGTTTATGCCTTCGACCTGTTGGGTTTTGGCCAGAGCAGCAGACCTCACTTCAACACAGATGCTCAGGAGGCAGAGCTCCAGTTTGTGGAGTCAATAGAACAGTGGCGGGAGAAACTTGGCCTGGAAAGGATGATCTTGTTGGGGCACAACCTGGGAGGATATCTGGCGGCTTCCTACGCCATTAGTTACCCAGACAGGTCTGTACTCATGAGGAAAACATGAGTTCTGCCATCTCTGACCTTCAGAGGCTCTGCATATATTGACAACTTTTTTTTTTTTGTTAAGCAACGTTAAAAAAAAAAGGTTCAAATATATTTTTATAGAATAAAGATCAGTACATAAACCCCTCAGGCAAGGCACTGCAGCTTGCTGTCAATGCAATGCAAACTTACACAAAATGTCCATAATCAAACCGACATCACCTTTTGATACAATTAGATCAAAAGTAAAATACCAGGTTCTTTAGAAGGCCTTATTTACTATGTTTAAAGACATGTTTAAGATGCAATTCACAAGCATTGACTGTCTATAACAAGGACTTGTGAGAGTGATGTAAGCTAGAATATGAATTTACTATTTGAAAAAAAAAAAACAATACAATTGTTATAACTTTTTACTTTTCTTGGGGGTTTGGAGAATCAAAATTAGCACGGTTCCTAGTTCCTTCGGCTGCTTAAAATTGTTTAAAAGTTCTTGGTTTTGGGCTGGTTTGCTAACATTTGCATAAAATTGTGACCATGTTTAAGATTGTTTGCTGCAAAATATACAATAAGGACCTGTAGCTTTATGTATAATGTATAATACACAGCATACATTGCTAGACGTATCTACTGTGTAACTGAATAAATTTGATATTATGATATTTTTAACTTATTTGTAAGATTTTTGAAAAGCTTGAATGTACCTTGAATGTGCTTTAAACCACAATAATGGTCATTCGATTTGATCATTTTCTTTGGTTCTAGAAAGCCCCCATGGTGCTGCATTTCAATGTTTTTTCCATGAACCCCCAGCGGTAGTTACTTAATCATTTTATTTACTAAAAATAGTGCTTCTAAGATGTAGCTCAAATGTAAATCTCATAGATTTTTCTCTCCCTGTTTAAAGAATACTTACTCAAATAAAGCACCTTTTCTGAATTTGGAATAGTTATGTTAATTGTAAACCGAGGTTTTTACATTTATTTTTGCCTTGAACTTTTTCTTTAGATTCGTTACAATTAATAAAAAATAATTGAAATTATGATTTCTAATAGTTTTGATCACAAATGGAAAAAAAACTGCAATTGCTTTCCACACAAAGCCCTTCTTGTTTCTCTTTTTCCCTGAAATTTTAAGTCTGTCTGCAGTTTTATCCCGAAACTGGGTTCCAGTCTACTTGCCTCAGATTTCAATAGGTTCGGAGCTGCTATTTTTCCCTGAGGACAGCTTCAACTCTATCCTGCTTTGGAGTTTGCAATTTCTGTCTGGATTTCACAAGAGAAGCAAACCGGTGTTGTAAAGTTGATGCTTGTTGTTATTTTAACCCAGAGTCAAGCACCTGATTTTGGTAGAACCCTGGGGCTTTCCAGAGCGGCCTGAGCCAGGAGACCAAGAAAGACCGATTCCTGTGTGGATCAAAGCTTTAGGGGCGATGTTAACGCCGTTCAACCCCCTTGCTGGTCTCCGATTGGCTGGACCTTTAGGTACGTTTCCCAGTAATCTTGCTGTTACAAACAATGTGAAACACTTTAAACAGAGAAATTAAATAATGAATTTAATAACAAGGGAAAACCTTTATCTCAACTTTCCCATCTGGGAATCCGAGATCATTTAACCCTTGTTGTGATCTCTTTGAGTAAACATGAATTGGTTCTGGTCTTGTGAAGCTCCTTGTTTTTCCATGAGCTCACAATCTTTTATTCTGTTTTCTGATGTTAGTTATTTTATTATTTAATATTGTATTCATTTCTCACATATTCTCACAATTGCTGCTATTTCGTCTGTTGAGTTAATTCATGCCCTATTTGCTCTTCTTTTGTGATCATTGTTTTAATCTTGTCAGGTTATTCCAATAATTTCATTCTATAATATCTCTTTTATTATGTGTCCAAGCATGTCCCATCTGAAGCTGATACCATATTGATATATTTTGTTGATTTGTTGATAATTTTACAGAGCAAATTTTTATATAATAATGGACTTATTAAAATAGAAATATTTAATATTTACTTACAACTGATTTGATTTTTCAACCTATATTTCACAAGTAATGCATGAAGAATAAACATTTTATTATGTGCTGTTGGCCTTTAGATGGTGCTGTAACCAAATTTGGCATGTCAGGACTTTTAAAATGAGTTACAGTATGGATCAAAGGACCAAAAAGTTACAATGTTTCATCCATCTTTGTATGTTTAATAACTAAATAGATATAATAGACAAAGCTTTAAAACTAGAATGTAAAAAATTGTATAATAAAAAGCAGGCGTCTCAAAGTCCTGAAGAGCCTCACCAGTAGCTTCAAACAAGAGAAGCTTGATTTGTGCAATCAGCTGAGTTGCACGAATCTTGAAAAGAAACTGTTCAGGGCTGCAACTTGATTTTGAGACCACTGTTATAGGGGTAATATTATTTTTGGGAAAGTTTAAAAATGAAATAAAATTAAAGGCATGTTGGGCTGGTTTTCAAGCTACCATAAAAATACATTTGAACTGGAATACTTAATGACATTAATTTTTTTTTTACCATTTTAAATGAACAAATAGTAATTGATGTAGTTCTTAATTGATCTAGATTATATGAAGTTAAAAGAAAGTTATATATTATATTTAGTTAAAAGAAAAAAAAAATATTTCCTCTTGACGATATACAACATTAGTACAGCTTTTAGAACTGTGAGGCACACAAATGAAAGACTTCAGAATACAATAAACTAAATCTTCCCATAAAACACTTTCTGTGTGTCTATCCTCAGATAGGAATTAAGTTCATGTGTTGCTTTTGCCAGAATGATAGCTTTGTAAATGTGTTGCCAAATGCTCAATATTTACACATCTGCTGATAAAGAAATGCTTACTTTGAGACCAGTTAACCTTTTTTATCAACACTGGCAAAAGTCCTCAGCTATAGATTTTACCTCCGTTTTACTTTCAGTCGTCAGATCAAGTTCTGATTGGCTGTAATTGAATCAGCAGATTTCACAGGGGAGTGGCTAGCACTTTAGTCGCATGAGGTGGTTGGTGATGAAGATGTACATTCATAAATAAGAAATTGTGTTTCCTTATTCACTCCTCATACAGTAACCGTTCAGCTTTGTTCAGTCTTCAGTCACAATAAAAGCTCTATTGGAAGCTTCAACATTATTTCATGATCTACAGCACTTCAAGCTTGATATGATGAAGCTCTACTGAGGATTTTTGAACCCAGAGGCTGTATTAGAGCTACTATATCACACTGATTAGTTTCACTGATTAATTTCAACTGAATGATATTCAGTATATTGAGTCTAAATGGAATTCAACAAAAAGAGTAAAATCATAAAAAGGGCATTTTATTGTTTGTTTATTGAAACACAGGGAGATAGGATTATTTGTTGCATGTTCTTTCATAGTAGGAAATTTTGTTTTCAATTTTGACTAGACTAGAGGAGGAAGGTAATTCAAGTTTTGAAAGTCCAATGAGTTTTGTTTATTTATTGTTAATTTATTTGTTGTTATGCCAAAAGCTTTCTTGATTACAAAAATATGGCCTCTGAGTTTTAGGAGTGGTGGATGAGGTGTTATTTATTTTTATGAATTTAATCCACTTTATTTTACAGTGGTAGGACATGCAATTAAAGGTTTTATACATGATTACCATTTTTTTTTGAAGGGGATGAGGATTGTTATAAAAAATAAGTTTAAACGTTACGTGACTGTTTGAAACTTGTACATGTTGAGTCCATCTGGGCTTTGATGGGTTAAAATTGTACACATTTTAAAGATTTAAAAATGCAATTTTTATTGTTTGTTAAAATACATAAGACAGGATTATTTGTTTCATAATGTTTTTTTGTGATATTCCACTTTCAATTTTGGCCAAATGCTTTCAAAAAGCCTTGTGAGATTTCCAAACATGTTGGGGCTAAAAGAAAAAAAAACTTCTAAGACCTTTCGTTTTGATCATAAAAATGTGGCCTCTGAGTGGTGGATAGGGTGTTGTTTATTTATTTTCATTTAATCCACTATTTGTAGTATGAAATGCAATCAACTGCTTTTTTACATAAATACAAAATGTTACTTCATTTTTGTGAAGGGGATGGGGATTGTTATTAAAATGCTGTTTAAAGTTAATATGATTGTGTGAAACTTGTACATTTTCACTGAGTAAGGGAAACTTGAGAGACAACTTGAGAAGATTCAGTTGAAGAAAAAAAAAATGATCGTCATATGGATTGGATAGTGTCAGATGGACTTATACTCTTTTGTCCATGAGATTAATTTTTATTCCTCTGCAGGTCTCACGTTGGTACAAACCCTGCGTTCAGACTTCAAGAAGAAATTTGTGGCTATATTTAACGACAACAGAGTCACAGAGTACATCTACCATCTTAATGTCCAAAGTCCAAGGTAACTAGTGCCTCTATACATCTGCCTGTCTCTATTGCGTTTTGATTCATACCGATCTAGTAGATGTCTGAATTATGACATGACTTGCTCATAATGATTCATATTTTTATTTTCATTTTGATTGGTATGTTCTAGTGGGGAAACTGCCTTTAAAAACATGACCATTCCATATGGCTGGGCAAAGAGGCCCATGCTGCAGAGAATTGGCCTGATTCACTGTGACATCCCCATTACGGTGATCTATGGCACACGCTCCAGCATAGATGGCCACTCTGCCAATTCAATAAAGGAAATGAGGCCAAACTCCCATGTAGAGATCATTGTAAGTTCTCCGTTCACTACACGGCACACACAGATTCCCACCTTTTAAAGAGGTCAAGCTTTTTATGCCCTGAGATAACAGGTCTGTGCGTTATAAAGACAGGTCACAGTGCCTTGATTATGAATCAATGTTAGCATGTGGCTACCCAAATAAATTGAAGACGACACAGCAGCAAGGACCCTAAAAGATAGATAATAGCTAAGTACCCACTATACTCTACTCCAGCGGTCCCCAACCCCCAAGCAGTGGATCGGTACCGGGTCGTGTGTCATTTGGTACTAGGCCGCACAGAAAGAATAAATAGCTTACATTACTTTAATTTGTTTTTGTTTGTTTTTTTAATCTGAAAGAGGTTTTATTTACCCGATTCTCTACGTTACATCTGTCTGTCACTCTTGACGCAGGTCAAGGCGCTCTTCTCGGTCACGTGATTTACCGCTGAAATGAAGCCCAGGAGCTAGCAAAATGAGTAACAAACAAACGTCTTTGAAAAGTTTGCCCAGTGAAGAGACAGACAATATTAAGAGTCCTATTTAAAATACAGATTTATCTCAACATTAGATTCCCATGCACCATGCCCATTCTGCATAATATGCAACAACTGGCTCTCGAATGAGCCAATGGAGCCCTCAAAACTCTTGTTAAGATGACGCTGTAGTAGGAAACCGCTAGAGTGTATTCACGTTTATTATTATGTTTAGAAAATATTACAGTTTACATGCAGGTCGTATTACATTATTTTGCTGTATCTTTCCACCACAACTTTAAGACCAGTCCCTGATAACATTATCAGACATTAAACCAGTCCGTGGCACAAAAATAACTTTTTTAGACCAACTATAGAAAAATTTGCCTTAGTGTGTTGATATATTTTTATGTTATATTATACATTAAGCCTTACAATTCAGATTAAGGCAGTTTTTAAATAAATCACTATAACACTGCTACAAATGATCATTGTCAGACATTTTGAAAATATTTTGTCAATTGAAATCTTTTTCTAAATAAAGAAATAAAACCATAAAAGACTATTTTATTTATGATGGTATGTTCCAAATAAATTAGCAATTCAAAGTAATCTACTCTCAGTAAAAAATAAAAAAAGCCTTCAAAATTAGAAGCTATAAATGAATTATTATTATTATTATCAGCTAGAAATGATTTTTTTAACTACATACATTTAATTTTTAACTTTTTACATAAATTTTTTTATAAAAGACAAGACATTTTTGTAAGTAGGAAGCTGGCATGGATGCGCACATTTTGCTTAATTACTTGTTGTTCCAGCATCCTTCTGTACACAAACAGGATAAAATATATTTGTTTTGAAATCTCTTTCTTAGCTGCATCATTAACAAGAAACATCATCATGCAAAACGTTTTCGTCCAAAGAATAACAACCTGAAAAATGCCTGCTCTATAAAATATCTACATATCAACAAAGCATTATTAGTTTTTTTGTAAGTCTTTAAAGTGAAAAGTCATGTATTTAATACTTTTAAATCTTTAAAAACTGTGAAACGTCTGGTATTTCATGTAGGTATAATTGTTTTACGTTTGAGAAATATATATTCTAAAAACAAAATTCTGTTATAAAAATCAAATATAATCTATGTTTAAAGGTATGGGGTTCATTGAGTTCAGTGATCAGAGTCCTGGGAATAAAACTACAAGTCCCACAATTTATATCTCAGCCTTTTTTTCCCATGAGAACAATTCAGCTGAACGTCAACCTACTACCTATTGTACTCATCAGCCACTATTTAAGAGAAAACATTATAGTTTAACAGCTTTTGAAGTTACAGCATCTTTTTCTCTAGTCTTGAAAAGCAGTTTAATTACTTCTAATGAGCTCCTAGAATGCTGGAAACTGAGGTCAAAGGAAATAAAATATATAACTTAATTAATTAAATCAACAAATTGAGTTATTTTTATGGGAGCTATTTTTGCTGACAAATCAACATCAGTTCTTGCTGTGTGCTCTTCTCAGCCCTCCCAATTCAGCGCTTAGTAGTGTTATATTCATATGAAAATACACTTTTTTTAATCATATTTTCTGGCACAGACCTTAAGGAAATTTCATATTTTAATGACCTTTTTGCAGCAGACACCATGTTCCTGATTTGCATTTGACTAATTTGAATATTATTCATGGTTCAGGCCATACGAGGTGGAGGACACTATGCGTTTGCTGACCAGCCTGAAGATTTCAACCAGAAGATCCTTCTCGTCTGTGAAAGAATAAGCTGAGTAGTTACGAAGGTACTTATACAATCAGACCTTCTGAAAGTAGCAATATCAGCAGTTCCTCGTTGTTGAATATGATAATTGAACCGTGGGCGAAGCAAAAGTGTGACAGGGAAAACTTTTACTTTAAACTTTTAGGGTTTTGTGCCAAAATGTTGGGTCATCTCATGGTAGCTGAAGAAGAGACCCCTCATAACGATATAGATATAACAATATCATTGATATCATTTAAAGGAAGTTAATTTACAAATTAATATTTTTACATCTAGTTTTTTTTCACAATTTTTGGATAAATTTTTGTGTAAAAACAAAAATGGTCTTTTTCCATTGGCAGTAACTGAGCTGAAATCTGTTTGGTTTTGAGATAAAGAGGTGTTCAATAACATTTTTTTCTATGGTTTCCTGGATTAATCCATGATGGATCCATGTTTGGTTTGGACCTGGACACATGCGGATGTCAGTGCATCTCCAAATTGTCCAAAATAATTAAATTAATTAATATTTATTTGTTTCGAGAACTTGAGTCATGCTAATTGTGGCTGAGAAAGTATTTGATGCAAAACTAATGACATGTAAAAAGCTTATAATATTTATTGTACTAATATATATTTGTATAATTAAATAAATCTGAAAATATATGATTGTGGTTTTAAGTATTAATATTAGTTGTTGTTTTTTTAAAAAGTGCATATTATAGCAGAAACTGGATAATTCAGGTGGAAACAAGTCAGGGGAACAAAGAACAAGACAGGTCACCCATCCTTCACAAACTACTATAAAACTTTCACCTTTTTTAAACATGTTAATGCTCTACTCAGAAACATTTTTATGATTCATATTTAAATGATTCAGTCCGCATTTGAAAAAAAAAAGCTGCACATATAGTTTATTATAAATGTATTATTAAAGTTGCCATTTATTTTATTTTTTGTCATGTTTTTATTCTCAAATAATTATTCCTATACATTATTTAATATTAGATGCATGTATATATTACACTATATTATGCTAATACATATGAAAGATATTCATTTACAACTGTGAACAAAATCATCCACTTTTTGAGTTTTGAATATTAAATGAATACTTTTTTTGTAAGGGAACTTACAAATGTTCAGTTTATGTAAGATTTCATATTTTATGAATATGATATTAGCTGATATAAATAAATAACATATAACATTTAAAAATATATTAATTGTAACTTTATTAAAAAAAAGTATTGTTCTGCTAAGAAAATGTATTAAAATGATTAGGAATTGGCAGTGTGAAGTAAAAAACTGCTCACTTCTGAAACTTGTGTCTGAATCCCTGGGTCAGTTTATGATTGTATATTGATTGTAATGATTGTATTATTGTATATTGGCAATAAAAATATTTGTTGGTTAACACGAATATAATTGAGAATTTAAAATCTTGTGTGAGAAGATTGGAAAGTGCCTCTCTTAAGAATTCTGTCATGGAAGTTTTTTACCTCTTGAGGATGTTATCCTAGAGGTTTCCCTAAAAGGGGCTTTTTAACCTTTTCCCAATATAGTTGTATACTGGTTGAAGTCAAACTAATCCATTGTTTCCTGTTGTCTTTGTACATACATGTCTGATAAATTACATGCAGTGATGAACAATAGATTACAGAATTGTAATAAGTAATAAGTTACAGAATTGAACTTTAATTGTACCAAATATTTTTGTAAAAATCCTGGTTCACTGTATTTTACTGTAACGTGTGTGTAAAATAAAGTTTTAATACCTGTATTTTATGGTACATTTCTGTCAAAACTTGTTTGTACAAAAATGTTGCACATTAAATTGTACAAAAAAAGATCAGATTTTACATTTATAAAACCTTCCATATTGCACCTTAAATACTTCTTTCATACTTGTTGCTGTATTTGTTGCTCGGTGAAAGCATGCATAATATTTTTAGCACCTACTTTTGAACATAATTTGAAACTCCAGCTGTAAATACACTGTAATTTTATAAATATAATTCTGTGTTAGTAATTTAATTTCAAAGTTTGAATCTAAATGTTGGTGCTACATTTGACAACAACAAAATAAAGTCTCAGGAAGCTACAGCTGTTTTTGACTGTAAAGATTTTATTTTCATGTGACTCGCTGTGTCCAGACTGTTGCTGTGGATACCATAATGACACAGCAGGTGGAAACTGCTACTTTGATTTGCAGGTCACAAACAATACTTTAACAGTCTTTTAACATTCATGGATTGTGGTACAATTTCTTCATTGTTATGGAGGTCAGTTTGTACTGTAATCCACAAGAGGGCTCAATGAAACACTGCAGGGATGTTACCGCCCTGCACCACCCCCGCTAACACGCATCCATGCGGTTCAGGCTAACACACTATAGACGTAGTGCATTTAAGCATCAAAAGCAATGTAAACCCATCACGACATCCGCTGCATTAATGGTTGAACCTCCCTGGATAAACCAAAGGAAGCACTTTACTTCTCTACTTCCTGTCAATGTGGTAATGCTAAGTGACCAGAACGCTTAACAGAATTCATGCTCTAAAAGCGTAGAGTAGTTGAATGCCTCAGTCTTGTGGTGACTGGTGTCAAATTGTGAACTGTCAATAACAAACTGTCTCTGAAATTAGACTTTGTTCCAATTTTTGTGGCCTCATGTGGATTTCATCTCATTTGAATACATTTTATTATTCAAATAAATCTTGTCGAGGAATTGCTTATATTCATTAACAAATTAATGTTTTCACATAGCTGAATACTTGCCAGGGTTCGCTTCTCTCCTGAGATTATATTGTCTCATAATTTTTAGTACGTATGTGTTGTAGCCATTTAGATTAGGTTGAGATTTTGTTTCAATTGGATATAGTTTTGATGATCATCATTGTTATTTCTTTTCATTCTGATTTATTAATATTATGATTGAAATATGAAAACATTGTTTGTTATTTTTTGTAGGTTGATAATGCATTCTTTTGATGAAAGCGTGATGTAGGCGTGGTGGGAAAAGCGACATCCCAGTCAACAAATTTATGTTGCATAAACATTAGTTTCTCCAGTTTTTTAACGTTATGAAAACATTCTCTCAAGGTTATTAAAACATTTTTAGAACTTTCTCTCCACTTCTGTGTAACTATTAATATAACAAAAGTTTTAGTAATGTTTTGAGAACTTTGTCCCTAAAATATTTTCTTTCAGCATTATGAGAACATTCATAACTTGCAAAAACAACGTTCTAGGGATGTTCTGAGAATGGTGTTTAGATAACATTTTAGTTCAACAGTATTAGAATGTTACGGGAACATTCTTTTGCAAAAGTTATGAGATAACACTTAGACAACCTTTAAATAACGTTGGTGAGTGTAAAGAAAATGTCCCCTATTAGCTGGGATGGGTAGTTTGTGAAATGTGGTGTTGTTGAGCACCATTTTTGACCACACACACACTAGCTTATTCAGACCTTTGAACTTATGTATTTCATTATATTTCAAAGATTTTTTGTGTTCTTTATTCTTCTTAATTTACAACATTTTGTGAAGAAACCTTTTTTGTTGAATTAACGAGCACTTTCAAATTTGAGTTGGACTGTGTGCATGCAAACAGCCATCGTTGTTTCATGCATCATTCGGCATCTATGGGAGATACCAACACATTATGTCTCTTGTCCACTATACCAAGCTAGCGTGTGGTGAGGGTTCTGTCACAGAGTGGCGGCTGTCACATCATCTAGGTGGATGCTACACACTGCTGGTGACTTTGGAGAACCCCATTCAAAGTGCTTGACTGTCTAGTTGAGCATTATAAATGGCATTATAAGCACTGTATGTTGTTTTTTATTGTAATACAAGATATTTAGTTTTAATAAACCTGAGAAGTGTCATATAGTACATTAAACAGATGCCACAAACTGCATGCCCTTGTGAGTTCATTAGATCTGCTCTCTGACACACACATCCAGACACAGATATGAGATTAGTCTGTACCACAGAGTGTTCTGCTGTATTGAGCTACTGTATAGAAGAGACGCAGTGCATTATGGGATGTCTTAGCAGGCTAGAGGAGATTTTCACACACACAGAGCCCTCAGCAGAGATGGTTCCACTGCGTTGCTAGGAGACCGTGTCAGCGCCTATATTAGATCTAATTTATGAAATTCCCTCTTCTCTCATGATGATTTCTCACCGTCTCTCAGCCGTCGCTCTTTTTTTTTCCTCTGTCTGCATACATTGTAGGCTGATGAAATTATATTCTTAAACCAGTAAACTTATCCTTTTATAGAAACTGTAACAAATATATTTTTACAAAATCTTTAGTGTTATTGGCAACTTGCACTTTTTAAAAAGTTTTATTTTATGCTCAAAACCAGACATGAACCAAAATGAACAGTACATGTGTGTGCTTGAGGCATCCCATGAAAGTTTTTACAGCTAATAGTATAAAGTATATCTTTATATTCTTTAGTATATAAAGTATATAAGTTGCTATGAAAAATGGAAAGAGCCGATTTACTTAAAGTTTTTAAGGCTTAATTTCCTTTAAAAAAAAACTAACATTAATAAAACCCATCCCACTGACCATTTGAATCGACATTTAACTAGGCTTTAAAAGGTTAAAAGTTTGGCACTTTAACATGCAGTGTCCATTTTTAATGCTGGCTTGTGCAAGAGCAGCACAAGAATATTTAGAAACATTTTTTTAGCTAGTTCTTGTCTTAAAGTCTAAACTTGAGGTCTGTGCCAGTTAGTAGCTAAAATAAATGCATTTTGTGATTGTTACTAAGTTATCTTCTTTGGTTGCTATGAAATTATTTTCATTTTAAATATGATTAATATAATCTAACCCCCATTTATTCACCATTTTCCTAAGCTGAGATAGAGATTTGCTTAAATGGTTGCTAAGGTGAACTATTTGGTTGCTAAAGAAGCATCAAGGAATGTTATGTTAACCACTCCTCATCACTTTGACTGGTTAAAATAAACTGTACTTCTGTAGCATGTTCAGAAGTCGGGGTATTGATCTACTCATATGGTTGCTATGGTAAACTATATGGTTACTAGGTAGAGCACAGAAAGGTCATGCAGTGTTACTACGATTGATGTGGTACAACCTACAACCTCTGAGTTTGTATTTTAATGTGGTGGTACAGTAGAGGTATAGGTCTGATTATTTGATTGCTAAGTTTACCAGTGTAGTTGCAAGGGAGCATATACCAATTCCCTTAAGTTACTAATAACAATACAAAGTTTACATTTTGTATTATTTGGCAGATTTGCTTTGTCAGTGTGCATATTTAAGTCAGTTTACATGCATTTCTTGCCAGGATGGCTCATTTGAACCATGTGTTTAAGAAAATATTAAATGTATATACAGTACTCATGTTTATGTCTTTGTTAATATTCAATATTTGTTCAATTCCAAACTGGGTAATGGCTAAGTGTTGACTTAATTCTCCTTTATATGAACCGCTGATGCAGCTGTGTGCCTGAACAACTGAAAATAATCAGTTTATTTATTGTTAAAAACTGATTGATCACAGAACAGGGGAGGTGTTGGAAAGAAAGCAGTTCATGGCTGGAATGTTCCTACATTAGTTTACAACATTAGGGGAAAGGTTTGTCTGAGGGTGCCTTTGCGACTCGTCAGCACTGAACCAAGATTCCTCTAGATCTAAGGATAAATAACTGATTCTAAAAATGCAATGATTACTGTACATCACAATTGAAATATCTTAATTAAAAATGGTTTTGAGCAACAGAGATGTGTTACATTTTACATTAGGTAAAAGTAGTCAGTAACAAGAAGAGATTGAACATTATTTGAGTAATCTATTCATATGCTAGCAGTAGACAACATTTATTTTCCTTAAATGAGAGGAAAGGAGCTGAGTGTGTAAAACTCGGGAGAAATGGCAGATAAGTATGAAATATTTGGTGCTCATGTGATTCTTGTTTGTTTAGACCCTCATTAGGTAATGCCTCAGCGATTACTTCCGTAGTCCTCAAGGAGCCAATTATTGGGCATCACAGACAGGAAATGACAGAATGTGGAGTCACGGGAGGGATTTTAAAAGCTGAAAATATAGGGTTTGTAGCAAACTTTCCATGAAAATGATTCACCACATTGTCTTCGGGCATATGCTTTAAAGGATTTCACATTCTGATTCATGAACTAAATAAAGCAATGTATATCTACTGTTTTATTCATAAATCGTTTTCTGATTGTCATCTGTTTACTGTAATCAATTTGTTGGTTATTTATTGATTACAAGTGATAAGTCTCCTATTACGTGTTCTAAATTTTATCAATATGTTTTTGCTGTTAGTACTGTATTTTACAGTGGTTTGTTATTCATGCAGTGGAATACATGAATAACATAGCAATCAGGTGATATCAAAAAGATGATTGTTACTCAAAGCAAATCTATCACATTAATTTCTTTAAAAATATATTCCTCATCACAATACCCATAATGCTTGAAACTGTTACATAATTTCACTCTGACGTTTATAAAAGACCTCCCTTCCTGTTTGCACTATGTCAAGTGCTGCAGATCCTTTTTTTGACCGTTTGGAATGAGTTAGGTAAGTTCATTTCTATTGTATTTTGTTATGATGATTAAAGGATCTGTTATCTGTTTGTAGTATTGTATATTCTAAATATTTTATTAAGATACATTTATTGAGATTTATTTGAACATTCTCATTTATTATAGGTTATTGTATTATTTTAGTTCCTTGAAAAAATTTCTTTACTGCAAATCCTGGAAGTCTGTAAGAGTTCATAAAGCCATGGCACTTCAGGCACTTCATCAAGCACTACACACCTGCAAAGAACTATATGATGTCTCTTGGATCTTCTTGACATTTTTTACTCAGTGGGTTGGTTAAAAATGTTAAATTCATTCAAAGTCTATATTGAGGATCAAGTTTGAGAGCAAAGGAATAATGTTTTATTTTTAGTTAGCCATTTATCCTTATATAAAGAAGGATGAATGTTACGTTTTTAGCATTCTTCAAGTCTTTTTTTATTTAAAAATCTTTTTCATTTTTTTACTTTTTATGGAGTAAAAGTAACTCCTCTCACAGCTAAAAGTAAGCTAAGAATATAAAATACAACACTTGTTCCTTAAGTAGATGTTTTGTTTGTTAACATTTAGGTTTAAATCAACATATTTAAAACTAGTGGATTTTTCAAGTGGAATATATTTTCAGTGAGCAGCTGATATTTATAAATGATCTAAGTTGTTCGTTTTCCACTTGGATTATGTGGATATTCATAGTGAAACATACATACAAATTTTTCTAATGTTTATTTGTCTGGCTATTCTCGAGTCGAGAAATATGAAAATTCATGAGAAAAATAAACCAACAGAAAACAATTCCACTTTTTGTGGCATTTACCTGTCTGTTATGGTGCTTTATCTTTTCAGTGCTGTACGGGCAGATTAAATAGCATCTACCCTCAGAAACTGAACTTCTTAGGACAAGCTGAACAAGAATAAAAACATTTTCCAAAACAGAGTGATCTGAGCCTGGGGATCACAGCCGTCTCTTTCTGTCAATGTGCCAGCGCTTCCTGTTCAGCTCACGACACTCTGAAGGCCTCAGCTGGAGTGACAAACTGCAGAGGAATCAATCCTTTCTTCCCTTCTGGAATCTCTCTTTCACTCATGCCTGCTGTCAGCCCCTGGACTAGCAAGAAGCATGCTAAAAATACGCCCCTGAAAGAATAAGGCCTGAGTGCCATGCAAAGAGGGGAGAAAATCTATGAAACATGACAGCTGATGAGTGTGTGCACAGCTGATTGTTTGTGTGTGAGATGCCAGCTGCTGTTGTTGTTGACCGTAACCCTCAGGCTTCATGGAGAGAGTGTAATTCGCCCCTTCCAATTCCTACATCTGAAATGCTGAAAGCCCAAAACCACTCAGGTGAGACAACTATACAACTGTCGCCATGGTGACCAGGACCTTGTGATGGCTAAGGGACCAAACTCATTCTTAGAATCTCACACGAGATTCTGCTTTCTACTTAGGATGTATTACGAGGCTGAGGAAATTATTATAGTGCGATTAAGGTTACAGAAGTTGACCTATCTTGAAGACCGTTCCTAATAGGAAAGATCTGCCATTCACGGTTGAGCATTGCATAGCCCTTTGAGGTGCACTGGGGTTGAAAGACATATCACCTGTTATGTGTGAGTGGGGAATTTATGAGGACATTTCTAAAAACTACAGCCAATTATTGGAGCTGAAGAGCTCAGTAGGTTCACAATGGGCTGACAACTTTTTGTCCACACAAACATTGTAAATCATGTATGTTTTCCCTGGTCTATAGACAGTGTCTAGTTCAAGCTGAAATCTAAGGATGACAGCTTTCCCTGCAACTCGTCTTTGAAATGAGCTGTCACCAGACATTAGTCCAGGCACTTGTGTGGTTATTTTCAAATTAAGATGGACAATTTTATTTACAAGGGTCTTTTTTACCTGGTTTTAATTACTGTATTTAATTTTCCCAGGTCTATGTTTTTTCTGCATTTCTCCACTTGATTGTACAACACTTTGGGTTGATTTGCTGTTAAAAATTGTGCTTTAAAAATAAGGTTTAGTTACCTACATACTGATAAAGTCGATTGTACTGACTATCATCAGTTAGCCTGCAAATCTAATCAAACTTAGTCATTCCATTCAATGTTTCTCTGTCACATACATGAGAGATATTGATATTGTTATTTGATGAAATCTGGTCCAACTGTAACCAAAACATATCCACAACATCAGGGGAGAAGTCTTTAGTTTTTTCAGCTTTTCACACATCTGCAAAAGTTACTAGACCATAAGTTATTTTGAAATTGGGTGAAAAAGAACCTTTTGAGTCAAACAAAACTAATGTGGAAGCTTCTGTTGGGCTGATAGAACTGCAGGGTCACTGCCATCTATTAGTATTGACTTACTCTTTACAGCATTTTAGTGTTTTTTCCTACCCCTGTCACTACCCCATTTTTTTTTTAAAGAAATGTTTAACAACTGTGTACTTTTGCACATGGCCAGAGTGTAAATGAAACCTAGAAGTGGATGCCCATGACATAATCTGCTTGTGCATTCCTCTCAGCTACCTTGGCAAATAAACTAGCTTTCTCTGCAAAGTTACTTTTTCCCCTTTTTAATTTCAATTAAAAGCTCTTGGCTCTGTCTCTGCTGTTTAGGCAGATATAAATCTGGCATCTGCTCTGAGTTAAAGCTTCCCTGAAACAGCAGAAAGAACCTAATATTTCCTTTCCGCCTGTTCTGTTTGCAGAGTGCTGCACTCACTGTACCAATGCACAGAACTACTGAGTGGCATACACAATACTCAAACCTACAAAACACTGGAGAAAGAGGATGTCCATTTGAGACATGTCCAAGTTAATTTAAATATTTATCAAACCATTCTGTCCCTAATCTTAAGGACACTACAGTACTATGCAATTGGTTATTTTTATAACTATGCTCTCAAACTGCCCATACTTGATTGTCTCTGAAAGTCTTCAGCAGTACAAACAAGTCCAAACTTGTCCGACCTTCTCGGTCCATGTTAGACTCTGCAGAGCTGCCCTCATTATTTTTATGGACAGAATCTCAGCGGCAGGGGCTGGACAAGGTCTGCACTAGGGACCAAATGATAGCCTAGTTCCACTAGGTGAATTGTGATTCTGCGACAGAAATACAAAAAAAGCTGATCTCTCCTTGGCTTTTAAAACCTTATCATTAGACCATTGAAGTGAAAGAATAAAATTTAATTTTGTTTACATTATGTATTAAGCTGTGATTTGAATTTGCAATTTATAAGTGCCCTGAGCATTCCGGAATAGATGCAACACTAGTCACAAACTGAATTTCATCCTCTGTCAATGCTGATTTCCAGGTTTCCCTCATGAGACTACTTGTGAACGTCCCAAAGAGTAAAAATCAGAGACATCATCTGCGTCCTCATCAAAGACGACCTCTGTCTGACGTCTGATAAACTCCACGCTTCTACACTGAACTCTTTGCACTCACTAACTCACTTTTACCTTTACCACTTTTCCTACTCATTGACTTAATGTGTAAGTCACTCAGTAAGTCACCTGAAGGCACAGTCAGAGAGAATGCATTAAAATAATATAAAATTTAAGTCTGTTTTATCAATTTTTCTATTCAATTATTCAAGTATTGATTATTTCCAAACAAAGCATGTAGATTAAACATTGCATTAACAACAATTACTCCACAGATCTATCATTTGTGAGGAATTGCTTTTCTTAGCCTTAGGGTTGTGAATCTGCTGCTGATTCTTTCCTACAATACATGTTTGGTTCCATTCCAAATTTTCACCTTAATGGCATTTTACCTCTATAAATACTGGTGGCAGAGAATGCAACTCTGTGTTTGTGTGAATGGAAGGCATGGCTTGTTCCTGCGTAGACAGCAGTAATAGGGCTAATGCTTCCGGAGGAGTTGTCCAGCTCTGCATTAGGTCGAGATGGGCTCATTGATTTAGAGCTCAGACCAAACACACACACACGGCATCCTGTCCCAAACCAAGCCTCTTATCTCCCCAATGCAATTACAGCTGGTGAGAGTGCATTTTCTGGAAGGGGGTGGGGGAATGGGGGGTATCGGGCTGAACCTTGTAGACGCCCTCAGTGGAGTCGCCACATCCATGGTGCATTACTGCATTACTGAGGGCGGAAATGCATCGGCTGGGGTTTCTAGGGAGAGGCTGCATGAGGATGATAATAGAGTAATGCAAAATTGAAAGAAATGGAAGGAGAGTGGAAGAACCAAGAAGTTGCAAGTGGAGAAAGAACTAAGATTTGAAAGTGAAGGAGTGAGGACCATATGGTAAGACCATATGATTGATGGTTAATTATCAGCCATTCTCCTCCAGAACTTATGTCAATCAATGTTTAACCTCATATTAAAAGACCACAATCTCAAAGTTATCAATTTTTTACCCAGTAACCACTATTACTTATATGTAACTGATGTAGCAGGAACAACAATGAAACTATTTATAGGTGTCAACCAATGCCTGGTGCTGTGTTGTAATTGGTTTAAAAATCATATGACTGTGATTGCAAAAAGGAGTATCAGACTTAAGAACAGAAATCAACTGAAACTTTGAGATCAATCACAATATGAAATTGGATTTCAGATACTAAAAATAAAATCTCACATTAAATCACAATAGATATTATTTTATCAGAGGCATATTTTATTAGTTTTTGACTATTAATATACATTGACAAAATTTTATACAAAAAGTAATTGTCTGTTGTCATCAAGACCATCAATATTTTGGTTAATTTATAATCTACTAGACCACACCTTTGGGCTTTTGCTATGATAGTAAATATTGTCTTTTGGGCGATTGAACAGAAGTCCAAGCAGGGTGGTTACATGAGCAAGAAGTATTCCTTCTTTTCAGGTGAAGTGTGGGTTGATGCAGAGTTTTTTTGCAGGTTAGTAGTCTACAGGGGAGAGCGTCACGGTGGCGCAGTGGGTAGCACGGTCGTCTCACAGCAAGAAGGTCGCTGGTTCTAGGCTCGGCTGGGGCAGGTGGCATTTCTGTGTGGAGTTTGCATGTTCTCCCCGTGATCGCGTGGGTTTTCTCCGGGTGCTCCGGTTTCCCCACAAGTCCAAAGACATGCGGAATAAGTGAATTGAATAAGAACAATTGCCCATAGTGTTAAAGAGTGAATGTGTGTGTGAATGTTTCCCAGCGATGGGTTGCGGCAGGGAAGGGCATCCGCTGCGTAAAACATATGCCAGTGAGTTGGCGGTTCATTCCGCTGTGGCGACCCCGAAAGGGAATAAAGCCGACATGAAGATGAATGAATGAATAGTCTACAGGGAGTGCAGACTTATTAGGCAAGTTGTATTTCTGAGGATTAATTTTATTATGGTACAACAACCATGTTCTCAATGAACCCATAAAGTTCATTAATATCAAAGCTGAATATTTTTGGATGTAGTTTTAGTTTGTTTTTAGTTTTAGCTATTTTAGGAGGATATCTGTGTGTGCAGGTGACTATTACTGTGCATAATTATTAGGCAACTTAACAAAAAACAAATATATACCAATTGCAATTATTTATTTTCACCAGTGAAACCAATATAACATCTCAACATTCAGAAATATACATTTCTGACATTCAAAAACAAAACAAAAACCAATCAGTGACCAATATAGCCACCTTTCTTTGCACGGACACTCAAAAGCCTGCCATCCATAGATTCTGTCAGTGTTTTGATCTGTTCACTATCAACATTGCGTGCAGCAGCAACCACAGCCTCCCAGACACTGTTCAGAGAGGTGTACTGTTTTCCCTTCTTGTAAATCTCACATTTGCTGATGGACCACAGGTTCTCTATGGGGTTCAGATCAGGTGAGCAAGGAGGCCATGTCATTAGTTTTTCTTCTTTTAGACCCTATCTTGCCAGGAGTCCAACTGTGAAGTACTTGGACGCGTGTGATGGAGCATTGTCCTGAATGAAAATCATGTTTTTCTTGAAGGATGCAGACTTCTTCCTCTACCACTGCTTGAAGAAGGTGTCTTCCAGAAACTGGCAGTAGGACTGGGAGTTGAGCTTGACTCCATCCTCAACTCGAAAAGGCCCCACAAGCTCATCTTTGATGATACCAGCTCAAATCAATACTCCACCTCCACCTTGCTGGCATCTGAGTCGGACTGGAGCTCTCTGCCCTTTACCGATCCAGCCACGAGCACATCCACCCGGTCCCATCAAGACTCACTCTCATTTCATCAGTCCATAAAACCTTAGAAAAATCTGTCTTCAGATATTTCTTGGCCATGTCTTGACGTTTCAGCTTGTGTGTCTTGTTCAGTGGTGGTCTTTTTCAGCCTTTCTTACCTTGGCCATGTCTCTGAGTATTGCACACCTTGTGCTTTTGGGCACTGCAGTGATGTTGCAGCTGTGAAATATGGCAAAACTGGTGGCAAATGGCATCTTGGCAGCTGCACGCTTGACTTTTCTCAGTTCATGGGCAGTGATTTTGCGCCTTGGTTTTTCCAATGTTTCTTGCGACGCTGTTGACTATTTTGAATGAAACGCTTGATTGTTCGATGATCACGTTTCAGAAGCTTGCCAATTTTAAGAGTGCTGCATCCCTCTGCAAGATTTTTTTTATTTTTGACTTTTCGGAACCTGTCAAGTCCTTCTTTTGACCCATTTTGCCAAAGGAAAGGAAGTTGCCTAATAATTATGCACACCTGATATAGGGTGTTGATGTCATTAGACCCCACCCCTTCTCATTACAGAGATGCACATCACCTAATATGCTTAATTGGTAGTAGGCTTTCGAGCCTATACAGCTTGGAATAAGACAACATGCATAATGAGGATGATGTGGTCAAAATACTCATTTGCCTAATAATTCTGCACACAGTGTATTGTTATTGTCAATTGTAAGTGGAGTGGTTCGCAGGTCCAATGAAAAACATTAGTATATAAGCAAATAGTCTCTCTGTGTGTTTGGCAGCTTTCTTTGGCCAAGACCTGCCCAGGATGTTGTTTGACCAATATGGCAAACAACCAATCCTTTGAGGTTTCAAGAATAGAGCAAAAAATAAAGAATAAATAAAATAAAAAATAAATTTAACTTTTTTTTTTAAAGAATAGATCAACAATCTTTCATAATCGATTCGAGGGGGCACACAGCTAGTAAAATGCTTTTTTGTTGATCGTGTGACTGCACTTAGTTTCAGAGGTGAGCGAAAACAAATACAACGCATGCTAGATTAAAACAATCAGATCACAATTTCTGGATTCTTGAAGTGCTGCCATAAAATAGTACGAAAACAATCAAACGTATAGTCAACATTCCATTGGCGTGTCATTTTCTCACCATCAGACATTTCTCCTTTATGTTTTTGTCACAAATACAACACTACAAGTATACACAATCTCAAAATAAACATTGAATTATCAAAAAAAATATTCATTTGTGTCAAAATTCAACTGTCAACAGCAAAATTCTTCAAAAGGTTTACTGAAGGCCTGCAACAGATAGATAACGGTTGGATCAGCCTGCCAGAAGATGAAAACACTTTAAAGCACAGTAAAGTAAAAAATAAAACTCTTGGGAGAGAGTAAGAATGTAGAGATGAGCTGAGCTAATGAAGAAAGAGCCTTCCTTTGGCTGAGTCTAGCCTCACTGCTTCCAGTAAAAGCACAGTGTCCTCCCAATCAATAGCGCCATCATTTTGCTGCAGTAATTGCCATTTGTGTTATGAAAAGATCCTAAATCATTAGCCTGAGAGGGCAGCCACATATGCTTGCAGGAGCTGAAAAGAAGCTGGCGACAATTTCTAATAAGGTCAGTGGTGGCAGCTTAACACACTACAATAAGATACCCTTAAAATGATCCAGCTCTGAATCTGAATTAAAAAAAAAGCTAACAGACCACTTGCAGCTGGTTATGTTAGTGCTGCAGTTATCAAAATGAGACATTTAGAAACCAAACCAAATGAGACTTATCCTGTCATGATATCAAAGTCAGTTACACTATTATTACTGGCCTCTATCCCCAATTCTGTTGTCCAATTCAATGACTTGAATGTATTGGCACTGAGGTGTTTTGCAGCTGAGTTTGAAGCAGCAAGGATAAAAATAAGTACCAAATCTGTGTCTGTGGTTCATGGTCAGAAAATGATTGCTTGTTCAGTCCAGGTTGAAGGAGAAATCCTGGACAAGTGAAGAGGTTCAAGTATCTTGGGGGTTGGACATGAGTGAGGGAGGAAGGAGCGTGAGATTGACAGAAAGATTGGTGCAATGAGCTGAGTCGAAAGTAAGGCTCTCAATTTAGCAGTCGGCCCACGTTTCTCATCACCAAAAGAACAAGTTATCAGATGCAAGTGGCTGAGGTTTCCTACATAGAGTGATGGGGTACACCCTCTAATAAGCAGAAAAGCAGGAATGGCAGGTGTTAGATGTTACAAAATGAGAAGCATTCAGGAAAAGCAGGAACAGTAGAGCAGCTACTGATTTCCTGCCGTAAAGAGCATGCTTTCTGGTGGTGCCAACCAAAGTAGATAAAATATTGTTGTAGTGGTAGGAAAAGCAGACAATTCAGAGTATGAAAAATATGAAATTTGGACAAAACTCTGATTGGTTACGACAATCAGCTTCCTCTATAGATACACATTGTCCAAAGTAGTTTGATTCTTAATAGAATAGTATGGATGCCTGCAACTGTTTGACAGCATGCAAGCACTTTACGAAAACAAGACTCAAAAGTTCAGAGGAGAGTCAATGAAGAGGATAGAGAATCTGGGGTATCACTTTGGAATATTTATATATCTGGACCCTTTAGCTTTAGCCAATAAGCTAGCACTGTTACACTGTCGAGTTGAAGTGTGCGGGAAGAGGTTGAAATTATTGAGAGAGATTTAATTAGAGGAGAATAAAGTCCCTCCCAAACTGACCACCTGTGAATGCATTACTCATGAAGATTGTGAAGAACCAACTGAGGTTTCAGATGCCACCTCATCTGTGTTGTTTCAGTTATGTAAGTCTGTAGTAACCCCCGACATCTTTATTTTGATGTAATACTATCAAAAAAAAAATTGTTTGTTCAACTTTTATAATCTAAATAAATTCATCAAAACAGTAAGGCATAAAATCTATTGCATCACCTATCTATTGCAGTCTATTGCACCACCACTATCCTCTACTACTAGCTACAAACCTTTAATAGATATCTTTTATTGCAACATCTTCTAGCAGTGGGGCGTTGAGCTTTGTTTTCTCAAGCCAACACACAAAAGCTTATCTCAGTATTTCCTGCTTCAGACAAAATCTTCACCTTCTACCTTCTCTGACATCCCTCTTGTGGCGAAATCACTGTTGTTTTTGTTTGTTTCTTAGCTGTGGAAATGCAACAAGGAAGTGGAGTTTCCTGTCAAAAATCTATTCCTACTTGCACAGAAGTTCCTCGTCTTTTGTGCCTTGGCAACCACATTTACCACCATAAAGTAAATCTGTCTACTCTTGGCTATTACAGTGGCCTCGACGGTGTGGCTCATCTTTTTTTTTTTTTAAAGGGTGCCGACCTTTGTTGTAACCCTAAGATGTGCTGCAGGAACACAACGAAGGTCTCAAAAAGGTGCCAGATCTTTTCCTTGTCCGACCACCATTGGAGACTGAATGAAGGTGAACCATATCATACATCGCCACGGTTGATGAAACCATGTCAGGTCTGTGGAAATTTCAATAATTCCTTGTCACGGGGAGAACATAACTTGCAACCCCATGTGGCCTTGAAACGTAGAGTTTCTCTAGTTTTTCTGCATAGTTGTGCCTGTGTTTCTGACAAGTTCTTTCTTGAGCTACTTTAATGTCTTTTTTTTAACCTGTACTTCAAGCACAATAAACACTCTGTGTACAAACCCTCCATTACCCAATAATGCTCCAGGTGTACATCTCTCTTCTTCGAGGTGGTACGATGTCCATTTACACAACCTTCAGGGCATGCTGGGGGTGAAGAGAATACTGTCTGGTTCATACTAATCACATCAGTGCAAATCTGATTTCTTGAAAAATCTATGAAAGAGAGTAGGAGTGAACATAAGGCTGCAGTAATGGCTTTATGATTGAGCCAGCTCACAAGTATCGTCTTCTTCACTTGCACTCAAAGACCTCTCTCACACACATACTCAAAGAAGCTTAAGATAATACTGTAGTTTACAGACCATGCAGTATTTACACAAAGGGAAATAAGGCAAACATATCAAGTCAATCTTAATTAAAAACTTAAAAATTAAGAAATTAAAAAAATTAAAAACTAAGTGCACAACTAAGTGTACAAAATGTACAGTATCTTCAATATTTACTTACTGACTTTTGTAAATATGTTGTTAATAATGTAAATCAAGCTGTCCCAAGCTGTATGTTTATTTGTTCATGCATGCTTTTATGAGAGATTCATAAAGAGCCTTTTATGGGCAAGTTTCGTCTTAGTGTGGCTGCAGAATACGTCTTTCAAATTTATGTAAATCAGAAAAACATAGTGTATTAATTTATTGTACTGCTTCCAGTTACCGCCTCTAAGATAAATCATCCACTTCTCATTGCAGCCTTTCTCTACTGCACTATACTTCAATATTATTTCATTGCTTTTAAAGACACAGCATTCATAGTGCTTAAAAGCCTTTTTTCAATGCTAATTCAAGCCATGACTCTTTTTCTTTTACTGCAGCTATACCTCATATAGAACTATCCTCAGCTAAGCTTTCGCGTGTATCTATCTAATCTCTGAGAGAAACCTTCCATGATTTCTGCTTTCTAAGAGGATCGAATCTTTACGTCCCTCTTCATACGGAGGTAATTTCCCTATTTAAATATTCATGTATGCAGAAGTGGCAGTGTGAGTGAGTTTGCACCTACACAGGTCTATGACAGGCAGACGGTTTGTTTTTCAATGAGCTTCCTCCAGAAGGAATTGCAAGCTAAAGGGCAGATGTCCTTTAAAAGCTTTTGTTCGTTCAACGTCTGAGTTTTTGAAAAATATTGCAAACCGGTGGTTAGTTGATCATCTACGGGTGTCAATTAAAATGTTTTCCTTGTCTAGCAAAGGTTTGGAAAAGATTGAGAACAATCGTTGAGCTCTTCGTTGAGAGAACATAGTACTCTGGGATGAATAAAACAAAAGAGTATCAAAGAAAACAAAGTATTATTAAAAGGAGTTGATAACATGACTCAGAAAATGCTTTAAATACATACAATATACATAATGCATAATGATCTATGGAGCTAGAGATTCTTTTTAAAATATTTGGTTGTATTAAATTACTATTGTTAATAATTCAAATCAGCACAATTCAAATTCAGACTGTTTTGGCAGGTCTACATAGTGATAATTTAACAAAACAGAACATAAGTGCTATTACTGATCAGTAGAACACTTTGATTAACAAGACATGATAAGGGCAGGAACATATGAACCTTGTAGAACAACAAGGTCCGAGCATGATGTTGTTTGAAACCATTTCCAACATATTTTAGTGTGTTGGGTTGCTAGGAAGTCAATCTGGATGATGAGAAGAATGTTTGAGTGAAGGTGAGTTGCTGTGTTATTGGGGATTTGCTGGGGGTGGAAGAAGGTGCAGAGAAAACGAACTGAGTATAAAACCACCAGCAGGATTTATTCAGGATTATGAGGAAGAGTCAGGAAACTGCACATGCATAGAAAGAGGATTCTGTCTCGTTTTCACGCTTTCTCCCAACATCTACCCCCACCCCATCTCTATCACTCTTTCTTCCCCTGGCTGCTCTTCGCTGGGTCAGCAGAAGTATTTTGAAATGAAATGGGTTTCTTGGTGACAAGTTTACAACAAATCTCTTCATGTTCCAGAAGCTTTTTGGAGAACACTTACAGCTAAATAGGGTCCAATAATTTGCAAATGGACTGTAGATCCAGATGCAGAAATGTTTCAGCCCGAGCTTCTACTGTCAAATTAAAGAAATCTTGTTTTACAGCAGGATTTTGCAAATGTTATTGTGCTAAGAGGTTGTCCCTATTCCATGCTGTCAATAGGAGACAATGAAGGCTACAGCATTAGAGTAAATGTGATTATAGCCTCATTAGAGTGGAGCCTGTCAGTCCTGAATTCCAGAGAGCAGGACCAAACCAGGACTGCATGTCATTTAGTGACTTTGATCCTCCACCACTACATTCTCAACGCAATAACAAAGAAGAATATGCATTTAGAATTGCCTTTAGAAATTAGTAAATGTTATCACAAACTAGGCTTAATCCTTTCAATCTACCTAATTAGATGTATATTTTGGGACAGAGTAGTGGCCTTTTAGAAATAAGATTCATTAAACAAATCCCAATCAGAGGGCTCTTTATGCAAAGTTTACATGTTTTCTAGGCATGTGTGGGTTTATACTGCATCTGACTTCCTCTGGAAGTCTAAAGCATGGATTTCAACTTGATTGGTGATTCATACTCAATTTCTGGCTGATTTGGGTCCCGTTGGGTTTGTTTATTTCTGCTTTTCAATTTCAGAGGACAAGATTGAACCCCTGCATACAGATTTTAATAAATGAATTGGTGCATTTAGTTAACAAAATGTTAATAAAAAAGACTAATACATATGAAGCAAGGTTAAATTATGCTCCAGGATGAGCTTTGTCTGTGAGCTTCCATGATAATTACAGCAGACATTGCGCATATATCCGTCCTTTTATCCTCCTCTTCTTCTCTGCTTACAGTACAGACCTTTTTCATCCTATATTAAACGTTGAGAGGCATCTGTCAAAAAGCCAGTTAATATATAAGATTTTAAGTGGTTTTAATCTCAACATAAAAATAGATGTACATTTATATGATATGATCACAAAAGACTATTATTTAGGCTACAAAAGCTAGCACAAACTGGTGTAAATGCTGTGACTGTGAAGCTTGTTTCTTTGAACATAATCAATGATATGGTCCTAATTCCCAAAATAGCATTCCTGTGTGAGCTAAACATAGCCTGAAATAAAACCTAAAGAGGAAGCAAAGCCTGGAAGAAAGATTCAAAGCGCTCTACTATTGATAGATCTTTGCTGTTGCAACTGTCACTTGCTGTGTCCTGAGAACAAGTGAGCTTCCAATGAAATCAGTGTTCAAAGTGTCTTCGGTTTTCTATCTGAAAATACTTCGAAATTAGATGCATTAATTAAACTGCCACCTAAGATGCAACCTTGAATTAATAGAAAAGTATTGAAACATATTGAATTAGTTACTCATCTATAGACGGCATGCTCACTCTGTTACTCTCTGTAGGTGTATAACATGGTGTTTTCAACATGACACTTCAACACATAACTTACTTTTTCCAGAGTTAATTCTTTTTAGCTTTTTAATCATTCTTTTATTGATTGACAAAGGTCTATAAAGAAATACAATTTTATTTAATTAATACTACAAAATCTTCTTTTACACTACTGTGGAAAAGTTTTAGGCAAGTGTAAAAAAAGTATTTAAACCTCACATTAAAGATATTATACAGTAATTGAATATATTTAGTTAAATTATCAGTGTAATGAATTGGGCGGAAGTGCTTTAAATGAAGTATGATGCAGTTTGTATGACGATGAGAAGGCACGGAGTGTGGACACGCTACAGCACGTGACACACATCCCGCTCACGGGGGACCGCCGGGATTCTGTGAGCAATGACAACCACTTAAAATCACAGTACACTTTGTTGAAATTTCATTCATTTGGTCTAAATTTATGTAAAACTTAGGAGCAACAGTTTGCGGAATCCTGTGTAGATCTTTGTCTCGAAGTGGTGAGAGAATGGAGAGAACAAGTGAGAGAACAAGTTAAAGCACACTTAGGGTTTGCTGCCACGAGACTAATGTTACTTTCATGTGAACACCTTTCCTGCCCAGTCCACATACTGCACCGAACTGTCAGGTGTCCATTCACTGCAGTCATTTAGAAAGTACGCTAGCTAAATGTTGCGAGATTGTTGGGCACCTAAAGCATAGTACATCCAACACTCACGAAATAATGGAACAGCTCTGTCTCTTGTCTGTTTTGTGTGTACTTGCGTGCGTGTGTTGCGTGTGTGTCCACTGTCAAGGATGTTGCACAAAATAAAAATAAGTTCAGAATAATGTAAAACAAAAAAAAGGTGAAGAGTTATAAATATGGTGTTGAATAATGTAAGAGTTAGGGTTAGGGTTGTAAATAAAATACATTTTCTCCTGCTCAGTGGTGTTGCCAGCCTTGTGCCACTTGCAAAATGATGGAGTCAACAGAGGATGTTCCAGCCTATTGTGAAAATTCAAAAGGAATTCACCTAAAAGGAAGGACAGCACTAATACCACACGGATGAAGATTGCTACTGCAATTGATCCAAGGTATAAAGACCTAAAGTTTCTTCCCAAATATGAAAGAAATGAGGCTTTTAATGGCAGAGTCCTGGAAAACAAGAGTCTAAAGAAACCACAAACAAACAGCTACCAAAGAAGAGAAGCAAAAAGTTAATTTGGAGGATTTTGATGATTTATTACAGGTATGTTGTTTACATTGTCTTCAATTTACATTAATTATTTACGTTTATATATATATATATATATATATATATCAAGCAACTATGCTACCATGTCCCTAGGATTTCCTCCACTGTTCCCTGAGCACGATCATGTCAGAGGTCGAATCATTTCTTGACCATAGAGAAAAATGTCTAACTTCCAATCCCACAAAAACATGAGCAGAAACCAAAAGGTGTTTGTAGTTTAGACAACACACATTCTTCACAAAACAATACTAGTAGTTAATGAATAGTGTTTTGATGCTACAAACAAAATAACAAAAATTCAGTAGAGTTGTGGTAGGCGCACAGTAGGTAGGACATTGATGGAATTACTGTAAAGAGAATTCCAAACTTCTCATTGTAGAACAAACATAGCACTGTTAGTAACAAGAGCATGCTAAACAAGGCTTGGAGATCTTGAACAACATTAAGCAAAGAATTACAAAGAATTACAAAGCATGTAAACCTAACTTAATTCTTAGAGTTTGCAGACAAAAAAGCTGTTTACTCATAATGTTGGGAGGAGTTATAACTAATTAAAGATTGGCAACATCTTCTGAAGCAGACAATGAACAGGTGTGATTAACTAGTGATCATTTTGAGCATGGATTCTGTATCAATGTCTAAATTTGGAATACTTTCAAGTCTGCAAATCCTGAACTGAACAGTTAGTATACCTCAGAGATAAAAGTTGCTGCTAAAGAGTGCTAAACTAAGAACTGACAAGCTTACTTTAATGAATAGTTTTTAAAAGCGTGTATATATATATATATATATATCTATATATATATATATATATATATATCTATATATATATATATATATATATATATATATATATATATATATATATATATATATATAATAACAATAAATCAATTGATTTATTGATACATTTATGAATTACATTTCCATCCTCTGTAACATAAGTCATAATCTACACCGTGCTTATAATTCAGTTCAGTAGTTATTTAAAAGATGGTACCTCTTAAGTGTCAAATTCAGCCTCACAAAAGGACACATTCTCTTGATTAGAGTATTGAGTATATTTGTTGTTTGTATGATGGCGTGCTAGAGAGGTTTTGCTCTTTAACAGAAGCCATTAGAGTAACTTTAGCTGTTAAATGTTTCTTCAAAATCTAACTTATCAAATGATGATATCTGATTTCTACTGTATTGTAATACTGTACTGTATTACTGTATTTAAAACAGGTCAACCTTTTAATAACAGGAATTTAAAATTTTTATATAATTTTTGACAGGGGACCCATGATGGTCGTTTCTAAGTTGATAGATGTGACCATTATTGAGAGTGTTGGTGTAGTTAGTGGTTAGGTTAGTATGAAAAATGACAACAATCGGTTGGACTTAATGAACTACCTACTTCCCTATCTGTTTGTCATTTCTGCCTTTTGCTTGCCCTCCTCTGAGCCCAGCTTGAGCTTGCCAAGTGTCTCTGCCAGGCTTCCATGTGCTTGGCACAGATGAGAGTGCCAGTGAATCAGCCTTTTCTCAGAGCCGTGCCCCTCTACTGCAGTGGGAAATTCGTGCTCACACACTAGCACAGGGAACAAACTCAGCTTGGCTCTTTTCATGCTTTACTAATCAGATTTATCTCATTTTTAATGCAGGAGAACTAATTCATCTTTTTCATGTAAACTGGACTTTCAAACATTTCTTGCATGTTGTAGTATTGTTCCCTCATCAAAATTGAATCACTTTAAGTCATATTCGTATTGGTTCAAGCATGTTTGTGTAATTCTATGTTCTTTTTTTGCGATCTCAAAATGGCTAGATGGTCGTACCACACCCACTAGCCATAGCACCACCCACTTACCGATAAGATGAACCACTAACGCAGCTCATCTCAAGGAAGAACCTATGTTTGACTCGACCCAGAAGTGTAGCTGTAGTAGAACAGCGTCAGACCAAAAAAAAAGTGTTTTTAGATGTACTGGGTCTAAATTGTTGTTGGTTTACCAAAAGATGACTGTATTTCAGCCTTGCTCAAAGGCACCACAGTTGTGGTTGTTGAAGATGAGAGAGCATGTGCGAGTGATTAAACAATTGCTCTACCATCTTCAAAAACCACAGCTGTGGTGCCCTTGAGCAAGGCACCAGCTTCCCGACTGCTCCCTGGGCACCCCAGCCATGGCTGCCCACTGCTCCGGGTCTGTGATCATGGTATGTTTGTTCACTGCTGTGTGTGTACACTGGGATGGGTTAAATGCAGAGCACAAATTCCCAGCCATATCTGGTCACTTTCACTTCAAAAAATGTGCCAACAAGCAATAACCAAGTAGAGGCTGTGCCGGAATGATGGCAGTAGATTGTTTTGCGGAGTACAACCATTTGAGGTGATTTAATTTAAAGACAATGTTCATAATAAATGAAGGGTGATAAATGAAATTTGGTTATTAAGGGCGCAGTGATAGTCTAGAGGGATCAAATGTTTATTATACATTATTTAAAAGGGGCAAAATATGGCACCTTAAAAACAGTGTTCAAAAACTAAACTGTAGAGCAAATTTTGTTTGATTCAAATTATTAGATTGTGGAAATACTTTAAGTATTAGGCAGAAGAGCATTTCTATAACATGATAACAAGAAACAATGAAGCTTGTTTCTTTGAACATATTCAATGTTATGGTCCTACTTCCCAAAAAAGGTTACTGTTGGAGTTAAATAAAACCAAGACAATATTGCTTTTTTGGTTTGGTTTGTGAGCTGCGATAATCTGTTTACAAGTCATAATGTAAATACATGTATTTTGACTCAAATTAATATTTTGTGAAGTATTTGAATAATAAAGTTATATATGAAATATGTATTCAAAGACACTTATTTAAAGTTGATTAAGTTATGTAAACATAGTCTAATTAAAAATGGTGTCTTTTATATACTTGCTTTAGCAACATTGTGGATCAGAGAAAATTTCATTCATTCAATACTAAGCAAAATTGTGTTCGGACATCTAAACCCTGGCATTTTCACTATCAATCAATCAATCAATCAATCAGTTTTTATATAGCGCTTCTTTAGCAATTGCTTTCAAAGCAGCTTCACAAAGTCCCCATGAGGATCAGGCAGAGCAGACAGGAGTTCCCTCTAAGAGGGGACTCGCGCTGACTGAGGCAGGCGCTAATCACCTCCCCAGCATAAAGAACATACAAACTAAAAATCCATCGATGAACGGTTTGCCGGACAGGACCTGAAAAACAAAAAACAAACAAAACAAACAAAGACAAAACAGGAACTAAGAAATGGAGAAAACGGTTAGTAAACTGTAACATAGACAACAAACAAGTGATCAGCATCAGCTGCAGGAGGAGAGATAAATAATGAGGATAGGTTAGAGAGGAACATTGAACCACATTGTTTTTTCAAACAGTTTGTATGTATATGGTGCTCAGGCACCATATCTGTTTAGACAAATACCAAGAGATAATTATTGGAATGCCAGTTTAAACAGATATGTTTTTAATTTAGTTTTGAAATCTGTGAGCATAGTTGAGCTGCGGACAACATCCGGTAGTTTATTCCAGAGCTTCGGGGCTCTATATGAGAACGCTCTTCCACCTCTTGTGGATTTACTAACCTTTGGTACAATCAATAGTCCTGCTTCTTTTGATCGGAGAGAGCGAGCTGGAATATATCGTGATAGGAGACTGCTCAGGTAGGCCGGAGCCAAGCCATTCAGCGCCTTAAAGGCAAGGAGCAGAATCTTGTAGTCAATGCGATATTGTACAGGAAGCCAATGAAGAGAGCACAAAACCGGTGTAATGTGATCATATTTCTTTGTTCTTGTGAGAACTCTAGCTGCTGCGTTCTGGACTAACTGTAATTTTTGTAGCGTGGTGGCTGGACAGCCGGCTAACAGAGCATTACAATAATCCATTCTGGAGGTCATGAAAGCATGCACTAATTTTTCTGCATCTACGATAGACAGCATGTTCCGCACTTTAGCAATATTCCTGAGGTGAAAGAAAGCAGTCTTAGTAACATAAGAGATATGATTCTTAAACGTCAGTTCACTATCTATAATAACGCCAAGATTTTTAACTGTAGTGGAAAAATTAACAGTGT
This sequence comes from Danionella dracula, assembly GCA_900490495.1. Lineage (NCBI taxonomy): Eukaryota > Metazoa > Chordata > Actinopteri > Cypriniformes > Danionidae > Danionella > Danionella dracula. Next base: position 4,026,392 of record UELW01000378.1, on the reverse strand, counting down.
GTCCCCCCAGTTCCATATGTAAAGCAGAGAGATTCTGTAATTGCTTTTTAGAGCCAATAAGTAATATTTCTGTTTTATCTGGATTTAGCATAAGAAAATTTTCATTCATCCAATCATTGATATCAGCGACACATTCTGAGATCTTATTTAGCTTTGAAGGGTCTTTAGGTTTTGCTGATATATAGAGCTGGGTGTCGTCTGCATAGCAATGGAAACTAACACCATGTCTTCTAATAATTTTGCCAAGGGGCAGCATGTATATTGAGAATAGGATGGGTCCCAAAACGGGTCCTTGAGGAACCCCATACTCTACTGCTATTGTGTCCGATGAGTCTCCATTTACATGAACAAACTGACTCCGGTCAGAGAGGTAAGAGTTAAACCATCTTAGAGCCTGGCCCTGGATGCCTGCATCGTTTTCTAGTCTCTCGAGGAGAATCCTGTGATCTATCGTATCGAAGGCTGCACTGAGATTTAGCAGAACTAGAAGAGAGATATTTTCTTGATCCCAATCAAGTAATAGATCTTTTGAAATTTTAACCAGCACAGTCTCTGTGCTGTGATGCGCTCTGAATCCAGATTGAAGTTATTCATAACAGTTGCTCTTTTGTAAGAAGGAGCTGAGCTGTGCCATAACAACTTTCTCTAATATTTTTGACAAGAAAGGAAGGTTAGAGATTGGCCTATAGTTGGATAAATCAGTAGGATCCAGGTGCGTTTTCTTGATTAGTGGTTTAATTACTGCATGTTTTAGCTGTTTGGGAACGTAACCTAGGGTTAGAGATGAGTTTATAATATTTAGAAATGGTTCTTGAGCTATTTGTAGCAATTCTTTCAGTAATTTTGTTGGTACAGGATCTAGAGAGCATGTTGATGATTTAGATGCTGTGATTATTTTTAGCAGTTCTTTCAGGTCAATATTTGAAAAATTCTGCAGTGAGTGAGTCAAAGGTATAGGGTTTGAGTTAAACTGCTTTGATTGAATATGAGTTTTAGTAATTTTGCATCTGATAGAGGTAATTTTATTTGAGAAATAATTCATAAAATCATTGCTGCTAAATTTTATAGCTGCATTTGAATCTGTCGATGTTTGACTGTTTAGTAAATTAGCCATTGTTTCAAATAAGAGGCGTGGGTTATTTTGATTTGTTTCTATTAACTTGTGATAGTAGTTAGTTCTTGCAGTTTTTAGTGCTAGTCTATATTTAGACATGCTCTCTTTCCAGGCAATTTTGAATACTTCCAATCTAGTTTTTTTCCATTTACGCTCATAGTTTCTGGTTTGTCTTTTTAGCACTTTTGTATTATCATCAGACCACAGAGTGGCCTGTCTATCTCTGACTTGTTATAATTTAAGCGGGGCTACAGTGTCTAGGGTGTTAACGAGAATATTATTCAAACTGTAGGTGATCGTTTCAAGTTCATTTTCATCTGCAGGTACACTAGAAAGTTGAGTAATATCTGGTAGGTTTCTTATAAATGCTTCTTTAGTATTTTGGTTTATATTTCTCCCTAGTTGGTAGCGTTGAATGCTACTGCTAATGTTTATAGTCTGCATAGCACAAGATACAAGATAGTGGTCTGAGATGTCCTCACTTTGAGGCGATATAACAATGTCACTTAGGTCAATGCCATGAGATAGAACCAAATCTAGAGTGTGGTTTAGACGGTGAGTTGCGCTGACCACATTTTGCTTAAACCCACATGAATTTAGGAGGTCTGTAAAGGCAATACCCAACGAGTCTTTTTTGTCATCAATATGGATGTTAAAGTCTCCAAAAATAAGTATTTTATCTGCTTCGACCAAAAGATGTGCGACAAAATCAGCAAATTCTTGAAGAAAGCTAGAATTGTGTTTTGGTGGCCTGTAGACAACAGCTAATGTTACAGAGAATGCACATCTTTGTTTTGATTTTGCCGGTGTAACATGGAGCACAAGTACTTCGAAGGATTTAAATTTATGTTCTGTCTTTTTGGTTGTGTTTAGGGTATTTCTATATATTGTGGCAACACCTCCACCATGACCAGTTGAGCGCGGTTCATGATTGTAACAGTAATTTTTGGGTGTCGCTTCATTCAATCCAAAATAATCGTTTGGAGTGAGCCATGTTTCAGTTAGGCACAGTATGTCAAGGTTCAGTTCTGAGATTAATTCATTTATGATTACAGCTTTTGGTGTAAGAGATCTAATGTTTAGGAGACCAAATTTTAGAGAGTACGTTTGCGAGTTGTATAATTTGTAGTCTAATTTTATATTGATCAGATTATTGGTGTTAAGTAATTTGTTGTTTATAGTTATTTTCTGTTTTCGTGGTATGGACACTGTTTCGATAGCAAATGTTAGGTTTTGACAGGTTTTAGGTCGGTTTCTGGGGCAGTGTTCAAAGGTGTTATATTTGGCATTATTTAGTCAGATGCTAATAAGGGCCCTAGTGATGTTATCCAACAGAAGTTTAGAGCCTAGCTTGCTTGGATGGAGGCCGTCAGGGCGGAAGAGATTAGGGCGCTCCCAGAAGAGATTCAAGTTACAACCTGCAAGTGTGAAACATCCATCTCAAACAATCACATAAACTCTAAGTATTTTATATTATACCTTTTAGTATGACTGATTTTAGCCAGATTGTTTTGTTTATTATGTCAGTTATATTGTTATTGTTTTTTCTTTTGGATTTTTGAAACTCACTTAAGCAGTTCACCTAATCCATTCCTGCAAATAAGCTAGTTCTGTCCGATTCTGATTTGTAGTTGAGTCATGTCTAAAACATTATTCTTTGTCTGCTGTTGGGCAGTTCTGTCTGGTAAAAATAAAAAAAAGCCACACTGAATCATTTTTGAGCTGATATAGGGAGCTTAGAGACTGGAGCCATGAGTGAATAGAATTTTCTTCATCACATAGAAAGGCAAAGGTCAATAAACAAGGTCAAAGGAACAACTTGAATATGAATATTCCACTTCCAGGCAAATCCAGTTTGATTATTAAGACATTACCATCTCTTGCCATAAGTACTTCTAATAATTTTCTAGCCATCCTAGTGGTAATTTCTCTCTTATGAACTGGAAATGCTCCTTTTGAATTCTACCAGACCAGAGGTGCATTCAACAGACCAGATGACACTCATTAATAAACTATGAAAATGTGAGAAAAAGAGAGGTCTGAGGTTTTTAGAAGCATTGAAGTTACTAAACAATTGATAATGGATGCTGCCGGCTGTGAATTAGTAACTGCAGGAAAATAAATTTTGTTTTGACATAGGGTATGGGCTTAATTGAGCAACTACAGAAACTGATCACTTTATCTCCCATAACCCTTATGGTATTATCTCAAAAGTCCTGCACTAGAACTCATCACCCTGATTATACTCAGCTGTTTAATGTTTGCAATCATCAAAGTGCTTCCATTCGCCTACGTTCAAAAGACTACAAAGCTCTTATACTATCACTGGTTACATCTTGATACATACTAATTGTGTGGACATCGTGAGTGTTGAAAAATCTGACAGCCTCTTCACAATCATGCAGAAGGTTACACCTAGCACACGAGGTAGCACATTTTTAAAAATACAAATTCAAATACTGAATGTGTTCCTTCTATCTACTTTACATCAACACTGAAGACCTCAGAACACCTATTATGAAGCTTACTCATGGACGGTGTTTGGACATAACTATGTTCATGAATGATGTGAACACACCCATTTGGTTTAACTGTTAATTGCTTATTACAGAGATGAAGTATTCTAACACAGAATGTTGAGTTGTTTTTGCAAATGCTGAAATTGTTTCTGTTATCAGTTCACTGCCAAATAAAGCTCATGGAAAATAGGATAAGAGCAGTTGATTTTGAGCCAAATATCCTGATTTCTCTTTTAATGCAAGCATGTTAATTCTACTGGGTTTCTGCATTAATGCATGGAAATTATCATTATCTAGACAGATATGTGATGTGTTTTGGTGCTGAACTGATTTGTGACATATAAAAGCAGCAACATTTTACAGCTATTCTGTATCCCACTGGCAGCCAGTGTAGAGACCCGAGGACTGGCGTTATGTGCTCCGACTTTCAGTTCTGGTCAGGAACAAACTGAAGCTGCCTAGTGGTCTTTTTGGGAGACTAGTTAGGAGACCATTACACCAATACAGCCTGCTGGTGATAAAAGCATGGACTAATTCCTCTAGATCCTGGCTGGAGACAAAAGATCTAATCTTTGCAATGTTTCTGAGATTGCAATAAATTCATGTGACTGGTGAAGCTGAGTTTAGAATCCAGAATCAACCAGAGATTCTTCTACTGATGTTTAGTTGTAATACCCTCAGAGCTTAGGTGTCCATTCACCTTGAGAACCTCTAGGTGAACGGAAAAAAAAGCAACGACTTCAGTTTTCTTTTTATTTAATTGAAAAACTGTGTGTTCGTCCTGCTTTTAATCTTATCGAGACATTTACAGAGTGAGTTTATGGGGCTGAAGTCATTTGCAGAAAGGGCAAAGTAGATATGAGTGTCATCAGCAAACCTATGATAGGTAATCTGGTAAGCCATGTGTTTTTTCTGCAAAGCTAAGTTACTGTTGTTCATGTAAATGTGAAAAATCTTCTTTTTTTTAATAATTGCTTGTTCTATAATTATCTGGTTATTTACTCTGCACTCCTTGCTATGTATTACCCCACTAACCCTAACTGAATTGCAAACCTCTTTATAGTTTATCAAATAAAAATTTTGAATCTGCCTTATAAAGAGGCAAAACAAAAAAAAAATTGCTGAATCATTTGATTGATTACAAAGGAAATGGTAGCTTCATCTTTAGTTAGAAATCCAAGTGGAATTTTTTTTCCACCTTAAAGGATTTTGCTTCCGGGTTCTTTCTCTGGTTTCTCTGTTCTTGCTTCCTCCATTTTTCCACCATTCGTGCTGAACTTCTGCAGAGATTGTCATTAAATAGCTGCGCTTCGACAATTGTCTGTGTGCAGGCCAGTAACTACACAAACATGCCAATACACACATCCTCTCATCTAACAGAGGAGCAGAACGATTGAGCTGGGCCTAAGACATCTGGGTGGATCTCAAACAGGCATGTGGGCAGCCATGCATTTCAAGAGCTTGCGAATCTTGACAGCCTGCACTTTACTTTTCAACAGACCCCCCTTTACACACACGCACACACGCATGCACACGCACACACATGCAAAGACAAACAAACAAACTGGAGTGATACAGAAATCCAGCTAATGGCTGTATCAGGGAGTAAGACTCATTTAACAAGTCTTCAGTGTGTGAAAAGTCTGGCATTTTTGCTGCCTTTAGCATCTTGGTCAAAATCAAAAGAAGAGGTGACTTTTTTAACCTGGACTTAAATAACTGAAATGAAAGGTTGACACGCTGAACTAAAGTTATACTAAAACACACAGAAATAAAAAAATATTCTATTCGGTTACAGTTTAAAAAATATTGTCATCACAGTTCAGCCCGCGACTGATGCAGAACTCTGTCTGAATTTACCTGCATTTGAGACTAAATGCTAGTACCGAGGTTCTTATGTGGTGTTCCATAAGAGCACTGCTGTTCAGAAGAAAAAAAAAATCTCTGGAACTTCAACTGGATCGCAAAGCAAATTTGCTAAGTGGTCTCCGTGTAACATGGCAGACAGTGGATGCTGTAAACTCCCTCCAATATGTAAAATACTATAAAATACTAAAAAGTAAGGAAGTATTAGAAAAATTTTACTGTTTATCTCTTTCTGCACGATATTTTTTGATGCCAGGGGTCAGAGGAGAATGGGCGGACGGGTTCGAGCTGATAGACAAGCTACTGCCATGTATCAACAGTTCAGGCTGGTCTGGTGGTGTAATGGTCTGGGAGATATTCTCCTTTGGGTCCATTAGTACCAACCGAGAATCGTGTCAATGCCACAGCATATCTGAGTATTGTTGCTGACCATGTCCATCCCTTTATAACCACAATGTACCCATCTTCTGTTGGCTACTTCCAGTAGGATAACATGCCATGTTAAAAAGCATGAATGGCTGGTTTCTTGAATATGACAATAAATTTACTGTACTCAAATGGTCTCCACATCCACAAGCTCTCAGTCCATTAGAGCACCTTTGGGATAGATTTGTAACATGGATGTGAAGTCATCAAATCTGCAGCAACTGCGTGAGGCTATCATATAAATGACCATGCTGAAAGTTTTCTGTACCTTGTTGAATCTATGCTACGAGTATTAAAGCAATTCTGAAGGGGGGTCCAACACTAGCAACACTGTGAAAAATTCAGTTAAAAAACAGTAAATAAATGGTAGCGCAGTTGCCAGCAAGTTACCATAAATTAATTGTGTCTTGTTGTTGATGAAGTTTACAGTTATAGGCTGTTTTTGCAACTACAGCTGAATGCTATTTCTAATTTCATACAATGTCATACAAATATAAAAAATGTCTAATAATCCTTTAATAAATCACCCCTTCTAGACTACGGACAACCATGTCTACAAATGCTTTTACAATGTCACTTGTTTACTCTTGAAATTCAACAAATCAAAAAACAGTATTGTTTAAGAGTTTTTATGTTTTATCAAACATTGAAATGACTGTGTTGAGGAAAATCATAAATTACAGTCGACAAACTCTAAGGTGCATGTGTTTTCAGCACATATATCTTATTTTCTTTCTTAGAACAAATTAACTTTTATACAATTTATATACATATATATTTTATATATATATATATATATATTTATACAAATATATATATATATATATATATATATATATATATATATATATATATATATATTTTTCATTAAAAAAAATATGATTATCTATTATCTAGAAGATTACCATATTACTAAAAAAATTTAACATTAGATAATGTTAATCTAAAATGCTTCAATTAGAATTATATCAAAACTCTAGTCTCTGGAGATTTTATGGATTACAATAAAACATTAACCTTTCTTTCAGTAATTTATATGAGCAGTGCTTAGCCTTTGAGAAGCTAAAATAGCAGGTGAATAATTTCTTGTGGAATATAAAAAACTCACATTGTAATTGTCAATTATAGAATCTTGTCAGACCAAATTCCACTGTGCCCTTTTTAGTGAGTTTATGTTATATAATAAATTAGTTGCTTTTGTGTTTGTAATATATTTTGTCAGTATCATGGAAAACTCACATAAATAGAAGATTGAAAGTGGCTCTAAAACACAAGTATGTTACACTTCCATTCCCCATGTGGCATCTGGCGGGTTAATTAGCTGAAAATAGAAAATGACTACAATATAGGTTGGTTGTTGTGGCAAATCTAAAGTTTCGTGTCTTTAATGTTGAGCGAAACTTACACATAAACAGTTCGAAGACCAATGAAGTTACCACATGGATGCTGCACTGCGTTAACACACGCTCACTATCCACTGCACAATGACTCAGTTGTTGAGTTTATCACTGAAAAGGGTAAATAGAAAAGAATATCACTTCTAATATCGACACTATTAATTAGTTGCCGGAGCAAATGCAATAGATTTTTTCTTAAACAGCATTCATACTCACCTATTAACAGAATGAAGATGGGTTGAAGTCTGCAGGGGATATTCTGCAGGGGAAAATACTGTTTAATAATGTTTTTATTTATTTATTTAACAAGTAAATGCAGCAAAGTTTTTTACATTTTCTAGTCTTTTCATAAAAAAAATATAATAATAATAGCATTATTCTGTTTTAGTTGCTGTTGAAATTCTGTAGTAAATGAACAGCAATCTCTTAGAGTAAATGTATACCTAACAAAGTGGCCGAGAATGCAGATGGAGGTCTTGTATATGGGTAAAATGGTCAGGAAAGGAATTCAGACTTCAAGATCATTTTTTATATAAACTTTGCATAGAAATGTTCATAATTTGCACAGGTTTAAATAAACTAATTATTTCACTGTTTTGACGCACACAAATTTTGCCTTACTAAGGTATGCTAAATACATTCTCCATGTTTTCTCCAGTACTCCTTTATCCCCGCTTCTTCTACCAGTTTCTCAGAATGCTATACACCTTAATATTCATTGACGTGCATTGCAGAAAATAACATTCCTTGGAAGTAAATGGGTTTTGAACATTTTGAAATGTTTTCAGTGCAATCAAGCCGTTCCATCAAAACAGCCAACATTTCATATACACTATAGTGACCCTGATCTCCAGTCTTTTGGACCAGGGGTTTCAATCTCTTTAGAGCTGATACTGTCAACATTAGCTGCATTTCTGACTGCTCGGCGGGGGCTTGGAACAGACAGATGGAATCTATTAGAAAAGGAGCTGGTATATGGAGCTTGTGATGACTTACACACACACACAAACTACGCTCTATTTAGACTGTAGCATTTTGTGAAGGGGGATGTCACATGATGCAGTCAAATCAATGGAGCTTCCTCATTCACTATAACTGGAGGAAATATATAGACCACACTCTCTATAGTTCTCCTAACCATCTGTTTCTTTTTCTTGCCTTCATGCTGCTGTTCCTTCAATTTCCCTCTTTAAATCTGTAATAGATCATCTGGTCTAATCTATTATGTCTTTTTGTTCTTAGGTATGCATTTTGTTTGCTGAACTTTTTTTTTCATAAGAGCCAATTGGTAGTCTTGTTAAGTCACCTACAAGTGACCTACAGTTTGTTTAACTAGTATCATCTGTCCCTCGAGTCCTCAGTTCATTTGTTCCTCATGTGGAAGGTTGAGTAGTCTAGCTTATGCAGTACAAGGAATGAAAAGACTTGAGAAGCGAATGAATCAATTCTCTGTAACAGAGCCTAAAGTAATACAAACATGTGAATGAACAAATCAGCCCTTCAGATGATTCATTCAATACAACACTAAAAAAAGAGCTGAAAAAGAAACGGCCATTATATTTCACAAAAATTATATTACTAATTACTTTGTCCTGAATTCTGTACAATACCCAGTTCAACAAATCGCAGCAAGCCATGTGTTACACTATGAAAAAGTACCTTTTCCCACATAACACTACTTATTGCAATTCTGTAAAGTCTCAGCCCTAGAGACAATACTCTTATGTGAAATCTAACAACACTATCTGTTCTTTTCTCCAGATCTTTTATCAGTTTGCTCTTCGTCTTTTATCCTCCTCCCTATTGTGAATTCTCCTTTGTCTTGCTATCCAACCCATAACCACTGTCTCAGTATACATCAAAATCAATAGGACCATCATGGAGAAACACAGATTTAGCCAATATCCTCTCACCATCCCCCTATGCTTTTATTCCTCTACAACTCCAGTACTGCTGGTTTATCAGAGCCCTTCTGTGCAATGGTGGAGAAGGCAGAATGCAGACAGGCATTCCCATAGGGTGTGTACACTGCCAACCCAAAGAAATAACCTTTCTCTTATATTACAGTAACACCCTTTTAGGAAACTAAACGTGAACTGGTGCAGGAAAAAAGGTCTGATGGGGTGTATAAAATAGCCATTATGTTCAAAAACAGTAGTTGGAAATAAAACTATTGCATTTTATGCCTTTTTAGAGTACATAGATTAACTCGTCATATATTTTCGTCATTTTCTTTTTTAAATCCACCTAGCACTATGGTCCTATAATATTAGTTTTATAATGGAAATAAAAAAATGAAGAAAAAAAAATTCACTGAATTTGTACATTTTTAATATTCCATGAGAACAAAAGACGAGTCTGAATGTGGGTGAAAAAAATCTAAATTTAGAAGAAACAACTGGTTTATTGAACATATTTTGTTGTTATTGTCTCCTTGATATTTTTTTTACTTTACTAAATGTATTAAGAAATGTATGCATACACAAAAATGTTGGTTTTAGTTTCAGTTGCAGCCAGTGATGCATGCAAATTTGTTCTCAGGGGGTAGGGTTGGGGGGCAGGGTGAAGACGAAGACCCATGTTCTGTGTGTTTCAACACATTTCTGACGACCTTCAACAAACAGAAACAATAAAATTAGACTCAATACTAGAAATCTGTGAGGTGGAGTCCATACAGATGAAGAGTTCCCACAGATCCCAGATGTGACATGAGAGTCATGTATACAGAACAACAGCTGGCAAGGTGGTGGTAGCCCAATACTATATCAAGATTTCATGTTGTCAAACAAAATTACATGTATACTTGCGATAAAACCTATTGCTCTTGCCCTCACACTCCCATCTGTCAATCAAATCACTTGTCAAGAATCTTGATGGATTTTGGCTGTTTTACTGCAGGGATATGTGTCAGTCAAACCTAAAACATTACGCCCAAATGACTCACTTCGAATTATCTTAAGCATGCTGCCAGCGGTGCTCAGATATGTCACAACACCCATGCATTCATTTAATCCAAGGGATAAATTTCAGCCTCTTATAATCCTTGTTGCATACATTTTGAAACCCATACCCTTTTTTATCAAATCTTGCTTATTTTTAATGGGAAATGGATTTGAAGATGCTGCCAGAGAGTTCTCCTAAACACATTTCTCTTGTTGATTTTAGTGATTTCTGAAGACATGGGTGGGTGAGGGGAGGACTGTGATAGCTATTCAAGCATCTTTGCAGACATGCACATCTGGCATTCTGATTTTTTTTAATTAACAAACTAGATGCTAAAGTATTGTAAATTCTCTCCTGAACTGTAGTTGAAATGGGTTGCTGTGTTTTACTTTTGTATGTTTTTGTCACATTTTCCTAGCTCCACTCAATATCAGCAAGATCAGTGTTATCTCCACACTTGAGCTTACATCTTAGATGTATCTTAATGTACAATGTGGTTTTATCATTTTCCCCTTGTGCAAAATTCAAAACGACTTGTTTGTTGATTAATCTCCATGAAGATTTTTTAAGCATGATGTTCTTTTCTTTAATCTCGGAACCAATTTTTGACTAAATTTGACACACTACAATGTCACATTTAAACGGGTAATGGGAGAACCCCACAAATTGTTGTTCTTCTGACATATACAAATACTCTTAGGATCTTGTGGGAGTGCCAGAAAACAAAAGTGGAAAAATAAAATTTCACCAAATCTTTTTCCCACATAATTGCTGATACAGAGACTAATGCCTACTGTAGGAGCCAAAAATATTATATAATTTAATTATTATTTTCTTCTTTAATGATGTTATATATACTTTGATCACATGTGCATAGGTGATTTGGGGTCGGCGCAAAAATAAGTCAACTCACACAGGTGGCAAAGCTAGAAGAAGTGGTTGGTAGCCATAATTGTTGTTGAATGCAACTCACAAAGATTTAATGCAACTGATCTATACTGTGATCTATAATTTTGCGTCAACTCTACAAATTGCTTTCTACGAAGGTTGCGTGCCTACATAACCTTGTGCTGACCTCTTTGCGAAGATCGATGCGCACTTCTGAAATTTTATAACCTTGCGTCCAATAGAACGTTCTGACAAGGTTATTAAAACATTTTTAGACTGTTCTCTCCACATCCGTGTAACTAATAATATATATGTATAACAAAAACGTTGTAGTAATGTTCTGAGATCATTTTTCCCTAAACGTTTTTTTCAGCATTATGAGAACATTCATAGGCGTCACGGTGGCGCAGTGGGTAGCACGGTTGTCTCACAGCAAGAAGGTCGCTGGTTCTAGGCTCGGCTGGGGCAGGTGGCATTTCTGTGTGGAGTTTGCATGTTCTCCCCGTGATCGCATGGGTTTTCGCCGGGTGCTCCGGTTTCCCCACAATTCCAAAGACATGCGGAATAAGTGAACGATTGCCCATAGTGTTAAAGAGTGAATGTGTGTGTGAATGTTTCCCAGCGATGGGTTGCGGCTGGGAAGGGCATCCGCTGCGTAAAACATATGCAAGAGAGTTGGCGGTTCATTCCGCTGTGGCGACCCCGAAAGGGAAGAAAGCCGACATGAAGATGAATGAATGAATGAGAACATTCATAACTCACAAAAAATTCTAGGAATGTTCCGAGAATGGTGTTTAGATAACATTTTAGTTTAAAGTTATTAGAATGTTAGTATAAAGTTGGAAACCTCATCAGCTAACATTTAGAAAACTAACGTTAGTGAATGTTATAAGAACGTTCTCTGTTAGCTGGGTAGGAGTATTGGAAGCCACTACACCTAGTGAGTATGGAAGTATTCCAAAACAGTTTTACTGCTTCTCACAAGGTTATGAAAGTATGTTCATCTTTTACAGTATCAAATAACTCCCACAACCACACCAAGAGCATAATAAAATAATACTAATAAAACTGACTGACTTTATTGTAAAGTTGTCAAAAACCCGGTCAATATTGTTTGCAGAGTTGTAACTGTACTACAAAGTAAAATTTAGAGAGTTAATTTACTTCGTAGTCTTTTTGGTCCTTCACTACATAGACAATTATTAAGTTAAACTTTTTGTTACATTGAGACAAGAAACATCAAATATCTTATGAGTTTTGTATAGCAAAAAAACTACGACTAATTCAGAGGTTTAGAAAAATTGATTGTTTGTTTAGATATTTTAACTCAATTTGAGTATATGCAGATAAAGATCAAATTCACTCTGAATAGAGTTAATTTTTTTCAGAATTTTGATGTGTACGGGCAGCAAATTCTCCTTGTTCACTTTTGTGGTTAATCATTTTGGTCATGTTGTAAGCTCTGCTTTTCGAACCTCCTGATATTTTCACAAAGACAAGTTTTCTGCCACACGTTTTAATATGTATTTACCCACAGCTAAACCCATTTTGCCTCTGCTTCCAGAGGAACTTGGAAAATTCTGCTCTCCCCTCAAACTTGTGATGTCCAAATGTATCAGCATGTTATTGATGAGTATGCACAGAATGCATCTGTGCATCCCTAATGAAAAGTGTTTACTTTTTTATTAACATTGACAGGTTAAAAACTGTAATTTAATTAAAAACATCAATTAACCCTCTTTAGAACAAAAACTAAATGTAACGTCACAACATTGGTAAATTACTATCAGGTACCATAATATTAAATTATTATATTATTTCACCCAAAGCCAAACCTTGAAAGCCCCACCAGATAGCGGCAGATGCAATAAAGCAGTCAGACATTCTACAGACTGTAATGGCACTGCTATGTCATTTCCTGCTAAACTTGCCACCATCATTGTTTAATTCACATTCACAGATTAAATTAAATTGTTTGATGGAGTAGGCAATAAGGTGCACAGCCTCAATTAAAATGACATAGAATTTAATGTCAGTTATGTCAGTTTGGCTAAGTTTTTTTTTGTCCTGTCAAAATGTTTTTGGAATTTTTTAGGCAAGCTGTTTATCATGATATTCACATTTTTCCTGCGCATAGCGCATTTCTCTGGTCATATTAATCTGCATTGCTTCCACTACATACTTTTTATGGGTTTCTGTCTATCATCTTTTGTTTCTCGTGGTTGTGGAAATGCGCTCGTGCCAGAAGGTCTTCATGACTTATCACAACCCTTATTTCAAATACCAACACCTGGATCAATCTCATGTGAAAGCATTGCTCTTTCCTTCTTTTTTTGCAAGAAATTCAATGAAGATAAAGCTGAAGCTCCAATCAGAAGTAGGGAGAAACCACTGAAAGTCAGACAGAGGGAGTCTGTTCATGGTATAGATGTTGATTGCTCATGGCTTCCTTTCTCCCTGTCCTCTTCCCATTCCCCCTCTCATCGTTGCTCTCCTGAGGGTGGTACGGCCAGGCAGATTACAAAACACCCCTCCCATGTGTCTCTCTACTTTCCGTGCCAGGGTGAGGCTACAATCTCATTCTCCTGGAGTGTGTGAGTTGAGTTAGGAAGCTAGGGATGGAGAAAGAGGCAGTTAGGGGCAGAAGAAGAGCGAAAGCATCTGCGTTCAGAAGATTGCGGGAGTGAGGAGACACTGTCGATACCACTGTCTGCAAAGATCATGAGGGTATCCAAAGGGGTAAGTGAGGTGACACACTCATACATCTACTGCACACATTGAGTCTGTGTATTCCACTGCCTGGGGCCCTGCACGCCATAGATTTTTAGAGTCTTGTGCAAAGCAGCAAAGATGCTTTTAAAAAGTGCATGTTCCCTTTATATGACTCTCACATCATATTACTATCCGTTAGATAACATGACAACTGTGTCGAGAATTGCTTTAGACGAGGAACTGTCTTTTTGGATTCTGTTAAAACCATCCAAAAAGCATTAAAAGATTTCCTTAATTTTTAGAAACTATAGTCTTATTGCATAACATTCTGCAAATGCTATGCTAATATTTCTAATTCAAATTCTACACGGTTGTTTCTATAAAGGATCATGCGCAACTATGTCAGAATATTTGTACGCACAGGTTCACCTTTTAGCAAAGAGCATCCAACCGACTGGATTCTGACTGAATTATCACCTTTCAAAACGAGTGAAGGTATAGATAGCAGCTTCTATTGATAGGCAGAGAGCTTCAGTAACCCTGCAATAAACAATGCATACATTTAGGATTCCTCAAAATGTTTACTTAAATAATAATAAAATATATTTCTGGTAACTAGTCCGTTGTGGCCGCCTGTTGCCTGGGCGGTTGTTAAACTCTTCTTGACAACCTGCCATTAAAAACTCTCAAAATATTCTCGTCAAATAAACCATGCTTCTTTTTGTGCATGCTAACTAAAGGTGTGATATTTGTGCTATGTGATATCTGTGTGTGTCAGTGGGGGGCTTAATTAGTGAGCTGAGGGTGTCCAGGTACATTCGGCTGGGTCTCTCACCTGCGTCCATCCACACGGAGGGTGTCTGCCCTGACATTTCCACCCCTCCATATCTGCTTCTCCTCTTCATACTTTATACCAAAACAACTAAATTAGGAGAATATCATACTACACAATAGTCTCCAGAACTGCACGTTATAATATTAATTTAAGCAGTTTAAATGAAATTAAATTAGAAATAAGCCCAGCGATATTTGAAATAAGCTCTACTACTGTGATCTTCCTGATTGAAAAGCAGCTGTTAATGTTTAATTCTTAACTTCGTTTAATTTATTTCTAATTTAACTATTATGCATTAAATTGCCACTGATTGACACAGATTATTGATATTGTCCTTTATTGAAGATGATTTTTAGCAATGTTTTAAAGCCATTTGTGTTGCATAAAAACTGCCATGAGGAGATCTTTGTTAGGGAGATGGTATCACTTTTTCAGAATGCCATTTATACTAGTATGCACTCCTTGGGCATACTGTGGATTTGGGTGTGGTACCTATATGCAACCAAGTTCTGGATTAACTAGAGGATTTACCTCAGAATTGTGCAATACTATGGGGGTTTCGCTTTTGTTGCTAAATGCAATTCACATAATTTATGGACAAGTAAAAAAAGTCAAGATTTTTCTGTGCTCAAGGATAACTCTTACCTGAAAACTTGGAATAGGAGGTCTGTGCTCACAATGCTGTATGATTTTCCCTATATTCCATAAGTTGCAATTAAATGTACAGTGTGGTTAGACATTATGAACAAAAAAGAGGGACAGAAAGTCCAAAATTAAATGTTTCTAATTTACCAGTCATCCTTATTTTTATGTATTATAATAGTCAGATTTAAACAAATACTTCTGCTTCAATTTCACAATTGAATCATTCTTCCACCTCTATAACACTCCCTGTGAATCAGCTCACAAAATGGCCGTAGAAGCAGATCTGCCCACAGGCTCTGTGATTGACAGAGAATTCCTCTAAGGATGGATGTGCGCTATATGATGAGGAGCTCTGGAGGTGTATGTAGGCAGAATCACCAGAGCACCAGGGAGGTTCCTCGTCTTTGTTCTCCAAACCATCACCATCGACAAAGACAGTGATCTCGCTGTTGATTTTCTAATTGACGCATTTTCAGCCTGCATGCGCTGAAGCAATGCAAATTAGGTTACATGCATTTTAAGAGATGTCGAGAGAGGTGAGTAGAACATAAAGGGAATGTATGTGCTGCTCGAATGGCGAAGTCAATGCAGAACACATCCTCATCTCTTTTCAAACTAACTATATCTCGAGCTAAATTGAAAAATGAATAAACAGACAAC
This sequence comes from Danionella dracula, assembly GCA_900490495.1. Taxonomy (NCBI): domain Eukaryota; kingdom Metazoa; phylum Chordata; class Actinopteri; order Cypriniformes; family Danionidae; genus Danionella; species Danionella dracula. The sequence continues at coordinate 4,010,387 of UELW01000378.1, read as the reverse complement.
TTAACAATGTAGATGTAAAGTGTTTAACTATATATATATATATATATATATATATATATATATATATATATATATATATATATATATATATATATATATATATATATATATATATACCTTTCCAGCAGATCACAAATAAGAAAAATAAATTCTAGGGTTCCTCTATCATGAACAGAATTGGAAATGAATGAGCAGTGCAAAGGTCCCTGCTTAAAATCAAAAGCTAATCCCAAGAAAATGGAAATTGTACATCATTGCACAAAGTTACAGTCTAACTATGATTTTAATATTAGTTCATTAATTTGTTCTAATTTCTGCATTTGGGATAAAATCATCTGCGAATAATTGAATGTAACAAAAGAGTCAATGAAGCTTTTTTGACCCACCCTTCCTTTACATTTGTTCAATTAATGTTTGCTAAATTTATCAAATACATTTTTATAATTTCAGTGAATATATATAGCTATGTAATTTATTGTATTTTTTATTACAAAAACATTTCAAATTAGTCATTTTAATATCCAATTCTTTTACACTGCTACTATACTTCATTAAAACTCCTGTATTTACCATTTGGACTTGTAAAAATAGTTATAAATTCCTTAAGCTCAGTTCAAAAGAACAATCAACATGTACAAGCCAGTGTTCAAATTCTAACTTTAGGATATGAAACTCCACAGTTCTTATTAACAAGCTTCGCTTAACATCAATGAAGTTATTATAAAAACTGCCTTAATATTGCGAATTACATTGACATACATAATTTTGCTGCTTAATCCTTAACACAGCACTAATTAATAATAAATTCTTCTCAATGCCATAATAATGCCCATATTAGACAAAAGCTATTCGGCAAAGCAATCCCACAATACCAACGCTGATTAGTCTATTAAAGAGATAACAGGTCCCATCCCCCTCCTCCCATCAATCTCTCTCTCTCTCTCTCTCTCTCTCTCTCTCTCTATCTATCTTTCTCCGACACTCAGATTCCCTCCCTCATTTTTGTCATTGATTAGTTTCCTATATGCTAGAGTTAACTCTGTTCTATCTAGAGGCTTTCAATTCTGCTTCTAGAGACACAATAATCTGGTTGGGATTAATTTTTGCTGGCATTTCAGGTACTACAGAGTTTGTTACAAAGTAAAAGTATTGCTGTTCTTCTGGGCATTCATTTCATCTTCTCTTTCCTTGTCGCTGTCCACACCCGTGTTTGATGCCGCCATTTTGCTAATGTGTACAAAGACCCTCCCTTAACCCACATCTCTTGAGATGCTCAGTTCACGATAGTAACATTTTCACATATTTGAATTATTGTCTCAATGGATCTAGGTTCAGCTAATGGAGATTTTGTTTAATTGACAAGTGTGGCCCATTTATTTATATATATATATATATTATATATATAATGTGGACATTGATACGTATCTAGATATGCATGAAGTGTTCATCAAAAAATAGACATTGGACAGGAACCCCAGACTTGCTTTTCCCATACGCTTATGAATTCTGATCCTCGGCGATGTAAAAGCAACACAGGCAATATTCTCTATAATGGAAGCATTAAGAGTTATTAATAATAGAGTGTGGCTGATTGTGTGTGTTGAGCATCTGCATTCCCCGAGGGCCTCATAAAACAGATGTGCTCTATATCCACATCCCTTTGATGGGCTTCCCTTCATTTGTTCTCCCTTCATTCAGCAATGCATGTGTGTAATCATGTTCACACTGGAGCTCATGCACACACATGCGTGTCATGTGACCAGAGTAGAGTCTCCTCTGGGTTCTTTGTGTGTAGCCACTCTCACATCATCACATGCACACACGTGTTCGGATGCTCCTGCTGCATATCTCCACACACTCACTGCGTGGGCTTTGTGTGGGTGGAGAAAGTGGAGAACAATGATGGCTTCAGTTGTCTGTCTGGTCGCTTCAGGAGTGCATGTGTGTGTTTGTAAAAGCTACCGTTTTGAACAAAGGTAAGCACTATTTTAAATGTTATCTTGTTGTGTTGTTCATTTCTTTTAGGATTTTTTGTTACCCTGTTTGTTTGATTGATTCTGTGTGGGTTCTGTGGACTACACTGTACTATTTAATTTCATTTAAATGTGTAATTAATTGTAGCATTAATAACACATCTCAGTCAAAAACTACAATACTTCAGTCCTTTGTTCACCGTTCAACCATTTGTTTCTTTATTCTGAATGTAGTGTTTGCCAGCAGACATTTTCATCCTTTTGTTGGAAACGTACTTCGAAAGTGAGCATAATTTTTTTTACGTTACTCTGAATATTTAAAAAACATATAAAAAATGCAATGTACTAAAAATGTACTTTGCATGTAATGATAGTAAAAAAGGAGACTGATGCAAAGCTGTTTCTTTAAGAACAAAATTCAGCCTTAAGAGTCAGTTCCTTTTACTTCCTTTGTCTTTGTACTACTCTACCCTTGCACCTCTTATTATAAAATAGACCAATTGTAACAATAATTCATCATTTTACTAGAATGTTTGAAGATCATCAAGCATGAGCTATGAGCAAACATGTCTCATTGATACATTTTCTGGTAATGTGTCAAAATCAAACCATGTCACATTTCCCAGAGAGGCACATTCCATCACACTCCCATTTACAGATGGGTTGCCAGGCCTTGCTCTCTTTTTTTCTCTCGTTCTCCCTCCCCTCATTGTCCTCTGCTACTGCCTGAAGGAAGTGCACTGAATTCATACTCGGCTATTTCCATATAAAAAGCTAAGCTGTCTCTACTTGAGGAAATATTCACAATTATTATGATGAGGATATTAGTTCTGGTGAGACCTTCCGATGTTATCCTTTGTAGATTTTATCATTTTTATCTGTTAAATGGATAGCATTTACATTCTCTGAACATAAAATTTCTTTTTAGTTTTGACATTTTTTTATTTAGTCTTTTGTGTTCAAAAAAAGAAAGACAACAACAGGCTTGGGCCAAGTGCAAAAATGATTGTCAGATTTCCATTCCTTCATTTAAGTGAATTTTCGATGTTTCGCTATAGTATATTTGCTTTTATCCTAAGTATTACTCCATTTAAAAACAAGATTTATCAAAACGGAATCTAAAGGGCTTTTTGACATCGTTTTTCCCCAAAACACGTTGTCTTATAACATTTTCTCTCTTTATGCTACTTAATTGGAGAAACCCTTTGTTCTAGTAATGAATACATTGTAGTGTAAATGCAAATATGTTCCTAGTGAAGAATCTTTTAAACTGCAATTTTTTTAACTCTGTATATAATATATTACATATTAGATCATTTGTAATATATTTACTATATATATATATATATATATATATATATATATATATATATATATATATATATATATATATATATATATATATATTGCATATAATGTATAATATCTTAATATATTAACATTTTATATTCAAATATAACAGATTAAAGAACTGATTAAAGATATAACTTTTTTCCGCTGTAGTTCTACAAAACAAGCACTCTTCTATAATGTCTGATGTAGATTTATTTGTTTTTTCCAGTTCCTTTAGAACCCACTCTAATAGATTTTGAACGTTCATTTTTTTTACTTCCATAAAAATACCTTGAAAGATGTGATGATGGGATTCTTTGTCATTCTTCTCAAAGCTTTGTAGTTCTCAAAGTCAGTGCTTCGGTGCTCAGTAGAGTGGAAGAATTTGGCTTGAACTGTAGAGTCAGCCTCATGTGAACTCGTTCCGCTCACCCCATCCTTCTCTTCCACCGCCTGGCTTTCTGAGTCTGCCACAAATGGGTCAGGAGCGTAAATCACACTGTAAATCCATGTTTAAACCGCCAACGATTTACCAGGTTTTATCTTCAGCAGGAGCTACCGCCTTCTGCCCAAGACAGCGTGTCTAACAGATGTCAGGGGAAATTGGGATTCGGAAGTTGATGTAATATTCAGTTTCTCAGATGAGCAAGGAAGAGTGAAAGACAGTACAATGACCGAACTCTGCCATCTTTTGTTGGGACTAATTAGGGCTAGTTCTTGGGTTTTTAAAGCACATTTCTGGTAAGGAGGGAATTAGATATTTGTGAACCTCAAACCAAAAGCAAAGGAGGTAAATGAGTCATGCTGCCTTAAAGCAGTGCATTTGTCCAATGTAAAATTCATTCATTCTTTTTCTTGTCGGTTTTCTTCCCTTTCGGGGTCGCCACAGCGGAATGAACCGCCAACTCGCTGGCATATGTTTTACACAGCGGATGCCCTTCCAGCCGCAACCCATCACTGGGAAACCAATGTAAAATGTTTAAGTAAAATTATTTGACATCAATAAATTTATTATTACTGTAAAGTCATTTTTAATTTGTTCAGTTTATTTTAGCAAAATGAGTACACTCCAACAAATTACATTTAATGCTTTACTGTCCAACTTCTAGTAAATAAACAGTGAGAAAATATTTTCCTAGCAATTAATAATGCCCAAATTGTAACATTGTGTCACGAATAGTGAAAATGTGAGTCTTTGGACACACACAAATGCACGCATACATGTACGCACACACACACACACGCACGCACACCCACACACACACACGCACACACACACACTAAAGAACAATTATGATTTATAATATTCCAATATGTGATAATATGGTAAATATACTTCTTTTTTTTTTTAGCTACATAGTGTATAAGAGGATTAGAGACATGGTATTGGTATGCTGCTGGCAACATGAGTGTGCTAACGATGGGTTATGGCATTAGGGTAATTGGCATCTTTCATGCAATGCCAAGAAACGCACTGTGATGTTAACGGTTAAACTGTGTACCCAGAGCTAACAAAACTGATGACAAGCATCGTCTCAACCTTTTGGTTTTGTTGTGCCATTGTTTTCCTGCATAATACAAGAAAAAAAACCTAGTAGTAATGTCAAAATCCAATTAATAAGCCAAAGAGTGAAAATCATGGCTGAGGTTTCTACGAAAGTTGTTACTTTATGAATTATTGATGTTGCTTGATTTTGGAGGTGGATATTAATGAAATGAGCATGAACAGATGGTGGAGTTGCTGTGGAATTCAGATTCATTATATGGTACACGATTGTGTGTTCAATTAAAGAAAAACATGATTTTTATCTCTTTTTCCTAAAAAAAAAAACAAATCTGGAAGACATCATAACATATCATTGAAAATGTACTAAACCTTGAAGTAGAAAAATAAATATCATTGCATTTTTTATATTTTCTGACAGTATTCTCAAAACCTATTTTTTTGCAGGTTTTACTGAGAAATCATAATCTCCAAAACTATTTTCAGTTTTAAATTAACTTGATATAATTGTATCAATTCATTATTTACATTTACATTACATTTGTGCATTTGGCAAACACAGTATGCAATTTATTACGAAACCAAAGTCTAACTCTAGTAGCTCACCATAGAAGTTGCATCTGCTTATCAATCAACCATAGGAGGAAGGAAATAAGACATAAGAAATAATAGAAAAGGTTTTTTTTTAAAAGGTGTTAATCTAAATGAAAAATTGCTATTTTGACTGACTTTCTCCTTTAAACTCCTAGCTTGCTGCTATTTGAAGTAATTGAGCATTTCGCTTGCTCTTTGATTCCATTCTGCTCACGATGTAAAACCTATCAATTGTGAAACTGTCTACTGCACTACTACACTGCACAGATCAGCGGTTCAGCATTAAACACATTAGATCCTGCCGCACACTGCACAGTTGTGATCAACTGGCTCAGACAAGGCTTGTAGCGCTATTCTCTTCAGGGGGTCATTGCTTATGCCCGCAAGCGTCTTAAAATGGGTTTCACACTCATACCTTCACACTGGGGGACTTTCTGCTGCCGGCTGCAAACAGAGCCCCAAAATGTCAGCAATTCCACATTTACAACCTGTATGAAGTCCGGCTGATAGGTTTGAAGTAAAGGCAAATTAGTGGGTTTGTTTTATGTTTTCTTTGATTAACAACTAGTTGTTAACGAACATATTCTGTGCAGTTAAATATCACAAGTGTACATCTGTGTTTTCTGTTTTCAGTAAACATTCAATTAATTTTGGCATTATATCCACTAAGAAAGATACTAAATAATTTATGAAAGGAATTGATCCTTTACAAACAAAGATCAATTACTCCATTGATATTTATTAATTTATTTTGTGAAATACATACATATATTAATTAATTAGTAATGCTCTTCTTAGATCCATTTTGCTTGACAAAGACAATCTTGAGGGAATGCTCATAGGCTTCACATTTCCTTGCAATTAACTGAATCTTTGCTGAATCTCATATCATGTCGCAAGCTCATGTTTGCTTGTTTCTCTTCAAACCAAACTGACTCTCTCTGGTGAAGGGAGAATTATTCAGTCGGGTTTATCTGCTTTTGTCCTTGAATCAGTTAGTCAATTAATAACCTCTGGAGAAAAGCTTTCTTCAATCAATGAGTGTAATCATACGGCTTGAAACTGTTATCGAGCTCCCCATGATTAATGACACTGTTAACTCTCCAGTCTCCTCCATTCACAAACTACACCGCTTCCTTCTTTCTTCTTAGTCAACTGATTTAAGTGTTACCAGAACTGAGTGAACACTTTAGGCTCCAGAGTTGAGTTTAAACGTTTTATGAGATATCATCAGCTTGCTTTTTACATTTTCAAACGGACTGGTTTTGGGCGGGTTGTAACAACACAACGCTTGTTTAGTCAAAATTATGAATATTTTTTATTAGCATTTATAATATAGTAGCTCATTATTTAACAACAAATTGAAATTGTAATGTTGCATGGATTAGTTGGTATTAGTTCTGTCAAAGTAAGTGTTCATTATGAACATATTGTAAAAAACATTTAAAAACTTTACATTTTCTTGTCAACTAAGACAAAAAGTCACAAAAATTGTTGTTTTTAAAATCTTTACTGGAAACAAAAAAGGCTTCAACTTAATAGTTTATAGAATTATATATATTTTTTGCTTTGTCATGCTTTCAGCTTGACGGGACCATAGTGTGGTGTGTGTTTGTGTGAGGACGTTTATGACTGTGTGTGTTTCTTAGCTCTTTTGTTTAGTAAGTTGACAGGTACAAGAGCAAGCGCATGCCTATTGTGTACATGTGTGAATGGTGTGAAAGCAGCAGGCTGGCACACCAATGGATCTTTTCAGCAAACATAACCCTGAGAGAACACACACTTCCTTTCTTTTCTTTCTTTGCCCCCCACCCCTCCTCCAGCAATGCACCCTTTAAATAACCAGATCATCAATCAAACACATCCACTATCTTTGGAGAAATCATCTCAATTTTTGCGATTGGATGAATGTTTCATTTATTCCTCACCAAATGCAAGACATCTGACATATAGGTCTGTATGGCTGAATCCTTAGGGATAAGTCACCAAAAACTGTACATTATATAATCACTTAGGTTGTAACTTGCTCCCTTCTATAAATATGTGGCAATTATTTATTACTTAATGAATTCTAAAGTTTAGAATCAAGAAAGATTTCAAGCCACATACACTAACAAAAACAAATCTGCCCTTCTAACTGAGAGTTTCGACCACATTTAATTGTGAAAAGAGTATCAGGTATATTTCAAAAGAAAGTCAGTATTCAGAAGAATATATAATTACTTATTTGCACAGGCTTTATTGAAAGGTACTATGGTTATTTTTTTGAATTAACTATTAAGTTTTGTGCTATTTACATTGTTTATCGCTGGTATTACTTTAACGTTGGTCTATAAAAGTTCTTATATTTGTTTTGTGATTATTTTTTATAATTTTTTTAAAGATTGGTAAGTGCCCTCTGTCAGAAAGATAGAAATATTTTGACCATTTGATGCATGAATTTGAGTGTATTTATAATTATATATATATAATTATAAATATTCATATTCATGATATAAGAAAAGAAGATGAGAAAAATGAATTTGTCTTTGTTGTTGGAATCTAGTAAAAACCCTATTTCATCCAGACTTGTATATCTTTCACCCCTCCAGCATTTAACATCCTAGATGAAGATCTATTTAGTGCAATTAACTACTGCATGAAAAAATGAAATCTTAGCAAAGCTGAAAATGCTTAAAATTATGTTGAAAATCTTGATTTTCTTATTGTAGGAATAATTTTCTAATTTAAACCTTTTGGGTATAGATTACTTAGCTTATTTTGAGAAAATTTCACTTACATTTGTTTTGAGGAGAAAAAAATGCTTATTCTGGTCATTTGATTTATTGAATTAAGAGACAAGTTGCCGATTTTGCCACTGATCTTAAAACAAGAATCTTAAAACAAAAATTTTTACTCAACATATTCTTATTTCAAGAATGTTATTGATATCTTGTTTTAAGAAATCAATATTAAATACTGGTAAAAACATGCATCTTGGAACAAGAAAAAAAAATCTTAAATCTAGTTCTAGTCTAGTCTAAATCTAGTATTAAAATGCTAACAAATGCTGTTGGATCTTAAAAATAGACAAAAACTCTCAAAACAAGTCTTTCCAAGCAGTAAAAACACATTGAATATTACAATTTGTATCTAGTCTCTAGTGGTCTTAAAACTATAATATTTATCTCTTATTTTATATAGCTAATCGGAAACAAATTAACTTGTCAGCACTTCTAGTTTTAAGACCCCATCTTCTACTTTTGGAACTAAAATTAAGCACAAACTTTCTTATTTTAAGGTCATAAATACTTCTTTTAATACTAAATTTAAATTTAGTCTTAAAAAAAGAGAAAACATCCTAGTTTTAAGAACACTAGAGACTAGATACAAGTTGGAATATTCAGGTTATATGCATTTTCACAGCTTGTAAAGAGAGTTTTGAAAGTTGTTATCTATTTTTAATATCCAACAGCATTTATCAGATGGATTTTTTGTCAAATTAGCTTACCCCATTGGCATATTTTTTTGCTTGATATAGAAAGAGTTTAACTTTATTTGAGTTTTTTTCCCTTGTTCCAAGACTGCATTTTTTGCAGTGTGTTCTGCTGTCTATTTATCTCTATGTTGGATTGATTGCAATACAAATATAAATCTAGCGAATACATGTAATTTTTGTGTTTCTATTTAATTTTATTTCACTTTCAAATGACAAAATTCCCATATCCAATAAGTTTAGTATACTGTTTAAATCATGTTTTGCTTTTTTCCACAAAAAAAAATATTTTAGTGATAAAATTAAAACTACTTTAAATGGAAAAGTACTCCACCACTGACAAAAGTCATTAATGTATAGCACAGCTATTCTCTCTTCTCCTGCAGAGTTAGCAGTCAGTTGTCAATCAAGATCAGGAAAGATTCTATTATGAACCATGGAGTCAACTAAATGGAATCTCGTCATTATGGATTTTAATGACTGATTTAGCGAGATCCTGATGGGGTGAGAGGGAGGGGCAGTTCAAGAATGATTTGCATTTGTGGATTCTACAGGGAAGCGTCTACAATCACAGTGGGTTTAATTAGCTATAGATGAATTTAATGGAGCTTTAAGGCAGGCAAGCGTTTATAGAGAATGTCTTCGGATTAGCAAGGCTAGAAGGAATAGTTTATCAAAATGGTAAACTCTATCATCATTTAAAAAATCCCAACCTACTTCATTTTTGTTCAACAAAACAAAAAGATACACTGTTTAAAAGCAGTAACTGTTTTTAGCTTCAGCATCAGTGGCAAATGGAACGTTACTGAGAGACAAATAACAGAGATCAACATCTAAAACACAGATAAATAAAAACATTTAAATAAACATAAATAAAATGTTAAGATATAAAATCATATAAAAATAACTATGATTAAGTATTAAAAGCAAACTGAAACAAGTGAGTTTTGAGGAGTGATTAAAACTATTTATGCATTCCACAGTCGAGGAACTGTCACGGAAAAGAGATGTCAAACAACAAAACATTATTTCTTAGTCTTCCCCCTCATTTACTGTATATAACCTGTCTGTTCCCTTATGCATCTACTTGTCATTCCCTTTACATTGCTATCTCTCCGATCGCTGCTGAATGAGGGCGAAGGAGAGAGAGAGCTCATCTCGAGAGGGGCGAGAGAGAAACGAGGCGCACAAGCGAAGAGAGAGAGAGGGAGAGATGAGAGAAGCGAGAGAGAGAGAGCAGCGTCTGCTCTCTCTCTTCTCTCTAGCTCTCTCTCTTGTCTCTCTCTCTCTCTCTCTCTCTCTCTCTCTCTCTCTCTCTCTCTCTCTCTCTCTCTCTCTCTCTCTCTCGTGCACGCGCTATCTAAGCTCCAGCATCTTTTTAAAAATATATTCTCAGTTTTCAACTGAATCAAAAAACACAAGGAAAACATATTCTATATAAGTAAATATAGATGAAGGAAAAGCTGTATTTTGCTATCCATTTTACAGCCAGCAGCACGATATATCTGAGGAAAAGGCAGCCATTTTGAGTCGCAAAGCAGAGCCGGTCTGTCTGTACAGGAGGAAACACAGAGATAGAAAAAGCATGGGATTAAATGGACTTATAAGCAAAGCTCTGAATGTTTCATTTAAATGCCTCGCTTTACTTGTATGCCTAGATGTGTTTTTGAGAGTGTGAGAAGGAACTTGAATTTGAAAAGTGGAAAAATACCAGCAGTGGGTGAAGTGTAAAGCTGTTTCACTCTTTTTCCCAATTTTATCTGCTAACTTCCTTAACTGTATATGTGTTTCTATGCAGATACTAACCAGTCACAAGACTTCACAAGTAATGAGCAAAGTGCCTTCGAGCTCCAAAAACGAATCAAACACAGATCTTCTGACTGTACTGCAGGTTTAAGGGAGCACTCAGTTAAAGAGAATGTTGTTTCCTTGAAAAAAATTTATTGATAGTCGAAAATACCAGTTTTATTTTTACTCGAAAATAAGCATGAGAACATCAATTTTGTTTTCCTTTACCCATGTTTCAAACAATAGATTTTAGTTGAATGACAATCGATGCGATGGTGGAAATCATGTTGTTGCTGATCTCTTCCTGGCAACCAGGTTGTTGATGCTAGCAAACGTAACAGACATTCTTTATTTCTGCTAAGTGAAGTTGTAGTATTCTTTTTGAAGAACATTAATGTTTTGGTCTCTAAGCAATATAAAGACAGTTTTTGCTTATGCAGGGATGGACATTAACAAAGTTAATGCCTTGGATCCCCTAACTTTTTAGTGGCCCACTTATAGGATTCACCAAAAATCCCTTGAAATGTAGAATTGCTGTGAAGTAACTAATTATTACATTGATTGGTGTTTTTTCCCAGATGTTTTTTCGTCAGTCCTGTCTAGTATCAATTCTGTTACATTAAGCATCTCCAGTAAAAATTACTTTATATTAAAATGCCCAACATTTTAACATTTATTTAAAAAAGTTAATCAAATGTAAGTTTTAATTCAGAAATTTCAGCTACATCAAGTGACCACACACAAGTTTTTTAAGTAGAAAATGTAAGATTATAATTTGAGAATTCTAAAAAATCTCTCTGGAAGTTCCAAAAACTAACAATGTTTCCTTTAACGTGTAAAACTTAAGCAACTTACATTAAATGTTAACCTTCTCTGTCTTGTGCACATGAAGAGTAAATTATTAAAGGGTTAGGGTTAGAGTTACATCAAATAATGTAATCAAAAGAAATATAGGGCCCGCTGCTGATTTGTTAACCTTTGACCTCAAAATGACAAAATCTAAATTAAACTTTCTTATGGCAAAAATTTGCCTTTTATGCAAAAAAAGTTAACAATTAATTTTTCTATAACGGTTTTCCACTTTAATCTCACCTGTGTTGCGATGGACTGTGACATCTTTTGATTTGTTCTTAAGTCTTGCAATACTTTGACAGCTCAAGTAGCACAGTTGTTGACAGTTAGCTGACATAACTTTAGAAGTCTATATACTTTATATCACAGCTAGGTTAAATATTATCGTACTATTGTTGTTCCAATTGTATGAAGACCATGTAAAGTTAGGTCAGTTTGGACCTGTTCTGAGGAGATATTGTAAACATATAATGAGAAGAATATAAGGTTCCAATGATGTTAGAATAATGAAGCTAATCATCATACATCAATTATTCGGCAAGACAAGTATTTAAATGATTAAGAATCCATTTGTTTAATTAGTTAAATCGACACATTTTTGTTAATATTTTGTCATAAATCTGGGGTAGGATTTTCATAGGTGTGGCAATGTTGCGATTATAAAACTTTGATGTCTATTATTTTTGATTGACAGGATGATGCAGAAGTCAGGTGATGGAGGAGGTTGAATGGTCTCTGGTGGAGCAGGGCAGCTGGTGTTGTGAATCAGGCCGCAGTAATCAAAGGGTCCGGCTTCTTCATAACACCAGGGTCTCACTTCGTCACACACATCCATCCGTTCACAGATGCATGTACCAAACAATCTGTCTCTCTCTCTCAATTTCTCTCTCTATCTATACTGAAGTTCTTCACCAGTCCCAAAAAGGTCTCTTATGGGAATAGATGGATCTTCAAAGCTGGAGTATGCCCAATATTGTACTTTTTGTAATAAATTTGCAAATGGTGTGAGAATTATCCATTAAAATAAAACTTGTGCGCAATCATTTGACGTTAATGTCTGTTTTTGAATCTTTTTATCTCTTTAAATTAAACAATAAAGTCAATCCAGGTTTTTAAAAAACCTTTAAATACATAATTATACAATGTTTAAATGTGAGCCGTGCTGGTGTCTGACCGGAGACTGTTCCATAACTTTGGGCCTGACTGCTAAAACAAACATGTGATCCAAAGAGAGAAAGGGTGATGGAACAGCTAGATGCTAACGTGCATGGTTTCAAAAGAACTTTATTATAAACAACGGAAATTATATTAATTTCATGTTTAGTTGTTAATGTTGATAACCAGTAACATTTAAACCAGTAACCAGTAAACTAGTCTAATAAAACCACTATATTTCCTTTTAGAAGCAGAAAGGCAGCATAATGTATACTTCTGTTAAATGTCATACTTGGGAGGCTAATTTTCTTGAAGAATTACTTACTATAATAGTCCAGTCAAACATTTAGAGGGCTTTAAATGTTTCAAAGTAACTTCACAGGTCTAATTGTCATTAGAGTGCTGTATAAGGCAGAACCAATTAAACGAGTTTGTGTTAATTGTACAGTTCAGCTTTAGAACTTGATGTCTACTGCCTAAATGAATTTAGTGAAAAACATAAATGACTGTTTAAAAGGCCATGCTTGGCAAGTTTTCATGCTTGGCATACTTTACATAATTCACCTTTTACATGTTACGTATTAATCTGGTCACTCCTTAAAGTGTGTACCTTTTTCAGACCTTACTTCATCCAATCCTGGTACAACATCTATTTCTGTAACTTTTCACAACACTATTTGTATGTTATGTGTTTAGTTATGTTAATTTGTTGGAAATGTATTTGTTTTGTGATACATGAAATTGCAGACGACCATCTAGCAGTTGTAATAAACTGTACTGCCAAAGCTACAATGCAATGGCTGACATTGTGGTTCCAGGATTGAATGACACAATTAAATTAACAAGGCTAGATTTTGAAATAATAAACTGAAGAAAATGTCGACAAGAAAAGTCTTCAACACAAAGAAAAAGCTCACTCATCAATGCACTGTTCAAGCAGAAATCCAAGTAAAAAATCTCCAGTCACGTTTGAGACTCATCATTGAAGAGAGATGGATCTGTTCTGACCTACTGGGATTAGCATTCAAGATGGTGGACCTGGATGCTTGACATGTCTGCCCCCAGCGCACCAGTGGCAATGCCCTTCAGCTGTACATCTGCTGATGGTAACACAGAAATACAACAATTCACCACTGATCAGCAGTATCTCATACTTACTCTGGCATTTCTCCTCTCTCAGTGGACATTAAAGAAGTGTTCACAACAAGCATTGCTGCTTCTGGAATTAAATAAACTGATGCTGCCAACCTTTAATAATTAAAGAGAATCAAGACAAAACATGTTCTATCTGTTCATCTGTACTTCTAAACTACCCAATATTGTGTCTTGAACTGAAGCTTTATATCTCTCTGCCATGTTTAACATCAAAAACTTGAAACAACACAAAAAAGATTCAAAATGGCAGCTGCCACTTTTAGCAATTACCGAAAAAATTTTTGGGTTAGTGACCTTTGTAGAGAATGCACCTTTATACAGTAAAGGTTTATATAGAGTATAAAGATGTGTAAGAGAATGATATTGAAAGGCTGAATGCACTGCTACTCAGTCAATCACTTAAAACGCTTGCATCCACATTGAAATACCCAATGTCAATCAATACAGATAATTATTGAAACTCATTTCTCTGTAAAAAAGTGTATTGCTTCAGTGTGGGTGCTTTAAAGTATGAAAGAAATGTGGCAAAAGAAAAATATAGATTGAGATGTTCACACAAATCATGTTTAAGTCAAATGAGTTTTATTTCAGTCTTTACACATAATTTAGTAAGCTGGAAGGAAGTGGAGGTGAATAAAGGCCTGTTTTGGTCATATATGGTCATTTATTTAACACCAGTATAATGACACAACATATCTTCAAGCCTCAACATATTTTAATCTGGGGAACAGCAGGGTTGTTGACTGCTGGTCTTTATATGTGAGCAACATTGTTATAAATATATAACAACCCTGCTGATCCCCAGATTAAAATATGTTGAGGCTTGGAGATGTGTTGTATATATATATATAGAAAATGACAAGTGACATTGACCACAGTAAGCACAGGTTGTATAAGTAATTATAGTTATACTGTGTAAAATATATTATTCTTAACTCCAGCAGCCTTATTATTTTACTAGTAAGAGTTTCAGACTAAAAGAAATTACTAGGGGGTTCAATTGGGAATTAGCTCAATATATTACATTTAATCTGTGTTAAAAACAACCAACACAACCAAGGAAAATATAGATACTTAAATGTGTTGACTGTGGCATATTAAAAATATGCAAAAACTCAAATAAGTAAAAAATGTAAGCTACATTTCGCAAAAATACAAAAGATTTACATTTTGCTAAAGTAACCTTTAGATGGCGCTAGCTCAGCATGATCGCCAAAATGCAGCCATCGATTTGTTCTGTCTGGTTCCAGGAGAGCTTTCGACAGACGTTGACTTTAACAGATAGGTACTTGATTTTTTCTGTCTCGCCGCCAAGGCTGAATGGAGTTCATAGCTACAGCTAACATGTAAGATTTTACGACTCCAGGTAAACTTGTTTTTTTTTGCGACATTGCGACAATACATTAACTCGGAACGAGAATATATGAGCCATGCTGACAGTGATATTTGCGTTTTTTATGACCGCGTATTTTGTGTTTACACTTGTTTACCATTTTTGTCATTGTTTTGAGTGTATGAAAATGTGGTAACACTGAGTTCTGAAAGGCCAAAGTGTTTCACGCATGTGTTTAGTTTCTTCTTGCGTGAAAATGGGAGAAATGATAAGTTTTGTTTACCCTGTCCACTGTTTGTAGGTCAAGTGCACACATTGGTCTATTTCTGAACATGACCTGAGATAACAGCTTCTGCTCAGGTTCAGTCAAGCTTGTGCCTTGGTTTGTTTAGCACACATAGTGAATGCGATTGAACAAGGCTGATTTGAACTGAAGTCTGCTCTTTTGCCTTATGCAAGTTGTTGTTGTTATACCATAGTATATGGACTTTTAAAATCGTAGTAAATATCAAATAAATGTAATCGTTTGATTTTTGTGAGTGTTAAAATATGTATACAATAGTAATTTAATTCAATGAGTATATTTAGTTTGTTTTATATTTAAACTGTTTTACAAATAAATACACTACATACAATTTGTACAAATGTGAACTTTTTAAGATCTTATGTTTTGTGCATAAAAATAGGACGATCATAGCAAGTTTGCTTATTAAGTCACAAATCTAAAGGTACACCTCTTTGAAAAACACAAGGTTAAAGAGTAACATCTTTTGATAAATGTTCCTCCCTTTACCTTTCACTTATTGAATTTACTAAAGTCTGTGCCATTTTCTCCAGGAGTAATTAACGGGATGTTCGGGTCCACTTTCCTGCGTTACATAAAGTAAGTTTGATTTCTTTTCCACAATTAAATATAGACTTAATATGGCATTGTCCGTGTACTCTGGGGGATTTTTTTTATCTTGTTTTTAATCAATGAGTTAAATATTGGAGGTCAGCAGCTGAAAAATTTAGTTTGATCTATATTTTCATATGTTAGGGTTACAATAAAAACAGCCAATGTCAGCAGAACATTATAAGATTGTTGTTTTTAAGAATCTTATAATGAAAGCTTCAATGCATTTTTAACATTGTGATTTTTGCATGTTTGGTGGCAGATGCGCTTGTGCTCGTGTTGTTCAAAGAAGGAACATCTCTGGTGCAGATGCTGTCAATGCCCTGCGGCCTTTTTACTTTGCTGTACACCCGGATTTCTTCGGCCAGCATCCAAGAGAGAGAGTAAGATTGATTGGTTATTACCAGTCTCATGACCAAAAAACTAGCAAAAAATTAAAAGAAACACAAATTATTTGAAAATATTCAGCTAAGAATAATATTTATAAATCATGAGGCTTGATTTATTTTTTAGAATGAATGGTAAAATCACAGAAGTACATTTGAAAGTGGTATTTGAAAAATGTAAACTTGTATTTGTTATCATTTTAATTTTCAATGCTTTTTCCTGGAATGTTTTATAATTTTGTCTTGTTCGGCATGCTCTAGGAAGTGAATGAAAACTCTCTGAAGCGACTGAATGGATACCTTGAAAATCTGCAAAAACCTGGTGCGAGATTTTCCAAACCCACAAACTTCACTTTTTATGTAAGGAACACAAAAGAAAGAGCCAAACCCAGCAGCAGCAGCAGCAGTAGTCTGCTAGTCTCAGGTAACACCCAAGCTACCAAAAAAATGATTACGTGAAAAAATAACGTTGTTTTATCTGGGTCACTTTGCATTGAATTTAAATGGATATTTTACCTAAAACATATTTATAATGAAAATGTTTTATCCTGCTTTTTAACACAACTTATGCTGAGTAATTGTTGTTATTTTGTTTTAATGCCTAACAGATTTCGTTCACCCAAAATACATAATAAATATAAAATAATAGAAATTGTAGCTATTATATTTTTTCACTGTATATCACACACACACACACAAAAAATGATTAGAAATGTGAATTATTAAGAAAAAAAAATTCTGGTTTCACAGAATGTTTTTGGTGCCAAACTAACAGTAAAATAAATAAAAATCAAGTTTCCAATGTGTTAACAACACTGAAAATTTCAGAGCTTAAAATTCTTTGGTATTTAAGTAATGTAAAATTACAGCCAGCGACAAAGAGTTCCAAGATCTAAGACAGTTTAATGATGTCAGGAGCCCATATTAAGACCTCCCCCTGAGTGAGTAATGCCAGCCCTTTAATGCTGCTTAGCTGAATAGCTAACATTAGCAAGCCTACAGTGCATTTCGGTGATGAGGGCTTGTGGCTCCACAATGTGTAAAACAGAAATAATTTGCTCACAAATCATGTGCTTCCTGTCTACGGGTTTTTATTACAGTGCCATGATGTGGTTATTAGTCACTCCACAATCTGTAAAAGAGGACAGAATTTCTGTGCGCATACGATAGCAATGCAGTGTGGTTGTTTGCATTAAAATAATCTACTGATTTTATATATTCCATGCTCTTCATCTGCCTCAAAGACAAATAAAAGGTAAAAGGTGATTGGAATTTTTAAAGTTGACAGTGTTGTACAGTGGGAAATTAAATGTGTATTGAAATAATATCTATATATATATATATATATATATATATATATATATATATATATATATAAACTAGATATACAATGTACCTGGAATTAAATTTTATGAACATGTTTGTTCTGTGATTATTTTCAACTCTTCTGTTATTCTGAGTCTAAAAAATACATACGCGCACAAATGAATAGATTGCATTTATATGTGATTTTCTGTGTTTAAATATGTCAATTAATATACGTAAATTGTTAAAAATGAATTTCCTTTTAAAAACATTAAAGCAAGAAAGTGACCAAACTTTTATTTAATAACAAAATTTCAAAATTAAAAAATCAAGCTGCCATAAATATATGCTTCAAGTTGCCGTAAATCAGTATCAGTTTATCGAAGGGTATGGGTATGGAAAAAATTCTGTCAAAGCTGTCCTGAATCGATTCATCGAAACATGCGCAAACAAATTCTATCGGTTTTACATTTTGTGTCACCACAGGGCTAACTCCTGATGCTGGCTAGTGGAGGCGGTGTCTTACATCACCAAGTCAGAGTTCTGAACAAACCAATCCAAACCCAAAAAAATTCCCTGCTCCAAAATCTGGCTTCCGTTCTTTCACACTTGTAATGTGTTTTATATGATTTGACTATTTAAGAGTTCAAAAAATATTTACGTAATTTCACCTCCAGAAAACATGTATAGAGTAAAACTAATATAACACTTCACCCCTCCTTTAATACAAACATTTGAGTGAACTGTTGGCATTAATTGTAAATAAGAGAATGAGAGGGTAAACTATTGAGATTTCCTTTAGCCAGTTGTAAATGTTTTGCGATTTAGTCATAATATTTCTCATTCCTCCAGGATTCCGGTCAGTTAACTTCACGCTCCAGTCTCAGGATGTCTTGAGCACGGTACTGGACGTTCTGAACTCTTGTAGTCTCTCCGTCGAACACGTTCAGGATGTTCTCAAGGACGAGTCTAGAAAAAGCACAACACAGCAGACTGCAACAGCTTTCCACCGGCCAATCAGATGGGACAAGACCTACTACACATTCACAGGCTTCAGAGACCCAGAGCATGAGCTAGAGCAGGTCAAGAGGGTGGAGCCCACGCTGAGGTACAGAATTATGATTATATAATCACTCAAATGCAACAGTTTTCTAATGATATCGCCTGTCTTGGTTTGCTGTAATCTTTAGTTTATGGCTGAGAAACAATGAACCGGTGGCTGCGAGGAAGCAGAATGCCAGTGTTTCACGCCGCGAGGAGCTGAAGAGACTGAAAAGAGAACTGATTCACAAACTCGGCTTGTTAGATATTAGGTGAGCTCCAACTTTGAGACAATGCTTAAGAAGTTAAATAAAATTGAGCATAGGATACATTTTTTACATTTGTTTTGGCTGTCTTTTAGCGTTCTCATTATAGTCACTGGACAACCTTGGTAGAAAATCTCTAGATCTTATTCTTCATTCCCCTGTGCGTATAATTTGCTGGGGTATGAACATGTACCATTTTACCATGTTTTTTTTTTTTATACATAAACATTTTCCATGGCTTGAAGTTAAAAATGATTTTGAAATGATTACAGGAACTGTAAATTTCCACATGCCTGTTGTTTGGCCTCTACAAAGTGTGTCTGTAGTCAGAGAAGGCTTGTGCTGTAGCTGCTTTGGTTTGAAATGCTCCTAAAATGTTTAAAATGAAACTGAAATGTCAACTAAAGTTAGGTCAGTATATGTTAACCTGGACACAGTGAATTTAATTAAGCTTAGTGTCTTTTCTTTCATTTTTTGTAAGTATTTGTAAGTGTAATTTGGGATTTTATTACAACTTTATTTTTTCTGTTATTTAAATTTTTATGTTTTTGGTTTTAAAATGATTTCATTTAAATACATTTTATTTATTTTTAAAAATATTTTAAAATACATTATAGTATTTTTTTCTAACATTGTATTTCATTTTTTATTATTATTGTTATATTCTGTTTTTGTCTGTTTTTAAATTTAAACTATGTATTTTTTCTGGGATTAATATACAAAAGGTTGCTTACAACTGACAGGACAGAAACCAAATAAGGCTTAAAACACTGTTCTCACAACTGTCCTGTAGGTGGCAGCGTGGTTGGGGAGTTGCACACAGATGCTGCCAGCTTCAGAGTCTGGGTCGTCTCTCTACACAGAGCCCTGAAGCAATGCTCAATCTCGCAGGTATTTATAGAAAGTTTATTTATGAGATGCAATTTTTGTTGTCTAAATTGCTTCAATTGTTTTAAATTGTAGGGTACATAATTATTTTCACTGACCAGTCAGGGATGAATGCCTCTGGTCATGTGATGCTGGGAACGATGGATGTTCATCATCAATGGACAAAGGTATCTTTTTTATCAAACAATATCAAAGAAATAACAGATTGTTTAAAATCAATAGTTTTGCATCAAGTCTTTTGTTTGTTATTGCTGGCTCATTAACTGAAAAAAGAAGATTAGATGCAACAATAAAATTTTATGTCATTTATTTTAAACAGCAGAAAATAAGTCAGGTCTGACTTGCCAAAGAATGCGGATTCTCTGCATAGCTATCTGACAATGGCACAATAATGCCATACATCGTCATTGCATTAATGTTTTTCTTCCAGCAAACATCAGCTGCACAAACTACACCCCTACAGTCAGAATTTAGGAGACGCAGCACACTCAAAAAGTCAGCATGCAAGCGTCACACATCATGTTTTCATGAGTTTCATTCTCACTTTAACTTTCATTTAAAAAGCTCCCAAGTTAGCATGCTGATAACTTGATATACTCAAAATCATGTGACTGACAGTTGCGAACACTGTATTGCTCCTCTTTTTTCGGTGGGAGCTATAAACCCTTAACATGCAGAAAATATGATCCACTGCACACAGACACCATATGGAACAAGAAAATGTCCCAGGGGATAAAAATGGCCTGCTCTCAGTCACTAAAATGCTCTTAACATCTCACTCTCAATAGAAAATGTTTTTGCAGACTATAATGGATGTTTCCATGTACACATGTAGTTCTTTGAAAGACTCCCAAGCTACCGGAGGCTGCTGGAGCAGGCTGATGCACTGAAGGAACGCATCAGCCACCTCCTTGGAGGCATTCAGGTGATTCATATGGAGCGCTTGGGTCCCGGCCTGACTCTGGAGGAGCACTACAGTAACCTCAGCACCTTCCACCAAAGATTACTGCCTCTCCGCCTTGCCCTGCACCCTCGCAGCCTGCAAGGACTTTCCATGACCTTGGAGAAGTGAGTAATTCTATACCTCTATTGCAGTTTTTGGCCATCAACCTTTGGCTACTGCACCTCAAAGTCACCCAAATCAGATTTTTTTTGCTCATATGTGTCCTGTATCTAGGGCTGTCCTCAATTAAATATTTTCCTAGCCAACTAATAGTTGTTCATTAAAGCCAATGGTCGACTAATAATCCGCATATGGTTATTACCGTATTTTCCGTACTATAGGGCGCATTTCAAATCTTGATTTTTCTCAAAAAGTATCAGTGCATCTTATAATCCAGTGGTCCTTATGGATGAATGATGGCTGCTCAAAATGTGAAATCAGAATGTTTTATAATGACTTTGGTGCGCTACGTAGCCACACCCCAGAATGGATCATCGTGGTATCAATGCAAGCGCCTAGCGTACTTTGAATGGCATGCGCGCATTAATACATACTGTGCCTCTACACACAGCTTAACAGTTACCTTTATTCTTAAATGGCACCTGCAGAGACATGCGTATGCTCTGTATGTTAGTCAAGTGTTGTTCGAGCTTTCACGAATCTCACGAGGGCTAGAATCATTACTGAACCGTTTTAACTTTTTAAAATTATCCCACTCTTTAGATTTTTTTTTCGACATGAGGACAGTTGTGTTTGCCTCGTCCACTGGGTTAACGAGCTTGATGTGACTGCATAAATGTGACTGCTCAGTCCGACTAAATTACTAATGAAAACCTCAAACAAATAAGCCTGTTCGTCGATAATTGACAAATCAACACAAAAGAGGGCTGCCATACCTGTATTTGATAGTTTCAGGACAATCTGATTAGCTCAACTGTGGTCATGAATCTGCTGCTTATCTGATGTTTTGTGTTTGTCTCTGTTTGAACGCTCAGGTTGTGTTTCTCTGGATTTTCATCATCTAGCACAGACACGAGTTGTTCCTTGAGACGTTCTTTTACTGAAATCTCATAATTTGAAGCTTAATGAAGTTGTGATTGTTGTTGTGAGAGCATTACTTGTATCCGTGAGCAGGCACTTCAGTGTATATGTCTGTTAGCAGTGCATTCGGGGGAGGTAGTTTCCCCCTCTGTGTGTGCGCGTGTAACATCGAGCCACTTCTCAAACAAAACAACACCAAAAATGTACCTTTTTTTCTTCCAAGCATGTAAAGCTGAACAGCTGAGGTGATTTGGACTATTACGTTTATTGTCTCTTTGGAGCAGCTGATGATGTCAACAATATTTTTTTAGAGAATAAAAATAAATAATTTAAAGAGATTAAAACCCCAGATCACTTGTTGCTGTAATTCCATGAGAAATATTATTTCATTTGGTCATTTACATCTCAAATGGACAATGCATTTGCTATAGTGTCACATCCTACAGTGAACTAGTCTAGTATTTCACTAAAAGGACTGGACAACCGAGAGGCCATACTGGACTCCCAACAACAGATTGCATGTGAATGGTAGTATTCAGGAAGCTCTTTCATTTTTGTCTTACTTGATCCATCTTGACTTTTCACTAAGATGTCTTTGTGCCACCAAATGTCCCTTCAATCATTGCCTTTTCTCTTCATTCTGTTCTGTTTCCATAGTGACCGCTCCACCCCCGCCCTTCATGAAATGGGCCACTTCATCATCCCCATGATGTTTGATGGCCTGCACCTGCAGAGCTTCCTACAGAGCCAGGCCCCAGAGGCACGGAGACGCCTGCAGCGCAACGACACGTCAGTCAAACTCTCACCTGCCAATCACTCATTAGTTAATTTCCTTTGAATCTTGCAGCATGCCTTTTTAAAGGTTGGCAAAGTTAGAGTGATTGTCCAAGAATAGTTGATGTTTTTTTCCGTCATCTCTTTCAATGCATTAGTTAACTGTTTAGGGTTCGAAATACAAATTTTCCTTACGTAATTTCATTCCTTCCATAAATGGCATCTTACTATACTTTGTAGTTACCACTAAATGTATCAAATCTAAATGTAAAATATTTGGATCAAAATTTGTGCTCCAAAGATGGGAGAACTTTAGGATGAGTTAACAGTTTAAATATTTACTTAAAAATTGTTGAATTGAAAAATGTGGCATTGTCCAGTTTAGGGAACGGATTTTTCCTTTTTTAGGATCATAAAACTGACCTTTATAGAAATTATAAGATGTACATAGACACGTTCACTAAAATGTACCCATATATGAACCCCTGCTGATTTGCTGATTAACGTTTGTAAAGATAATGTAGTTAATTTAAACTGTGAGAAAAAAATAACAACCAAGGAAAATGCAATTAGGTTATACTTTGATTTGCACCTACATGAGTGTCCTTCGTCCATGAACAGGATTTATGGCTCTTTGTTTTATTCAGGTAAGTAGCTGCAGGTATGAGCCTTTTTTAAAGGAATTATCATTTTGTTGCACCTATTCACAATCGATCAACCAGATTCCAAAATTTCTAACTTGGTCAATCATTCATTCATTCATCTTCATGTTGGCTTTATTCCCTTTCGGGGTCGCCACAGCGGAATGAACCGCCAACTCTCTGGCATGTGTTTTACGCAGCGGATGCCCTTCCCTGCCGCAACCCATCGCTGGGAAAAATCAAATCCAGTAAAATGTATAGTGCTTAATGCTTGTTGGAGGTTGCTTCACGGCAGCTACACATAAAAGAAGCTTATAGTGTATTAACATAATTGAGAGAGAAAACCCAACAACATTGGATAATTTTAAGAGATAATAATTACAATATATGCCTTACTTTAAAATCATAGAGTTTCCTTTTGAAATCAGGAAGCATACTTATCCTTGTTCAATCTATATGGCCACGATCAATTTTAGGAAGAAAGATTGTCGGCATTAATGTGTTTATTAGCCTATCCAAAATTGACCTAATTTGTTGGCAACATAGAGTTTGCGGTTCACCTATTGTCATGTTTTATGCTGTTGGAGGAAAAAAACGGAGCTCTCTGAGTAAAAAAAAAACTGCACGAGTAGATAGATGATAGATATACTAAACTATTCAAGATAGAACAAAGGAGGCAATACTAAACAAACGAAAACCAGTTATAACCAACGATGTGCATTTAACTATCACGTCACAATATCAAAAACTCTCTGTGATACATTCTTACATCATATAATTGAAACACTTTCTGAAAAATATAACAGTGTGTATAGTTCAAATACCCAAAGGTGCATTAAGATGTATGTCTAAACTTTAGGGCAGATGTTCTAGGTCTACACATTGCTCAGCACAATGACTCTTAAAAATGAGGGATATTTTTGACAGTGCAGCTTTCATCGACTTGATGCATAGTTACACTTTTGAAGAAGAGACTACTTTTATTTTATTTTATTTTATTTTTTATAATTAAAAATATTTTTATTTCACAGGGCACACCCCTGACTATGTGCACTCTCAAGGCTTGACTGTAATTTGGTTTAGTTTGTTTGGTTGCTCCATGCTTCAAGACCCTGTATGCCACTTTGTTAATTCGGAGATTTTACAAGTTTGTGAGTGAGTGTCCTTTCCATGTATCCCTGCCTATCTCTAAGTGTGTTGCAGTAGTTGATTTGTGCCCCATGTTAGGATTTGTATAGATTTTCATTGAAAATGAATAAATGATCTCTTCCTGTATCCTCAGGCTGGAGGCGGAGGAAGCCTCGCTGATCTCCAGCTGTGTGCAGGCTCTCTCTCTGCGCAGTCTTTGTAAAGAGACCAGTGTGTCGAGTGGTCAGATGATCCCATGCTGCCGGCGCCTCATGCAGCAGTCATGGCCTAGCATGCAGGGCCTTCATCTCTGTGTCTCGCACTTCTACTCTGTCATGCAGGACGGGGACCTCTGCATCCCCTGGGACTGGAAGGGATGAAGTATCTCTTTCTGGTTTGGATTTCACAGCCACACCTCCTTGCATGAAATGCCATTTCAACTATAACGTTCAATTCAACTGCCATCAAGAATTATACTCTACCCCATAAGCACAACAGCAGATGTTGTGCTAGAAAGTATTCTTAGATATATGATCTTATATTAGCTTTGATAATGTGTGTTCTTTAAAATAATAAAGCTTCTGGTAAACTCCTGGTGACTGAGCTCTGACACTGATGTTTGAGCTCTTTCTGTGAGGAGATAGACAGACTTCTGAGTGCAGTGTAAAAACAAAATCCACGAAGATGGATTACTGACTTGATTGTAAACACACTAAAATGATTATAAGTTGATTAATGAGAGTTATCTACAAATTGTGTGCCAGTTAACACAGTCCGTGTGCTGAGCAATGTGTAGACCTAGAGAAACTGTTTAAACATACATCTTAATGCACCTTTGGGTGTTTTAACTATATACACTGGTATTTTAACTATATACACTGTTATATTTTTTCAGAAAGGGTTTTATTATACGATGAAAGAATGTAACACAGAGAGTTTTTGATATTGTGAGATGATGGTCAAATTCACAACATTGGTTATAACTGGTTAGCAGTTGTTTAACATCATTGCCACATTTGTTCTTTCTTGGATATGTAAGGGGTATAACGGTTAAACGTGCATTATTCAGCTCTAAACGCACAACATGGAGACGAAGAACAAGGACAAAGCGGTATTTGTGCTGGCAGTTGCCTCGAGCAAATATCTCTCAGACCCAGTTAAGCGGAGTTCCTCAAATGACAGTTGGTATTAAAAAAAACTGTATAACTCAAATAACAATCTCAAATCGGTGAACTGTGGTCTGGCACTGGTTTTGCGTTATCGGCTAATGTTTGTTGCAGTGGTTACTAAACTCCCACAAGAATGCATAAAGTGAACAAACCAACCTGGGTGCTTATTGAGAAATATACCTGGGTGCTTATTGAGAAACTCCCGCCAGCCTATCAGAATCAAGTATTCAGACAGACCATAGTATAATTTTGTATATTTAACATGCAATGTGAAGCATGGCAGATGCGTGTTAAACACATTAACTTTTTCCGTTGAATAACCAACATTGAAATTCTGATTAAATGTTTATATGTTTGTTGATCTTACTAATGTGCATCACGTCAACAGATGCAAACTTGAAATCTGACACTTTGGATGTATTGAATACATTCATTTCAATAAATGATTAGGTTCACATAGATATATGTGAATAGATATATAGATGGAGCTCAATTTTGTCTAGATGGTGCAATAATGCAATCCAGAATGCTGTTCTATTTTCTGTGTTAAGATGTGCTTTTGTCTGCTGCTATGGATCAAAGTATTTAATGTTACTTTTGTATAGTTCTAACTGAGTATGATCTTTTTTGAGATTTTAAATGAAAATTACGGATAACTCTGTGAGTTTTTCCTAGATAAATAACAAACTTGATTCAATTGAATTGTGTAACGTGAGTATTCTTATTGTGCACTAATATTTATTGTCAATAAACTTTTAAAAACACTTTGATTTCTTTTTTCTGAATGGTTTTCAGTAGAAAGTGCTTTTTTTTAATAATAAACTAGTTTTTAATGATGTACGAGTTTTAACATAGTTTTGTTCCAAAACTTCCAAAAATATTTTAACTTGGAGAATCTAAACCCATAGGGTTCATCTAAAAATGTATCAAAAAAAAATAAAGAGCAAACATTTAAAGTTTTTTTTAGAAAATGTTTTGATGAATAGCGAGTATACATTTCTTTAAAAAGGAGACTTAAACAACATGAACTTGAGATAGGATCACATATAAAATGTCCTTAATTAGTTGTTAATTACTTATAAAAATATAATTAGTCGAACGAAAGGTAGATGATTGCCCAATATTTATTTTATATATTCATCTGAAACACTGCGAGTTGCATTAACCTGACAATGTTAATTTAACCCTCTAAATGTGACTGGTGTTCAACCAAGACTCATTTAAGTGTCCTGGAAATTTCCTTTTTGAGCTTTATTAATTTATCTTGGTATTAATTTCTAACATGCCAGTGTAAAGCACCAAAGGTGTTAAGATTTGTGAATTTTATGGCTAAACACATATTGACTATATTTTTTTTAATAAGTCTTGATTTTAAGTCTCAAAAATATTCGATTTTTTATCCTCTTCAAAATCTTTTTCTCAAATCCTCTTTGTTTTTTTTAACCAACCAGTTCCTCCAATATGCTTTTAGTTACTATGCTACCCACAGCTGGAACCAGTTTCAAGAAGTGATTAGCGAAGCTAAAATGTTAACCATATTTAAATACAGACTACTATTTAAATGTGCCTTTGCTGACTAAGTGCTGATGTCTGAACAGTGCTGCATTTATCATTCTTCTGCTTTTTTCATTCTATGGATGTATTAATCAATGTGCAATGTTTTTTTCTATTCTACTTCTCAATTTATTTCTAATGTTTTATCCTATGTGTTTTAATCTCCTATCCGTCTAATTATTCTGTAAAGCCCTTTTAATTAAATAAGTTAAATGACATTTTGTCACATCAATATTTTGCCTAAACAATGAAGAACTGATGCACTGTAACCTACATACTCAATTGTGAGTATAGGATTACCAAAGACTTGGGTTTATTTTGACGGAAGCGGATTGAGCACTAGCCAGAGTTTTAAATATGTTCCTTGTTACCTAAGATAATGCTTGTCACAATCAAATGCAGAGAATAAAGTCATCAAACAACATTTTCCTTCTTTGGTCCTCACAACGCAAGGCTTAATAGAAACCATCCATAACATTTTAATCATGAGTGACAGTTAAAAGCACCAGCCATTTCCTGAGCCTGAGAAAGAAGCAGCACCCCTCCCCTCTCCCTGCGCACCTCCGTAGCGCACGTACTCAAGCCTTGTCCGCATGGCCTGTGGTCATTTCCACCATGTGACATGACCCTTCCTTGATTTTGCTTGGTTTTGCTAAGACCCTGCCCTCCCCCAACCCCCCATTCCGGCCATTTTCCTCATGCAAATCAATGGAATGTCCTTGGGATGGCCAGAGCGCTACAGCTGAGAGTAGGCAGCCTTCACTACCCCTAATCCCAGCCATAATAATGGGGTCAAGGGGTCTCTCCAAGAGCCCTGTCTTTCAGCCTGGCATCCCACTGGTTTATTAGGTAGCCTGCATCTGGAGCCTAAGCCCCAGCAAGAAGCTTCCTCCTCTGTCACAAGAGCCACCCCAGCACCCCGTCTTAAGTGCCCATAAACGCACACAAAAGCCAGTCCTACATGTGGTAGCTATCTATTACAGGAGGGGCTGTCGGGAGGGGGAGAGGGGCATCCATTACAAAAAGGTTGAGATTGATTTCATTGGTTCAGGTGTGGGGGAAATTGGCATGGGCTCGATGGTGAGAGATGATGGGTGGGAGAAATAATGAGAAATAATGATTGAACAAAGGGGATTTCTTGTCTTAAAACAGCTTTTTGTCAAGCGCTGCAACAAATGCCCCATTAATAATTTTCAGTCATTCCTTAATCAAGAAGAGGTCGGGACTGACTTGTGTTTAGAGAGAATGGAGGTGAATGTAATCTAACGAATTTACCAGCTTAATTTGGCACTGAGCATAAAAGCTCTCCAGCTGCATTTATTGAGACGAGTAAGTAAAACATTCGCTAAAGGTGGAAATGTGTTGAATTTGTGAATGTTTTTTATCTGAAAACACTCAAATTTTCATTAATATAAAAAAGTGACACCGTTTTAAAATTGCAGTTTTAATAAAAATTTATATTTTCAAATGATGAGACTCTTTGATTCTCTGAATATATTGAAATATATTGCTGTTTTTATTTGAAGGGTTGTAGTCAATGAGAATGTTTTGACTTGTAAAATTCCCTTTTTACAATCTGCTAGTTTAATAAACAAATTAGACACAAGACTTGTTTTTATTTTTTATAAAGGAACAGTTTATCTCAAGAATTGCCTTTCAAAGAAGTATCTGCTATGGATCACCTGACTAAACAAAAGTTCTATGAGAGTATTAATTATATCTTTATGATCGTAAGTGCTTGTGGTTTGTTAGACAGCAAAATTGCCAGTGTTAAATTCCAACTTCTAGCGTAAACAGATAAAACAGGTCAAAATCGCAATGCTGATGTGCTCCTAGATGTAATTAAAGTACAGAAATATCTTTCCATTTTATAAATTACATTTGCATTTTGAATATTACATTTAAAAGTCAGCTTCTCAATTTTTATGCTGTGTATACAAGCACTATCCCAGTGTTAAATGTAACTCTACACTACACTATATGATTTAATGCACCAGTCAGAGTCAAATTAACACTGGGTAAAAAGAACAATTTAACTCTGTATAATAAAAATGTACTGGGTTTCACGGTTTTTGCATTTATTTCGGATAATGTTTTAACTCTTAAGATTAAGTGTTTCAGATGAAACATTTTACAATCCAATTTGCAGGCAGCAACAAATATAACACAAGTAATATTAAAATGGAATCGATGTGTAACAAGATAAATGAATCATGTTCAAGCTTGAAATCACTAAAAGCAATCATTCAACCAGAATATTTATACAAATTAAAAGCTAAGATACAGCCCTGAAATAATGCTTATGTTTTTTGTTTAGTGTTTGGCCTGATATGTTTCCTCTCACCTTTAAGTCAAACGAGTCTTCTAAAAAAATTACACACAGTTTAAAAAACTTATAGCTGAAAACCTTTAGCCTGGAAAGAAGGAGCTTGTGACAACCATTGCAACAAACTATTTGGCATGTTATTCCAATTCCAGATGTGGCTACAGACTTATACAATTTAAACTTTGATAAATTTAGGCCTAAAGCAAAATTTATTAATTTTAGATTGTGTTAAATGAACACTGACTGCTGGTAAATAAAACTCACAATTTTATCTCATCATCACAAAGAAGTGCTTAAACAGGTAATTTTTTTTCTATATGCTCTCACAAAACCATATCCTTTCCAATAAAATTGTTAATTTTTTTCATAGTCTTAATAAAAAATTAGGCATTATTTGTAATCAGCATTGATGGTTTTGGCAATTTAAAAATATTTGACAAAAGGCTAAAATGTCATTGTCACTAAGAGTAGCTAACTACTTCAACCACAACTATACCAATAGTATTGTTATTAGTAGCAGTGGTATTGTACTAAAATTAATTGTGTATATGCTTAGTCCTTTAGCTATCAAGACAATATAAATAATAAAAATGCAACTATGAATGAAAAGTGAAAATGAATAAATAAATGTTGAATATTATTTTAAAATAATCCCTAGGGTTAAAAAACACCTATGTGTTCTTAAGGTTCATATATTTTTTATTAAGATCAGAAACAAACATCAAAGGTGTTATAAAATAAAGTAACAAAACATAAAAGGGTCTATACCTTTATGTTTAGTCTATGTGCTAATATATTAATACATGATAAAACTATTTAATTTTTTTTTCGGTTTAGATCATTCTTTTTATCTTTAGGGAAAAATTACAGCCGTTGGTAAAATGTTCTCTTCTGCTTCTGACATTTTACTGCATATAAAGCATCCAAATGCTAGGGAAAATTTGTTTAATTTGGTATAAAGTTTCCAAAAATACTTTCAGATTTTGAAAGGGTTAACAGTTTTGTTGTAGTCTTTTGTAATGTTCTTTAAGCTGTGGCTATGTAAAAGCTAAATAACAAACCATTTGTTTGGTTTATGTTTATATCATGTATTTATTTAATGAATAGTTATATCATGTTTAACTCACTGACGAGCAATCAATCATTACACTTACTTTTATTATAGTTTATTTGTTGATATGTTTGTGGCTTTTAAACGAGTGAAAGCCGTGCCCAGCCCCGCCCCCCGAGCACACAAGCTCCGCCCACACAGAGTGTCCCTCGGGCGGAAGTGCTCGCTTCACTTTTCAGAATGGAAGCGTTCGTTTGGTGGTCACGCGCCGTGGGGTAGTCTTCCACGCTGAATGAAAATGAACGCGAACTGAAGAGACGCGCGGGGAGAGCTTTTATTTAGCGCCGCGGACGCGAGAATATCAAGGGCTGCTAAAGTCCCGAGAGCGAGCGGAAGCGAAAAACCGAACGGTTACTTTTGTAGCCTCGCCGAACTGCTACTGTACGCGGACTGGAGGAAGTTAAAGGGGCTTTTCAGCCTCAGCGCAGTAACAGGATCCCGATGGGCGCTGCGTGCTAACGAGCTACATGGGACATACTCTGAATTATTTAATTGCGGCTCCTCGCGCAGGCGCCTATTGAGAACAGCGCCGCGCAGATGCTCAACTACAGCGCGTTCATGGAAAACGGACGTATTTGCATTCAGGAAGGGAAAAAGTGACCCTGTATCGAGCGTGCTTGGCCCCTCGTCATGCGGCGGTGGGGGAGGATCGGAGCAGGGACTTCGCAGCGGATTCCATGTTTCGCAACAATGTTAATGCCCCACGTCGAGGGATTATAAGGCCGCGAAATGTCACTTACTCGCCGAATGGCTAAAGTGCTCTCGAGAAGTTGCGCATAGAGTTTAATCTGCGAAAGAACGAGAGCGCTGTTGAGTCTAAACTCCCAGACGGGAACGTATAACTGAATGTAACCCAGAACACAGCACAGCACCTCCCGACTGTAATCGAAGTGATCAGGGAACCCTTTGAGTGTCTTCTTAAAGCATCTTTATGTGCGAAGTGATCCTGCGCTCTTCTGCGCAAATGGCGTCTTTCCCAGACTCCGACCTGCAAACATGTCCGCTGTGCAAGGAGCTATGCGGCTGCTCTGCTCCGATCTCCTCCAATTCATCTACCTCCTCCTCGTCCTCTCACACCTCCAACTCCTCTACCTCATCCAGCAGGAGGCTGCACGTCCTGCCCTGCCTGCACGCCTTCTGCAGGCAGTGCCTGGAGGGCCACCGCAGCCCTGGTGACCCTCTCAAGCTCAGATGCCCCACTTGCGACCAGAAAGTGGCTCTCTCGGAGTCAGGGGTGGACGCGCTGCCCTCCTCCAACTTTCTCTTCAGCAACCTCCTAGACGTGGTGGTGTCCGCGGAAGAGCAGGGCAAGAACGGGCGGTCTCCTTCGGTGGTCCATCACGGTGGTCTTCTGAGACCACAGCATCTCTCGGAGCCTCAGTGCAGCTCTTGCGACGAGGGGAACCCCGCTACCTCTCTCTGCCTGGACTGTCAGGAGTATTTGTGCGATAACTGTGTCAGGGCCCACCAAAGGGTCCGCCTCACCAAAGACCACTTCATTGAGAGCCTGCACCTCGCCAACCGCACCAACAATTCCAACACCCCGGTCAACATCTCCCAGTCGTTCCATAACAGCTTCTCCATGCTCAACGTTTTCCAGGAGAGGATGGATTTCTGCCAGCAGCACGATAACGCGGTGGGTTCGCTCTCCACGTTCTTCTTTGCTTTGGCTCTATTTCATTTCTTTGGTGGTTGCTTCTGGAATTTTTGTTTTTTTTTAATGTGTGGGTTTGAACATCACAAGTGTTAATTCATAACTACTTCAGAGCTCTTGATATGGACATTACATTTCAGCACCTGCCTTTTTTCTTCCTGAGAATTTCACTTAATTTAAAACCTGTTTTTTGGTCTCCAGTATTGATTTTGATGTCCTTAAAAGATAATATTACACACTCCAAAATTATAGTTAATTGTTGGTATGTTGTCTGAGATCTATGTCAGTTCAGACCTTCAAATAGAAAACCTTTATTTTAGAAGACATTTTATCATAGCATAGAAGAGATTGTTGCTTTGAAAGTCAAGGCAATTGTATTTTCTCACTTTTCTGAGTCTTAAATAGCTCAGATCTAAAGGAGTTAACCTCAGTTTCAGTCATCTGTTCAATAATCATACACATAAATAAAATTATCTCGACACTCTTGAATTTAAGGGAAAAATGGAGAGTTAAGAGACCATGGTTCTATGCAGATTTGTGTCATTGGGTGCCCTTATTGTTTGACTTCCTTGATAAGAGACTAGTCATTTTTAAGCCACAATCTTAAAAAAAATTGCCTTTCTGCGTGTAGACCTGAGTAAGTGTAGTTTAGATTATATATGATGGAAATTCCAGTTTAATCAGCTAGAAAAGAAAATAATTGTCTTGTTCTGTGTTCTTTTGCTTGGCTCGGTTGTTTTGCTTGTTAGATTCTGGTTTTAGCCAGTCTTGCTTGCCTCTCTTGCAGTCTGAAAGCATTTAGTTGAGGGAGATTGATGACAATAGGCAATTTTGAGACTGGGACAAATATATGTTTTTTCATTTCATGCATGTCATACATACATACATACACACACACACTCACACACACGTTTTCAGACCATTGGACACTTAAATACCTTGCCAAGAGCTTTTTGGCCAAACAGTTGACAGCATAATCAGAACACTACAGTCATGATGGCCAGTCAGAAGTTTCAAAAAGGGTTCCAGGTTTTCAACAAGCTGTAATCTCATGTTTAAATAATGTTTCGTTGTCTACATGATCATGCTTATTTAGGTGGAACCGGTTCTAAAATGCTAGTATGAGAACTTGGGGACTATGCAGGCTGTAAAAACACTTTTTTTTGCAGATTAGGATTTATACCAAAGAATGTGAAATGATGTTTGTTGCTGATGGATTTTAAAGATGTGGCATAATTTTCAGGAATGTTTAATATAAATTCAGCCCCCAATTACCAGAACAGAACTGTAGCCAATCAACAGGAGCCACAAAATAGGGATGAAATGCTATTGGTCTAGAGGTGTGTTTGAAATCCTAGAAATCCCATACTTCAAATTTAAACATTGAAAATTTTGCTCACATTGATGGGCGTTGATGCACAGTTGGTACTGGATAGCTAGACCCACTTTCAGCATCAAACACTATTTAGAAACGGGTGGTCTACATCATGGATAAAGTCTATGCATCTTGATGCTCAACTCTCTTAAGACTTGACAAATATATCAAGGGAATTGTTCAAGATGTAGCATAATCCCAGTGAGTGCTAAATTAAAATAGAACTTTAATACGAATTCTATTTTATGGTACATTTTCAGTGAGAGAGACTGATAAAATATTGATTGATTACTTGTTTTTTAGTTTGGCATGAGCCAATAACCAAGGTGTGTTTTTGATGTCTGTTCCATCTTGAGGATCCAAGAAGCATTTTCATTACTTCACTTTTCTATCTGTCTTTGATCCCCTTGTCTCGATGCCTTCTAGAAATCAGCACATTATATTTCTTCAATTTTATGAATTCCAAAGCATTCTGGTAAGCAGCTGTGTACGTTATAGCTCCAGTCCTCCATATGTTTTCTAGATTGATGTGAACGGTTTCTTTAATATCACATGAGGATTTTCCTCAGGATTTTATCTGTGATTTTATCAGTCTGCTCTATTCCAGCGTTGAGTTGCATCAACGTCATAGGCCCTGTGGTATATAAATTCTTAGTCTGCTTTTACCTGTGGCCTTTGCACTCTACTGGACTGTGTAGCTTAGCAACATGTTCCATGAGAAAATAGCCATTTGGATTAGTGCTGGAGACAGGGAGAGCTTTCATTTCTAACAGAATTATTTTCATAAAAAATTTTTAGACAAACATTTTTGTAATCTTATTAAAGCAAAATAAACAAATTCATATATATTTCAAGTATCATAAAATTGTTTGTCGAGATTCATTTATAAAACTTGCTCTTCGTTTATGGAATGTTGTTTCTGGCTAAATTGAGTCATTTCTTATTTTTTTTAAATTCCTGCCTAATTGTTATGTACATGCGTCTGCGATTGTAACACTGATTTATGAGGGAAAAAATGAAGAATTGTTGGTTTAGTCACATAGTTCATAGAAAAGTAGTCCTACTTGAAGAGTAAAAACATATTTAAACATAATACCCAACAGAAAAAACATAATTAAATAAATTAAATAAATTGTGCTCTTAAGTAAAGTAAAATGTATCTATAAAGCACTCTGACCTTGGGATTTAAAAGAGCAAACATTGGTCCACTGCAAGTATTCATCTGGGGAAAACCAATGCAATTCATTGTTTTGTCTTGAAGCATGTTCGCATGTGTGTGTTTGATGCCATTTAAATGGGATTCTAAAAGTCATTTAAAACCAGTGTACAGCCAAGAACGGAGGGACTTGTTGGGAAGCTGAGACCTGACTATTGCCTGTTTGACAGTCCATTACAAACAGTATTGTAGGACTTTCTAGATCCACCAATTTACAAAAGATAAATAGGCTTAAAGGTCCTCGCACGCCTATCTTAATTTTTTATCTGAAGGCTTGTGCATTTACGCCTTGATCATAAACAATTGTCACCAATGCGAGCTCACACATATGATGGAACCTTGAGCACAGACGAAAAAAGTTTGGCGCTACTGTTTCAGATTGGTTTTTGGCAAGGAGCAACAGTGGCTTTTTTGTTGATGTGATTGGGACATAAAAGAGCTGCTGGGTGGCGCTCAATATACACCTCGTTCTGACACAATGACAGTAAACCACGATAAAGAAAAATGTGTTGAAGAATGACGAAATCACAAAAGAGGAAAATTAATATAATATTAAGGATCTCATTTTGTTGGTGTCCGACCATTGAGAGTGACAAATCCCACAGAGATTATATAATAGCCGGCGTGCCACTGTTGTCCATGAGTAGTGATGGGAAGTTGCATTAATTTTAATGATTATTTCTTTAGACTCTCATTTCCAAAAAAAAATTAGTTTATATTGTCCAAATGAAATGAAATTTGATCTATATGGTAACAGACAGACCCAAAAATAGATTAATATACAAGAATCATGGCAAACTGACTGTGCTCACCTGTATCTTCTTATTGTCAACAGTCTAATCCATGTGCACCAAAGAAAATTATTCACTCCAAATCTCATCATGACTCATCGGTCATTTTGAAGTTTTGTTCTCTCACAAACGATACATCACTACCTTGGAGCATCACTACATCAACATTAAACAGCAGAGGTGTGGAGATAAAGAAAATAGACCCTATAGAGAAGCCACCTGAAGGTGTGTTGAGGCCTTAAGTCTAGAAACAAGGAGGATTCTGTGATGTTTACCTTGGGTCAGTTTTACAAATTAATCAGTTTGAATTAACATGATAGTTATTTTTTTGTCTAGAAAGGTTTCCTTTTAGTATAATCATACACATGTCAGTATTCATGTATTTGATATTAAATTTAGACTTTCATTCAACATACATTGGACTGTTGGAAATTCAGGTCTTAAATGCTTGTTTGTTTTCACATATTAATACAGACTGTAATGTCATGCTTCTGGCATCAGCTGTGACCCGGAGTCTTCATAGCTCACATATAGTCCATAAAGCTCTGCAGAAACACACCACACCATCCATCAACCTTTAAACAAATGCACAGCACAAGCCCAGTGTCCATGACCTTTCAGAGCACCCATCATAAACAGCATAGTCATGGCATATTTCTTTAACTTTCTGAACAAATGAACTGTAACTCACGAATAATAACATGGCATAATTCTTTGCAATTAGTGTTAATACAACACAATTTGCTCATAGTGAAACGTTTGAATATATTAAGCAGTTAACGCAAAAAAACAAAGTTAATTTGTTTATGGTAGAAGAAAATCTTTTTTTTATAATTCAATATTTTGGAGATGTTTAATTTGAAGCTCAGTAGGGGTAGAAACAGAACCACCTTTTTGACATCCTATGTCTGTAAAATGCTATGAGGCCAGTTACTAGAAGCCAGCGAGGGGATTATAGTGTTTTTCTCAATCATTGTCGTCTTGGTCTGATTGGACTGGTCAGAGTGAACATTTTTAGCATTTAGAGGCCTTTCACATTCCTTTTCTGTGTGTTGTGTGCGCGCATGTGTTGCAAGTTTAGAAATCCGCCAGTGAAAGGTCAAATGCTAGTGTGAGTAAGTGTATAGGCTTCATGAGTAACACCCAGTCTCATTACACTCTAAAGCAATTTAGAGCTTACCTTTCCCAGCACAATCATGGGTTCTGCCTTTATGCTTAGAGGAATTTAAAGGGTGCACATTTTGACATGCCATTATTTGGTATTCCTACATTCTCTTGTTTTTAACTGTTGGGGGGAATTAAAGTGTCAGTCACTTTGTTTCAAAGTAATTGCTCATTGAATTATTCAT
The DNA here is from genome assembly GCA_900490495.1 of Danionella dracula. Taxonomy (NCBI): domain Eukaryota; kingdom Metazoa; phylum Chordata; class Actinopteri; order Cypriniformes; family Danionidae; genus Danionella; species Danionella dracula. The sequence goes on along the minus strand of UELW01000378.1, from coordinate 3,973,373 downwards.
GTGCTATCCATCCTTTACATTATTGACTTGCTTTGTTCGTTGCATATGGGACTTGTCTATTAGATTTTATCTTTCCAATGTTTTCATTGTTTTCAATGTCTCATTTTCTTTGTTTTGTCATCTTTACTTACATGTGGTAGATAATGACTTCACCAATTTTCAGTTTTCCCAGTGATTTACTCCAGTATAAACAGGTTGTAAAACAAGAAAGAGATATTGTAAAGTACAAAAAAATGGCTTCCTCATGTTTTTTTTCCTTGAATTGAAAATAAAACACAGGGTTATGTTGTGTTTTATCAGAAAGATTTAAGGGATCAAACTCCACTTAAGTACATTTCTTTCATCACACTTTCAGTTTATGTAGAAGAATTCTAAATTGTTGCCAACATGGCTACTGTTTTTAATGATGGGGAACTAATTTAAATGTAAAGGATTCAGACTTTCTATAGCCTCTACACAAGTTTCTCTTGGTCATCACTGTTGGACTGATTAATATTATTTAAACACTGTCTCCAAAAACCCAACTAATAACGGACATAAAATCTAATGGTTTGCCACCAACAACTTAAGAGTTCCAAGATTTGTCCCTCACTAACAATACCTTGATCGACAAATTCTGGCACCAAGCCACACTTATGAATTTTCCCTTTATGAATGAACCTGCACGTAACAATCCTCATCCAGTTACTATAGTCCACTCCCATATTTTACTCCCATTGCACCAAAATCAATGCTAATGATATATATATATATGTGTGTGTGTGTGTGTGTGTGTATGTGTATTTTAACACTTTTCACATTTAAAGTGGACAGTTGTGGGGAAAAAAGTCAGTGTGGACACCTTTTTTTATTGTTTTTGCACCATTTGTTGGCTCCTTGCTGACGTAAAGCAGTGGTGGTTTGCATGGAAGCATAATGCTCAAAAGCTTGTTGTCAACTGGTCTTTTGATTTAGGCTTCAGGTTAAGGGTCATTCCAAACAACTAGAATGGATTCTGGCTGGGATTAGTTGGGTCAGTGAAGTACCATAGGGAAAGTTGCTTGTTTTCTCCCTATCCTGGACTATCCATCATTTTTGTGACATCAATGCAGATTTGGGTTTCTCTCTTCACCTCAGTTCCCACCACAGAATAACTGAAGTTGAGTCCAGTTGTTCCATTAATGTTCTCGCTTCTCACATCTTATTTACAGTTATGCTACAGTACAGTTATGATATGTTTTGTATCATTATTTTCATGTTTTGACTTTCTACTTAAAAACCTAAACGTTTATGTCCACATTTGCTACATTAAATGCAAAAACTGTGAAGCCGGATTTTTCAAAATCTCTGAACACAGATAGAGCCATATAATTCCAAGGGAATGGTATGTTTATGCTAAAACTACAGCATTTATTCTCAGACAGTTAGTGAGGGCTGGCCAATCCTACCTTCAATCGGTGAGGGGTAAAGTTAAGTTATATTTACCACGTTAAACTCTTGGATTCTTGGCATTCAAGTTTAATTACGCTACAGGCAAATTTACTAGTTTAAATTATTATATATGCATTCCATGGCAAGTAACCATACAGCAAAAAATCCTTTCACAGCAGCCCTATAATTTGCAAAACATTTGTTCACTATTCTAGAGAATGTGTTTATTAGTCTGTTTTTTTTTTCTTTTGAAAGGGTCGAATTTTTCATTGTTGCATGTTTGAATGTAGAAGCGGCTATTACTGAATGTGCTTTAGTAGGAGTTTTACGGTCCTATCTTGAAATTCCATTACCCACTGACTCTTTGTTTTAACCATTTTCATGTGTGCTCATCTTAGTGCTTTGATATAGAATCTGCTGGGCCACACTTGAATCTAACTGGGCTCTCCGTAGATGCAAGCCACATGGACCAAATCTTCTGAGGGTTCACTATATACAACATCCAAAATTAGCCCATTATTTATTGTCTTTCCTGTTGGTGCATCAATGTGTTTCTTTTTAGCCTAAAATTGTTTTTTTTTTTGTGAACGTAGAAACCGTTATTCATAAATCTCCTCACTTGGAAAGAACAGATTTGGGTTTTTTGTCAGAAACTTTAAAACGATGTTGACACTTATGTTTAAAATAAGACACTTAAAATGAACAAATAGAAGAAATGATGCAAAAAAAGTTTTATTTTGTTTTAATTGGGAAATATTTGGATTAAAAATCATTTGTTTTTATATGTCTTTACATGATTAAGTATGGACGATGAATTAAAAATAAAAAAAACATTCAGAGGTCTTACAACATTTAAATCTCTCTAAATTTCACGATTTCTTTTTTGTTTTTATAGGTTGTATATTTTCTTTCAGCCATTTCTGAGGATGTTGCTGTGTCTCAATAAATGCTTTGTTATTTGCCATTTTTGTCTTTTTTGAGTGTACTGTCACTATAAGATTTGGTTTGCAGAAGAGGGTTTTCTTCTGATTGAGTCAAGGTTCAAGAGGAATGTGAACTTGTCAGCACTCTGGAACATATCCCTTGCTGATCCAACATTTCCATCTATAGGATTTTTTCTGGATGCAGTAATAAACTGACTTGAATTGCTGCTCCAGTTTTTTATGAAAAGTTTCTTTTACCAAAAAAAGCTTTTAGCAAGGTTTTAACATGGTTAGATTTGTTCCATCCTCCCCCAAGCCGTTCTCAATAGCGTTTTAAAAGTGTCTGGCTCGAGGCTCGGCCCGGAGTCATAAAGTAGGATGCAGTGAAAGAGCAACATATGTCTGAACATTTAATGCTGTTGGAAGAAGAAAGACAGATTGAGGAAAGCCTTGCACTCCATAGGACCTGCTGTGGAAACTTTTAGCAATTTCTCCAGCCTACATGCCACTGTCTAGACATAACTTATTTTATTTTAACACTCTGGAAACAAGATTTGTTATAAAGTGGAAGCATCAACCTAAAATCAATGAATATTTTGAGTGTTTTTTTTAAACATGCAGAGTTTCATTTTTCTGTGTTTCTGCCAATCTTTCTTAAAGAACTGAGAAGTTGAAGTATGGTCTCTTTTACACTCTTATAACAAGTTATTCTTGATGAGCTGTTGTACACAGCACTTTACCTTAAGCCTAAACAAAAGAGTTTTAATTAGTTTGATCAGGCATGTTTCTGTTTCATGAAGGTTGAAGCTAATCTGCAGAGCGCTGCAACTCAGAAGGGGTGTTTTTTGAGGGGTCTTATTCATACAATACAATGGGATCCACTGTCTAAAAATCCAAATGAATTAATTTTGTTTCAAGTGGTTGGATGCCAACACATGTGCAGTACATTTACTGTGCAACGCTAACATTTTAAAACTGTAGTTTTAAGCACAGCCAGCACAAGAGCAGTCACAGATAGACACATGCAATAACTTCCAGGACTACCTTAGCTCACTTTTCCAGATTTTTCACAGGAATATGACTCATTGTTCTGTGTGCAAAATTATCAAAATCTATCTAGGGTTTCCATAATATCTCAAATTCTATGGTCCATCTCCTTTATAACGTTTTTATGCATGTCCAAGATACTATTAGCAAAGGGAAATCAAATACCCATTAAGGGCTGGTCACATTGGAACCAATTATATTTACTGCATTCCTGAACAACGGGGGCCGAATGCCCTGCTTGAGGGAAATAGAGATGCAATGGCGACCTTACTGTTAGATGGCACCCGTGAGCCACAAAAAGTCTCTGACCCCAGGGTGGCTCTTCAGAGTTCTCTGACGCTTGTCGCTTTGTTTGAATCAATAGCACCATCAAATGTCTTACAACAAGATGTGACTTAATTGATTGTAGGTAAATGCACGTAATGTGAGGGGATTTTTACTATACACATTGATTTATTTAAAGCCTTTCCATGTCTGGAATACATGTTGCATTTTCCATCCATCCATTTTCATGTTGACTTTTTTTCCCTTTCGGGGTCGCCACAGCGGAATGAACTGCCAACTCCTCTGTCACATGTTTTATGCGGCGGATGCCCTTTCAGCCGCAACATGTTGCATTTTAATAGTAGTAAACGGATATGTTTTACTTATCTTTGTCAAACAGCTAAACAAAGGCCTAATCTTAACTAAATCATTTATAGAAACACAATGTGCAAAGGTATAATAGCATAGTCACAAGTGGGATTGTACATAAATTCTTGAATATAATTCTAATAGCAGGCATAATGTAGAGGAGAAGTAATAATATAAGCAGTGCAACGAGTAAAAAGTTTATCAAAAAACATTTTCCTTCCTGGGGTTTCATTTGTTCTCCTGGCTCCTCTTCTACGCTACTGCATCTAGGAAGCTCATCAAAGAGTGAAGAGTGCTCTCAAGTTATTCATTTTCGGAGCGTGGAGCTTGGCCTGGTGTCAGACCAATGCGATAAGCAGCGGCAAACTTTTTTTCTCTTTTCACCGTTGATCTGTGCGCCCATCTTTATAGAAAAATATCTATAATTATCTTGTTTTGTCTTTTGATAAATGTCTAAAATTTTCCTTGTTTTGACTTTTGACATGGACTTAATTTTTATTGTGGGTGGCTTTCATAGTTTTTGGTCTTTTATTGATTACAAGATTAGAACTTGATTTGATGGTGAACGGCATATATTTGCTTGGCTGCACATGTTGTCAACTTTTAAAGGGGATGCGGAAATGACATCTTGTGCAGCGGATAGGAGCAATTTCAAATGCTTGCAACTCAAGCCTTGTCCAGACCTGACTTTGCTATTAGAACTCTTCAACCTTCATTTCTGAAATTTCCCCATAGCTTGCAAAACATACTTCAGTCTGGCTTCGTCTTTTAAGACTTAACACACCAATCCAGATGGAGATTCTACTTTATTTTTCCAACAACCTTAACTGTTATGCCACATGGAAGTGCTTTCATGATTTTATATAAGAAGCTTCTGGCATCTTCTCAAACAAGGGATGAGATTTATTTTAAGATTTTGATGGGTCTAGTGCTTGGTTTCTTTTTTGAGGTACAGTCCGATCTTCTCATCATCATTTGGGTATGCACATCTTCACTTCAAATGTACTACACCAACGTTTTTTTTAGCTGCTATTGACTTGATTAGTTGTTGAGATGCAATGAATCAATACTTTGTGGATTATTTATCCGCTCTGTTAAAAAAAACATTTTTTAATCTAGAGTTGGGCAGTATGAAGGTATATATTGTTAATACAGGATGAAAAGTGTACTGTAAAATAAATGTTATTCTGTTTATGCTGCGAAATGTAAATAGTGGGTGTGGTCAACTCACATGCAGAACGTTTACCCGTGGATTTGTCAAACCGTTGCAAAACTGAAGGATACACTGTTTGTTTACTTTATTTATAAGGTTAAAAATAAAATACACTTAATCTATTATGATCAAGTCCTTTTCTTAAGTATTCAAGCTTATTATATAAAGCTCTTTTGTACATCTTCTGCAAAAACTATCTATACAAACAACTATATTGTGCAAAATGTTGTTACTGTGAAATAAAATGTTGGTCATACTTCACTAATTCAATCCCATATTTTATGGATGACACCATTTTAATCTCATGGTGTGCGTTCCAATAAATGAGCACTTGATGCCTGTGAATTTTTTTTTCCCCTGAATCACTAATTTGATTGCCTTTTAAAAAAATATGTATGTATTTGTTTGTAACAGTTTAAACCAAACACCAACTATATGGTAACTTTCTCTTTATTGGTAACATGTAGTGTATCAGACATATATTAGAATTAAACTAATTCAAGGATATACTTGTGCATTCTGAGTTAACCAATGTCAACATCCAATGCATCAAAGTAAAAAAACACATGCAGCTTTACTAAAAGTTAACAGAAAGGCTTTTCTACAAACAAACACCGTCAAGCCTGTTTTGTTTGTTTTGAAAAACAGTTTAAAGGGGAAATATTTGTATTATTTATTAAATGTAAAAAAAATTTTGATGGTGCTCCATGAGTTGACTATTTTATTAGACCCTGTTTTATTTTGTGACATTAAAATCATTCTATAAAACCAGGTCATAGAACACAGATTTTTTTTTTTAAATGGCTGAAATAAAACCCATTGTATGACCTGCATTTGGTGTTTGCAGTGTTTTAAAGGGTAGCCATCGGCCGTTTCATCAGTGGTCTGACTTTTTTTTTTTTAATCTTTTTTTTATAACAATGAACATAAAAACAGCTCTTCCATATAACCGTTTTTATGTAAAAAAAAATCAGTTTTTTAGTCCAAAAGTCCAGTTCAAGATCCAACTATGAATTATTGAAATTATTTTCTTTTTTTGTAAATTATATAATTATATAATTTGAGTCCTCTATATAATAATTTTGCTAGTAAAAAGTTTTTTTTAATTCTGTGTTTGAAAAAAACTGAAGGGATAGACACTGGCTGATGATTATGAAAAAAATATAATCAACACTTTGTGCCTATAAATGCATTTCTAACTAAATAAGTAATATATATTGAAGAATACTTTTAGTTTTAGCGCAGTGGTACTTAAAGCGTAGAGGGTGCTTCTTTTTGAATGATTCAGTAATGATTACATTCCTAGTTTTGGGTTTGGTTTTAACGATAAATTGCAACGAGTACTTTATTTCTTGATTGTAATCAGGAAGAAAGATGAGCATCAACAATGGATTTAAGCGTTTCAGGGAAAATGTTCTCACCGGCATGATGACATTACTGCTCATCATTTATTGCAGATCTGATGCCATTATTTAGCTTGTGTGAGATTACGTAATTGCAGAGCTTGACTGTTTGCCCAGACTGTGCTTATGTCATAATGTGCTCTTGTGGGCAGCCATGCCATGAAAGAGGGAAAGGAAAACGATCTTTACATTCAGTATAACCCGATTGAACCTCGGCTGTCTGCATAGCATGTCTGTACATACTCGTTCATGCTTCACTAACATACAAACACACGTGCGCATTCCACGATCTAGTGTGCCAGAGGCCCAGCTGATTTTGTGTTTGCCCCCACACAAGCAACTTATAAGGGCATTTAAATAGAGAGACACCTCCCACGGTGGGTGGAGGACCATGTGGTTCCGTGTGTAGAGAGAGAGGGAGAAATATTCTCCATGTTTGCTTTGGGAAAACAGAGATCCTCAAAGGGGATGTGTGACTTCACAGAAGAAAGATTAGAAGGCAGAGGGCAGTTTAAGTCTGACTGTTACGTCATTGTACTTAAATTAGTGTACACCTCTGTTGTCTCAATAGAGTTCTACCCTTTAACCTTGTATTAAAACTGACCAGTAAAACAGCCAGCTTTCAAAATGTAAAGCCAGGTTTTAGCTGGTTTAAGTTTGAAATGTGAAAGTATTGATCACAGCAATGGATTACCATCACAAAGTTCTGATATGTTATCATGCAGTGTTGCTACATGCGCAGTGATAAATGTGAAGAAGCTATATGTACCAAAAGAGTCTTGTGTTATGGTTGACTGTTTATCAATGAAATATGTGAAATGATCATCATAACCAGTTATATTTATGAGTTGGTCTTCCGTATGAATATAGCTTTTTTTTTAGCCATGCTCTATTGTAGATTCTGTAGCATGTGTCAATGATCAAGCTTGTCATATATTTATCATAGGCCAACCAAAAGTCTGTTCGAATGGGACTTGTTTTCAAAATGTTAAGTTACTATTTTTTTTTCAACAAATATTGATATTAATGTGAATATGGATTTCACTTCACATCCATGTCTATTGCGGAGGTAAGCGTGCCTGTGGTTTAATTCGGACAATGCATAACACCACATATGTAAAGAATATGATGATTGTGCATGGAAAATAAGTAGAACTTATCCTAACTCGCTTAAAGTGTTTAACATTTTATAAAAGCAATAATATAAAAAAAAACTCCACTGAAATATGTTGCAATTTGAATAATTTCATGTTGTGTAAATGACTCCAGTGCTTACCACGAATGGACGTTATTCCAGTGACCAGATAGTGTGTTCATTTTGTGTTTACTCACTTTGTGGGAAGCACATCTTGTCTACATCCATTGTTGGTGTGAGGAAACTGGCACACAGGAGATTGTATGGCAGTTCAGGTTGGTCTAAACACAAGAGTTTTTTTTGGGGGGAAACGTAGAAATCTTAAGCAATTGCATATATTTGCTAAAACGTTTTATTGATTGCTCTGGTTAGGAGAGAAACGGGCTGACATGACTGAGTGTCACTGAAATTGTTTTTTCACCCCAACCAAACTATTATAATCCAAATAGAGCTGAAGAGGAGTATCTGACCTCAGTCACTATAAAGAAATGTAACATATAAAATAAATGTGAACTAATTTAACCCTGCAAGATTAACATCGTTTGTCTGTAATGACAAATTTCTGAACACTAAAACACTGATAGATTGTCAGGTGTGATCTGTCGAATTTGTTTTAGTTTGTCAGAGAATAAAGTATTGAAACTTGGATTTCTGAAACAGACTTGGAATTCTCATGTTTTTTTAAGTTATAGTAATAAGTTGTTCCTTGAAAGATTTGATTTTTGACTCGCAAACAGGTTTTCTCTGGGTGCTTGGTCTGTACATGCACAGTATATGACCAAACAATACAGTAAATCTAAAAAGTTATTGTAATATATTACAACAATTTATTTAAAACTTTATCTATGAGAATCAGTTTTATTTTAAATAGGTGTTTTTTTTTTAATAATGTTGCTTTTTTCTTTTGTGTATATTTGTGAAGGTGTCTAATGCCACTTTGGTGACAAACATCTACAGTCAATGTCAACAACTTTTGCTATTATTTACAATTGTTACCAACACATTACACATCTCACTTTTTCAGACTTTAACTGTTTTTATATGGTCACATATGCTTCATGAAATTGAATGGCTTTGATAGACCAGTGAGGTTTATTCTAACTTAATAGTTAATCATAATATTTACTGTTGCGTATAATATGCATTTGCATACATTATAAAGCCTTTTTATTGTTATTTAAAGCATTCGTTTTTCAGTTACAATTTTCAGAACTGTTGAGGTTTGTGCTTCTGACCTCACCGTCTGCTTCTTGAGCTGCAGGAAAGTGCTACGACTTCTTTTGGAGCAACAATGAAGTGAAATGTGTCAGATGAGTGATATAACAATAGAACTGGGGCGATCCATCAGCAGACTGTCAGAAGACAGGAAACAAAACTAAAGCGAAATTTCCATTTGGGGAAAATCTTCTATTTTCCCCAAAGCCATGTGGACGAACTTCATTTGGGTTGTTTCCCTTCTCTTTGTGTTTCAGTCTGGGGGCTGCTTATGAAAGATCTCATGGGTACTCGTGTTTTTAAATGTTTTTAAATGTTTTTAGACAGTTAAACATAGCTTTTTTTTATTTTACTGGTGATGAGTAGTGGGTTTGATCATTAATTTCTGAAAATAGTGTATTGGATATTTTATGTATTTTAAGTAAAAATAAAAAACTAATTGGATCAAGCCTCAGCCTTACGTTTCAAAGTATTTTTCATTGGATATTCACATTGGACACCATGTCTTTTGCCAAGATCTTTCTTGTGGAAACAGTGTTTTCTGTATGTATTGGCAGACACCTCTCGATGTTTGTAGCAATAAAAAAAAATAAAAAAAAGAATTATACATTTATTTTATTGGCTAATAGGCCAATCTCGCTTGCTCTCTCTCTCTTTCTCTCTCTCTCTCTCTCTTACACATTAAATGACAAACTTCTTTTTTGTTTATTAAATTAAACATGCTGACATCCCGGTGGTTAAACTTATCATGCAGTATTATTGCGAATTTTCTAGTCTGAAAGTGACTGGCTGCAGAGTTGTTTGAAGCTATCGCTTTGCTCCCAATAAAGAATGCTTCATCCAACTGTGAACATTTTCCAAAGCACTCAATGGTTATTTGATCAATGAAGTTGCTCTTCAAAACCATTCCTTTATCTGATATTTATTTTTTTCACTTATAGGTCCTGCGGTTTTTCTGCGACAGTTGCGGCGTACCAATCTGCAGAGAGTGTAGCCTGGGCAGACATGCAGGCCATAGCTTCACCTACCTGCAAGAAGCTCTGCAGGACTCCAGAGCACTGACCATCCAGCTGCTGGCAGATGCACAACAGGGACGACAGGCCATACAGGTTAGGCAAAAAAAAATGTTGGTAGACATTGTGGGTTTTAATGATGTACATATTTGCATTTACCTCTCTGTATTCAGAATGTTTTTATATTGAATCCATTTAAGCTACAATGTCATGCGTCACATTGCATTGAATAAATTAAGCTTGTTATTAGAAAACAACAACATGTTTTTGTAAGCATGTAAACCTACTTATTCATTTTTTTTAAGGTTGGAAGAATTGAAAAGTTCTCAGAGCAAGCCTCAGCTATCATTCAATTACTGATGTTCATAATGTGATTGTAGTTGGAAATAAATACTCGAGACATGAAATACAGAAAACACAGTTGCCGCTTTAAGGCCACTACACATGTATCCGAACTGAGAATCGCATGAATCTTCGGACGTCTTCTCTGAGGGCTGCATTTTGGAAGCTGGTGTTAAAAAATGGATGCAATGACGCTCCTTGCCAATTGGGGGGGGGGGGGGGGTCGGGCTCATGGATATTGAGTCATTCTTGAAAAGAATGAATCTGACTATTTAGTAATAACTCTTTTCACAAAGTTAATCGTTTTCTTTGAGAGCGGATAACACTTATAATAATCAGAATACATCGATAAGTACATTTATTAGTGTATTTTGCTCTGTTTTTGTGTCTTTGTCATAAAGGTTTGCAGTTAGACTTGATTTTTTCCCTATATAATATAGAAACGTTGTTGAAATGAATTGTTCGAATGAATAATTTTCAGGGAACAAGAGTCAAAAGAAAAAAGTACCAAGTTGAACGAAACTTCCCATCAAGGGACAACAGCCACACGTCGGCGGTTTTATAACCTGTGATGGCTTTATTGAACAACTCTTGATGGTCAGACAGCAGCAATACATGCTTATGGATGTTTATGATCTCATATTTCCCGGTCTCATCCTCTGTTGTTTATCTCCTTTACAGTTCTTTGGTGATATTTTCTGTTGTGAGATTGAAGGGGGGGGGGGGTGTCTATTGAGCGCCATCTAACAGCTCTTTCACACGTCATCAAAACAGCCAGCTTTCATTGGTTGTTCTTTTGCGAAACCCTATCCGTTATGGCATAGCTGAACTTTTTTGCTCGCATCAATCACTCGGACAGATGTGGGAGGTGCTGTAAAGGCCCGTGCTTTCCCGATCGAGATATGTCCACGCACGTACCTTTGCAACAAATTTTCGGATATATTTGTTTTGACCTTTACTAAGGAAACTTAAGTTATACATACGCTTCATTGTATATGTAGATCCATTGGTGAACGCGCCTGCCAAAGGGGGAGAGGAAAGAAGTGCAAGGGCCGATCTCCTGCTTGACTCACAATATAAACCCCTAGTTGGCTGAACCCGGTGCTTCTCAAATAGTGGGGCGCGAGATGTTTTCTTCTTCCTAGGGGGGCATGAAAGACAGGAAGTGATGTGTTCAGCCAGTGCTTCTCAATTATTTTCTATCTCTCTCTCTCTTGCTCTACCAAAGCACCCCTCATAGAAAGTAAATATCAGTTAACCAGTCTTAAAATGATAAACATTAATATCTCTACTAATGGTTAAATTGTTCCCATTACAAGTTTAAGACTTTATATGTTAAATACGAAAACAAGAAAGAGGTGCTCTATTTCATTAGATGTTTTACTTATTTATTTCTTTTTATACTGTTAACACGCTCTTTTTTCAGTCTTTTGAAGTGAGCAACTAACCTCTCATCAGACCCTGCAAGCGAACAACATTTTGTAAATTGTAATTTTTGGCATAATGGATCTTAAAATATTTAAATGGAAAAACTACTACAAATCATTTTTAGATAAATACCTCTGTTGGGCTGTCATACTAAGAATGTACAATCTTTAAATAACAAAACAGTAGAATTGTAATTGTAAATTTAGGATTACTGTTACAGGAAATATCAACTGAAACAACAATGAATTTGTTAAGAATGATAGTAATAAAGGAATGATTTTATACTGAAGAATGAATGAATTTATACACTGAAGATTTTATAGATTTTTGATGTGCCTGTATAAATTTAATAAAAAAATAACTGTAGCAAATACTCTAAATATGTTCCCTTCTCTTGCCAGTCCTGTGCTCAGTTCAAGAACAGTATATGTTTATAAACTCAGCTTACTAATGTTCTTGCACATTTTACATTTAAGCTAGGAGCAAGATCGCTAAGCTGTCAAATATGGATGAACGATTTAGAAAAATATGTGAATTGCGATATTTTTTTTTTTAAAGAAAAGTTGCGATGTGATTTACTTTTCTTTTCAGCCTTTTCTGTTTGATATTTTTCCCAACAATAACATGTAATTAATTATTGAAGTCATAATAAAACAGTATTTAAATGTACTAAAAATAAATAAAGTTAAGTCAATTTGATTCAACAATCAATGCAAGTTAAATTGGCATTTATCAATTACAATCACAGTAGTTGTATTACTTGCAGTCTGTCATGCATCTAAACATTGGTGTAAAAATGTGTATGAAAGTCAATCAAACTAAAGTGTAGGTTAATGAAATATTTTACAATATACGACAATACGGTATTATAGCCAGTTAAAGTTGCCTTTATAAACATGTGGATTGTGTTTTTAAGAACTTAAAATTAATGTTATCAGACAGACTTTAGCTAAAGCAAGTAAAACTTTTAGCCTTCTGCTAAACTATCACATGACTGTGTTTAATCACGGTACAGTGTAAATGCAGTTAATGTGATTTGAAATTGCAATTTAAAATTGGTGATTTAATTGCAAACTTGATTCATTGTTCAACCCTACTGTCAATTTAGTTGTTGCTTAGGTATTAACGTATGCATTTTAGAATAGTCTTGAAATGAGAAGCGTAAAGATGTTATTTTAACAGCATTACCAGAAAAACAGCTTCAAGTCGTTGTTGAGGATTAAAGCGTTGACTTACTTTTTAAATCACATTGGGGAAAACTGGGGTTTCTAAAAAAAATTTGCATTTGAACTAATTGTTTAAGTAGTGGCATATATTAATTTATATATTTGTATGGATTTTTTTTTCTCTTAAAAAATGTCTATGGTCCATAAAATGTGTGATGAATCCTAATCCTTTTTTTTATGTTTTAAAATCTGTTGAATCGCTCATTGGATTATGGTGTCAATAATTTTGTTGGCCACACCCTCATTATCACAAAATCAATGTTTGATGAGGAAAGTAAGCTTCTGGTGTGGAAAATATTGTGAAATTAAACTTTGATCATCTGATATTTGATTTAACTTTACTTTACTCAGATTTAATGTGTATGGTACAGCTATATAAAGACACCGTTTCCAATGGCATGATTGTGAATGACAATCGAATGAGCTCTTTCCATCTGCTTTGGGGAAGTAAAGGGATTGTTACAAAGGAGCTGTAGAATCAAGCTGGCTTCCATTAGCATCACTGTGCATACACCCCCCCACCCGCCTGACTTGAATGAAGAGAACAGAGGAGAGGGAGGAACACATGCCCCGGACTCGGTGACTGGCTCCATTCAGCCTCCCAATGGCCCTCACAGGGCGGATCATTAGCTGCACACAGAGAAAATGTTTCTATTTCTCTGTCACCCTTCAGAGCCACTGTGGGTGAGGGGTTTGTTTGAAGGACCTGCTTCCATTATTGCTGTTCGAACAACCGAGTTGGTTTGCATAGAAGCCTGAATTACAACTACACATTCAGTTTAAAGCATTGAAATCCAGTTTTTTGTCATTAGCTTTTTATTATTGCTTGCACATTTCGCATTGACTAGTTTCTATTGTTAAGCAATTTTATCTTTAATTGTTAGCACTGATTCAATTATATAAATACTGACAAAATTTATATTTTTTTGTTTTATTGCTTGCTGATTACCTAAATAACATGGTTTACTGTGTTCATACTTTTGAAGCACTTTAAACCATTCTAATCTCCAAATTAGTTTTTTATTGGGGTCTTTTAGCTTTCATTTGTTAATCAGATTTTTAAGGCGCTGTTATTTTGGTAAAAATAGTTTCATTTACATTTATGCATTTGGCAGACACTTTTGTCCAAAGCGACTTACATTAGGGAGAGACAATATGCAATTTGTTACACTGTCAAAGTCTATCTCAACTTCTCACAATAGAAATTGTATCAACTGATCAAAAAACCAAAGCAGTAGGGGAAGAAGGTAAAGACAGAGGAGGGAAAAAGAAGGTAGTAGTTTTTTTTTTTGTTTGTTTTTTTTATAGTAGGTGTTCTCTGAAGAGAAGAGTTTTCAGTTGCTTTTTGAAAAAAAAAAAAGTTTCAATATTTTATTAAGGGTAAACCTATTTTTTTGTGCTGAACATTGATACGCTTGGCAAAGCCATATACACTTAGGCTATAGTATCAAACACACGCTAACCAAGCATTTTAAGTCATTAGAAATTTGTTTACAGATGAGAGCTGATTTCAGTAATGTTAAAAATTACTCATAGACACGTGTTTGTTTATTAATTGCTCATCTTTTATTGCCACTATAGCTGGTTGTTGATTAAATGTGCAGTAAATGATCTTTGGGATCATGATTTTTTTTTGTTTAAAATGTCTTCTTTCATTTGAGTCTACTCTTAAGCCTCCTGTTTGCTTGTCTGAATTTTTTTTTTGGCGAAGAAAGTCTGTCCTTCATGCTAGCTGATCACGAAGGGCTTATGTAATAACAAAGATAAATTAGACTTTAGATAATGGGTCGCCTAGTTTTCTCTGGTATGCTGTTATCATGACATAAGCGATATATATTTAAAAGCTGAGCTATGTGTGTGCTTTCACATCCTCAAGCTGTGTATTAACATAAAATCAAAATACACTTATTATTAAGATGAAATACACATTTGTCTTGAGTTAATTGTAGTATATTAATGACAGGCTGTAGTACTTTGTTGTTTTGGTTTAAAAATGAAGATTGTCTCTCACTTGATTTGCTACTGCTACAGTAATTGCGAGTATGTACTGGAGAAAGACTTTTAAGAATAAGTGCCTTTTATAATGAATTTAAAATAGGAATTATCGTCATATATTTTTTGCCAATGTATCTCAGTCTTGGTGATGTACATTCCGACTTTAAAGGTACCATATTATTCCCCTTTAAAGAATTTATAATAAATATTTAACCCCTCTAGACTATTACTGCACACTTAATAATATTCAAAAAGCAGTAATTATCATA
The DNA here is from genome assembly GCA_900490495.1 of Danionella dracula. Classification (NCBI taxonomy): domain Eukaryota; kingdom Metazoa; phylum Chordata; class Actinopteri; order Cypriniformes; family Danionidae; genus Danionella; species Danionella dracula. The sequence goes on along the minus strand of UELW01000378.1, from coordinate 3,958,121 downwards.
AACAATGTCTTTGAATCACGCTCCTTTAAGTTGTTCATGCTGTTCGTTCATCAGGGAAAATAATTAGTAATGCATTTTTATTTGTGTGTAGAAGACACTGTCAGACACTGTTAATTTAATAAGACATCCAAAAACATCAAATTATTTATACATTTAGGCATGGTGCAATATAAGGTTTTGTCCGAAACTTGCCTAACAAAAACCTTTTTCTAAATCTGTTCTTGCATTTTCTGCTATTGCCATTGAAATCTATATTTTTCCTAAACAATATGCATCATACCATTTTACTATTGTACAGATTGAAAAATACCCTATAAATGTAGCCTGGTCAATACAACTGTTCTTCTCTTATACAAAGCTCTTCTATAGCTTTATCAGGCCTATACCTATAGCATCATCTGGGCTTGACCTGTGTTTTCATGTGCTTGATTGGCTGCTTGTTCTAGTGTGTCTGTAATCCTGTTACTAGATGGTGTTAAACGGGAAGCCTCTAAACATTTATAGGGTTGAAATCGCGTAGGGGAGTTTAACAATGGCCTGAGCTCTGGGCCGTAATCTCTATTCTGGAGGCACTCTGCTGCTGAAGGGCCAACTCCATAACTGGCCCCTGACAGCTTAGTCTCCTTTAGCGCTCCATAATCTCATTTACTGGATTTTAACCTGTCATTTTGCACTTGCTTATCCCATTTACCGCTCTTCTGTGAGTCTTCTACCTTGATGGCTCAATTGTTTTGACAAGTATATAAATGATAATGAACAAATATAAGTATGTATGTAAACTAGTTTTATTCATCATTTGATTCACTGGTTTGTAGTTGGCTTCAGTTAAGTTAACCAAAGAGGTTGATGACAATTTATATCTTAAATAAGTGCAGGTTTTAGCTTCCACACCATACAGATTTTGGTGTCTTTATAGACAGTTGATATAATTTAAGTTATGAAAAAGGTAATTAAACGAATTTAATCTTGTTAGCCCATTGTGTTCTTGCAAGTTCAAGTTCTTATTGTGTGCTTGTTTTTTTATTATTGTTTTTTTGCTGTGTTCATTTCATTTGCCCTTCCATAACATAAAACCATGCAAATAAGTGAACTGATTACTCTGTAGTGTAAGCAAATTAGGTGTATAGAGCACGTTATTAATGTTATAATGACCCACCTAACACAACTAAACAAGGGCGAATATAATTCTGTGAAAGTAACACAGAGAACTCAAGCGAAAATAACTTTATGCTGAAATTCTACTTTCCTCCGTGAAACATCTTAATATTAAGATTGCTATTAAAATAATGACTTAACGCCATTTAAAAACCACTAATAAATACATATTCAGACTAAAACTATAGAAATAGACTATGTCATGTAACATCTTTCTGTAACATCTATGTAACATTGTCTTTCTGAAGACTTAAAAATTTAAAGTAGGCGAAGTTAGTCATCACCATCTTAAGTGTGTCTTTAAGGATAAGTTGAGGAAACTCAAACCTTAAACAACTTTCGCAGGCTGCCGTTTTCAGGATCCAACAATTCATTCAAAATTTCCAAATAATGAGCACGGACACAGCCACACAGATCTATATGAAAAGTCAGCCTCTGCCAAATCGTGCTGGTCTTTTGGGGATTGAAGCTTAATGGTGGATCTTTGAAACTGGATCCTCTATTGATGTGTGAGGAGGTGGTGATGTTACATAAATGCACGTCTTGAGGGTGCTCTTTACACACTCTCGACAAGCTTCCTAAACGCAGTACCATAGAAGATGACGAGTTGGAGGAACTGCTTGAACTAGAATACATTGACAGATTTTGCAAACACTTTCTTGTCCTGTGGCAAAAGTGTGCGGAGTGCGTATGGCTCTGTAGCGCTACTTGTAGCTCATCGAGAGACTTACTGTAGCTGTCTGGGGCCAGCAAATTGCAAGTGGCATCATTACATCTGTATTTCACTCGACCTGAGTGAATTTCACCCTTGGTTCAGGAATTCAAAGACACAGGAAAATATAATTTGACCCACTGTGGCCTTACTTTAAAGTGTTTGAAAAATAACATCAGGGAGGGCATTGTTTTGTAGAGGTGAAAAAGGACAAATATTCTTGTGGTTTTTAAGTGAAAGAAGACAACTTCTGGGTTGCCTATCTCAACAACTTAAACAAGTCCTCTTTTTCTTTATAAATTTAGTTTAAAAGATTCCAAACTACTTTTCATTACTTTCCATCAAAACCATTACTTTCACTAGATGAAATGTCTGTAGTCATTGTATAAAATCTCAACATTGCTTTACAAAGTAATGACTTGTAAAAGGTCCTACAATGTATCACTAGAATTGATACAGTAAGTGGGCGTCACGGTGGCGCAGTGGGTAGCACGGTCGTCTCACAGCAAGAAGGTCGCTGGTTCTAGGCTCGGCTGGGGCAGGTGGCATTTCTGTGTGGAGTTTGCATGTTCTCCCCGTGATCGCGTGGGTTTTCTCCGGGTGCTCCGGTTTCCCCACAAGTCCAAAGACATGCGGAATAAGTGAATTGAATAAGAACAATTGCCCATAGTGTTAAAGTGAGAATGTGTGTGTGAATGTTTCCCAGCGATTGGTTGCGGCAGGGAAGGGCATCCGCTGCGTAAAACATATGCCAGTGAGTTGGCGGTTCATTCCGCTGTGGCGACCCCGAAAGGGAATAAAGCCGACATGAAGATGGATGGATGGATGGATGATACAGTAAGTAATTAAATAGTCTTTTCTAAGCCATTTCTTGAATCTTTCTTTCAGCTGAGCATTGAGAAAGCCCAAGCCATTGCAGAACAGGTAGAGCTGAAGGCTAAGGTTGTGCAATCAGAAGTGAAAACCATCACGCTCCGTCACAAGAAAGCTCTTGAAGAACGCGAGTGTGAGCTCCTCTGGAAGGTGACTAAATTTACACCTTAATCATTTTAATTGCCATAGGTTTGAAACACATTTTAACCCTTTTCTTTTTTCTGACAGGTGGAGAAGATCCGCCAGGTGAAGGCTAAATCCCTTTATCTACAGGTTGAGAAACTTCATCAAAATCTGACCAAGCTCGATAGTACCATTGCCACGGTGACGCAGGTTCTGGAAGAAGGGCGAAGCATAGATGTCTTGCTAGCACGAGAGCACATGTTAAATCAGCTTCAGGAGCTTAAATCCCTCCGCTGTATACTACAGCCCCAAGAAGACGATCGCATTATGTTCACTCCTCCAGACCAAGCTCTTCTTATTGCCATCAAGTCTATGGGACTCATCAGCAGTGGAGCTTTTGCAGCAGTGTCCAAAGCCCATGGAGAAGGGCTTAAGAGAGCGTTGCAAGGAAAGCTGGCTTCCTTTACAGTTGTAGGATATGATCATGATGGAGAGCCCAGGTTGTCTGGGGGTGACAGTGTATCAGTGGTGCTCATGAGTCCTGATGGGAATCTATCCAGTGCAGAGATTTCTGACCACCAAGATGGGACGTACAGTGTGAGCTACCTGCCTAAAAGCGAGGGTGAGCATTTGCTGTCTGTCCTAATTTGCAATCAGCACATTGAGGGAAGTCCCTTTAAAGTGATGGTCAAGTCAGGTCGTAGTTATGGTGGGGTCGGTTTGCCCATGGTGTCTTTCGGAGGAGAGGGTGATGGTGATGGGCAACTCTGTAGGCCTTGGGGAATCTGTGTGGATAATGAAGGTTATGTGGTGGTCGCTGATCGAAGCAACAACCGTGTGCAGATATTTAAGCCTTGTGGGTCATTCCATCACAAGTTTGGGACGTTAGGCTCACGACCCGGGCAGTTTGACCGCCCTGCCGGTGTTGCCTCAGATAGTCAGAGAAGAATCATTGTGGCTGATAAGGACAATCACCGCATTCAGATCTTCACTTTTGATGGTCAGTTTCTTCTCAAGTTTGGGGAGAAGGGAACTAAGAACGGGCAGTTCAACTACCCGTGGGATGTTGCAGTCAACGCAGAGGGGAAGATTCTAGTTTCAGATACACGCAACCACCGTGTACAACTCTTTGGTCCAGATGGAACCTTCATTAACAAGTATGGATTTGAAGGTGCCCTGTGGAAACATTTCGACTCACCTCGCGGAGTGGCCTTCAACCAAGAAGGCCACCTTGTTGTGACCGACTTCAATAATCATCGGCTGCTTGTCATCAGACCTGACTGTCAGTCTGCTCGTTTCCTGGGCTCTGAGGGAACTGGAGATGGCCAGTTCTTACGCCCACAAGGCGTGGCTGTGGACCAGGAGGATCGAATTATCGTGGCTGACTCTCGCAACCATCGCATTCAGGTCTTTGAACCCAATGGCAACTTTTTATGCAAGTTTGGGACTCACGGAAACGGCTTTGGGCAAATGGATCGCCCCTCGGGTATTGCAGTTACTCCAGGTGGAATGATTGTCGCTGTGGATTTTGGAAACAACCGAATCCTTGTGTTTTGAGCTTTTAAGATTTGAAACACAGAACTGTAGCTTTGGACAACTGAAAAACAAGATTTTGCACATCTTTCAGGAGCAAATGCAGTTTGATCTTTGTGACGTGACAACCATTTTAGGACTTGAGGAACACCAAATGCTTGCCGTTACAGCACAGTTTTGACTGCTGCAGCCTAAAAGCATTTTGCTTTTCGGTTTGTATCTTCAAACCATATGAATTTTTTTCTCAGGGAATTTCTTGCGTTCTTGAAATATATTCTCTCTGCATTACACCTACCTCATCTAGCTTATGTATGAATGTATTCACGTCTGTGCAGAGATCTAACCGGTGAAGTTTTCTATAGATACGTCTACCTCAGTGTTTTTCTTTTCATAGTGTGAGGGACAAATGAAATGAAGCAATGTTTGGATATTTGCACAGTTCGCACAACTTCTTTCTTGATTGTTACTGTGCACAAAACGCAAGTTATATCCCTGAATGGTTCGAAACTTCGGACTAGAACAGAGCTGTTTGTTTTGGCAGGAACTTTAGGATAGCGTTTTGCGATATCTACTGCTTTTTTGGTAGACATTTTAAATCAAAACCATCTTTTTCTCATACCTCATCTAAACCTTTTACCTCATTTACTATATTTTACCTCTCGATCCATGAGCCTCATTACATATTTACCTCATTTTTACTGTGGCTTTCTTTTGAAATTTATGCAAGCAGTTACCAAAAATGAATGTTTAAAGATACTGCTAAATGTGGCTAATTATATAGTTCAGAATGTTATATAATCAAGAGCTTTGCTCTGAATTTGAGAAAAAAAACTCCCATGTTTATTTTAAATGTTTTGATTGAAAATACTACGTAAACTCGAGTGTTCTTTAAAGATGTTTTATTGTAGGGGTGGGTCAATGACAGAATGTAGAAACTAAATGGATAATGCAAGTGTAAAAAAAAAATTTGTTGAACGAATCAGGCAAGGTGAACCAAGTTAATTTAGAATATAGGCACAGAAACGACAACAAGGATGTTATCCTCTTAGATTTAGGACATTTTTACAGTGTTCTTTCGATACTACATTTATTTTGAGGCCAAGGAGGTAAGCATTGCTTTATGAATAGCTGAGTTTGTTGGTTTTTGTTGTTATATTGATAACAGCAGAACTTGCAGTGTTTCCTGTTCCCGTTTGAAGAAAAATCTCTAGAGAGACTGTTCACTCCGTCAGCACAGCATCATTCAAAAACCCCTGAATCAATCAAGCCCAGTTTGAAATTGGCTGGTCTGTGCCTGACTTGTGGGTAACCACTTTAAAGTGTTTGCTTCTGTGCTCAGTTGATTAATTTGAAGCAAAGCTTTTGTGGTAAAGGAAAGAATAATATATTAATATATAGCACTGGTGACACAGCAGAATAAAAGCACACGACTCTGCGTTATCCTCTCTCTGAAGTTTATTTATCACTGACTGGAATGAATATGTCATATGATGTCATACCTTGATTATACCGGATTTTTCTTGTGATGTATAAAGAACATTTTCAAAAAGGACAAAATAATCACTAAGTTATAGGAATTTGCTTACTGGCATTAACTGGCCTTAGTTGATTTGTATGGTCCTGTTGTTGTAGTTGGAGTTTTTAGTGTGAGCTTGATTAGGACTTCTTTTAGAAAGCGTTTGGTATGTACATGTGCGTGGCAGGCCCACTGACAGCCAGTACTGGTTGACCTTTGTGGTGATGGGATGATTACTCAAAAATGAGACTTTCTCACACCTGAGTAATGTTCCATAATGGTGTCCTTTATTCACCCTCAAACAGCAGATAAAGGTATTTGAGCTTAGTGAGTTTACATCCTCCAGTGATGTTGCAATCATTTCAAAGGCCCAGAAATTGTCAAATAGTCCATATGACTTCAGTTTTTCACTCTTAGCTACACAATGTTAAATGACTAAAATCTCTTTATTAAAAAGATTTTTGACCCACTGAAGTTATATAAACAAATTTAACAAGGTTTCTGTGCCTTCTGGAACTTTGGGATGACTGAGATCAAATATATGGTGACTTGTGGTGACTGTCCCTTTGACTGGCTTAACTTCTTCCTTGATTTAGTTGAGAAAGATGGCAGCGCTGTACGATCTGTCTGAAAGTGTTCGTGATGTCTTGGCCCTAGCGTTTTGCTGAAGGCTGCAGCTATCCCGTGTCCTGTCTGAAGTATTAATGTGCTTGCATGCAGTTACCTGTGCCTTTCGCGACGCTAGATAAATCAAAATTGAATGTCTTTGCCAAAGGGTGTGACTGTTGGAAAGTGGCACGTGCCAAAAATGATCCTGAAAGTCACGGCTGCAACTTTTCACCTCTTTCTTTGTATATTACCTCATTGTAAACATAATACTTAGCGTTGATCCTCAGGCATATTTATGTTGCAATTTAAAGCAGAGATGTGAATTATATTATGTTGTCTTTTAAGAGTAGGACATGAGCAGGAAGATTTACAACATTGATGGATATTTGAACATTAGGCTGTGGTGGGACCAGCATGAGCAGTCGGTTGGTGGATGTAAAGAGCTCATGCAATAATGATTGAAAGATTTGCTGCTTTTATCAACACAAATCTTACCTGTTCTTCAGTATTTACATCTGATGAATATTTAGCGTTTAGGTTTTTTCCCCTGAATCACTGCTCTCTTTAAGAGGAAACTTGTGTGTATTTAGCGCATGCTGTTAAGGGTCCTTGAGGACGGGTGGGTGACAAATGTGGCAAGGAAGGATACACAAACATCTTTATAGTGTACCAAAAAGTTGAAAATTTTTGTGAATGGTTGACTATATGATTGTACTATTTCTAGTTAGCTTTACAGAGTAAGGTACCTCACTGACGCCTGTTCAGATGCCTTACTGCAGCTTAGCTTTAGCTTTTGGAATCAAGTCAGAACTGGAAAACTGCCAAAGACCTTGTTGAATTGAAGCCTGGATTTCTGATTTCTCAAGTTTTACATGTTAGACGCCGGTAGTTGTTGATTTTGGATGTTAGGTGACATCCGGCAGAACTTTCCCCTGGGTGTTGGCTTTTGTGTTTAACACGGTTTTTGAGCAGGTACCCTACAGGACCAAAGAAGGACAAAAGTAAAGTGGTCAATCCAGCTCTCGCAGTTCTTGATTTTGAGTGTTAACTCCAAACGTTTGTAAGATTTGGGAACAAAGTCTGTCTGCCATTTTGGAGAGCGAGATCAGCATCAGTTTAACCCCATTTAGCTGTGATTGGTAATATTACTTTTCACAATTTCAAAAATGTCCTAGAAACTATTATTGTTTTATTTTATATCATCCAGATATGTTCAGTGGGCATGAAAGTCACTGTTTTCACACACAGGTGTCAATTTTTTTTTCTATCCTGCTTTATGTTCTTTTGGACCTCTGGTCTCTAATTGTACGGGTTTAGTCATCATTTCTGGTGTATTCCAGCTTATGACTTCTTCCTTACTGGGGAAAAACAGAAAATGTAAGTTCAGAATTGTGTGGTCATAGACCCTTTTATGATTGTATTATCTTAAGGAAAATAAGAGATGTGTACACACACATTAAAACAACTCAGGTAGCTTTGTAGAGATTTGATTAAAATTCAATTATTTGTTTCTTACTGTTTGATAGTGAATCTGTTGTTAGTACCTCATGAGCTTTTTGTGTGTGTTTTGATGGTAAATGATGCTGTTAATGAATTCCAGGGGATCCTTTTTCAACCATGTCACAATGAGGGGGTGAACACAGCATAAATAAACCAGCTTGTCTCAAGTGTAACCCATCATTTTCACATTGAATTGAAATACTGAGATTAATGTTCACATTTAAAGGCGGCCTCAATATTTATTGCCTTTATATTATCAGAAATGCCTTAAGCTCTTGAAACCATTTTCAAGCTTTAAAGGACCATCTATAAAAACAGTCAGCCCTCATGTTGTTTCATAAACCCAAGACTTTCACTCCTTTGAACTACTCCACAATTGGGATATTGTAACCCTTCCAATGTGTAAACATAAAATAAAATGATCTTACTGATGGATTTTAATAAAAAGGTTAAGCATTACTTGTATCTCCGCAATGCACAACCTTTCACTTGCCTGCTAAGTTACCTCAAAAAAGTATTTAGGGAAGATTTTGACAAAAAAAGTTTAGTTTAATTAAAACTTTAGAACTTGTCATTTTTATTTAAAACCTGTATTTTGTACTTGAAAACTTTCAATTCTGACTTTAGGAACTTGTATTTTGGACCTCAGAGCTTCTGTTTTGGACTTAACTTGTAATTCAATCATTGGAAATTATATTTCGGAAATTGTAGTTACAATCTTGTATTTTGGATTTAGAAATTGCATTTGTATTCCTGGTTTGCGTCTCAGAACTTGTAGACTTTGAAACAAGTACTACTGACTTTCAAACCTGTATTTTGACCTTCAGGACATCTATGGTTGACTTTAAACTAGTAATTCAGATGTTTGAAATTGTATTTTTGACTTTAGAACTTGAATTTGAGATTTAATAATGTATATTCTTGAAAACAAATAACACATATTTTAAACTTTGATGTTAATATCTTCAGAAGTGTGACATTTCTGAGAGGTCTTAATATGAACAAATTACATCACTTTTATTAAATCAAATGTCTTAAGCCCAATTGCTAGATTTTAGAATTAGTACAATATCGCCATCTTAAATAACATCAAAAATATTGACGTATTGTTTCAGCCGAAACAAACTAAATGAAGTGTTAGTCACTGGAACAGCATGAGGCTTTGACATGAGTTTTATTTTTAGTGAGAGTGAGCGCCCTAAAGGGAACAGTACATCTAAGTTCGACTTTTGCTCCTTAAAAAATCTTTGGCCCTCCTTTTGAAGGCACTGGCATTTCATATTTATCATTGATTGGTTCTGAAGTCTCGTTGTGTCTACAAGTCTTGGCTATGAGACAGGCCAAGCAAAGATTACGTCTCGTATCTCTGACCTGGAATCAGTTTTGCCTTTTAAAACACAATGATTAGGGTAGAATCAAAGTAGCAAATGTAGATTCCAAGTCGGTGTTTCTCTCAGGTGGATGAAATTGACTGCGGAGCCCTCAAAGAGGCCCCCCCAGGCAGTCCATCTCCTTCATACAGCGCTCACCCCCTCACACAGAAGCAACAGAACGGTAATTTCTTACTTGAGCAAAACTGACGAGACCATATGTAATATTTTGAGGTCTGCAGTCTTGTTTGCTTGTCTTTGTGGACTTTAAACATTTCCTATGCAGTTTTTTTTTTATGTTTGGTTGTTTACAATTAAATAAAGTTGTACCTGTTTGGATCCTGTATTGGTTTAGTGTTATTTTATATTGTACTTTTTTGATTCTTTTATTACATTGTCAAATGGATATTTGGTGGGGAAGTACATTTATTGGGAAGCAGAAAATCAAGAAAAGAACGCTAACCTATTCAACATTGTCTTATATTTCTGACTAACCACTGATGTTTGGTATAAACTACTTCACCAATAAAAATAAAACATTTAACATGTTTTTTTGTGGTTGCATACAGTAAAATATAATGCCTTTTTAAAGAACATCTTCAAGATATTTGAAACTTCAAAGTATGTTTAACCTCCTTTTGTTGATCAAAGTTCATTACTTAGAAGATATAGACCAACTTTACTGACGAGGAACATAGTCATATACACTTTGATTTAAATACTAATTTGTTTGTAAGTCAACAGTATTTTTCACTTGTTGATGCATTGACCATATTCCACTGCATTTTATTTTCATGAAGGTGATGTACCTTTTTTTGTTTTATAAATCATAAGTCATTTCTATTTACATAATTTTTTTATTAAAATGACTGCTTTTTATAACATTGATCAAAACTGCTTACATTTTTCACATTAATTCATAACATCAGTATACATTTAAATTAAAAACATTAAAGCATTTTGAATTCTGTACAATTGTCGAATGAAACCTTAAAATGACTGCAACATGAAATAAAACTTTTTTTTATGTTTATTTTTGTGAGTAGGTTTTTATACAGTGACCAATTAGCTTCGAGTCTTGAAATGAGGACCAAGGTGACGTGTGTATTGGCCGGATTTGACTTAACTACATAGCCATAAGAGCATATGGTTTCCCAATAAATTGCTAGTGACGCAATTGAATGCCAGCTAATCAGAGCCAAAGTAGTATTTAAAGGTGACACAATATGCTACTTTTAAACCATTACTAATAAATATTTGATTCTAGACTATCACTGCCCCCTTAATAATATTCAAAAAGGTCGTTTTTAGTGTAAAAATGTCTGAATCACCTCAAATAGTCATACTCTGTAAAACCAGTCATGTACCTCTCCTGTTCCTCCTCTGCCACGCCCCCTGATGGGTTTCCTTGTTGGCACACAGAAAATTCACCCATTTCTCCTTTTGGCCTTGGATATCTAAAACACACTTTCTTTTATTGTTTATCCGATGCAGGTCGGCTAAGGTTGGTAACATTTTATTTTGCATTTTATTATTAATTGACATTCATTAGCGATTCATCTGATTGGTTAGCGGGTGGCGAAAGGAACTATTGACATCGCTATGTTCAACGAGACTTTTTCAGCTCCCATAAAAAGATCTGCATATGACTTGAGACATTTTTTGGATGAGGGAACCCTGATAAAGCATGCAAGAAATGTCTGAAAAGTCAAGTTTAAAACCGTTAAAGGTGCCATCTCATTAATAGAATGGGGTGTACTTTTAGTGAAAAACGTTGTAAGACCCATAACAGTATGACATTTGAATGAAATCAAGGATTTTAAGCCTCTTTTATTAAATTCTGTTTATTTCATATCTATAGTTAAATTAAATTTGCACATTCATTTATATGCACTACCCTGATCGCTTTTAAATTTTTATTTAAGTTGGAAGATTTCAGGTCAAGTCTTAAACATTTGTTGTAGGGCAAACTGCATTTAGGAATTTTAGCTTCTTGTTTAGTGTTATTTCACAGCAGTTTTTGTTTGGTTTAAATGACTCAAACAAAGCCTCTTAAGGCCACCAGAGCCGTTTGAGGAATGGGCGTTTCTGCATTCCAACAGGTCAGAGGTCACAGGGGGTGGGGCTGAGCCAGAAGGTCATCTTTGGCCTGCAGGAAAATGTTTGTTGTCTGGCAGATGGGACAGACCAAGCTGTAAACAATGATAAAACATGAGGAAAGTGGACTGGAATGTTCCATAAACAGAAGAAATATTTCCAGCCATGAAAGAAAATGTTGAGGTTTTGACATCTATTTTCCTTCAACTGGTTTAAATCAATGTTTGCTTCCTTCTCAAACACAAGCAAAAAATTACTAATGGTATAAATTAACTGAAAGATTGCTGGCAGCTTCCAATACAGATTATCTTTAACATTAACATAAAATGATAATAATAATAAATTACTTGACTTGTTTACTTCGTTGGTGGTTTTATAATTGTATTTTTACTTGCATACATTAACCAAAATAGTTTGCACACCACAAATTTTAGGAATCATATTTTCTCACCATTTCCAATAATCAGAATTATCAGTTAGTAAACTTGCGAGTCTGACATTTACTTATAACATCTTAAAATAGTCTATCTCATTGAAAAATGTGTTGCTGTCCAGGTGCAAATCCTGTTTGTTGTTTGTGTTGCACTGTTCTATCCACTGTTTTTTGTTTCTGTTTTGGTTTCTTCTCAGGTGCTGTCTGATCGATGGATCTTAAGTTCAAATATACTTCATGCTGGGAAGGTGATTAGCACCTGTATATGCTAGAGCTGGGCAGTATGACCAAAAAACTCTCTTTTTAAAATGTATAATAGTATCACAGTATTTTTTTAAGTCTGACCAGGTGTTAACTCCATTGCCTAGTCATTTATAATATAATTACTGCTGTAAACTGGCTTAGAATGAGCAAACTAGTGTTATATAAAACTGCAGACATGCCGATATTCGTTTCATATTTCAGGATATGTTTGTGGGCGAGTTGGTGAAACAAATTGCTGGTGTTGTCTCCTGCGGCTAGCATTACAAATGTACTGTGATAACACTTGCTTATGATGATGGTCTGATCAGCGTCAGATTTTTTTTAAACCGGCAGTATTCCTAAACCAACAAAACTCCCGTTTTCGAATGAAGGTCTTCTGTGTCTGACATTTCCTGAAATAATAGACTATTGTGTTTGCACCACTTTCTATTATATTGCTGCCTCCACTTGTTTAGTACCACTTCTGAAACATTGTACACTTTGTAGCACACACATCAGTATTATGATATATGAAGAATTTAAATCATTAAAAATTAAAACACCGGTATGAAATGATCTCCCACCCAGCCTTATTGTACGCTTTGATTTATTATAATCAGTTGCTATTAGTATTAAGAGAAAAATAAATTTTGAGCATTCTATTTTGCTAAGTCACACAAAACTATCGTAGTGGATACATTATTTTTAAAAGGAGACTTTTGAGCATTTTCTGTGAGGGGAATGTATACAAACTTAACCTTTACATTCCTCAGACACACCCACACTTCTACAGATAATATTCATCATCCTCCAAATATTGATTGCTTATATCCCTCGAGTGAACTTTTGCAGCTTTGACCACAAACTGCTACAACACATTATGCACTCTGCAATATTCGCATCACTTTTACAGCACAGATTCAAGATTTCCTTTTTTTCGTTGAATAAAATGTTAACCACTCACAAAGCACACAACGTCTGGTCTCGGTGTAAATCTTCACCATGAAATGGAGCTCATCCTTAATCTTTCAAATACAGTTGAGAGGCCAGGTGGCACCAAAAAAAAGTAAGATTTATCGCTTAATTATAGTTTTTTTTTGTTAGAATATTTAAGTTTAACATTTTACCAACTACGCTTTAAAAAAAAGGAGAATTTTTTTTAGAATTTTACAATCTAAAGAAATGTGTTCAGTGTGTAGCATGCGTTGTGGGGGAATTAAAAACCCCTCGAAGGTTTAAAAAAGAGCTGTCTTTTTCTCTGCCATCAATGTCAGCACATCAGATTGGAGCAACAATGGAGGGAGATGTGGGTGGAAAAGAGAGTGACTGTGGGGGTAGATGCCTTTAGCATAAGAAAGAGCTAGCATGAGAAAGGTGATGGGCCACCCTCAGGAAATAAGGGCAAAATAGAGAGACCACACATGAAAGAAAGCCGACATCTGTCCACCCAAGCCAGGGATGGAACGTTCTGAAACCATCCATTTATTTAAATGCAATGCACCAGTATAGAAGGAAGTCATAGAAGAGAGACCTTAGAAGATTCTACATTTAAAAGTGTGTCCATGATTTCATGCTAATTAGCTCTTAAAAACAGTTGACCTCTGGTCCTTGGTTTTTTTCAAAACCACATGATCAATCGTGTTCGTAAATCTAAAAATACCAGAATGGCTTGCTCATAATCAGCTTGAATTTCTTACGGCAGTCTGTCACTACTTTTTATAAACATCAGACTACTAATAAGTGCAAATTAAATTTATTTAGTATGTTATGTCCCTAAAACACATACACAATGCTGTGACTGAAGCAAAAATACATTTCCCCATCTCAGCCACTTCGTATCTGGCATAGCCTCATAAATATATGTAAAAAGAAAGTATAATTGTGTTTTGGGTTTGGTGGTGTGTCCAGAATCATTTGCGCTGTACTTGTGTGAAGGAGGAAGCAGAGGAGGGGGTCTGTATGGGCTGCACAGGCTGCGCTGACTGGAAAGGAAGTGTTTTCTTGCGGACGTCGGGGGAGGAGCTTGACTTGGCGGAGGGGAGGAGCTGGTTTCGTTTGATGATCTGTAGGGCGAGCTGAGTGTTTCCTATGGAAGCAATATTTTGATCCATTAAAACATGAATCAAGTTGAGGTAGCAAAGTGATCCTGACAGTTGTTGACCATTTCCCTAGTTGTAGACTAGATTGTTGGGGTATAGGGTATAATTAATTTAATTAATTTGTAGCCCATTCCCACCATGTTTGATTCTTTTCTTATGCTGAACACAAAGAAATCCTACTTGTTTGATTGTTGCAATTCAGTCAACTTGCATTGTGTGACAGTTATGTTTGAAATAATTAAAAATGTAAATTCACATGTGAAATAAGAATATCTTAAGTTTTACATTGAAAAATACCCAATAAGTCTAAAAGTACTGCTTTTTCCACCATTATGGCCATTAACTGACCACGCACAAAAAAAAACAACTTGTACTGTAAAAATATCAGCTTTCCTTGAAATTCTCAAACCTAGTACTCATTGTATAAGTTATGTTTTTCAACCTAATATGAAAAAAAACAAATGACAGATAATAAGCACAAGAAGAAAATACAGGCAATTCTCATGTTTGTTACATGAGAATGTCTTGTAAAAACAAAAACATTGAGCAAAATTTAGATTTTCAATTTTAATTTCAGAATCAAAA